>JBBDHG010000021.1:2402500-3602500 GCA_037951165.1 Lophius americanus
CAGCACTGAACTAGGAGGAACAGCTGCCCCCTGCACCCCTGGGAAGTGCACTCAGTCCACTGAATGCGTGGCTCAGGTGTGTTCAACACATAACAGGACCTTTCGCAGAACCCACTCCAGATTCACAGCCTCCTGCTGCCCTACCACTTACCACTAGCCTCTCACCAGGCCCACTCTCTCCAGCTTCAACATCCATCAGTTGGCCTTTATCCAGAGGGTCTACGGAGCTCTGCAGCTGCACCCTGGACTTGTTTACACCGTTTAAGTGTTTCTGAACAACAAACTCTTGTCGTATTTGGAATGCAACCATTATCATCTCCCTGCAGCATGCTTGTAATGTTGGAGACCTGAACCAATCGCCATATGAACCCACTATTCTGCAAAACACCATCATGACATGTGTTTATGTCCAGTTCCAAATTTGTTGTTTTCTTCATTCTGTACCTGGTTAAGCTTAATTTATTTAACCTTTTCATTCAGCATTTGTGCCAAAAAACAGATGTTTTGTCTCTAACCGTTGTGGTTACGGACCATGGGATAATTTTTAGCTCGTCCTCCACGATATGATACATATCAACCTCCTGGGATTCTCAAGACTTGTATTGAAAATCTTTCATAACTCCCTGAGATGCGTAAGAAAAAAAAAAGTTTGAATGAAATCCTAAAAGTGGCAAAAAAATATCCTAAGTACTAAAGCCAACTGCTGTATCCACTGAGCCAACTCATGTCACACCATCTTTAAATAAGCCCTCTTTGTTTGACGATGCAGGCGACAGCTGAATACTCGTGTAGAGATCTATTGAATCCATGCAGAAAACCTTTCATGCCAAGATTTGGAATAATCGCATGTGCCAACCTTCCTTAAAATTGGGGAATGGCTATAATAGATAAAACACACAGATTGAAGTTCTGGTACATTGTTGGTCTAGTCTCCAGCATGAAGGCCAGTCGTTCTGCATGCCCATCAAACATCCCTCCAAGAGTTTAAAGAAACTTCCTGCTTCAGGAATGTATATAAACCTGAAGTCAGTATAATCATATTATCAATATTTTCTTTTAACCTTCTCAGCAAGGGTTTCCTAACGGAAACTGATTAATATAAGAACGAGAACTTCACTATATTTCTATCAAACAGTTCCAGGAGAGTTCCAGGAGAACAAGAACATTAATTTGCCATTGTTAGATCCCAGCAAAGTGCGGATATTAAGGAATTGCCATCGCGGTCACGTCCACCACAGATCCATTGTAGACTGGAGGAGATCAAAAGCTGTTATTTTACTCTAAGAGTTTATATACTCTTACTTTGTGAAAAACATTGTTTTTGGGAGAGAACTTCCCAACCATTGTTCCAATTTAGTCCAAATGCACCTCATATGAACTGCCTCAAGGAGATCTAACTTGTGTTTGTCCTATTCTACTGTAATTTTTCATATCTAACTCACTAGGGAGCAAAAACCACAGTTTCTCATCCGTAACTTCCCAACCAAGTCCAATTGTGTCTAAATGTAGCTCATATGATTGAACTCAAGGAAACTGTATTTATCTTCATTCAATATGAACTGTTTGAAATGATGAATTATTATTATGAGTTCAATTAGGGGCATTACTTTTACAATGATGGGAATTGGGGGCTTTTTGGTGATATATCCTTGCTGTCGGGGGCGACAGCATTGGCCTATTTTTAATGTCCTGACCATCTGTGGCTGCTGGACTGGAAACGTAATATCCATAACTCTCATCCCAAGAATGACATTTTGCCTGGTAATGGGGTCAAATTCAGTCTCCCAAAACGACAACATTTTTTCCTCTAGTTTTTTCCCCTCAACTTTCTATGCAAAAAAAACACCCGCGTCTCGCTTAATCCAGAGCCAATGGCTCATAAACTTGTTCAACACCTATCTTGGAAAAGGTGGTATATAAGGTATATAATCACATATTTGTACATTATTTTAGCATCTACTGTATTGATCCTTATTTCCTATGGAAATGTGGGGAAATGCTGAGCTTAGAAAAGGTGGCCCTTTCTCTCTGCTAGAGACTGGACTCTGTAGAAGAGAAGGATAAAAGAAAGAAGGTGAAAAAGGCTCCATATCCTCGGCTAGCTGCAGGCGACAGCAGATGAAGGAGGACAGAGGGGTATTATATGCTGGAGGCTTGCACAAATCTGAAAAAGAGTTGCATGAGAGAGGAGAGCAAAACCTCTCTAAGGCTCTATGTTTCTGAAACTCTGCAAACAAGCTTAGGCTAGCAAAACCTGTGGTAACTTTTAAATCACCTCTTAGAGGGGTTGTTTTTTATGTTATCCAGTTGGACATGAATCTAGTGCAAGTTGATAACCTTATAATCCGTGTTCTCGTGTTTATTAGTTCTCATCAGAGCCGCGTCTGTCTTTGCAGGCCAGATGATGGTGTGTGTAAAGGTTTCTCTAGGATTACATCACTTGTGAAACATTCGCGTAGATGAAAGGAACTTCCATCAATAACTTATCAATACATGCAGTAATGAACCCGTCTCACGAAACACAGTCTGCTTGATTTGGTAGGAGAGAGGGAAGGAATGTAAGTGTAAAGTGTAGGGGGATGAGAGGAGGAGGAAAGAGATGAAGGATGAAGAATGGACGGCGCAGGGGAGGCGAGAAGCACACTAACTTTTCTGTCAGAGACAGCGGCTTGGGGTGAGGTGGGTGAGGTGGAAGGAGCAAGGGGAGGTTAATGACAGAGAGTTGGGCCGACTGGGATCTTGTAACACCATCTCCACGCTCTGCTGGCCAAACAGGAGCTGATGGGGCAAATGTGTTTCTGCTCAGGTGTGCTGAATTATTAAACCGACAGCGAGAGGAGAGGCCAGCGAACATCAGCATCCCCGACCAGCTGAGGATGAACCAGTCACTCAGCGGTCAACGCCGCCTCTGTGTGTGTGTGTGAGAGTGTGTGCGTGTGTGAAAGCGTTATCGGCTAGCTCTCTGTAAAACACTGACTCTTAACGTCGTCGGTGGTGCTGAGGGCTCACCGCCTCAAAATGGCACCTACATGTGTTACTAGAATATTCTAGATTAAAAGACTCCACAAAGCCTATTCTGATCCACTATCACATCCACGGCTGAAAGTCCCCTTATCCACTAATGCACATGTGCCGCCCGGCAGTAGCTGCACTGAAGGCCTTAGTCTCTGGAATTCAGGTCAGTGGAGGCCTGGTTTGGATAAAAGCAGGACAGGTGAGCTGAAATTATATCCAACTCTGCAGGGAATAGGACAGATTGGACTGTAGGACACTCCATGAATTCAAGATAAAGTTCTGAATTATTTGTTTTTTTTCAACAAGCTCAGTCAAAGTTTGATAAAGTGCTACAAATGGAGCTTGACCAGACTATTAATCTTGAAGTTTTATCAGCCTGAAATAGCAAATTACTTGTTTTCGTTGTTTTTTTCTGGGTAATAGAACTGAAGATATAAGTCAATTCACCCGTGTGTTATTCAAAACTGAAAAACGGATCATTATTTCCACAATCGGTTAATATTTTCAATTAATAATTACGAAGAAATGAAGCAGTTTGTGTTCTGATAACGGCCTGATGGACAGAAACTTTGTAATGAAGATAAAGTCGTCTAAGTGTTTGTTAAATCGCTCTACTTCGGATTTAGCCGTTTTCTTACAATAAAGCAGAAACCCTCTTCTTTCAGATTCTCAGATGAGAGAATCTGAAGCTTTTCTTCTTCACAAACGGAATGATCTTAATTCTTGGACAAATAAAACATGACATGAAGACGGCATCTTGGAGAAGAGATGGCTATGTTCCGTCCCTGCTTTTGGGAGCCGTAACCATTCACGCCATCATTCACGCACCAATGGCCGTTCAGAATCTTGCTCGACATGTGGACTGAAGGGGGCCGGGGATCGAACCAACGACCTTCAGTCTATATGTCTGTAATTGCCTGTATGTCTGCTTATTGTGTTTCTTCTGTGTCACTTTTTGGTTTTGTCATGTATTACACACACATTTCCTTAATTTAAGGAAAAAGGAGAAAAAACCCCGAAAAGAAATAATGGTTATTTGCGACTCTACGTTGTAATTAAAAATTTCCCTTGTGGCCGTTAGCCCTGTGTACAAATGTGAGGAGTGAAATCGCCGTTTAGCCCTGGTGTGAGCTGATGTGCACGGCGCTCTAACATTACCATGAATTGACATTAATCAGACTACATCCTTCAGAGGGCTGCGCACAGTCATACCGATTCAATGCAACGGTTCGGTGAGAGTGGAGGGGCGAGGGGGAGGACGGTGAGGTCAAAGATAAGAGCAGGGATCATAAAACACCTAGAGGAGAAACAACATATAAGCGAGGAAACATTACGCCGCTCCTGTAATTCCTGGCGAGAGCACTCGACCGGATAATTGCGTGCATAAAGTAGAGGCGTTCGCCGTTTTTAAAGTGTCTCTTAAAACATTAGAGAGGAAACAACCCAAAACAAAACATCTGGGAGATGATGGAAAATATCAACGAAAGCACAAAGCAATGATTTACTAATCATTTTTTGAAACAAAACGCAATCATATATTCTACAAAGACAAAACATTTAATGTTCAAACTGCTATGGTTGTGATTAATAGACTCTCAATCAGAATTTTACGCCTGCATCATGTTTTTTAAAAGCGGGGAGAGGAGCATGTTTACCGTTGTTTTATATCTTTATTTTACTCACTCAGTAAGTGTTTGGGAAGAGAAGACCACTTGAAAGTTATAAATGTGGATTATTGTCCCAGTTTTGCTGGATAAATGACTTTATTTGCTCAAACGTTGGGGGTCTCCCTGTAAAATATTGCGTTCCATAATGTACCACAGGTTTTCAACGGGTGGCAGGTCTGAATAGATTCAGTCTGAAGCTGCTCAGTTATAAGGCAGCAGAATGTCGATTCATCGTCTCCCTGTCTTAGGGAAACCAATGCTCCTAAACTTACCAAACAAAAGATGAAACAAAAGGCAGTCATCTGACCTACCACACTTTACCTTAATTAACAGAAACAGGAGAAAAACCTCCAAACAAGAAAAAAGGTTTCTCGTTCCTACTCAGTCTGCTACATGGAATATACTGTGCATTTATTCATTTCTTTTAACCACTTATCCTGTTCAGGTTCACTGGAGCCCAACCCAGCCCAAACTGAAAAGCTGTCACTTCATCACAGGGCTGACATAAAGAGACAGAAAACCATCTGGGCCCTCATTCACCACTACGAGCAATTCAGAGTCACCAATTCACCCATATTGAAAGTTTTTTGGTTTCTGGGAAGAAGCTGATGAACCTGGAGAGAACCACGCAAACACAAGAAGAACATACAAACTCCACACAAAAAGGCCGGCAGATATGGATTTGAACCCCAAACCTTTACCTATACACCCTTCACTATCAGCACTATTGCCACTTGTTGTCCTCATCACCTCCACAACTCATGCAACTTGCACACTGTCTCTACACGGAGCACATTTTTACTTTATGGCTATATTCACATTTCTATGTTCTCGTTCTTATATTTATATCTTCATTTTGTCTGTGTGTGTGTGGGTGTATGTGTATTTCAGGCTGCTGCTGTAACAAGTGAATTTCCCAATAAAGTAAGTCTATGTTTAAGCAACATAGCAAAACACTCAACCACACAGCCAGCATGATTGATGGTCGGGGATGAGAGAGATTGCCGCCACCAGATGGAGATTAAAATCTTCAGCCTGGAATGAGCCTCCCTGAAAAAGACGCCATCTGAATGTTTTAAAAGCAGTTTTCATCGCTGCAAAGGTTTGTCTTGACTCCGTATAAAGATCGTTCGACACCGTGTTCCATGCAGGACACTGCTGCCAGATATCCTACCAGGTAAACAAACCCATTACTCCTGTTTGAATACATATTTAATTATGGCTCTTACTTTAAAGTGCTCCTCATTTTACAACACGCTACAATACTGCAAATAAGTCAGCACTATATAAAATATTGATGAATTTAAGTATAAGGTAATTCATTACAACCCTGTGTATTTCTTTCTATTTCAATTTCTTCTCCACTCCCAGTTCACTAAACCTACATTTGCTGAATTTGGGGCATATAGCTGTAAAAGCGAACTAAACTTATACTGATATAAGAGAAACCTGAACAATCCTGGTCCAGAAACCAAAAGGGTAACCCAAAAATAATTGTGGAAAGGGTATTTCTTTGCATATTTTTTTAGGGCATTAATCAATTCAATATATTGGACACTTTAAATGTATCCCAAAATGAAAAATCCTTTGGTCAAGCATGATTTGAAACAGAAAAAAAACAAAACATAAAATAATTTCATAGTGAAATTTAATATTTCATGGAAATAGACAATTTTGATTAGATTATCTCAACCTTTGGGTACAGCATGTTTTTAGAAAACTATTTGACCCTTATTAGACTTTTTTGCTTGTATCAAGTTACATTATTCTGTTTAGTGAGTCCTAAGTTGCTTCAATATGTCTACTTCTCAAACAGAACTTTTTTAAAACAATGGCACACATTTGTAGTAAGAAATATTAGCTGAAAATGACATTAAAGGGATAAAACCCCGCCTCCAACGGTCGCCAGCTTGTCTGTCGATCTTTATGCGGCTCAGTTGTTTTTGGTGTCGATGATTGAGATCTCTATTAATCTGTTTTTTGTATTTGTGCCTCAGAGACATAGTCTTTTAACCTGCATTCCTTGCCAGCCCTCCCTCCCATCCAGTCCTGCCACTCATTCAATCTTGGAGTCCAAGAAGTTCAGTCTGCCAGCAGCCATTCAATAAACCACCTTAAAACATTTCCAGTCTGAGTTTGGCTCTTAGGTCCAGTTAAAAGTGTGAAATCCTTAAAAATGTGTAATCTACTGCTGATACTAACATATAGATTCTAGTGGATATGTTTTTAATACATTGATTATATAAGACACATAACTTGCCACTGTGTTTTAAAGCTGCTGTGCAAATACACTTGCCATGTCATTTTCAAACGGAGGAGCTCGGGAGGAGAAAAACGTTAACAAATTAGCTGGGACTGGTTTCCATCGTAACCCCTGCGACCTCCAGACTGCGCCGTCATGTCACATGCCAACCAAATCTCTAATCTTGGCTTTCACGCTGTGCCAAAGAAAGCCTCTCTCCTTCTCTCTCAGGGAGCCGTGATGAAGGAGATGGAGAAGGAGGCCGGGTGAGAGGGACTGAAGCGAGAAATACAGGCGAAGGCAATAGGGGGGAGAGGGAGAGAGAGAGAGAGAGAGAGAGAGAGAGAGGAGAGAGAGGAGAGAGGAGCGAGAGAGGTCGCTGTCTGAGCGATAAAAGCCACAGGCTGCCTTAATGAAAAGCCTCTCGTGGCAATGGAGAGATTGGCTGTGGAATGGACTGCTGATTGGCGAAGCAGCAGCCTGGTGTTGCATGCGGACTAATTAAAGTATTGAGGGAGTCGTGGTGACCGGAGGAAGATTAGACCTGCTCCCGGGGTGAGACGATCTGATCACAGCCAGACAAATATACCTCACATCTGGGACAACCGGGAGTGATGAGATAATTGAGCAATATACCTGCACCCAACAATTCCCATGTGGACGCGGCTGCTGTATGAAACTGCTATCTGCTTTATTTATACAATCTGGACATAATATAAAGCAGCTGCTCAAAGGTTCCGTGTCAGTCTCCATCTCATTTGATGACCCACAGACCTCAATGTTGATCTTCATGGTAACTGAGTTTTTCGATGATGAGTAGTTCAAATACAAACTGTTTGAAGTGGGGTCTGGGGATTATCCTCATAAATTTGGAGAATGTTTCTTGGGGGAATGGATCTTATTTATGTTATTCAAAACTAATTTGAATTAGAAAGAATAAAGTCTGACTGGCTAGATAGAAGGGATTAATACGTATCTTAATGGGTTTTTTTTAACTCAGTTGGGTGAGCTAACCTTGATAATATGATGGCTACACCTGGTGTATATGTGGGAGGTGTGCTGCAGATTTGTATTTTTGAAAGTTTATTAATTGTTCTGAATGGGCCTCAATAAAGTTGGTACGAGGAAAGCTGGTGTCTGTCGGTTCTCCAGCACCTCGATTAATACTCTCCTTTTTAGGCTTTTCCTCCGACATGCTCACAATGAGAAGCTGACATGCTGAACGTTAGCTTATTAAATATTTAGCAAGTTCACCATCTTATTTAGCCTTTATCGTGCTATCTTTGTTCTTTTGCAGGGTGGCCACTTTTATAAGGAGGACCCTTTGCAAGATTCAGTGAAATATGGCTTATTACATCATTTTTGACCAAATACCTTGATCTCGATGTTGGGAGCAGTGAGGACAATCTAATTTCAGAGTAAGACCACCTTAAAACCTTACCCTAAGGTGGGTAAGGTCTTTGAGCATTAACATTTTTCACAATCCTTCTCTAATATTGATATTGCCATGAGTGTGATTATAAAGTGTATTATTTATAATGGATCAAGGGCACTACGGGCTATTTGGTTGTATGCCTGTTCATACACTGACAATAAAGTTTATATATATATTGCCATGAAAAGATCTATGAATTGCTCCTTCAAAAAACTAGTCACTTTTTGGGAATAAAGGCAGAATAAAACAACCCACTACTCTACATTATCTCAAAATGATGATAAATGAGCATCATGGCTCAAGGCTGCGCCCGTATACGGACACAGTGTTTCAATTCCGCACTAAAACTGGACAGATGGACAACTTTACTCTTTTGGCTGCTTCTAATAAGGGTTTATCAGAAAGGAGGCTCATCCATACTGTGGATTGGCTCAGATTTCATGCCAGATGAGCATCCTGACCCAACCCTCTCCCTTTATCTGGGCTTGGGACCAGCACCAAGAGCGCATTTGGTTGTGCAATCGCAATGGCTTAGTGAGATGTTGAGGCTCCAGCAAGATATTAGCGGTTTACATGATCAGAGCGCTAACCCTTAGCATGCAGACATTCAATAGAAAGTACGGTTGGGGATTATGTGAATCCTAAATTCTGCAGGTGTTTTGTCCCAACTAAGGTATTAGATAAATCTATTTTTTTTCAGCCAAATGATCTCTGGAGGTTTACTAACAAATTTCTAACAATCTCTGAAATTGTAGAGCAATCGGTTATATGATTATGATATTTGACTCAAAACTACAAATGTCAAGATGAAAGATAAGTTGATCACTAAAGTTTGGTGATTTGTTTCATTTGAAAGGCTCAAATTTCTGCGCACAATTATATCATTTGCTAAAAGCTTTTAATTCTTAAGTTAATTCATGCTGTTGTGTATCCTCCATAGAAAAAAATAAATGCATGCAGGAATCCATACAATCATGAGGTCATCAGTAACTATAATCTTATCTCTACTGTCACTTAAAATAGTTTCATCCCTGAGGATCGACTGTAAATCGAAAAAGTTAGCGGTATCTCATGTAGATTGACCGGCATAAAATGTCCCGTCAAAGATTCCCCTCAAGAATCAAACGTGTCTGAGTGTGAGTGAAGAAGATGGGTTCAAAGCTGAAACAAAAGTTGTCAACCTGCCACTGCTGCGGCATAACGTCGAAAGAGTTTTAAACATCAGGGTGAAATATGCAAAGATTCCCATCAGACAAATTTCCATCAATCTGACTCAGACTAATTTGGCATAATTTCCTTCATTATTATTTTCTCATCATCATCATCGTTATCACCGTTCTTGTCATTTCCACCCTCCGATGTTAAATTCACATCTCGCCTTTTGGCCAAAGCCACCATTTCCAGCAGAATTAATAATGCAGGTGTCTGAGGCTCCTTCCAGTACTGGGACAGAATAAAAATGTCTGAAACTGAAACTCCGTCCTGTAGCAGGAAATACCAGATTAGGATTCTAAATGGACTTAATAGTGAGCGGCATTTTATTTTCAATTAATTCTCCATGCTATTTATATTATATATCATACTTCTAATATCAGGAGAGAGGGATTGACAAGTTCTGAACAAGTTAGTGTTTAAACAACACATTAAAAAACATCTGCTATTAGGGATTCATGATGTAATCTGATAGAAACTACAATTATGAGTTTCACAACACATTAATTGGTGCATATAATGTAGTATATTATATGTAGTAGCATGTAGTGTATTATATATGTAGAATTATTTTTCATAAAGTTTAAACATCGTCTTAATATTCATAGTATTCTTGCAAGTCAAGTATTGCGTGAAACTTCAGAGGCATGAAGATTCCTCTACAAACTTTCCAAAGATATCTGATAACACTAAACTGCGTTTTAAGCCCCATGAGTGAGAGTATGACTAACTGAAAGGATTGTACACAGTAAACCCTTAAGGTACACAAACCTCTCAAACATTTTCACTTTTTTTTCATTTTCCTTCATTTTAACCACGAACAATAAAGAATATATGTTTTTTGTTGAAATAGAAGACAGTCTAGTACAACGTTTGGAATAAATAAGGTCCTCCTGTGGTGAGTGTAGCTCAGGATACCATTTAGCAAAAAAAACAAAAGATGATAAAAATGGGGAGAAAATGCAAATATGCTGCTCAGAATATACCATTTACTAAAACCTTTTGTCAAACTGTACTTTAGAGTTAAGCAAAAACAAAACAACGCAAGTTGAATTCACGAGTTGAATTTGCTCACTGATAACCAATTTTATTACCTGTGTAGTTTGAAAATATAACGTTTATAATCATACAGAGATCCTGATTTGAAGAAAACTTCTAAGATTATGTTCTGTTCCCAACATCGGTCATGCCTTTCTACAGTACACATACTGATATACATAGTTGGGAACATCCACGTACAAACTGTACTCTGGAATTTGCATTGTTTTCGTACCTTGACAGGTTTTTTGCGCGATGACTCGGCCTCGTTGTTCTCGGCCTCCTCGTGCTCCTTGCTCCCTTGGGGCAGGTTGGAGTAGTTGGCCAGACTGCTGAGAAGAGATGACACCATGGGGCTGGTGTCCATCTCTTCCTGCAGAGATACAAACATGAAGACCCGACTCAGTGATACCCTCTTATGGCACCAGGTAAATCAGCCAAACTGACATGAACGCTGTGCTATATATGTTAAATGCTTCAACTATTCTTTGTTTTCCTGTACAGTTTAGATAACCCCACTGAGAGCTCAGCATATAAATACTGTTGCACGAAGGTGAGGCTAGTCCCATCTCTGACATTGTTTACTTTAGCAGTGTAGAATTTGCTTGCATTTCCCTAATGCTCCCACATGCCCTTCACTGAGTAATTAACTGAAGTCAGAGTCCCGATTTTATCACCGCAATGTGAAAATGATCTTATCCTGACTCTTGCTCTCTTGCCTGATTGTGAGTGTTAACACATCAGTGTGTAGAATACTGGGCTGTACCTCAAACAGGGCCATGTTCTTGCCGTCATACTGCTGGCTTTTCTCTGCAGCAGCATCACTGCTGTTGATGAAGGGGCTGCACTCCTTGGGGTTACTGTCACCTGAAAGAAACAAACACAAAGTCTTTTTTAGACTGAGCTGAAAGAAAGACACTCATAGAGAGCATCGCACGAGCTAGACGAGACTATCTGGCTGTTGTGTCAAAATAACTCTTTTTTTGAGGCAGCAACCGCTCACAGGTAATGACCAAAGTGCATCCACTCTGTGTGTGTGTGTGTGTGTGTGTGTGTGTGTCACAGTATGTACAATGCTGTACATTATATCCCATAGGGCCATGTTAGGAACAAACCTAAATCAGTTTTTAACTCTTCTGATGAACATCATCACTGGATTGAACACAGAGAGAAGATAAGAAACTATCAAAAAGCTCAGCAGTTTCTCGCCTCACACAATAGAATGGTGAACGGGAGAGCAAGTACAATATCATCAAAGTGACAACGTGTCATTAGCGTCAACGACCATATCCCAGCTGATTTTGGTCAAGAGGCAAACCACGGACAAGTCGCCAGCTGATCTCAGGGTCAACACATTGAGCCAGACAACCATTCACACTCTCTTTCACAACCGGAGGGAACCCATGCAAACACGGGGAGAACATGCAAACTCAACACAGGAAGGCCTTAAGGGCAGGGAAGGATTAGAACATGGAAACCTCTTTCTGGGAGGAAACAGTTCCACCCCCACACACATTAATTATCAACCGTGTTGAATTTATTGACAAACTAATTTAGCAGCTAGAAAAAAATGCCATCAACCTCATAATAAATGCATAATTGACTATAGTCTCACACTGGTGTTAAAGTAAGACCATAACAGTAAAATATTTGTAAAGTTGTACACAGATTGGAACTGCAACACCGTGACAGAGATGGGTGAAGAGAATACTCCTAGAAGCATCCCCTCACCTGACTGTTACTACCTCTCTGGGGTCTTAACCCAAACCCTAACCCCTAAGGTGTTATTTAAGACTCAGTGAAGACAGACGGGTTCAATTATTTCAAGTATAAAAAACACAATTCAGCAGTGGAAACAGAAAGAAAAGAACATCATAATTGAGTCTAGCATGATTATCCACGTGGCCCCATGTGGAACCAGCGCCAATTCAAAAACCTCATTGTTTGGACCTTTAACATTTTTATAAGCACTTATGATTGAGATGAGTGTTTGCAAAAATAATGTAACTCATAATCACTTTATTCACCAATTAAAACCTCGCTGTCAAAGGTGTAATCGGTTTTATTTGTGCCTTCCCCTTCAAGCATCCCTTGCGGGAGCCGGCAGATTGCTCTCCCCTTTGCTCTGTGTCCCGTCTTCGACTGAGCACCATGAGACTCGGTTATTTATAGCCACGTTGCTGCAGCCATGTGCCATGACGTCTGGACACATTTAACATCCGACACACTGTTCTGCAGAAACAGAGCAATAGGGCCACTGAGAAAAAAGGGGAGCGAGTTACGAAGATTCAGGGCTGGAAAAGAACAAAAGAGACAGACCGGGGGAAATAATACAAAGGGATGAAAAGCAAGAGAATGAGGATGCAGAAAGTAGACGGAGGGAGACAGATGGATTGAATAGTGACAGTGGAAGAGAGAAAAAGAGGAGCGTAGCAGACAAAGACACGGGAACCAGACCTGAGATGGGAACCTTCAGAGAGACAAGAGACTGACTTGATGCAAAACGTGAAAGCTTTTTTTGCAGCACTTAAGGTTCAGCTCACTATGACCTACAGGTTAAAAACATGCACAGCGGTTAAAAGCGAGACTGAAGCATCCTGCTGAGGGATTTCAATACATGTGGATTTTTAAATTGTTCTGTTAGAAGTAGTTTCACATCCTCAGACTATTTCTACTGTCGGTTGGTGCTTTAGTGCTTCATTAACCTGAGGAGATGAATATTATTTTGAAACCGCTCATTAATCTTGTGCAGAATAATGCAATTTAAATGATAAATTATTGTAAATAATTCCCATCCATCACAAATTCACATTTTCTAATGTGCAGATTGTGTGTATGTCTTTAAAATCGATGTCTTAAATCGACTGTTAGGCTAGTTGCTTGTACAAGATGAGTCATTCCCATTAACACCTCTGAGAAGATCAATTTACAGATTAATCTATAATGAACAACATTATTCTGAGCCAAGACATCCTCAATATATTTACCAAATCAACGTGAATGAGGTTAAACCGGACGTCCGCAGTGATGTCACTCTGGTTTTTGGTACTGGCATGGTTTCTGAAGGTTTTAATAAGTTAAAGACAATATTCCTTTTTAATTGAAGATCTATCGAAAGCTCAGTAAGGAAGACTCCCCCCCCCCAGCTGCCTACCTCCGCCTAGTCCTCTCAGCCCCATCATTCTTTCAGTCACAGCAGAGTCATCAGCCACCAGCACCACAACATCCAGAGTCAAAGTGTTGTCTCTCCCGATTAAATTAAAGACTTTACTTTAGATTTTACGTCCATTCTATCAATAAAGTATGCCAGAATATCGGAAACACATATTGAAATACCCATCATCGTTTTGGTAATGACCTTGTAAATGACATCATTATTTGTTTACCAGAAAATGGGCAATTATATGCTTCCCTGTTGACACATGTGTAAAACCCAACCTATCATCGCTGGTATTAAGTGATGCACAGGTGTCAAACATCTCACTTTACTGCTGGAAACAGAAGGAGTGTTGATCAGGTAGCACACAAGTTTGTCAGAGATCGACAGACACAGATAACTTTCTGGTCTAGATTTGTGAGAACACACACCCACACACATAAAACACAGATTTGTTAGGCCAGAGCCCCAAAGAAAGCTTCTCTATCCTATCACCTTGCCCTTTCTCCACATCCTCCATTCATTACGACTCCATCACCGAACGGATGATTGATACCCCCGTTTGGGAAAATGACATTGCCAGAATGAGTTTTGCTCTTACCGCATCCCCCAAGCAGCTTATTTTTCCTCCGATCTGGTGGGATTCGTCCAACAATGGCTGTCAGTATCAAAGCCTCTCCCTATCTATGGTCAAAATCCAGAGCTTTGCTGCTCACTGAGCAGGCGATCATCTTCCAAATCCTCCATCAAACAAAAACACTGGAGCCACACTTTCGTCTAATTTTTTTTTCTTCTCCTAGACGCTTAACAGCAAATGTTTATTATGGACCCACATAAAGTCACACTTGATTCACTCCAGTTTATAAGTGAGATAGTTCTGGTGTCCCCCCAAGAAAGAAAATGAAATGTTGTCTTTTATACATAGATGCATTCATTGAGCTGCTTGTGCTCATTTCACTTGTATTTAATACAAAAAGGAAGGCCTTACGTAGGTTGGGGAAAACAGACCATAATTTTCACTGCTGCTCAATATGCTTAACTTTACAACAGCCCTCCATCCAAACACATCCTCATATTGACAGTGGAGCTGAAATAATTACTCTATTACATTTTCCTCATAATAAGTTGATCATTTTTCAACAATTACATTCTGAAGCTAAAACGTGTCAATTTGCTGCTGATGTTTGTTTGGGGAAAATAGGAAATCTGGATACACTAATTTATATTGATTAAATGCCTAATTGATAAACCAAATACTGTCAATCGTAGGCCTCCAACTAATTCCTTTTCATTACACTTCATGATGATTAATTATCTAACAGTTTGCACATCAATTAGTTGTTTCAGCTCAATTAGAAAAATTAAGCAGAACTGAAAGAGTTTTTGTTGGATTTGAATTCATTGCTGGACACTCTATGATCTAATTGGCACAATATACCTACGTTATGTTACCACACAATATACATATACTACATAATCCCTTTTAGGAAACTTTCTTGGGTTTATTGGGGCTCCATATATGACATTTAAATCCACAATTATGAATGAGCTTAGTTATCAGTAACCTAAATGTTTCACGTAGTTAGTAGTGGTGTGAAGATTATCCGTTAAAAATCGCAGCTTGTTTTTAACATTAAAGGTGTAACTGTATCTATCTTTAATGTTAAAATCGCGTCAGAATGGTTGGTTTTTAAACCAAAACCAAACCTAAACTAGTTTATTTTGATTTATAATCTGAAATTAATGTCTGCATTGAACAAATGTTAACAACTTTCGAGGATTCCATTCCTTCAAATTGCATCAAATAATTCTGTATTTAAATGTCTTGTTCCTGAATCATATCTTATTGGATCTGATCCTATCGTTTCAGGGTCAAGAAACAACATGGTTATATCGCCAACATGATTGAATGAGCTACTGTAAAGAGGTTCTAGAGGGCGATATTGGATTTGGTTCGATTATTACCCAGCTATAACATCAATTTTAAATAAATAAAAAGAACCACATTTAATACCTTGTCTTTTAGAACACATTACCATTAAATCTTTTTGTTTTATGTTCCTTAGCTTCTGTTGTCTCTGAATATGAGTCGTATCCGGACTAAAGACACAGTGTTTTAGTTTAAATGTTACTGCAAATGACTGGGGCGTCTGGTTCCTTGCTTTCGCTCATACTACTCACGGATCTTTGACCAGAGCCACAGAGGATTACTTGGGGAGAACTATTTGACTTTGTTTTATCGATACTCCTTGTCTGGCAGGGAGTTGGCAGCAGTCACGGTCTATTGCTCTCTTTGTGTCTTCCTCCTCGATGCCATGCAGCCATATCTGCTCGTTCTCTGGAGGGGAGCAGCCAAAGAGCTGGATGTTGAGGATCTTGAGGAGCTGACTCAACAGAGACTCAGGGACCAATGTGGAGTCGGTGTGTGTTTGTTAACATGTCACTGTGCGTGGATGTGTGAGGGTGTACAAGCTTGGCTCGGACCCCAGTAGCATTTTTGTCAAACAGCGGAAACAAGGCTGTGGCCAATTAATCTTGGTCTGAGCAGGGAGGGCTGGATTTCAGCAGTTAGCTGTGAAAACAGGGACATGTGAAATGTGATTACCTGCCCAGGGGTGCTGATAAATGAGGCTTTTTTAATGCACATCCTAAATGTATTCACGTATGACAGTAAATATACGCTACCCATTTTGGCTGTCAGGCAGACTCGCTGTGGAGTATACAGTGAGTACACACACTTATTTGGCGAACTTTAATTTGCATCCAGAGAGTAATGCTTGATCTGGTGGAAGACTGCATAATTTCAATGGAACCACTGGGACGGAAAGAAACAATTAAAAAGAGACAAGAGAGGGATTTTCTGGTTTCCTTTACCGCCACTGTTCATTGGTGCATTGCCAAATGCAAGCAGGTCATGAGATCACTACCTGATTTCCCTCGTTTAAATGTCAACCCAGTAACACATTAATTCATCTCTGGCAATAAGAGTTGTCTCTCTCTCTCTATGTGTCTGTCTCTCTCTCTCTCTGTCTATTTATAGCCAGCAGAAGATTGAATTCTGGGTGGAGTCAAGTGAAGGATTAAGGTCACTTTAATCTAAATTCCAGTCAAATCAGGATTGACCCAAACCTATCCATGTTTATTTCCTAAAAAAAAAAAAAGGAATGTGTTTGCATCTCACAGAGAGAGAGAGAGAGGGGCATTGGCGGATGTTCTGAACTTCAGTAGGAAATAGAACTCTTAGGTAAAGCTTTTCATCTGGACGAAATGCCAATGTCCACATTTGAATGAGGATATAATGTTTACTTTTCATTATCATTTATGTTATGAACAGAACCTGGAAATATACAGGACACTAATGCCAAAAAGATTCTCTGCCTTTGAGAGAGAAAGTGGGGTTCAAGGTCTTGGTCAACGACCCTCCGATATGGAGAATGAAGGACCTGGGATCGAACGGCCGATCTTCTGATTGATGGACAACCACTAAAGATTACATGATTTTGTCAAGTAATCCAAATGTAGTTATAATAATAATAATAATAATAAATTGTACTTATAAAGCTCCTTTCTATGAGTTATGCAAAATAGAGCGTTTCCATGTTTATTCATTTGGTTCACGGCACAATTAACTTCCATAGTCTGCATATGTGGGAAGGTTTTATTTTTAAAATGCATACGTTCATTTCTTTCGGTGAAGATTAAATTTCCCCCACTGGGATCAATAACAATTATCTTATATTAAATAGCCTGAGGCTGCCTCTTATCAATAGTCTGATCATTACTTATATTATTTTATTCACATCATTTTTCATCTTATCTAATCTATAGAAATGTCATAAAATATATTTATATAACAACTGGTCGTATGTTCAGGTTTTAGCTCAAAACTATGATGGAATGATACACTAAACATCATGTCATTACATCATTGCGTGGGCTGATCCATTCATCCATCCATCTATTTTCTCTAACCTGCTTATTCTTTGCATTGTTGCGAGAGTGATGGAATCCGTCCCTGCTGGTATCTGTCGAGAGGCGGGGCAGACACTGGACAAGTCTAGGTTAAACCAGTTTATATTAAAATTTGTAAAATGATGATATGATCATATCGTGATCTGATAAAGGAGCAAAGATGATGATAAATTATTGCTCTCAGCCAGACTGCAGCACAAAGTCAGACAATTTGTCTAAATTCCAGCCAAATTAGCAAACGCTGCGTTTGCCAGGTTATGACATAATAATTAATTATGCACTTATCAGACATCTATTTCCAAGAAGGTACGAGGGAAGGAGAAGTCTGGGGGCAAACGTTTTTAAATACTGCATTACCCGTTATTTACAGAAAGCACTGACATATTGCACAGAGGAAAAAATAGCTGCAGCATATGGTTACATGCCCACATCTGCCTCCACACGCTGCCGTAAATATATTCTCTCACTCTCTTCCCTGCTATCTCGGCTCCAGCACCACATCAGAGACACAGCAGCCTTGTATAACCACATCTCATGCTCCGTGTTTTCTCCCACTCTCCCCTTTGTAACTCTTTTTATTCCTCTCCCCTGCTGCTACTTTCACCAATAACGTGTTTTTTTTTAGTTCTGTGTACGTAAAGAACAAACAAGTACGCATACCTATGTACAAATACCCTTTTCTTTCATGAGCAGTGCTGCAGGGGGGGACCTGATCAGTATTCAGGCCGGTCCCTCTGCATCGTATAAATTTTAATACAGCCTTGCCTCACAGGGTACGACTTTGACACAGTCCCTTCCCAGCCCCTCGACACCTCCAGCAGAGATCCACCCCCCTGATTGGCGCCCGATCTAACAGCGGCCGATTGGCTTAGAGCAGAGAGGAAGCCCCTGCATGCACATGAGTTTATTGGGCTCTTAGCATGTTGACCGAGCCTCTACCCGTCACCTTCTGATGTCTGATGATGAATGGGTGAGTTTGGTCGGGTTTTCGCCTCACTGCTGCCGCCTCTCCTCTTGCTGTGCACGTCAGGATTCGTTTTTGTTTAATGACAGGCCCCTGCATTGCTTTTTCCAGCAGCACCCTCTCAATCTGACATCTGGCATAGAAGGTGATTGTTTGCAGGACGAGACTGACTGACAGAGAAATAGAACTAAGCTCTCCCCAGGAATGAAAATTAAATGAAATCTGTCACACTCCTCTATGAAATGAGAAAAGGCAGATGACAAATATATTTATTCTACATAATGCCTTCTTATCAAAAACTCTTATCAATCTATGACAAATTGTCAATTTACTCCTCTGCTTCTGTTTTCACATTAGCACAGAATACTGCTGAATTATTTCAAACACAAATATTTGTATATGATAAAGGAATCATCCTTTTTAGATGAAAACAAAGATTAGATTGCCCCTGCAGATGTGTGTTAAATAAGATAAGAAGCAATTGAGAGGAGTCAAGTTTTTTCCGCACTGCCAAATGTAATTGTTTGTAGTCGGTAGTATCAGTAGTTCCTTTAAGAGAAAAAAGAAGATAAATCTGAGTCTTATATAACAATCTTAAGAGCATAATAAAGGCCTTTTGAAAGTTAGGTTGTGTCAGTGGTCAGATTATAAGGTGGGAGGTGCAAAGGGCCTCTATTTGGTATATATTAGTCAATCAGTGTTATCTTCATCTCTCAAAGACAGGTTAGACCACTGCTTCTTCTATTTCCCAATTATCTGTCCCACCTTGACAGGGGATAAGTTGCGATGTTTGGATGATTGGGTCAGATCATCTCCAAAACTGCAGGCATTGATTGGTTCTCCCTGTCTGCATTGGTTAGAACTTACAAAGTGCCATGGGCGCCAGAAGATCATTGATGGGCATGATCACATCACAATAGCTGATTATAAAGGGCTTTTTGGACTTCCGACCAGATTTTAGTTGGTCTGCTGCCTCAAGATAGAAACATGCCAAACATGCGCCTGACCGCACTTTATTTTAATACCAATAAGCCCATGAGCTCACAGAATATTCGCTGGGCAAAATAAAATTGTTTATGGCGATATGTTTATGTTTATATTTGTTTTTGAATGACCAACAGCCAACAGTCCAAAACTGAAAATCCTCACATTTGAGAATCTGGAACTAGAAAGGTTTTACAAACGGAGAATGAATTGATGAACTGTGATGGAAAATGTAATCTTTATTCATTTGTTGTTAGGGTTAGTATTTCCATAGATGAGGGACAAGGTACAGACGATGCCTGCATGGCTCTGAGGAATTCTGTGTTGGGACAGGGGACTGAGAAGGGTAGATTTGGACCTCGACTTTTCTCCGACCTCCCTGCCCTTAATTTTATTGCTGGTGAGCAGCCGACCCATTAACTTCTTCTTCTCTCATGCAGATGTTCTGATACGCTGTACGTCTGTGTGTTCAGATCTATTAGCAAACTCACAATAAAACTTAACACAAAGACAACCGAGAGACTAAAGAGGTTTTTTTAATACAAATTGCCACAACAGGAAAAATGATTATTAAGTGTAGCTGATTAATTTCCTATTGATTGATGATTCAATAGTGTTTTACTTAAGAGAGGCTATGAAACCAAACTGAGCAGTCTCTTCTTAAAAACTCCCATTACTCCAAATCGCATCCTAATTTCTTTACACTCTGGTCATCGGTGGTTAACCTCTCCTCAGTCATACTTTGGCTCATTCTCCCATCCAGAAGCCTTTCGGGGGGGGGGGCATACTATACAGTTTCATACAGAACAGTGAAACAGGCGATGGCGGCAGGGTTTGAGGTGGAGTGAATAGCCAGCCATATAAAGCCCGTAACACCGTAACCTGATGGAGCCTGGCTAACAGACACCCTCAGGTGGTGGGCTGACTATGGGAGGATGACCCATGTCATGTCGGTCAGCTGCAGACCTCCCTTCCTGTGGGGGTAACTTTAACTATCTGCCTACTGCTGCTGTAATTGGTGAGCCACAGAGCCTAACAGGGATACAGGGAGGAAGGTAAGAGATGAAAAAAAATGAGTGGGCGAAGGTGAGGGAGAGGGAGAGCAACAGGGAGGGAAAAAGTATCTAGTGGGAAGAGAGGTGAGTTGGGGAGGATTATTCACTGGTGAGGTAATTGGTTGTGGGGCAAAGGTGTTTCACACCTGCTAACTTACTTTTCTAAGAACAGCGTAGCCAGAAGAAATGACAGGGCAGGTAGCAGAAGGAGGCAGGGAGAGAGATAGTGAGGTGACAGGATGGGACTAATGATAGCAGCTGTGAGATATTTTCAGGAGGTCATGGATTCAAAATTCACCCCGGTTTATCACATGCCAGGAAACCAATTTAACTCCGAAACATCATTTCTTTCTTGCTGTTCTTGTGCCAGGTACAGACGAACACTATCAAACTTTCATTACATTTGGCACATCCTTTGAACAGAGAGCTCCTATAAGAGGGTCCAGCAGCACCGTTACGGGATGACAGAGAAGTATCTTTGCTGAGTCAGGTTTGAGAGAAAGAGGGATAGAAGATGGAGGGGTAGTCAGTCGTCCACGGCAGTCTTACGGTTAGGACGGTACATGCGTCTGAATGGACACGACAGAGCTATCGTCTGGCCGGATCTGCAGCTTTCTGGCTCTGATGGAACGATGGAGGTCTGAATCGAGTGTCCTCTGTGCAGACCAAAACCCGGGGTCATGCTCTACCCTCTTCCCTGCCATGACTCCCAAGTCAGACAGAAAGCAATGTAGCCAAAGCCCGGAGGAGAACGGTGGGATGGGGGAATGGTGGGGGAAAATCTTGTTCTCCTCTTTCACCACCTTTCCTCATTTATTCTTTTCCCTGGTCTGCACCTGTAAAGTGTGATACCACCTCCCTATGGTCTCTATACTCCACTTTCACAAGCCCACTTCTATGCTTCCTGCCCTCATTCTGAACCCTTGAGTCATCTCATCCTCCAGACAGACAACAGAGTCCACAGGCAGAGCTCTGGACGCAGGAGCAATTTAACACACCAGGGCGGTGCTTCCCAAACTTTTTCAATTTTTGACATCTTTTGAATTGCTCCCTGATCAGCGAACACACAAAAAAAGACTTTAGAAATAAATGCACTGCAGCGATGTTCCATCATTGCTTTATCCCCGAGCTTTATTCCAAAATGTTTGCGGGCCATAATTTCTCATTTAATGATTAAATTTAGTCCAAATTTGGTACATATGAATGGACTCCAGGAAACCTATCTTGAATTTATAATATTTTACTGTAATAGTTCACATTTTACTCAATAGGGGGAGCTTTTTTATGATAAACACTGTTTTTCAAACTCAATTTCTAAATGATGTCTGATTTAGCAAAATAGGACTAGTTACACAACAAATCTAATACCGACTGACACTTCCTGTGTAAGCTTCATTTCAAATGTTTAGAATACATCATTGAATGAATGATAAACCAATTTCGAGCAAAGTTGAGTAACTGACTGAATTTCGTCGGCTCGGTTATCTTTTCCTTTTACATCTTTCCAAAAAATGTTTTCATCTCGCATTACTGCTACATTACTTTTACATTCATCTTCATTTTCTCACATTTACTCAGTGAACGTCTTATCTTATCAACTGCAGGTGAAATGGAAATAGTGAATATGAAAAACAGTTTGACGGATTTTCATTTTCTTTTATCTAATTTACTATAATTAATTTATTTTAGGAGTTAGTCGTGATTTTTATTTCTAAAACTATAATATAAAATAAAAAGACATCTGATGCTGCAATATCCTGAAGTACCCCTAGGGTGTATGTCGATCACCATTTGAGAAACATAAGACTATGGTCATTAGAAATCTAAAAGACGGGACAAACTGACTTGCCTAATAAAATAGAAAGAGCCACATTTGGATGAAAAAAACAGGACAACCAATGACAAATAAACTAAAAAAATCAATTAACTCTAGATCGTGAGACTTGAAAGACAATTCTTATACTGAATTCCTCTTTCTTCCCTATTAAACCGTTTGCTTTATTAGACAGATCGAATGATAATGTTTGAGGTTAAATCAGCTAATGACATGACATTAAAATGTAATAACACTGTCTTAGTTCAGGCGGAACATAATGATCCAGCTGGCTGAACACTGTAATGGAAATAAACCAGACAACATGAGGCTTTTTATGTGTTAACTGAACTCACTTCTGGGTCAGAGATGGATGTGTCCACTGGGAAGATTTCCACAACCCCAGATGGTTTTTCCTGCATGCACTGGTCTGATAAGGCTCTTTTGTTCAACATCCCAGAAGTCAAAGCACTTCAGGGTGAACAGAAGTATCATAGCTGTCACTCACAACGGCAAAAGTTTTCCAATATTCCTCGTGCCGGCCAACAGCTACTTGCTGGACCTAAAAACTTTGTCAGTATCTCTCTGATTCACCATAATTAGTGCTTAAACGCTGTTTGCCTGCCAAGTTTGCAGCATCATTTCAATTGTGGAGACAGAGGGAGATACTTTTTATGTAATACACCCAAAAATATCTTCAATGCATCATCTCGCCATCCTCTCCGGATGACAAAGCAAGCTGGCGCGATGGGGCGAAAAAGACCCGAGGGATATAAATCTACATCAGTGTAATTTGCAAGGAACTAAGAGCCTAAAATTGGCTGAATTGTGAAGGAAGGACATCAGCAGACAGAGATGCTTATGTAACTCCTGCAAAAAGCTACATCTTAGTTGTGCTCAAGCTTAATGTCACATGTATCATAATCATAGGAGTTAGGCTAACGGATGTTCTTGGATCTTAATTATCAATTATTACTATTATCATTAATTATATCACGTTTAACCAGTTTACACTATAAAAAGTCTGTTAAGCATCCTTTGAGTTTGTATTGATATCATATTAAATGTAAATCAAACGTCTGGTCTGTTGTGGTTTTGCTGTCTCATTGTAATTCTGTGAGAGTATTAAAGATCACGATATCAGTATGCCCTGTCATCCTCCTCGGATTATGGGCCACAACTGCCGTGGTATCGATTGGTTTGTAGAAGGCCGTGGATCTGGCATCGGTGTGTATTCATTTAATCAGGTAGTCTTTCATCATCGTGTGAATGAATAGAGAACGTTTACCAAACAGATGAGTTCCATCGCTACTATAATAAAATGAATACGGCATACTACCAGCAAACTATGCTGCAAGCTGCTCTCTCAGCAGAGAATTCAAAAGAAGTGTTGCATGCCTATATTATTATGTATGTTTTTTGTGGAGCAGCATCAAATTCGATATTAGCGCTAGCTCGCAAGACTACTCTAATTTCATTGCAACCTAGCCCATATCCAGGATGCTGCTGAATTTCAGCATGTTTAAATTCTCTTTAACTGTGTTGGAATGGGGTCAGAAGCAGTGGATCTGTCGTATTAGCCAACTTCACGGAACTTCCTGTTGGTCCAGAATTGGTCTGAAATATGAACCTCAAACAAATTCAGTTCCTACTTTGTGAATCAAAGTTTGGCTTTTTGTTCAGACAATTTCAAATGACTAAGAATGAACCAGGTATGGGCGGTAAAAGCAAAACTTTACTTACTATAATAGTTCATATTATACTCACTAGGTGGAGTTATTTATCAAAAAACAATGTTTTTCAGACATAAATTGGACCTAATGGTTGGTCCAATTTATTCCAAATTTGGGGCGTATGACTCAATTTGAAGGCGTCTCTCCTGTGTATATTATAGTTTACTCCAATAGCTCATATTTAACTCACTATGGGGAGTTTTTTCACCAAACAAAATTATTCTTTATTTTTTTTGTCTTGGTATGCCTCTCCTAATTGTGCACCTGTGACTCAAACTTTTCATAAAACATACCATCACCGATACAAAACTTGTGAATAGTGCAGCCAGTAAAGCTACTAAGCCTGCATGAAGGGCAAGGACCTATCATCTTAAAGGAAATAAAATGGGATTGTGGGGTGAGGAAGAAGGGAAGAGCGAGGTACCCTTCATAGATTATAGATCGACTTCAACAGGAGACGTAATGGAGTGAGGAAAGACAAATTGTAGACTGAGGCACTGCCGTATACAGACAGATAAACAGATAGAGAAGCCAATCAAAAAAAGAAACGAGAGCCTTGTTCTTTGATCTGTTCTGGGCAGATAAGACGTCAGCATTCATGGATTTATGTGGGCCCCTAGAGCAGGTGCATTACCTGGGAGGCTGAGCATGACCACGTCTGATAGCTACAATACTGATGGCATACAGTATATGTGCCCCAGTGTGTAAATCACATTGTCTAACACCTGTGTCCTCATTTAGCAATTTACTTGTGTGCGTGTGTTTGTTTGTGTGTGTGTATGTGTGTGTTCGTTGCGACAGCTCTTCTCAGAGACCCGCCGCGAGGCTGAGGCTGATTTTGTGGAAGCCCAGTAGATCTTAGCGGATGTTTCTGGTCTCTGGCAGATAAATAAATAATGGAGCACTAGTTTGGATTCAGACAGATGAAAGCTTTGAGACTCGGGATTTTTTACAGCTGTGGCCTCGGAGAGGGACCAAGAGCGCAAGAAAGACAAAGTGGCACCATGAAAACATTTACACACTCAAGCATGTCCCTTCACCTCAAGAAAATAGGGCGACCTCTTTAAAGTGCACTGTTGAATCATTGTACAGTATATTATAAGTGCTAAATATGAGTTGTTGTTTTTTTTTTTTATTCCTGTTCTTGCTATTCATCTGCATTTTTATAAAATATTAATGAGGTACGAAGCCCAAAACATTTTTGTTATCTTCGCCCCAAGGAGGGAAGTGAGGGGGCTGTTTGAAAAATGATCTGCTCTCTCTCCATCATTTCCTCTTACTCACTTCCCTCCCTCCCTTTGCTAACCTCCACAGATTGTTGCATGGCTGGTAGGAACCATGTTCACTTAAACAGAAAGAGTTGCCATGTGTGAGTGCGTGTGTGTATGTCACACTGTGTCCTGGAGGGCTGACAGATTCAAAAGACTGTGCCTTTTGTCTGCTTTTGATTGCCCCATGAATTATGCATCCTACACTTCTGCTTGTGTGTAAATGCGTGTATTTTTTGTGTATTTGAGTGTAGGTGTGTGAGTGTGTGTGGGGAGTCTAGCCCGAGTCCGCAGTGTTTCGTGACAGTGACTGATACTGCTTTGTCCTTCTCTCAGACTTTCTCCCTTACTCGCCCACACACATTAACCACGCCAGCACACGCTGCCACATAAGAGCACACATTGAAACTTGGTTGCAGTGACTGATATCCGTCCTTGTCTTGTCTGTGGAGAATCTCATGCATTCAGGTCATGGTAATAAATGTGGGTTGAATCCAAAGCAACTGGACTTCTGTTTCGGCTTTGAGACGTTTTAGCTCTCATCCAAGAGGCTTCTTCAGTTTTAACTGGCTGGTGGGGAGTCAGAGATTTTATGCCTCCAGTAGGTGTTGGTACAGGTGTGGACGATGGTGAAACCGTGTTGGTAGAGATGTTATAACTGCATTGTTTGTGGGTGATAAGTGACGGCCTAGACCCCCTCCCCTGTTTACAGAGGACCACTCCAGTTTGACGTGACAGCTTCCTTAACCACTCTCTCAAACCATCTTTCCTCTCTATCCAAAATGTGAATGTTGTTGTCCTCGAAAGAGTGTCTTCAATGAGATGGCTCTCCTGTGCTGGATAATGTTCTGGTTTTGATGAGATGGCTCTCCTGTGCTGGGCCATGTTCTGGTTTTGATGAGATGGCTCTCCTGTGCTGGGCCATGTTCTGGTTTTGATGTGATGGCTCTCCTGTGCTGGATAATGTTCTGGTTCTGATGAGCTGGCTCTCCTGTGCTGGGCCATGTTCTGGTTTTGTGAGATGGCTCTCTTGTGCTGGGCCATGTTCTGGTTTTGTGAGATGGCTCTCCTGTGCTGGACAATGTTCTGGTTCTGATGAGCTGGCTCTTCTGTGCTTTGCCATGTTCTGGTTCTGGTGAACTGGCTCTCCTCATCTTGGCCATGTTCTGGTTCCGATGAGCTGGCTCTCCTCTGCTGGGCCATGTTCTGGTACTGATGAGCTGGCTCTCATGTGCTGGGCCTTGCGCCTCTGAAGGGTTGTTTGTTCTCAACCATATACAGATCTCTGAGTCCTTGCCGATTGAAATGTATAAACCACTTTACTGTTTGTGTCTGGGTGTCTTGTCTTTTGGGGGAACCAGTTTTTGTATGAAGTTGTTGCAAAGTTTGAATTGACCTGGATTTTTGTGATTGGAGAAAATCCTACGTAGCTTTTAAGAAACTCCAGCCACATGAGGGTATGACAGTGCTTTGGTGCCTTTCCCTTTCTTCCTCTGTTTAGCTGTTCTTCTGGGGTTTCTTCGCAGGCTTGATGAAAGCCCAGTTGGGATAGCCGCAGGTTTTCAGTGCCTTCTTGATATGCGTATGAAAGAAAAAGAACATTCTTCAATGAGAGGTGAAACATCTTCAAGCTTAAACAGGAGTCCAGTTTCTTTGGATTCAACAAACATGGATTATCCATCCTTGTCTGATCCTAACTCTCGTCTCTCATCGGCCCACAGAAATCGGAGCTTTGACTTCTGAATTCTGTGAAGGTCACAACCTGTGTGCAAGAACCGACATGCTACAACAGTCTAACAGTCACCACAAAGACAGGACCTTTCTTTGAGGTTGTCTACTTCCGGGGTACCTCAGGGTACTATGTTTGACTTCAAAACCATAGAATATATGTGAACTGGTGATTAGAAATTTTCCGTAATGTATGAATTTGAGTGGTCTCTTTCTGTTTGCCCTGTGATGGTCCGAGGACTTGTCCAAGGTGTACTCTAAAGGACTGTTGGGACAGGCTCCAATCCCTGTGACCCATCATAGGATAAGCAGTTCCAGAAAATATATGGATTATAAAAACAGAGGGTCTAAAAAGTTTTACATTACCCATCGTTTTTATGGTCTCCATTCAATATCTTCATAATAAGCTGGTGGATTGATTGAATATAAGGGGTGATTGGTAACTTTGGTAGAAGGAAATTAGTTATTTATTCACAAGCAGTTCAACTATATACATGATTAACCAGAAGGATTATGACATTTTTGGTCTGGGTAGATTGTAAATGACATGTCAGGACTGTAAGAAACTAAATGAACCGTATTGAAATTTAGTCTAGATCAAATCACCCAAGGAGATCCACAAGGACAGGGTCAAACTCTCAGGGGAGTGTGTCCTTCTTCATCTTTCATCTATTCTCTTTTGGGGTTGCCACAGCGGATCATCAACTTCCATCCATAGGCTGGCACCCTACTGGCTAACCCGCTTCTTTTCTCCATGCTTTGGACCACCACTAAAAGTCCACTGGCTTGTGATCTCTATTTGGCCTGGTCCATGTGTCTTCTTAGAGCATGGTGAAGAAATTGGGTGCTGAACGCAAAACATGGCAACAAAAGCCTGGAAGATCACTAAAAGACAAGACTAGATGGATGGAGTGATGGATGCTATTAGAAGTAGTTCAAAAGGAAAATTGCAAACAAGTAAAAAAAAAAACTAAAAAAAACTTTCAATTAGAAATTTCTCCTGGTCGAGGACAACCAATGGAAAGGCCAGGTTTAACCTTCTAACTTCGAAGAGACTGCCAGACTGTGACATAACAGTCCATAATTTTTATAGAGTGACCTTCTGCTGTCACAGTTATACCTCCAAATCTATCATGGAAGTCTCATATTTCCCCCCTCAGGTCTGGAAGGGTCGTCCCCTGCTGAACAGGACTTTAGCGAGCATTTAGAAGAAATCAGGCACAGAAGACATCCCTCAATACTGCGTGAACTGTACATAATGACAAATCGGGAAGGCTTGGTGTTTTGAAATATGCATTGGTTTACACTGCAGCTGCTTGAATGCTGCAGTCATAAGTCTTACTGTCCAGGCAGAACACTCTTTGGCTTCCCCTTTCTACAGAATCTCTGCTGATTGCAGGATCAGAAGTGAAAAATAGGAAAAACCTGGTGCAATGAAAGAAGTCAAAGGAAAGTTGGAGTAGACGTGGAAGAAAAATGGCTGCAGTAGAGTAAGATGGAGACTCGGATATGAGCTAAGGAGGAGAGACAGGAAAGTGATAGGAATTGAGGATATCAACAAAGGGAATCCATTCAGTGCGGACATCGGTTTTCACACTGAGGTCGAGCTGCTATCAGGGTCTAGCCATCAAGGACACAATACAGCAAACCCTTCAGCTCGCACCACATTATGCAATGAATAAAAGATTCAGTCTTTAAGACAGAGAGCAGCTGAGTGGAGGACAGCACACACAATGCTGGGCCTATTTCCCTTTTTTGGGTTTGAAGGACCTCCACACTCCTGTCCATCCTGTGTCCCATGGTTCGCGCTTTCTATTGAGAACAAGGTATGATAAAAACTTTATATTGCGCCATTTTCTACTCATATGAAGAAAAAAAACCCCTGAGTTTATTCAAAACATTTCCTTTGAGTGAGGTAAAATTTTAAAGCCTTTTAGCTCACCTTACAATATGGCATGAGGAACAAATCGACCAACCAATAAACACACATTTTTCCCCCCCTGTATTTACAAACACAGAGACCTAAATAAATGGAACACAGGCGGACCGCATATGTCAGCATCATCAGCAGTGAAGCAGAAGAGAATCGGTGAGTTTGTTAGAAACAATTTTGAGGCTGTTTTTCCATAAAAATGCTGACGGTTTACTGATCCAATGCTCACTCTTCTACAGGATAAATGCATTTAGTTGAAGGGGGTACAAGACAAATTTAATCTTGCATAACATGAGTATGAGTATTTTTTCATCCATCTCTTTATCTTGACCTTGAATTGATATAATCCGAGGTCAGCTTTCCAGTTGTTCCATCATTGTGATCAAGATTAGATCTGGAATGATGCGGCGTTGGGTTGGAGTTTGAATATATGAAAGGCTAAAACACAAAAAGACAAATGATCAAATTGTTTCTTCCTGGCTGCCAAAGTGACTGATGTTCCCCCTGCTGCTGCAGCGTTCAGCAAAACCAGACCACGGGCTCCTAATCTGCTTCCCTGTCCTCTCTGGTTGTGTGAATTGTCTAGCGTTGGACAAACCACCTCTGCCACCCTCCAGCCACCGGAGTGGTGCAGTCACCTTTTGAATCGTCTCCCAACAAGAGGCCATTAACCGGGCCACCATTTTGGGTAGTTCTCGCTATCTCCTGGCATTTTCTGCTCTTTGTGGATATGTGGGCGTTTGGATTTATAGTTATAGAGTGTGCTTGCAGTCAACACCAGACAGGATGAGTAAGTCATAAGAAGTTACGAGTGCTGCATCTTTTATTCTGTCTTTTCCGGGTGAAAAAACCTTGACTTCCTCAGCAGCGCTCGGCTGCACAGAGCTCCTCAATATTTCATTTGGACACTTTTGTCCTCTAAAAATTCACAAGAGGCATCTTATAGGTATCCCATCATGTGCAGTAAGTGCCTGAAAATACAGAGCAGCCGTGAGTGAGCGATGCTCGCTGAGGCCCCCCAAAAAACGTTGAAGGTTGTGTTGATTCTGCTCCGTATAAGAATCTTTGATGAGGTAACATTGGGTGCGATGTTTTGAATGTCAGTCATCTCTCCATTTTGCCATGTTATTTGCCATCTGTAAGCCTCTGTGATGAATCTAGCTTGTCAACGATCTATCGGAAGTGCTGACTTTTTGTCAACCCACTGCTGTGCGCCTTATGAATACCGAGTATCCAGCTGTGTGTGCATGTGTGTGTATGTTCAAGAACCCAAGTGTTGAATTATATCTCATTATATCGGCTACGTGTGCGTGTGTATGCGTGTGTTTGTGAGTATTCGTGAGTTTGATGTGGGTGCACGTGGATTAAGTTTGGAGGTGGATGATGGAGCGTCCATGCTGCGCAGTCTACAGTACCGTTTGAGTGATGGCGGGGAGACAAACAGCAGCTGAATAAAACATGACTTCAGACACACTGTCAGCAGGAACAAGCCTCTGCTGGCAGGTGGGCATGTCCCTGAGACAGTAGCTCCTTAAGAAGTTTATGTTGAGGGATTTATAATCATCTTACATATCAATTTGTGTAAAAGAGAAAAAAAACGCTGCCACATGTGCGTGTTTACGACTTTAAATCGGAATATTTGCATGTTTATTTCACCTGGCACTGTTAAGGCAGGCTTTGCTTGAGGTGCTTTGAGCTTTTCGGTGCCTGGAAAAACTTCCATGAGTTTAATTCCCTTGTCTCTCTGGGCATTTTCAAGATTACAAAGATATGTTTGTTATATGAGTTTGATGACTAGAAAATGTTTTATATAGTCTACTATAATATCTTTCAAATGTAATTATTGAGTAATTGGTATGCGGGTAATGGTGGCTGATGTTTCACTGCTTTTTTTAAATTTCCGTGTGTCATTGATTTGTATCATTTTAAATTATTGTATGTTACCAGGCCACCATTGAAAATGAGACTCCAGCCTGTATGGATTTCCCCATCTAAAAAAAACATTATAAATTTCAAAATCAATAAGGCAACAGTCTTTAGTCTTTGGAGGACAGCAGGTCACTTTGGTGACACAATGATGGCCAAAATGAAAACACTGATTTTCTTCAGGGTATTTTCTTTGATTAGGATTATTCATTGTATTAATGAATTGTCAGGCTCAAATACAACTTTATTCTTTGCTCTACAGCTCTGGGTTCCCTCCTTGTTTCCCCTCCATGATTTACAGACACTATAAGGAGGTAACCCCACTTTGGGAAAATAATCGCCATTGTCCTGAGGCGTTAATTATATCCCTGAAAAGTCGGGGATATTATGGAATTGTCGTCGCTGCTGCCACATCCGCTGAAGATCCTTTGTGTTAAAGGACGACATGAAAACGATTTCATTGATCATTTTCAAATTTTACTCTCACATAGACCTGAGTACGAGGAAGAACTGGATTGATGTTGGGAAAGGTCGGTTGTATTTATACAGTTTTGGGGCCCTAATTTCTTAAATGTTGGTCCAGATTTAGTCCAGATTTAATGCATATGTATTAACTAAAAGAGACACATCTTGTTTATATCATATTTAACTTTGTTAAATATTTCATATTTGTCTCACTAAGGGACCTGTTTTAACGAAAATGCGAGAGTGCATAACTTCACATTTAGTTTGAGTTGTTCAGACAGGGGGATTTCTTGTACAAAACAGGGAATTGGAGGCTTTTAAGGGATATGCCCTTACTGTCTGGGATGAGAGTATAGGCCTAGTTATGCACAGTATTCACTGAACACACATTTCTGACCTTATGTGATGCCATTGGGGAATTCAGGTTTTCTTCAAGAGCTGGATGGATTCCATGATGTGCTGCAAAGGTTCACTGTTAAGCTGTTTTCTCAACCAATGAGAAGCTGTTTTTTTTTCCCCCGAAGCACAACAAAGTCGATGCAAATCCGCGGGAAGACATGTACACACTCTGGGCAACATAAAACAAAAAGGTGTAGTAGCAATAACGTAAGAAAATGAGCTTATTAGCTGTATTATTCAGGTCTTTACTCAAGTTGACATGTTTCCAATATTTGTGTAAAGCTGTGATGTGAACGCCTGAGAGCACCGAGACCATGCCACCATGTTACGTGTGGAAATAAGTCAGGTGTTTATGTAGAAGTGGAGGGCGAGCTTATCTGAGCTGATTTTGGACCTGTCTCTATACGCCTCCGGATAATTCTGCGAACCCAGACACCCACTGGTGTTTAGCGTTCTTGAGGCATCTACGACTTCCCAAAATATAAAGCAGCAATGGCGTTTCTACTTTCGCCATGGTAGATAATGTCGTGAAATAAATATTTTCTTACATTGCAGTAAGGAAGGGCGTGTATTTGTGGTAACGTGAAAAGAGAAAATATAGCATCATGAAAATGTGTCCGGTGTAAACACAGCATCATAGTTGTCTGAATTGATGATGGATGATTCACATTAGAAATTAAATGTATTATTATTATTATTATTATTAGCAACGTCTGCTTGGCCTCCATGTCTTCATCATACAGCAGCTTTTAGTGTTTAAGTGGTTAAACAAGGGAGGTGTGTGACGGCGCATACACACTATTTTCATATGATTTGTTCATGGTTTTTATCCTGAAATCCAAAATCCTAATAAGGATGCACTTTGGTGGACAAACTCTTTGCCTTCTGCTCTTCCTGACATCTAATGATCATTCTGTGGGATATGAACAAAGTTTAGCATTTGGTACACACATGAATCTATTATTGTCAGGCTGAAGTTGGTGTTAACCTGATTTCATAATCTTAGCACTGTTACTAAAAAAACATAATAGCATTCCTGTGAGCTTAAAGCACCTTACACAGCAACTAATCAGCTTTACTCCGCCTTGTTTTCTCCCCGGTTTAATGTAATTATGTGTTTACATGGTAATATACCATCATAGTGCTATGTAGCGTAATGTCTGCTTCGTCCTAGTGGCTTTTCATAAATGAAAAAAGCTTTTTTGCAGTAGGATCGACTTGTTGACAGAACTTATTTAATTAGTTGAGAGCATAACAGATTTTTATCCATAATGAAATGGACGGTTAGGTGAGGCGGTAAAAAAAGTTGCACAGAAAAAATATAGACATTTCAAAGTTAAATCTTGCTGTTTCTGAACATTTATTTAGTGAGACACACTGCAGGGAATTGTCCATAGGTAAATGCAGAATATCAAGACTCACTTAATTTGATTTTTCTCTGCTACCACATCGCCTCAGGGAAGGTAAACGCATACAGTATGAAGCCGTACAAAATGACATGTAAGCCTTAATTAGACAGAGGCGATCTCCTCTATGAGGCAAAGAGGTCAACATCATGCATAGCTGAGTCATTTATGACTAAAGCGTACACAATGTTCTGTCTCTCAGCATCGCTGAGCTTAACCTTGTCACATCCATGAGACAACACCATCTCGCCAATATATCTCTACGTCTAATCTCCTCTGTTCCCCCCGACCTGATGCTCTTATTTAACTCTCCTGCTGCCTCTTTTTGTCCCCACCCCTGGCCTACTTTCTCATTCACTCTTTCTCTCTTTCCTCATGTCGTCCACATCATCCCTCACCGCCTTTCCCTATTTGTCTTAAGCGGCGGGCGGTCCACTGTTAGCTCCTCTGTGGTTGGATCCCAATGAGTAGGCACAGGGTCTCTCTGACAGATGTGCTGTTGCCGCTAAGTACGTTCCGCCTAAGTACGATTTCTGTATAATTTAATGTCTGCTTCTGACAGCAGCCTTGAAAGAGCAGGTTGACATTATGGAATAAGACAATCAGATCAGAGCTGTGAAGATGCTTTTTAGCATGTCATTTTAAAGGTTGATTCAGGAGCTGTTTCTGTGTTTAGGATTTTTGTTTCTTTTGTTTGTGGACAGAGATGACAGCTATGGTTACGAATGACCAGCAGTGTTAAAGCCAAGTGGTTTTGGCCCACTGAAACTCTACGAGGCTCTATGACAATGCCACTCAACTCCTGTCAGAGAGTACGCACCACTGTAATAGCCCTGCATCAGTTAACAAATGACTGATACTACTCTATCAATCAAAGCTATTGGGTCCAAATGACCATGATGTGAAAATTTTGGAATTTGAGTTGTTGTTTTTTTTTGATTTTCATGATCCAGTGTTTATCTGGGCTGGACTGGGCTAAACAAGGGATACAAACAAGGAATACAAACGTAAAGTTGCATTCATCAGATTGGTTCAATAATTGCAGGACACAGTTGCTGATTGTTACGAGTTAGAGAAAGAAATTATTATCTAGATATTATTGCTAAACAGTGCATTGGGACTATGTGCATTAGTGGATAAATATGCATTTGGTGCTCCGGTAACTATTTTCAGCTGGATTTCGCACATAAGGTTAACTCAAACTAATCTTCGTTGCTGACTTTCATTGTCATAAGGAAATGTAATTTATTGGAACAATTTGTCTTATCTGCGCATTTTCACTAGTTTATTGACAAAAAAGAGTTTGGTATGATTATGATAAGCAATATTCTTAAATGGAGTATGAAGTGCAGCAGCTCTGTCCTGTTAGGCTTCTAATACTCTGATCAAATGAAACAGGTCCATTTAAAGCTGCAGCAGACTCATTTGTCAGAATGAGAGTGTGAGGGTGTTTCATTCAGTATTAAATTGAGCAAAATGATATAGTGACCTTGTATATTAGGGCTGAAACAAACTATCAAAGTCATTATTGATTCATCTGATCTTTCTTGCAGTGCTAACCAACTCAGATTCACTGCTTTGTCAAAAAAAAATTGTAAAAATAAAATGGCACTGGCAGAAATGTATGCCACAATATTCAAAGCTTCATAAACCTTTTCTGTCTTTCTCAAAACTTTAAAATATAAGACGAGAATAGGTTTTATATTACTCAATATTAATACAAATGCATAGTATGTAGAAACGGTTTGCCGTCCAGGTCCTGTTGGACGATCCGAGCACGCCAAACATTTAACAGCGGTAGCTTTTTAAACAGGACATTAGACCTCGCAGTGGAGGACAGGGGCCCTTTTGATATGGACGTGTGTGTGCAATGCTCCTTGCTTTGCCCGCTCCCTTTGAAGATGGATGCCGGTGAGATGCTAATTACCACAGGCCACAAGGCTGGACTTGTGCACAGTTCAAAGGATGGGCGGGTGCAGCCGAACCTCAAAGCGTCGGGCTGAATCTGTTCCACTCTGAGGCTCTTCAACTACCGAAAGGCTGATGCCTCTGCGGAGACACCCTCTCTACCCTCTATTCTAAGTCACGTCACACACCCTACATGTGTGCATATGCCTTTGTAAGGACAGCAAAATGAAAGGCTCTTGTCCTCAGTTGCATTGTGTCAAAAGATTTCTTTGATGCTGTTGATTTGAAAAACTTTCTTTCCTCATAAATTCCTTATTCCTTATTTCACTTCCTGCTGGATAACTGAGCTCTCTCTTACAATATAAAGTTTGTTTTTGGCTCCTCATCAATTTCTTCCTTGAGTTTTGTCTCAGGTGTAGCATAGGCCCAGCTGGCAACGTGTGTGAATGAACAGCCATGACTGCACTGCAGTAACTCTGTGTGTGTGTGTGTATGTGTGTGTGTGTGTTTGTGTGTGTGGTGCTGGAGGTAACAATACATGACAGGTAAATAGAGGTCACTTCCAAAAGGAGGATAGCAGAGGAGGATTCACAGGTGCACATACACACAAATACATAGACAGACACACACACCCCTGCCTCCTCAGGTGATTTATGAAACGTGTCGGTTTAGCAAGTGTTTGCATTTGAGGGAGGATTTTGATGTATCGCCTTGAATGCCCAGTTCCAACAGGTTACTGCTGGATGCATTTTTATTCCTCTTGACAAAATGTGTGTGTCTGTGTGTATGTGTGTGTGTATGTTGACTACATGGCAGAAGGGTATGTAGTATGTTAAGACTTTCAGATATCGCTCGCTGCGTAATCAATCAGTTCCGGTGAATAATTGCACCAGTTTGCTTCTGCTGACACTTTACCGACTTTAACTGTCCTAGAGGAGAGAGCATGCTTGCAAAAACACACACACACACAGTGTCACACGCACTGAATTTTCCTATTACTTCATTGGACCACAAAAGCAAATAGCCCCGTGAAATGTTTGACCCAAGAACAGGATTCCTTGACCAGGAATTTGAAATCACATTGTTATTAGTATTTATTCAGGATCTGGCTCAGCAACCATTGTTAAATTTAGGAACACAAACTGTGGGTTGTTTATTCTGCGTGTTGGCACAGTGATGAACTGGTGATCTGAACCGTGTACTCTGCCTCTCACCCAGTGTCAGGAGGGATAGGCTCCAGCCCTAAAGTCCACAAACCTGTAAAAAATAAGAGCTAAGATTTGCCACAGTTTTAGTTACAATCAGATACAATAAAATCACCTGATCCAAAACTTGGACTAGCTACGATTCAGTAGACTTTGACGTGTGGTGGATCTTATGAGGAAGTTATTGCTTAATTTTTGTCCAAGCATTACGGGCAATATCGAAGAAGTAAAAAGCAGAAATCTGTTTTTAAAAAAAGAGGCCAGAGTCAGATGACAGAAGGGGGCCAAAGATGGAGCTGCCAAGCCAGAGAAAAAGGGGAAGACCAAAGAGGGTTCTGGTGGTGGTGAGAGAGGAAGATGCAGAGGCAATCCCTGAAGGGAGTAGCCGAAAGAGATAGAAGAATAAGCTAAAATCTTGTATTTGTCCCTATCCTGCAATGGTAAATAACTCCCAAAAATAATTGTTGATCCAGGTGAGAATTCTAACAGATTGCTCCTTGGTCCAAATCCTACCTGTTCAAAAAACTTCATCAAAATCCGTTCATATCTATTTAAGAAATCCTCTTAACGGACTGACAAACCAGTGACTGTCATCTGCACAATTCCTCAAGGAATAAGCAAAATTGTATTTGCAGCATGTCTGAAAAAAGAAATGACACGTCCATGACCAGAACGATACAGAAGAAGAACTTTTAAGTGCGATAAACAGACCTGACTGAGCTATTTCTGGCTCAGTCCTGTCCCTGTTTGGTGTCTGTGACAGGAGCAAGAAGTGATGCTGAGATGATGAAACATCATTTCCAGTTTCATTTCCGTGCTGCGTCCCAATCGGTTGACAAGCTCTGCCTCAACAAAGGTCCGAATAAATATTTCATCATTTTACATTTATTAGACACCTGTGTCAACGAACACTCTCCTATTAAAAGAAAATGCATCGTCATGTCGCACTTTAATTACATTTAACATTACATTTATAAAACTGGGAAGGTACCTTTTGGCTTTCAAAGTTTCTTGCCATGCGAAACAAGAACAGAAGGATGCGTGCAGCGCTAAGAAACTCTGAGTATTGTATTTAGTTTCACAATGTTCCTCACGTCTGAGTCCACAATCCCCTTCACACTCCACTGCCTCCGATCAGGGCAGAGCCTAGACAGTTCAAGCCGAGCAAATTACTCCTGACTGTCCTTCAGTTTGACTGCTGGAGGAAGCATATGGACCAGAAGAGCTACACGAAAAAATTCGCTCAACGGCAAAAACTATTTCTAAATGAATGTTGTAAAGATGTAGAGTTTATAGGAAAGGATAAAAGCAGGCATGTATCTCCATCTGCATCCTTACGAACCTTTAGCTCATTGGATGTCGGCCTGAACAGATGGGACAATGTCATGAACATCTCGCTCAGGACGTAGTTAAGAATGACAAGCGCTTTGGAAACAGGAGGACCCGAAGTGAGGGACAGGACAGTTCATTGATGTTACTAAAAACAAAATGGAGCGTACCTGCAGCATGTTTGCAAGAGGCTGAACAATGTACCCCTTTTGAAGTTTGCATCCGAATGTCCCGTTTTCAACACAAAAATATTTTTGGTAGGTTTATTTTATGATTAATAAAAATTGGAAATAAATGAGGATTTTGACTTTGAAGTCAGAAAAAACCCAAATGGTCCCAATTTTTCAGACACATATAAATAAATGTGTTAATTTTTTTTATTTTTAGATTACATATTCTGAGAATAAAGCTGGGGTTACCATCAGACTTCTGAAATTAATCTCAGGGTTAGGGTTAGAAATGACAGAAATGACCGTCGATAAATAAAAAAGAATGTGGCCCCATTCCTCCATCTTGGGATCTTGGATCTTTGGTCAAGCTTTTATATAGTTATCATTTTATTTTTTTATTGATGCTTTTATCTGCTTTTACTTTGTAGCACTTTGAGATTTGATCCAAATGTAAAGTGCATTATAAATTAAATGTATTATTATTATTATTATTATTATCTTCTATCAAATGTATACGCTCACAAACCCCATGCAGTACCCCATGGTACCCCTAGGGGTAACCCTTTTTAAGAACACTGGTTTGGTTCAAAAACTCTCCTCAGCCAGGAGCAGGTACTAACAAACTTTCTGGCTTTTGAAGTAAAATGCAGCTTAACATCTTGGACAACATACATTTCCTTCGAAAGTTATACTTACGAGCAACAGAGTAATGTTCGAGTGAAGTGAGGAGCAGCCAAGTATCGAGGCAGATCGAGCTAGCTGGTATTTAATTAAATGTATTATTATTATTATTATTATTATTAACAGTCTGCTTAATGACTCAAACATAAAAAGCTGGCAACAAGTTTTATTTTGATAAACTATTTGATTAATCGATTCATCATGGCAATTCTACGCTTCACGAAAATGATTCTGCCGGATATGAAGCTAACAGTGAAGGTGGGAGTTTCTTTCACAATAAATAATCCAGTCCTATCCTTTTCACGGGGAAACACATAAATGCGAGCCTTTTCTTGCCTCCAAGGTGACATGGAAGTCAACGCCTCTTTGCCTGTCACCATCATTGGTGGACATTGAACAGACTCAAGGCCAGATATGACTCAGATGATAAAAAGACAGAAGTGCGGGGAAACAAGGCGGATGAAGCAGCTGTTGCCATGGCATTTTTTTTCTTCTGCAATGGCTGAACTTGTACTTTCAGAGGACAATCATCAATGTAGATGCCTGACTCGTGATATTTCAACGGTGTTAGCTAAAGGTATCCTGCCCAATCCACGCTATAACTGCAAAATGTGTCAGAAGTCTCTTTCTATTTTCCTCTCCTCCCGCGGTCGTCACTCTCTCCCGATCCTCCCCCTGCTGCTATCTGAGATGGAGGGCTGGGGGACTGCACACCCTCTGCATGGCAAACAGCTCTAGGAGAGGGAGGAGGTGAGACGCAGCGCTGATGTAAGTGATTCCATTAAGGGGCGTTGACACTAGCATTCCAGGCTATTGACACGGCCACAGGTATTAATAACATAATGAGGGTGTCAAACTGCCACGGTGTGCTTCATTAACACAGTGTGTGTATGTACATGTCTAAAATTGCGTGTGTGAGTGCTCTTTAAAGCTCTGTCCTGAGTGAGACTGGCGACTTCATCAAAGTTGAGATGCTCTGAGGGGAGATGGTCTTAATGGATCGGAGGAGAGAATTTACTTTGGAGAGATTTTCTACTGTATGCCTGCTGTAGGTTTAAAGATCGGTAAAAATATAATTCCAATTACTGGCGAATCATTGACTTAGTCAAAGTCAAGGATGAAGAGTCAAGGTTAGAGGGCCTGTATCCCCTCCCTCCATTTTGGTCAACAGTATGTCCTCCATAATGTGACCTTAGTATGCACATCCACATTAGTCAAAGAGGCTGTGAGCGGATAGAGTGCTTTGGTTTACTTCAGTGTTGAAGGACAACCAAACATGGCACTTATCATACCCTTCAAGTGAGGTTAAATACTGCCACTGTCCTTCAGAAATGACGTGGCTCCAGAATGTGCTTCACATGCATTGTTGTGTCAATCGAGCTGTATTAAATACTTCAAGTCTCCTGAGCCTCCTCCTTCAGGGCAGTTTGGCCGTGCAGATAAAGATATGCTATTATCTGCCTAACCTTTACCTGCCACGTAAACTGTATTCATCAACTATCAGAACTTGTTCCCGCCAGTGATGTTCTAGGCTCCGATCTTGATTAACCATTGCTTTCTGCTGAGAATCCACATCCGCGGATCAGCTCCCCTTGTTGCGTGATTCCTCGGTTTCGTTTCCAGTTAGCTGCCATCTCTCCTCTGTCGGTCCGATCGGTTCTCGCTCATCATATTCTGGCCCTTACTCTTCCTCCTTTTGCATTTTCTTCTGCACTCATCTCATTCCTTTATGTACTGCATCCTTCTCCCTCTCTACTTTGCGTCCCTCTCCGTCTCTCTTTTGTATCTCTCGCCTCCTTCTCTGGCTGGGGAGTCAGTATAACTGCAGTGTGACCTACTTAGTGGTGATGCTACTGTTGCCGATGCTGACTGGCAGAGCTGAGAGCTGGCTTCGTGATGCAGGAACCACAAAGGCTTCCATGACTCCCACTGCCAACAGAAAATCACCAAGTACAAAGACACACGGGAAAACGATGTTGTCCAACAATTCATCTGCATCTGTGTGCCTCTTGACCCGTCTTAATCGCAGTGGAAACATCCACTGGAAAACAAAAGAAACAATACATCTTCTTGAATGCTTCTGTAAGTAAGCGACTTACTGAAATGAAAATGTTCAATTATATTTGCATAGCGTTCGATGCCTTGGACTGAAAATGGTAAAGTGTTAGTCACTGAAAGGCTGTTGCTTCTGATACTGAGAGTCTACAACTCATCACTTCTTGTCCACCGAGTGGTTTGCCAACAAGCAGGTTTAGTAGAAAACTGGGTTATTGGAAAAGAAAATGTAATGGCTATCATTAACTGAGAAAGAACTGAATCACACAATTTATCTTACATGAACTAGAACGGTAATGAGTAGATCGCATATTTGCGACAAGACAATATGCCCTTTTAAAGATGCAAAACCAAACTGATGACTGAATTGATATAACTCACAAAATGATGTTACTGTAAGTTTACATGCATCAGCATCTGCAGCTGTGATGGGCTCAATCTTTCTTTTCACATGTTTGGTTGTTATAGAATATTTTAATTGTAGAAAACTCGCCTATCACCCAACTCAAATAATGTTAGCAAGCCAATATTGTTTTCAAATATTCCCCCAACAGGACTTCCAAGGTACTGCTAGGGTATGGGGCGCCATTACGATGAGCCGTCTGCTTCGTACACAACCAAAGTCAGAATTGTGTCCGTATTCTCAGCATAAAGTTAACCAGGATATTTTAGGTGCAAATCAGCAGAGTCCGGTTTGGGGAGATCTTAATTATATATCTGCTCTTTGCTGATGCTGCGTCTGTTGTCTTCATCAGTTTGTGATCTTCGCCATGCACTGGAGTGCTTTGCAGGCAAGTGTGAAGAAGCTGGCATGAGAGATAACACCTACAAATCTGAGGCCTTGGTTCTCTTCTGGAAATTAGTGGACTGCTTCTTCAAGGTTTGGGATATGTTTCTGAAAGTAACTTTCTTCTTAGGATGGTTGGGCTAAAAGTTAGAGGTGGGTTGAGGAGTTGAACATTCAAAGGGAATGGTTTGGGAATCTGATTAGGATGCTTCTAAGGCACTTACCTTTGGATATTCTTTGAACAGGAGACCAAGGATAAACCCAGAGCACACCAGAGGGATTAAATATCTCATTTGGCCTCAGAACACCTTCAATGAGTTATGATGAAGTGTTGTTGGAAAGAGGTAATGTCTGGGATGGGATTGATAAAGGCATGGAATGTTAAGTCCTTTCAGGCACAAATTCTCTAAAACATTCAAACTGGGCACTTATTGAGAAAGGATTGTTTGTTTCTCTCAGCTCACAAAAGCATCCATGAAGTTGCACCACCCACACAAACAAGTGAAGGTTCATTATGAAGGGAAAAAAGGTAACTGTTTTATTGTTTCCCTGTATACAGTGATTTATCTGCTCCACCTCTCCAGACATTTGGGTTTATATGTTTTTTATAAAAGTTATTTTCTATAAAAACAGTTGAAACCGAATGAGTGACTACCTGCTACTTTAAAAACAGAAAACACAACATTCTGATAACCCCCCTGCGTTTTTTTTTACTTTGCTATTGTTTAAAAATATAATTGAAATCCTAAAGCAAGGAATTTTTGCACATGGTCTTGAATCAAAAAACCATCTTAATGACCAAAGTTTAAATAAAATGTTCTACTCAAAATATTTAATCCATTGGGTATAAATTAAAGTGCATTTTGAAGCATGGTGATTCCTTCTTGCTTTGGACAATTGAAAGGAAAACATCTTTGTTCACTTCACAGGAGCAGCCATTCACTGCTCTTGGACCAGCACCACATCTACCTTTATTATGCCTTTATATTAGCGCCAGTGTGACTATCTCAGCGAGGTTGTGTCTGAAGCTGTGGAGCTGTTCATGCCGTGCGTGAGGGGATTTCGTACCAAGGCTCAAGTACTTTCACCATCCATTTAACCCTTTCTTTACTTCTGTGGAGAATGGCCTCTGATATGCAGCAATAAAACTCTCAATAGACCTAGTAACAGCTTTAGCCCGCTCTGATTCTACTTAAATAGAGGGGGGAGAAACTGTTTTTTCATGGCACAAACCGCCGATGTCCCTTGAACTGTGTGTCTATATATGTTGTATTGAGATTGTCTCCTGTATTCATCATGGCTCAATGCCTTCATACTGTTAGCAGCACAAACCGCGTATACAGGATATTTTGTCGCTTTGTCTGTGCTTGTGCATAGTGTGTAAACGTGACTGTTAAAGACTATTCTTGCATACATGTGGTGACAAAAGCAGCTCCCCTGTGATAGGGTTGGTTTCCTCCAACTTCCTCCGTTTGCTCCCTTGCAGGTTGGTACGACCTGCTCCAGATGCTACGCTAATGAGCGAGGGGATTAGTGCCACCTTGTCTTATCATGTACATTAATTTAAAATAACGAAGCTCGGTTTTGTTTGTTTCTGCTCCCTGTAAACACAATTGTTTGTTTGCGATGCCTCATTCTAGTCAAAAGCCCCTTGTGACAACATTTTTAACATTTGTGGAGACTATATTCATTCATTTCTGGCTTTATGCATTTGTATCTCTGCAAATGCCTGGTGAAATAATGTCTGTGCATCTGAAACAGAACAATACGTCCCAATTATGCATATCTACAGTTCGTTATAGACAGTAATTATGTAAACAGCCACAGATAGCTCCTCCATTATATGTCGTTCCGATGATCAGCCACTCTGCAGAAATCAATGTGTATTAAATAAGTAGAGGTACTTGCATGATTGCACTGCACGCACAGCGGAAGATGGGAATTAATGCGCTTAGTTTCACTAATGTGTACTTCGGTTCCTGTGCAAGTCTACAAAGAGACAAAATGCTGTAGACTAGATCTATATTGCGTACATTTACAATCATGAGATATCCTTATTATAGAACCTATCTATAAAGCACAGATGCTTGCACGAAACCCTAAGCTACTGTATACCCATAAGTGCGTGTGAACGTGAGTGATAGTACGTGAGTCATAGTTTTTAGATATTTGCATGAACAGAGTTGTAAGCGGCTATCACTGGAATAGAAATGCATGATTACGTGAGAGTCAAGTTATCACGCTTGAGTGCCTGCAGCTCAGTCTTTACTCTCTGCATGCCTGGTTTCCTCACGCATGACGAACTGTCACTATCTATCCATAGATTCATTTTTTAGGACCCCACACAGCTCGTCCTTCCACAGGCATGATTGAATGGGTTAATTACCACATTCGCGTTTCAGGGAAACACGACTCAAATGATGAAACCACACATCTATATATTTATTTCCAGACTTCCGCTGTCTCCCCTCGGAGGAAAGGATGCCCTATGACTCTAATGAAGTTCTGGCTGGGTTCTGTCGGTAGCCAGGATGGACAGTAATGTTAGGGACACTCCAGAGACTCTTGGCCCTTGATGAATCATTAGCCCCGGGCAGGATTGACTTTGTAGGAGTGGTGTTGCCACTCAGGCAGACAGCCATGAATTAAAGGGGCACTCTTGTTGGTAGTGGTCCTCTCCGACAGCAGAGGTATTTCTCCCGCAATGGTGAGGCATTTCAGGACAAAAGAGTAGGAATTGATCAAAAACAGCAGGTGAGAAGGAATGCAAAGTCATGTTGCTATAGCAACTAGTCATGCAGCAGAGGATAAAGGCAGGAGTTTCACTCGGCCCCTTTCTCTCCCTCTCCCTCTCCCTCTCTCATCCATGATATACAGCAAGCAGAGTCTTTTTGACCATCTGAGCAGCTTCCCTATGCTGTCGGTGAACATCTAACACGTCAAGTCCATCTCACTGTGTCATGTCATTTCACATCCACTCAGGGGGAGGGAGGGGGTGCACTCCAATCCCACTGCAAGGTTTTTCCTGTTGCCAAAGCCAGAGAGTGCGATCCATACCAGGATGGATCACATGCTTACCTTCACATTTGTATGCAGGGGACATTGCTGCTGCTGCTGCCTATATATCGTTTCTTGAGGCAAGTGCCTACATCGTTGAATAATGGTGCCCAGAAAAATAAGGGTCTAAGCTTGGAAACGTATTTCCATTGCAGCACTATGCACCAGCTGGCTGGATAATACGAAAGCTCGCGCTAAGACTAAAATACTAATGCTGGACATCGACAAATTAATAAGAGAATAGTGGCATAAAACTATTTTCGGATACATATAAATGAGTCTTGACTTTGGGGAAGTTAAACATTTAGATTTATCAATCACGAAGGCTGCAGAGATGTTTGCATGACCTTTTCGTTTGATGCCATCTGTGTCCATGTTTACAAAATGAAAGAAGCCCAACCACATAACCGGTGAAGCTGCAGTAATGACCAAGGCCGTAGACTTCTTACTGGGTTTGTATGTGCACAGACTCAGCTTAGAGCCCTAGCTGTCACCTCAGAATCAAAGTGTTAATCTATAGCCCCTTGTGCTAAAATCCCAAATTTGAATGTGATGTCCTCATTCAGTCAGAGAGTGTTTGGCCACCCATGTACCATTAGTCCTGTCAGGCCTTCAGGCCTAAAACAGACCAAACACAGATGATTATTCCCTGTTGCTGCCTTCTCAGAAATAAAGGATGACAGCTGCCATAGAGGCAAAAAAAGCCAAAGGCATACTTTTTAAACTCCTTTATCTGTGTGTCTAAATAGGGAAAGCAGGGGGCAGTCGCTAATTCATCAGCCTCACAACAAACATTCATTTTGTCTCTTCCTTTTGTGTGATCAAAACATTCTCTAATTCATCCATACCGATGGCCCAGTTTGATTTAAAGACACTAGTTGTGCACAGTTTGATTTGATCGGCAAAAATGTAAAAGCTACAGGAGAAAACACATTTTGTAAGCCCTTACGAACTCAGACAACAATTTGTGCTTCCCTAAACAGTGCTGTATCGAAGGGATATTATGAAGCGCATCAATTAGTTCTTTTGTCTGAGGTTAGCTGACTTAGCTGACCCGGCAGCCACCTTGTTTTGAGACACCTGCTGAGGAATCTTTGATAACCCTGAGCAGTCACTGCAGCCTCCCCCAACCCAACGTCATACATGCATATTGTACCTCCTATGCATCATCGGCCAATCCGGCACAAGAGGAGTGCAAACCACGCTTGGACACTCGCGCACAGGAAGTAGGCGGGGATGGAAAAGGAGGGGAGAAAATCGGAACAATTTGCGAAAAAGGGGAGAATTAATTCATAATCAGAGTTTATGTGGTAGTTTTCACAAGGATGAACATAATAGCAGGAACAGCGTCCATTTCCCAATCAGAAGATTGGCAGGTCGGCGGTTTGACGCCAGCGGTCTCCATGTCGTAGGGTCCTTGAGCAAGACCCTAAACCCGATATGCTCCCTGGTGCCTCAGAGTTGGCGGCCCACTGCTCCCGCAAGCATGTGTCAAATGGAAAGAATTTATTTCACAATGTTGTCATGTATGTATATACCGTGTATGACTATGTGATACATAAAGTAGGAAATATTATAATTATTAGTTAAATCTTACACAAGTATTTTTGTGTAATTTCTAGTCAAAATATCTAATTGTTCTTAATATATGACATAATCACCTAACAAGTAACATTTCAGCATGTTAAGGACTATATAGGGAGTTTTTAGGTATTGCACCTTGAACATCTTCTAATGGGAAATAATCTTGATAATATCTCAGATGGTCAACATGAGTTAAAAGTGTCTGTTTGTAAAGTGTCACTATTATAAAGTTTAGAGTAAGTTAAATGTAACCGAAATGAATATGTTGACAGGTGCGGTTTTGAGCATTACTAACTTATTTTGAGACACAACAATAATAATTCAAAATTATATTTACCTGCTTATTCCAAGATCTCCTTTATATAAATATGATGCCTTATTTCAAGAAATTTTACGAAGTGAATTTTCATATTTTCATTTATTTATTACAAGCTCAAAATACCTTGTATGCATTGTTTTTTTGCTAACATTTTTCTTCCAGTGTAACTAACTTGGCAGCAGAGATGTCTTGAGTCCAGGCCCAGCTGTGTCAATGGGCTGCTGAGCCACGGTCCCAGACTGTGCTAAGCTAAAAAAGTAGCGGTCTGATGACCAATCTGCTAGGCAGCTGTGAAATAGGAGGATGAGGGGATTAAGACGTGTTGGGTTTAGTAATCCAGACATCCTGGATGAAGATGACAGGATGGGAAAGGAGGTAGACGATAGCAAATGCTGCGGGATCAGCTGTGTGTAAGTAGAAGTCAAGGGATTACTGGATGGAGGTCACGGACAGCTCTCGTGCTCACAGATGGGAGAATATATGCAAAAGTCCCTTTCTCAGAGCAAGACAGGGAGCAAGTAGCAAATGGAATTATATGTGAGGGACAGACTTTACAGCTCTTTAAATATTTAAATAATGTGAGGGCTTTCTCTTCTGAACATTCTCAGAATATATGAAACCCTTCGGCTGATGGATCATGAATTACAGGACAAAATAGGTGAGTATAAAGGTCCTATTTTTAGGAGATAGGGGCTTTTAGGTTGCTTAGAAAGAACTGCAACGATACATTATTGAATAATAAAAACCATAAAGTTATAAAGGCCAGAATAAATGCGTTAGGAGAGTTCAGAGATGGAAAGTGTCACTCCTGTCATTTCAATGATCGTGCTCTTGGAAAGACACAATCTATCTAAATCTGTCTTGGACAACCGGGGAACAACTCAATCATGATTTGAGGCATGTGTTGTAACATTTAACAACACCAGGTGTTCCATCTAATCTGCAGTCTAATTCAGTGTAATCATGTACAGGAACCCGGCGCTGGCATGTTTAAGCATTCAGTATGTGAATACAGGAATTCACAGTCAATAAAGAATTGGTTTATAAGGATATAGAGGTAATGTTGATCTGAAAAAAAGACAGCAAACATTGGCATGTTGAGCAACATTGATTGTTAAAAAGCCAAGGCTCATGTTTCACGACAATGTGACCTCAGAACCCAAATGGCAAAGCCACTCAATTTGGCAATAAAATATATTAATTATAGACAATATCAAGTCGAAGGAATGATTGATTACATATCTTAAGACTGATCGTAACTATGTTTCACCCTGATCCCACAATAAACTGATACAGTCTACAGTTAATCAGATTTTAGAATGTTTGGGGTTACTGTAAACTTGAGTCATACAGAATGTTGATTGATTTTCTTCTGTTAAAGATTTTGTATAAAACTCTTGTTAAGTTAAACATCAACAGTTTCCAAGTTACAATTTAATTGCAGTGACATTAACATTAGCCCCCGCATCTGTAGAATTTTAATTAAACATTTAGTCCATGTTCAACCTCCAGTCCAGTACATTTAATATTAAAGAATTGACTAATGAACCTTGAATAATGAAATGACATGCCATAACATAGTGTCCAAGAATAAAAGAAGCGATGATTGATGTGGTATTTCAGAGGGACTACATACAAATACATTTCAATGTGTCTAGTTCCCATGATACTAATAAAGCTTAAGTAATTTGGGAATAGGTGCATAAATACAATCTAATCCTCCTCACTAAACATAAAGCGCTGAGCGAGCTTTGAGACATGCTCTGCATTTGCACTGCAGCACACACCGCACCAGCATCCCAGCTCTCCAGTTAAGTTGCTCCATTTCCTGGGTGACAATAACTAAATGGGTTCCTATTGAGGACCAGGATGGGCAAAGTGGCACGGCTCTCCGCCGCCTGTGGAGGGGACCAACTGACAGATGGTTTATTTCCATTTGCAGAGGACGCTGATAGGCTCTGTGGGCCGTGGCGAAATGGGAAATACAATTCCTACAGGCATATCAGCCCCAGACACTTGCCTGACTGAGAGTTATACAGACATGTCAACTTAGCTGTCATCAGAGAGAAGGAGAGGGACGGATAGACAGAGAGAGAGAGAGAAAGAGAGACAGAGAGAGATGATGTAGCGGCGTGAGCTAAGTGTTCGGCCTAGCCAAGGGCGGCACTAAGCTCTGGGGACTGGTGCATGAAACCCGTACCTACAGACATAAATATTTGATGATGAGAATCTACTTTACATTGCCACATTCATTCAGCTGGCCTGTGTTTAAGTAATGGACCGAAATGCAGTGATTGACTCGGATGGTATAAAGCAGTGGCTGCGATGGGACGCGTAGGAGGCACATGATTGCTTTCAATGATAGGGTGAGACGAGATTATGTAAAATGTTTAGAGGTGTACCTGAAATATGAATGCGAGTGGTTATAAGTCCAGTAAATTATTCAGAGATCATTTGTGACACACTGAACTATTTGCGTTGATGCATTCATGCTACTGTGAGTGTGTGTGAATAAATGTGTGTGTGGTAAATTAAGCAATGATCACAGAGGCTATTAGACAATAACATCAGTATCAATCACAGTCTGTGCACCTCTTCCATCTTCTCTGTCACGGCTGTTTGATCCCCAACAAAAGACGCCGTCATCAAATGATACCATGACATGAAAGACAGGACTATGGACAGGACTATATGATAAGCCATCAAACAGATGTAAGGGTCCTTAGACTGTTTAACAAATGGCGCCATTTATTGATAATAAGGAATCTGCCTTCTTGTGTGTGTTTTGTAGAAACAGCTCAAGTTAAAGAGGAAAAGGTTCCTCTTTCAGCAGTGAATGAATATTTTCCTTGACAGCTCCACAGATAGCCCTACCATGGAAAATGTTCAAATTATAGTGTTACTCTTTGTGTACCGGTTATAATAGTCCTAAATGTTCTAGTACAGTTATGTATCACTTCAAGGGGAAACAGGATAAAGGGGTATCAAAAACATTATTGGATCATAAATATAGATTAATATTTGGAGGATATACTTGCTCTGCTTCGTAATAATGAAAACCATGAAACGGTTTATTTTGCCAGGTATAAAGAATACATTGATGTACCTCGAAAAAGTAGGTCTCCTTTCTTCCTGATGTTTAATCAAGACAAAAAAACACAAGCAAGGCTGATGATAGAACGACTTGTGATGCTTGTCAGCTTAATGGGACTCGGAAAGTGATTTACACCATGATAACGCCCACATTCCTCTCCCACACCCTCCACTAGAAAAAAAGAAGTAGTATCACCTAATGATGCTTTGGGTAACCTAATCACCAAGGGCTGTCAGGAAATCTAGAAAGTGTTTAAATCTTGCAACCAGTTCAAGTTGTTTCATCATTAAAATCCATGATTACAAATGGACCATTGGTTTAATGTGGTCACTCACAATAATAAGGAGATTTATAATCAGAGTTGGCCTTAATAGGACAGTGGCGTCTGGACAGCAGGTTAAGGCAATGAAGGGTGAGATTGAGAGGCAGGTGGAATCATTCCTACTAATTTCGATTATACTAGTAAACAGGATGCAAGATATTTGATCGTTACACTACATTGAAGTCCCTAAACCTGAAGCCAGCTGACTTGGACATCTATAAGATCCTATATTACAATGTATCATCTAACAGCCAATATAGGTATTATGCCATGACATAATATACTTTGTGACCAGTGGGGCCATACACCAATAAGCCATAACAGTCTAATCACGCAAGTTCTCAATAACATTGATCATCTTGTTACAATAGAACCCCGCAATAGCTTTTATTGCGCCCGTTATGTTGGACGCAATAAAAGTGGAAAGAGTAAGAATCTCTTATTTTTTTATTTTACCAGAAAGCTTCTAAGTGAAAAGAAGTCTAAGTGCCAAACCATAGAGCAATGAAAGATGGCGGTCTGGTCTGATTATTCGTGTTTTCTTCATATACTCGCCACTTACCTGGGGAAGAGTTGGCACCAGGATGCATTTTGGTTAGCAGTCATGCTAGTGGAGTCGTTTGGGCAATGCCACTTCATGGAAACGGTATTCTGTAATGGCAGGGTCACTGCCAACAGCGGTGACACTGCTACATATCAACATATCAAAGAACACAACAGCAAGTTGTGTTGACTTTTTTTCCAAATTTCCTAAATCTCAATCCCAATCGAGCATCAGTAGGATGTGCTGAAAAAACAGATCCAGTACTGAGTACTGAGTGACTGAGTTTGATCCATGGAGGCCTCACCTCACAAATGAAAGGACTGAACTGTATTAATGGCAAAATGGGGAGCTACATTATACTAGTCGATTGGTTATAATGTTATACCCGATGAGTGTTATTAACTGATAAAAAACTGAAAGATCAAGGAACAGAGCAAGTCATTCATTTTCATGTTCCAGATTCGCTTCCTCTCTCATTTTAATTTTAGGCTGAATTTCTTTGTGTTGTGGACGGGTGGTCAGAAATAAAATCTTTTTGAAATAACAGACACATGTTTTTCAAGGGATTTATTTTTAAATATTGCATTTACTTCATTTATTAATCTCTGTTAATTATTAATGGCTTTTTGGGGTTGATATGACCTAAAATGAATGAATGACTAAATGAAGGAAATTTTACACTGTGACACTGATGGAAAATATATTTTGATTATCTGAATCTGTGAGGAAGCTAAGAGAAAGTCCTTAATTTTATTTTTCCTTTTTCACCAGCCCTTCCACATGTTGCCACCGCATCTGAGCTAAAGAGTCAACTCATTATGTTCAGTTCTTCATTATCATGTGTCAGTGATTAATCCGTGCTAACATTTTCATCGTTTTTGCTGCAACATTTGCATGATCTGAACTTCAGTCGGTGCATTGAAGATCATATGCTAAACACATTGTTGTTGGTGCCAGTTCGTCCAAAACATTATGTTTTCTTGCGTATGCTTGCTCAGAGAGACGAATGCGGGACTGATTGCAGTAATTAAAGTCCTGACCAATAAGCAGAATGTGAGGGATTGATCCAGCTCAACAGCCTTGCCCCAGACTCCTCCCTTGCCCAATTACAAGACAACATGTTTGATTTTCATCCAAGGCCAAGAGTTTATTGGTTTGACAAACCTCCGCTGCTGGCCTAACAGTCCCCTTGCTGTCCCTCTGCCCACTCATACGCTCCAATTAGGCCGCATTCTAGTGTAAAGATGCAGCAATTCTGCAAAGCCATGTTGTGCAACAGTGGATCCTCCCACACTCAATCTCTCTCTATCACTCTCTCTCTCACACACACACACACACACACACTGGGGATTCCACAGTTCTTTGCATCCACACCGTCCACCCCTTATTCCTTCTCGGAACTCAAACACAAGATAATGAGCTTCCCCTCTGTTGCTTCAGGACCAGCAGTTTCTTTCCAGTCCGGCCAATTTGAGCCGCTATTATTTGTTTTGCCAATATTAGCTATGCACATACATTAAACGAAGATCATACGTGTGCATTTGAACGCCATATGCTCAAGGCCAACGCACACGTGACAGCGAGCGCGTACAGTACATCAGCTGCTCTCGAGATGAAAGGCGGTAAAACATTTTTTTCATATGGCTGTTGGTTACCTAGGCAATTAAAGATGGAGCGGAGAGAAGAGTTTAAATTTCCTCAGAGATGGGAAAAGGGTTGTGACGAAAATATAACGTGTGAGCTGGAGAGGAGAAAAACGTGACTTCTATCTGCTCTTTGAAATGCTTGAAATGCTAATTATTTCTCCACATGGGAAATTCCCCAACATATATAGACCGTATTTTTTGCTGCAACATGAATGTTCCACAGCACTAATTTCCACATGGTAACTACTGAGTGGCACGGGGGAAGCAGCATCTGATGTATTCTGCTTTTAACCCCGGTGTAAGAGGTTCATCTTCAGCAGATATATGGAACATTTCCAACGGTCCAGACTGTAACCATGGAAATCCACGGTATCTACATATGCTTCACCTACATGGTGAAGCACACACACATATAGAAGCAGAGGTAACAGGGTCTTTCTGTTTCGTGACCCAAAGAAAGTCTTTTCTTACAAACTGTTGCAATATATGATTGTGGTGCTACTGAGCTGAGTAAGTATCATGCTTCTGAGGCCAATCTCAACCACACACCAGCTAAATCACTGCAAGTAGGTATATGAGTGAGGGAAAATCAATACCTGGCTTTTCATTATAGTTCTATCTCCCTGCACAGGTTGCTGCACAGGAACCTCGGATGGGCAGAAAATTGAGAGACTCATCAAGGACTTAGGTCTCTTCAATAAAAATCCGGAGGTAAGCGAAGATGTGTCACTCCAACGACAGTGTGTGTGTCAGCTGTACTAGAATCCTTTGGATTTATTTATCTTCTGTGTACAAAATCAAAAACCGTGGATTTCAACTGACGAAAAAAACATGAACAACTTTTCCTATAAACTGATCTGCAAGACAAATAAAGAGATATCCGCCTGCAAATGCAGTATCGTGACTGTAATGTATGTTACGCAATATATTCTAAACAGCCGTGTGTTCATTATGAGTTAACTATACTCCAATTATACAGATTTCCTACATTCCTCATCCTGTCCCCGCAATAATCCCAACAGAGCATTTGTAAAATACAGTATAGATAGTATAACTGGAGAAAGCAATAGTGATCATGATATAAGTAGCGATCACAGCCAGAACAGAGATTCGTGTCTCTTAATCAGACATCTATATGTGATTTGTAAGTGTGCAGTTATTAATAGTCAGCTCAGCAACATTGAAACAAAATCATGCCAAAGCGATGATTCTGCTGCAATTATATTATATATGAGTTTGAGGAGCAGCAAAGAGCTTATGAGATCTGAGGAGTAAATGCAGCATTATCAGGCCAGCTAAGGGTGTTAATTATTGTTTCTTCTTGTATTTGTGCTCGATCGATCCTTCGATGGCCCTGATCTGGTTTTCAGCCTCGTCTTTATCAGTTTTGTTGCAACAGAGAGACGTAATCTTCCTCTGCCACAGACAATCCTTGGCTTTCTTCTGCTTTGTGCCATGCGTGAAAGGAATGAGGGAATCTTGTTCTAAGTCACCAGAGGGTGCATAGATGCTTTATGAAATCATGTGAGAACATATGGTATGCATAAAAGATGGAGCCGTGGATTGTCAGACGGTCTAATTGTCACAGTTTTGATACTGGGCAACAGTAGCTCAGTGGGTAGAGCGGCCCGCTCCCAATCAGTAGATCGAAAGGTAGCCGGTTCAAGTCACATCTGGTTCTACTTGTCGTAGGTTCCTTGAGCAAGACCCTGAAACCCTAGCTCCTATCCTAGCCCCGGGCTCTTCAAAGGGGCTGGCCACTGCTCCCTCAGGGATGGGTCAAATGCGGAGAAATAATTTCACTATGTTGAACTGTTTACGACTGTATGTGATCAATAAAGGATTTCTTCTTTTTTTTAACTGGGCCTATACGCCGTCGTCCCCAACTGAAGGTTATTTCCCCCAAAAGCCTCCAATACTCTGCGTTGCATAAGCAATCCCCTCATTAAAGTCAATAAACAGTCTTGTTTGTGAAAAAGCTCCCCCTAAGATAGATGTCCTCGAGTTGACTCATATGCATGAAGTTTGGACTACATCGGACAAACGGTTGAGAAATTATGGCCCGAAATTTTTTGAAATTGAGCTCCCCCTTGTGTCAGAAATAAACAAACAACCTTTCCCAAAATCTATTCTGTTTTTTTTTGCACTAAGACCTATGAAGGTATACAATTTGAGAGTGATTCATGAAATAATGTTTGAGTTATTGAATCAACACAACAGATTAACGACGGACGCTGACCTGGTGGTGATGACGAGTCGACTTTTGGGATATAATGTTTGCATTATTATGGACAAAATGATTATCAAAATATTTTGATAGATAGTAGGAATCAGTTACAACTTTACAGCTGTAAGATCCTTCTCTACTTCCCCTCCACGTTTGCCTACAGCGCTAGTAATTGGACATTGGACACATATCTTTGGCCATAACATCGATTAGACTAGATTTCAGCATTTTGACCGAAATGGGACGTGGGGACGTGCTGCATGGAATCTGCGTTATGGTGGTCGGAGTTGATGACCAATGTTCCATGTTAGCAATGGTTTTCAGTTTGCGATGTTGAACAAAGTAGTGGTGTTGCGTTGCGGAGCAGACAAAACTCTTTACGCATCGTTGGTTCTTGCTTAACACCAATTACCCAATATCTGAAGAATTTGGGAACAGCGGGAAAATGAAAAAAGTGCTCGCCGAACAACTGCTTCACCTAAGAACTCAGGCTGTGGTTTAGGGTGTCTTTGATTTCTTTGCAGAGGAAGTTTGAATATGCCGAGCATGCATTTAAAATGTCAACTTCGCTCCATTATATTAATTTAATTATGGGGAGACTAAAAACTTATCACAATTATTATTATTAGGAACTATATTGGAGGTATTAATGCATGAGTTTGATTAGATTTTTACAAAAATGATATTGTTTTAAGGAAGACTACATATCTCCTAACAGCAAAATGAAGGCTACTTAAGGCTAAAGCTTGGTTTATGTTTTTCTTTTTTTGATAGGATTCATCCTTTCCGTTCACCTCCACTTACCTCCTCCTCCCCTTAATAAACCCATTCACCCTGAAACCATCCATCAATTTCGATTCTATTCCATTTCGCTGATATTTCCCTACTACTGCTGCTTCTATTCATGTGAGGGGATATTTGCTACTTTACGATAACATTCAAATTCATCCAGATAATCAGACTCATACAATCTCGCTTTTCATACAAATATGGATTTGACTAATGGGATCTTAATGGCAATTGAATTTAATAATGATGCACTTTTACCTTATCTTAACTAGTATTTCATCTTGTTTTATTTATTTTATTTAACTTCTATGTTCAATTTTTACTTATAATTATACTGTTCTCGGGATTGCTGCCAAACAGAACCTCATTGTGTAGCAATATGCAATGACACTAAATAATCTATCTATCTATCTATCTATCTATCTATCTATCTATCTATCTATCTATCTATCTATCTATCTATATACTATCTATCTAATGGTGGTGTGTTTGTGTGTGGGTCCACAAGTTCCTTGCTTTTATTTGAGCCTTTCATTAACAGCTGTATGACTCAACAGTGAGCTTTGGGCAGGTCGAGCCCTTCACTGAAGATTATACCCCCTCGCTTATTAATAAACAAACCAATGAATCAATGAATGACCGTCCATTACAAGTGGACACCCACCACTAATGGCAACCATGCACTAATTAGCTGGGAAATAATTTCATCTGCTCCGTTGTTACAAAAGCCATACATGATTTATTAACACCTACAAATTCAATTGAACAATGTATAATTACCATCTATATTTGGACTTCAGGAACCATTTGTAGACTGGTGGGTACAACACTAATTAAAAATAGCCTAGACATATAAACAGGTGAACTCTGTAGCGAGGCATGAAGGAAAAAAGCGTCGACAAACGAGGGTTAATTGATACAAAACTACAGAAAATTTGAAATTATTTTTGACGACTTTCTCCTTCCCAAAGATACTTTTGTGTCTAATTAAGAATGCAGCCATTAACTTGGTTTGACATGGCAATACGAATATTGAAAATGACGGCCACAGTTCTACAGTTGAGGGTAAAACAGGCCTGTGCGTCTGTCTGCTCATGCAAAGATGAAACCTACTGAGGGACTGAGGATGCATCCTTTGTCTGCAGCCACCTATCAGAGTAACAAGTGGCTGTGGTTCTGTATTAGCCAGCAATCTCTCTCACTTACAGTGTAATTCTGCTTTGTCTCTCCATTCGGAGCAGATAAGTCGCAGAGTGTGTAGACAGAGAATAATGACGATGAGTGTGCACAACAACTGCCTCCCTCAGGAGAAGGCCCCAGGGATCGTTTTACAGTATTATGCAGCCAGCCATAACATCATTACAGCCCCGCTCGCTGCTCTGACCAAGAATGCAGACTATGGACTGTCGAGAGGATGGATGAACTTTTATTATAAAAGCAACGTGTCAGATAACATAACTGAAATAATAATTTTCATTAATTCCTTATTGGTTGTCGGGCAATAGGAAGTACTGGGTTTTTGAATATATATAGCAAGGGAATCCATTTGGGTTGAGTAAAAAGCAACTACTGTCTTCGCTTGAAGACGTTTCAACTCTCAACAAAGAGGCTTCTCCAGTTCTAACTTCAACTACTGGAGGTATAAAGTCTCTGTCTCCCCACAAGCCAGTTTGAACTGAAGAAGCCTCTTGGATTAGATGATCCAGTTCCTTTGGATTCAACCCACATGGATTACAATGACCTGTATGAATGACAATCTACATAAAGAAAAGGAATGCTTAATTCGCCACATCTGAGAAATCGGAACCATACCATTTTTTTTTGTAAAATAATAATAATACTTTTCCTTATCTAAGACTGTATTAATTAATTAATCATCTCTTTGTATCTATCATATAAGTATGTTTTGGTGATATTGTAGATCGAATGACACAACTATACCACTAACTTTAACCCTAAACCTACATTTCATGTACTTTTAGGGCAGTACCACCACTGCAAAACTGCAGAAATAAAGTCCAATCATGAATATAAAAGCCATGAAAACCCATTAAACAGCCATAGAACCAGTCCAGTTCAACGGTTGTGATATTTTGAAATTTAGGTTAAAACCATCAAGATTCTCATGAAAGCTCTATGTATTTTGGTATTTTGAACTTTAAACCATTCAATGAATTTAGACTTTTGGCATAATTACCTCTCCTACACTATTTATAATAATGTGTCATGTTAACTGCTGAGTCTGCCATTCCCTTGTGGTTTAAAGTAAAAATCATTCAAGTTTGAAATTTTAATGTTTGTTCTTCAAAACATCAGCTGAAGTTTCTGCTTTACCTTTAAAGTATTTAGTTGCCTTGTCACCATTTTCATTTGGCTATCCTGTCTCATGGCGGTTGGTCCATCCTCAGATCGAAGAGGAAGGAGGACCATCACACTGTCGCTGTCTGAAGGTTGTTCGATTTCTCATCTTCTTTTAAGATATCTGCTGGCAGCTGCGTTTAAAATCTCCAGGTAAAGTCATGTACTCGGGAAGTCATCACATTGTCACATGCACTTTTGGCTTGCTCCTTTTATAAAGAAGACATTTTGGCACTATTATTACTTCTGGTTCTGGCTGAGAGACAGATCACCCCCTTAGACTCTACAACAAGGTCACCAAAACCCTTCAATCGACGGCAGACTGCCATTAAATCATGGTTGCAATTGGGATTGACTTCGTATTAGAAATGAGCATGTATCTATAAAAATGTACCTCAAAAGTTGCCTCACAGCAAGAATTTAATGTTTCCCTTACACTGGGGTAAAATACTTTAAAAAAAAAAAAAGAAAAAAACATGATTTAGCCTGTAATGAACAAAATAAAACCTGCCCAGTGAAAATTCCCTATATTGATATGTTGAAATAAGATGTGATATTTACATAAAGGAGATATTGACAGATAATTAAGATATAGTGTAACACACACATCTTTTGACTGATATTTTATTTTCACATCAGTAGATTGGAAACTTTTCTGGGATCATGGTTGTATTTTGTTTTTCCGCGATTCATCTTGTATATAGAGCAGATGCTCAGAGTATGTATGATGTTATGGTTTTTTTATGTAATATAACCACTTTGAGTATTAGTACCATAGTAATTACTACCATGGGGACTCGTCACCAACCATGCCGATCAATAAAACGTATCTCATCTAACTGATGCAATAATATTTGACATGTTTTTTTTGTAAATAAGCCTCCAGAGAGCGAACTATCTGGAGGGAACCAGCTATCAGCTTTCAGCTGACCCTGCTGAGCCAGACGACCCAGGCAGAATGCACGAGCAATAATTAATTATGCATACGAAACAAAAACAGCTCACTCATTAGAGTGGAGCGAATAAACACAACTGACACGTTGGTGAGCGACAGGATATTATCATGAAAAAACTGCAGGCAGTAACAAAGATTTGGAGAAGGAGCATGAAATTACTTTTGCTTGCTAACAATAACCCATGATAAAAACATTATCATGTCCTCTAAACATGGCCTGATAAACAATGAGAGCTCTGAAATCAACACTGTTTACAACATCGCTCATCACTGTACTGATGACAGCGCTTCCATGACTCAGCAGAGAGAAGTATATTGGTTACAATATGAAAAAAGATAAACGATAGTATTCACGTTTTAATGAAACAGAATGAGAAATAAAGCACAATTCTCTTTGTGTTTCTCTATATCAGACTGTAACGGCTTTGCTTGTTGTGTGCAAAAAACAAGACGAGGTCCACCTTCAAACCTTATCCTGGGCTCCACATGGATCAGTAAAACCTCAGCTTCATACAGACTTTTGCACCTGGTTGACCGCTAACACTCTCAACTGTTCCAACGGGAACAATATCGCCACTAACCACAAACCAATGTTGAAAAAACCCTCCTGTTGCACCTTGATCTGGATTAATCTCAAAACTTAATCCCCATTCCAAGGGTTTCATCATTTGAGTGACATTTTTGAGATATTCCGCCGACCACAAACACATTTAACTCAGTCTACTTATGAAAATAGTAAACTGGGATCCAGTTTTACAAATACAAGACTTAAACAGCTGTTTTAATTTTTGGTTGGCTTTCAAAGGTAAGTTTTCAAATTTCCCAAAAATTTGCCGTTTTACTCAGAAAAAGCCTATGCATCAATGTCTTTTTTTTAATGTCAATAACAAATCCTTTACTAATCATATACAGTCAGACACAGTACAACATAGTGAAATTATTTCTCTGCATTTGACCCACCCCTTAGGGAGCAGTGGGCGGGTGGGTGGGCCCCTTTGAAGCGCCCAGGGAGTTGGGGTTTCAGGGTCTTGCTCAAGGACCATACGACATGTAGACTTGCTTGGGCTCGAACCAGCTACCTTCCGGCCTTTTGATTTGGATCAGAATCAATCAAATGGATTTATTAAGGGAAAGTTCCATGAAGTTTCTTCCAATAATTCATGAGCTTTGCCAAAAAACCCTAGAATCTCGCAATGGTTCAGAAAATGATGACATCACATCATGACTTAAGACCAATAAAGTTTAATCAATTCTAGGCAAAACCTCTGCGTAGAGTTTCATGCACATCCATCCATCAGTTTTCTGTGATTTTGCTAATGCCTAAAAAACTATAGTTCATGTGCAGCTACCTAAGTAGCCGGTAAAGTGGAGAGAAAATAAAATTCTGGCAAATAAAAGTGCCTCCCTTGTCTTTAAAATATCAGCAGAGGAGGAAGACAAGCGAGATGAGGCGGGCGGACAGTTGTCCAGAATCCGTCAGGTTTGCTTTCATTAGCAGTGACCTCCACTCTGTTAACTTTTTATCCCCAGTGGAGCCACCAACATTCATGTTCATGCCTGGATGAGGCCAGACCCTCTGCCCGTCACTCCGCTGTGTGTTGAGCGGGACATAAACTATTAATTAACAATGTGTGGGAGAGCAAGACAATCCTTTTTATGAATATCTGAATGCTTTCATCTTTGCATTCTTATAAAAAAAATATATGCAGTGCAAAAATACACCCTGCAGAGGTCCACCCACACACCCAGCACGCACCTCCACCCAAAAGCTGTATGTAACGTATTGTACTGTCCTCTCCCGGGCTGTAACCCAGCCGTGTAATGAAGGCTATAAATCAGCACCTTGGACAGTGGCAGGAAGCCCTGAGCAGTGAGGAGAGCCGCTTCCAGCACCTTAGGAGAGTGGACAGTGAGAGCCTTTTGCATTCCTACTGTAAAGAGTCGAAGAGCCCCTAGTAGTGATAGCTTTACAGAGTTATTCATGTTGTTGCACAGCTAGGTAACAGTAACAGTAATGTGATTTGGATGAAATGTGTGTAAGTGCGTGTGTGCGCGTGAATGAGGTTCTGTCCTGAGAGGTGCTGCTGCTGCAGAGTGACAATAAGAGGAAGACGAGGAGAGTGTGACACACGAATAGAATAAGATTGAGAGATGTGTTGGGAGGAGGTGATTGTGGGCACTTATCCAAAGCTCTGTGGTCCCAACACGGCTCTGTGCACATTACATGCATGTGTTATATCTACATATTACCTCGGAGCAGATAAAAAGAGGAAGCATGACATATTAAACAGTATGACGTCTATGTATAGTCGGAGCGGCGATGAAATGAAACCATGCACACCTCGAAGTATATTAGCATATGCTCAGTGTGACTGTGGTATGCACTCTACCACTATTTTACATACAGGGATGCAGACATGGTAACAAAATTCGATAAAAGACAGCAAATCTGACAGTGCTAAAAAGTAGAAGCATACACAGCCAATAGCTGCACCAGTGATCATATATGCTTTAGACTTCGGCATGCATATTTATGTGGCTTTATGGCTTGCTTGCTAACCTGCTCTTGATGGTTCCAATGCAAACAGGGTCATGCAAACCCGGGCGACCAACCTCTCATAACTGCTCTCCGGGCTATTAGCCCGACATTGTAATCCCCCTCACACACAAAAAAAGATACCCGCATTAAGTTAAATATTCATGTTCCTTCTGCTGGTCTATTTTTACCATTAAACCCTCATAGGTAAAAGACGCAGCACGGTGACTATTCTCTCATCCGCAACCTGGCTCTCCAGAGCATCCCTGAGAACCCGGGAACGGATTTGTGCAAAACGCAGAACAGGAGAGAATAGAGTGAGGAAAAAAATAATATGTGAAGCAAATTTAGGACGAAACAAAAGGAGGGGAAAGGACCGTAGGGGGGAGAGCTGGGCCTCGAGAGAGACATCCTTCCTAATTGCAACTTTTGCAGAGGCAACTGCAGAATTTTTGACAATGGCAGCAAAACAAAAGTTATCAGGGACTTTTTGCTGTATGTATATCACTAAAATTTAGATTTAGGTTTGATTTCTGTATGGGTTCTGAACAGAATAAGAGCAATCACAGCACTGCTGTGTATAAACCAGCAGCCCAAAGGTCTTCTCCAGAAAGCCTGCTGGGATTGTGGACTGGGCTGCTCGCTTGGGATAGGATGCAGGGACGATTTTGACAGCTGGGGACGATGGGATTAGTAGCAATGGTGGCTTTGGTATCGGTAAATGTGAGTAGCTGTGTGTGTGTGTGTGTGTGAGAAATGGTGCACTCATGTCCAAACTGCCTGTCCGCAGAGCGCCATATGTGGTGGGAGTATTTATGTATTTATTACCGTGAAGAATAAATGAGTGACTGAAACAGAAAAAATAGTTTATATGTTGGTTTATGCCTGTAATGCCTTTATCCCCACCATCCATCGTATGGAGTGAGCCCATTATTATTCCTGTCACAACAGCCTTGCAGTAAGAGCAGCAGCAGAGGAGGTAAGCAGGCCGACCACCGTACAGTGCTGTAACACTCACACGCACACACACGTGCACACTCACAGGCTCCCTCTCCCTTTGACCCCTCGCTCTCATCAGGTTGCATTGTAAACTTCCCCTGTGCCTTGGAGATATTTCTGTTGTACATGTGTCTACGCTCAACACGTTCAGCATCTGTGTGTCTTCCATTTGCCAGGTGAATGTCCCTCTTTTGCATACCTGACTATGTGTGTGACTGCATGACAAGTCCCATCACTCACCCTGGCTTTGCGCTCCCCCGTCCCCCTCCTCTGTGTCAGTCAGGTTGTTAAGCATCCCGGGTCCTCGACGGCACTCTCCGTCTGCTGCGGAGCGATGTCACCGATCGAACTCTCAGCCGCTCTCCCTGCGCTCCACCCACAGTTGTGCAGCCTCAGAAAAGGGATGCGGTGCAGGAAATATGCCAGCTGGATCCTCCTCGCTCCTCACTGCCCGTAGGATGCACAGAGAGAGGCAGCAGAGAAGGGAGAGGGATTTTTTTTTTCCCTTTGTAGATCCTCCTCTTGACGTCTCCTCTCCGCTGGCTTGTAAGCGTGACTCTCTCTCTTTTTCTCTGTTTCTCCCTCTCTCACTCTCCTTCTCTATGTTGCTCCCTCTCTCACTAGATGAGGAGGAGGAGGAGGAGGAGGGAAGAGGGAAGCTGCAGGAGTTTGGTAGATGATGGAACGTTTCAAAGCAGCACACTTGCTTTCTCTCTCATTCCTACTCTCATTCCTGATCTTCATCTCTCCCACTCACAGATACAAAAAACACTCACTCTCTCCTGCATCATCTCTCAGATGATGTTGCACAGTCAATGCAGCTGCCAAAATGATAGCATATTCAAGCAGGAGTGTGATGTCTTCTACATCTATTTCTCATCTCCATTCTTCCTCTGGTAGAGGCTGTCAGACCGAGAGGTGATTGGGGAAGTTGAATTGACGCTCTTAGAGGAGTCATGAGGAGGTACTCTTGCTGCTCTGGTGTTTTCTTTCCATACAGGTGCATTATGTATCAGCTCTTACTGTCGGCTTTGGAATAAGTTGCAAACACTCACCAAAAAGAGGCAAATATAGCCTGTTTCCATGAAGGGCTGGAATAGCCCTATCAGCATAATTTTGTGCAGTTATGATGAACATGGGGGGTAATGTAGTCAGATTTGAAGACAATGGTAAGACAAACAGGGCACTAGGGTGCCTTAGAAAACATTTGTTTTTGTATGCATAGACGGACCTGCGTCTCAGATAGGAAACTAAAAAAACAGAGTATGATTGTAAACCTTTTCCTTTTGAATCGCCCTTTTATAGAATAGAGATTTTTGGTTCCAGCTGGGAGGACCAAGAGTGCCGTCTGCATGGCAATGAAGCCTCATTGCCAATTAGACCGGTCTGATTTAAGCTAAGCAGATTCATTCTGATATGGTACGCGATGTACTTTGCGCAAAAATGTGTGCAGTAAGAAGACACTTTGCATGTATGTGTGTGTGTGTGTGTGCATGTGCTTCTATTTGTGTCCCAGTGGTTGCGATACCACACCAGACATATGAAAGCAATTAATCTTGTTTTTAGTCACTGTAGCACAGAATAGATTTCACCAAAATGAAACGAGGGAAATAAATATATCTGCAAGCTCAGCTCTAATGAATAAATCTATAACCAATGTCTCAAACAAAACTGGTTTTATCTTGGTACAATTACCTTGACAAAGAACCAATTCCTTGAAACCTGCCGATAAATTTCTTCACAGAGCTGTGTGTACTTATACATTTCTCTGTCTTTGTTCTTTAAAACTTCCACAACAGCCAGCAGTTAAAGAAACGCACAAATTAAATTACAATATGCATGAGGGGAGAGTCTTTATAGAGCTAAAACATTGTTGGTTCAAATGTGTCCTGAATACTCATCATTGCTGAGTGCATATTATTCTGTGCATAGTTTAAAACAAGCACTCTGATTGGTCGAAAGCAAATGAGTATGACATTAAATCCTGCCGATTAGTTCTACTTGTTAACTGGCTTCACAGGAAGTAACACATTTTTAAAGGACCTCGACAAAATCAACTTTGAAGAAAATAGGATGAGGGCAGTAATGACCATTTTTCAACATGGATATGATACGTGAATGTGCCGGAGCACTCTAATGGTGCTGTGTCGTCCATTTCTGATTCAAACCACCAGCTGATTTATGAATCAGCAATCCATACTAGACATCCTTTCCTGCAATTCACGGTCGGATTATTATATACGCAACAATTATTGGTCATTGCTGCTATCTAGGACTAGCGAAAGGTTAACTTAATTGTCTGATGTGGATAGCAAGCTTCTGTTTCTAGAAAACACCCAGCTTAAGATCTACCATTGGCTATTTTAGCTATTCAAGCACCCTAACCTCAGCTATTTTAACTTTAGCCTCCACAGTTTATCTAACAGAGGCTACATTCTTTTAACTTCAATTTATGAGCACTTCATTTTGTGTAAGCAATAATTGTAAATGTATTATTTTATCATTATCAGTAGAATTCTTAGTATTATCCTAGCTTCACATTTTATTGTCACAAAACCTTCTCTGCATGAATTGTTTTCCAAATTCATCTTAGTTTTTTATTTTTTTCCCCAACAACTTGAATAACAATGTATTTGTTTTGAAATGTGCTACATAAATAAATTTTGATTGATTGAACTTCAATTCACATTAGGGTTCATTTAAGTATAGACATTAATGTGACATTGACAAAAACACGTTTACATTAGTAAGGGATATGGTGAAAGATATTTGCTCAATCAAGTTCCTTTGATGAATGGACCATAAGTTTTTCCATTGGTAGCATTGGGCATCTGCTAATATCTCAATTTGTAACATGGTTAAATAATATGACACACAGTGCTAGCACTTCACTCCGAAAACCAGTCAAAATAACTACAACTGACTGATCAAAAGACTAAAAAAAAAACTAGGTCTGATCGACCAATTGTGATGGACGGATGATGAAGTTATGCTGAAAATCTTCGCCGGGACTCCCTGCAGCACGTATCAAACACTCCCTCCTAAATGAGGGCATTTATTTAAACTCCCAATGTTCAGCTGACTACAGTGCCTAAGGTGCTACAACAGTATATCATCACTGCAGCTGTTTGCGTAAAGCATTTAAATCAGCCGCAATCCACACCAGCAAACAAGCACTGAGTGAATTAAGTAAATTGTTAGAAATGACTGTGACTTCTTTTTATACATGATGCTATAGAGAATTGCTCAAATCATCTATTTAATGATCAGGTTGATCGACAGAATTCCCCCCTTCTCTTTTTACTCTCTTGGGGTAGTAACATTATATTTACAACCATCAAATAACATATACTCAATAGCCATGAAATTATATCCACCTGCCTAATTTTGTGTCGATTGCACTTTTGCCACCAAAGAACTCCCATTAAGGCATGGACTCTGACCTTTGACGGTATCCGACACCATCCGGGTATCTGTGAGGTGGATCCTCATAACCTCCATGGATCAAACCTATCAGTCAACCACATCCCATAGATGCAAAGCTGGAAAATCTGAGGAATTTAGAGGCAAAGACAAAACTTTGAACTCATTGTTGAATTCCTCAAACCATACCTGAACCATTCCTGGCAGTGGTGAGTGCTGTTAGGAGAAGGTGATTCATCAGACCAGGCTACCATCTTCCAATGCTCCATAGTCAACCTCCAATGTTGAGCTGGGGTGCCTATTGTAAGTGCTTTCAGGAGTGGGCAGAGGTCAGCATGGAAGCTCTGAACAGTCTGCAGCTAGTTGTTCTGACACAACATTGAGCCGTGGGCACCCAAGACCCTGACAGTGGTTCAACGGTTGTCCGTCCTTGGACAACCTTTAGTAGGTACTAACAATGCTACACTTTGTTGCTTCCAACACTTCGATTCCAAAGAGAAAACGGAATATTTCTGCCAATATATCCCGCCCACTGATAATCAATATTATCCAATACACTTGTTGGTGGTTACAATGTAGGGAGAGGTGAGGAGGGGAATCTTTGTTGAGCTGTAGAAGAAGAAAGGAGACTACAGTATGAAGTTGATACATCGCCTAATGAGAACACGGGAAAGAAGAGAGAACGGGGCTGCACAACTTATTGTTTCAGGATCGACATCTCACTGTGCTCATGTGCAATAGTCCGACTGCAGCCATGAGCACAGAGAGATGTCAGGTGAGGTTAAATAACCCAGACAAGGTGGGCCACAATGACAGGTTCTAATTTCCGATGACTGAACTACAGATCCTTTTGGTTTGTTAATCTCCATCATATACGGTAATTCAACACAATTAGACGTAGATTTCAACAAAAGTACTTAAGATTTTTCCCCAAATGTATCTTTATCTGGTCTCTCTCGAATTGCCCATGCTGGACAGAATATATGTCAAACAGAGAGGAGGGGATGCCCTAACCTTAACCCTTAACAAACTCTAGTAATGGTACATTTTCACTGTGTGGCGGCTGTAGCTCTGTGGGTAGAGAGGTCGTCACCCAATTTGAAAATCGGCATTCGACTACATTAGTCTACATGTCGTATGGTCCTCGAGCAAGACATTGAACATCAGTCTGTTCCGTCCACGCTTCACTGAAGCTAAGGTCAAATGCAGACAAGTAATATACTGTATAAAAACGTGATAATAAAGAGAATACATTAATATTATTATTATTATTATTTAAAGACATAGTTTCCCATTTAAGTGAAAAGGCACTTGAGGATTAAAAGATACAGTAGGCAGGTGGATTTATTTAGTTAAAGACAAAGATGGATAAAATGACTACATAGCACTTTGAGATTTGATCCAAATGTAAAGTGCATTATAAATTAAATGTATTATTATTATTATTATTATTATTATATACAGTAAAAACATGCTAATTGAATCTGGTGATATTGTCCAGTATTTTTCCACAGTATAATACAGTATATTTAGCATTAAAAAAACGCATGAGGGCGGCACGATCGATCAGTGGGTAGCACATTTGCCTCACAGCAAGAGGGTTCCAGGTTCAAATCCAACGCTGCGTCAGCATTGGTTCTCTTCTGGTACTCCTGCTTCCTCCCACAGTCCAACAACATACAGTATAGGTGAATAAGTGATTCTAAGTGTGGATTAGTGACTCTAAACTGCCCATAGGTGTCAATGTGAGCGTGGGTGGTTGTCGGTCTCCATGAGATCAAGTGATGGCTTTGACAGCGTCTACCCTCCTTCTCACCAAAATTCAGCTGCTATGGGCTCAATCTGTTAATAATCAATTACAGATAATGAATGTATAAATAAAAAAAATACAATGTCAGTTTTTCTCCAATTCTGTGAAGCCCGAGGTGAGAAAAAATGTTTCGTCAGGCAAAGGAAAGTGTTTACACAAGAAAGTGGTCTATTGCCCTCATCTGACATTCTGTTGGTTCACTCTGTACATTGTAGTTAGTTAAATCCAAAACAAGAAGTGCAATACAACACAGTCCGCAGGTTACAAAACAGAGCAGATGTTGGAACAGAAAGTGAGAATCTTTTGTTCCTCTGTTCCTCAAGGCGCTGAGAGGAAAAAATGTAAGACAACAAGCACTGAATACACTGAGGCAGAGGGTCCTGCTGGCACCGCATCTGTTTTTCCAATCACCAAAAAAGACAAACAGATCAGTTCAGTTATACTTTTCAAAATCAGGGAAAAGTGACAGAGGATTTTATAAAAGTTGAGTTTCGAGGGATTTTCTATGGAAGCTGAGATCTGTCATGGTGGAAGGTAATAATTTTTGGCCTTGATAACGATTAACTCATTATCACGAGGAAACAAGCGCCTATATCGCTGTTCCCATGGTGACTCAAGGAAGCAAAAGCAGGAAGTTAAGCAAAGCGCCAAAAATATGTTAGAAACAGTGGATGAAAGACAACAAATTAACAGTCAATAAAGAAGGTTTGAGCTGAATCGGGCTCGCTTAAAGAGTGCCATAAACAAGATAAAAGTGAACTTTCTTCGATTAGTATAACTAATATGTGTTGGAATTTTCAGGAATGTCAGCATGTCTAATCAATACGATTCAAATGTAATGCAGGCAGTATTCTGTTCATGTACTGCTGACTCACTCAGGCATCTAAGGGTTGTTTTTTATATTCTCGATCAGCATAGTTTGCTGACAAGTTTACTGTCTTGTCTGCAAAGAGGGTCTTGTTATTGGATTAGCTCAAACACAGACAAAAGTCACTCTTTAAAATCAGTATGGAAGGTAATGGCTTAAGTTGTGTTTTAAGAGAAGAGAATATTAGAGACCGTAAAAAGAAAATTGTTGGTAAAGAAAAAAGAAAAAAGAAAAAAATTCCATTGGTGACACAATTAAAATGATCTTTTCAACTTAAAAATCCTTAATTGTACCCTGTGTTACCAGTGAAGAAAGTATTTGTGTTTGGAGTTCAGGTGTGACGAAGAGACAGAGAGAGACAAAGGGGAGAGAGAAGTTGACTGGAGTTTTTGTCTAAATGCAGCTGAAGTTTTATTTGTTATCTTTGCCTAATAGCATTTGAGGCGACATCCATGTGAGATTGTAAATTTTCGGTTGCCTGTCACGCTTCCTCAGCGGAGCACCAATGAATCACCTCTGGGAGAACAATTTACAAAGGGCCTTTTTGAAACTGAGAGGATACAGTTACATTTCAGGGCCAAAATTGCCGGCTCATTTAAATATCATGAACTCCGAGGTGAGTTCTGAACAGGAGGCAGAACAGGACGATCTTTGTTTGGTAATTTTTTGCTAAACAGAACCTGAGCTGAGGTTATATTGACCTGGACCACTCAACTCAAGAGCCAACTAATGAGGAAGAGGAACTCACACACTCCACATTCTTTTAACGATGACAGGCCATGGTCAAAAGAAATTCAATTATGTTTCTGAGCGAACCCTCGCTGACCCCTTGTGACACTGTATCATCAAAAGGACAGGAGTCAGAGAGGGAGGTGAAAGGAGAGTCTGAGCTTTGGAGATATACAAGGAGTAAATGGACGTGAGCGGAGCCATAAAAAAGGGAGAGAAGCTGTTCTATGATTTGTTCGGCAAAACTCGAACTTCAACTTTGTCAAACCATAAGAAGGATTTAGAGTGCTACCTTGCATAAGCCAGGGCATCAGAGATGATTCCCAAATATACTGCATAAGACCAATAATCCTTCACCACACGATGAAGCCAACTAAGCAGGAAATGCTGCGCTAGGATAGGAAATGATTTTGTGTCTACAACTTTCTGCTGCTGGGGGGTTATTATCATTTCTAGTAAGAAAAAACACCCAAGTACATGATGCATGAATAAACAGAATATAGATGTTAGATGAGCTATGACGCTCAGGTCTGTGAGGTTATTTTTTTATTTTTTTTTATTTAAGCTATTTTACCAGGAAAATCTCACTGAGATCAAAAAGCTCTTTTCCGAGAGCGTCCTGGCTAAGTAAGGCAGCAGCACACAGTGTTAAAAACAAACAGAATACATACAGATAAAACAAACAAACATTAAAATACCTCATGAATTGAGATTGAATTATCCGTATTTGTCAAAAATATAATTCAAAACATCTACAGCCAGGAGTCTCTACAAACAGATCTTTTAAGATGGCCTCGAATGCATCCGGGGAGATTCAGATAATTCTGCTACTGATCCCAGGCAGAGGGGTTAGACAACTGAAATTATTCATCTATAGCTACTTTTTAAGTGGCCTTAGCGTTATGACTTGAAACAGAAGGTACTGATATGCAGGCTAAAGTTTCTGTATATAAGAAATAACGCATTACAAGGGCTGCCAATGGTTTACTTCCTGTGACTAAGAAGTCAAACTCACAACATGACTGAAGGCTATTGCTTGTCCTCATAAAATGAAATGGACACATGATAGAGTCAAATATTTTATCCTTCAATCCATTTTCTGAATATTCTGTTCTGGGACCTGCGGGGGCTGGAGCCTATACCAGCTTTCATTGAGAAGTGTCAGTGGACCAAAAGGCAGAGAGACAACCACTCATGGACACATTAACATCTAAGGGCTATTTAGAGTCACCATTTCACCTATATTTCATGTTTCTGGACTGAGGGAGGGAGCTGGAGAACAGGGATTGAACCTATTCAAATACAGGAGAATACATGCACACAGAAAGGCCATATGCAGATGTGGATTTGAAGCCAAAACCTACCCACTGCACCATTCTGCACCCCCAGAATGGTTTATATGCAGCATATTTTTCTGCGGTGCTTAAAAAAAGTGAATTCTCTCTTGATGTGGTTGTTTGGAAAATATCATCTCAGTGTCAAGATGTTCAGATAATGTGACAAAGTGTTTCATTATTTCCTTAAATTACTATGAAGTAGACAAAATCTGTCATAGCTGTTCACATCCACTTCTCCTAATTGTAATGCATTAAGTCAGAACTGGACTCAGACACAGGATTACCTCACCTTTTAATGTCATCACTGAATTAGTGGGAGCCCTGGGCTTGTTTCCATGCAGCTAGATGTTCCCATCGAAGGCTGATGGGATACAGCGACTTGATGAGCTTGTCTATTCCACAATTTGCCAATCATATTGCCCAATTTTTCTTCAAACATGCAACCCAAAAGAAAACTTCTCAATTTTGTGGTTATGGCCGCATCCTTAAGTCTCTACTAGTTAGATTAGTTACATCTCCATTAACTAGACTTTCACATTAACATTTATATTGTGTTTCTTGTCCATCCAATAGTCTGTCCATCCATCTGTGCATCAGTCCATCCATTTTCTTCCACTGATGTGGGATGGATGAAAGTGGCAGCAACCTAAAAGGACATTCCCAAAGTCCTTACCTCCATTCTGCGGGATCCAGTGGCATTCCCAAGCCAGAAGAGATAAATAATCCGTCTATCCCCGGATCTCATTTCTGTTGGACATGCCCAGAAAATCTTTAACAGTGGCTCCAGGAGGAATCATAGCGATGCCGTTGATTGAGCTTTGTTGAGGTGGTGTATCCCAAGGCTGATTGGTCTCATGGGATGGTCAGACTACGATGGATTTGAGGACCTCGGCGAAATGGCTAAAAAGAAGATAGCGAGATTTGGTGGCCGTTTCTGTTTCAATGACCCAAATAAGCTGTATGGAACCACCACCACGTGAGCTTACCACAAACTACAGGGAAAGCTGTAGGGGTTAGATGCAATGCAGGCTACGTAGCAGGTGCCTGTGATCTCCTGTTCATGCAGACTCCTGTCATCACGGACTGGTTTGCAGTTTCATCTGTGTGTCTTGTACTTTGTGTTAGCCAGGTCAAAGACAAACTTTGCCATTGCCTGATAATGAACAATTCAGTTTTTTCAGATTCTAATTCTGATTCTGTGATGTTATATCACACTTTCCAATACTACCTTATTCCTGAGAATGTACAAGGACAGCTACACGATGCAAGCATATCATTTATAGGCCTGGTTTGGCTTTCAGTAATCAATTCATGAATCGAAAAGAGCGTTTCTTAACAATCCAAAGGGCTTAAAAACATGGAGTTAATGTATTACAAATTTTCTCACTGCAAAATTGTGAGCGGCCCAAGCAGATGGATCAATTATAAGATGAGATAAAGTTAGAGGGCCTACAGGACAACAAGCACAGTCTCATCTCACGAGTTGCGGTGTCTTGGACATTTGCCAGATGATTATGGTCTTTCTGAGCACCCCTCAACCTCGACAAGGGCATGAAGCACTTAACTGCATCCAGTGACCAAGAAATAAAACAAAAGGCTAGGACACAAAGCTCAAGTGGACTCGCAAGACAAAAAGAAAAGAAAAATCTCGACAAGCTCAAACGGCTGTTCCGAGCTCCTCGTCTCGGATGGTGTACGGGTGTGTGGTGATGGTGTAAGTGTACGGCTGTTGTTAAAAAAGTGATGTGAAACAGCATCCAGAACATTCCCTGAATTCCCTCAGTGCTTGAAATCAAAACATATTTTGGGTGAGAGAAGGCTCTTATGCTTAAATAATGCAATACGCTGGCATTTTTCATCTGTCTTAAAAGTCCCAGCCAGAAAAGATCCAGTGAGCGTTTGTTTCAGACTCCTCTAAGCCATCAGTTCCATCCCCAAACCGATGATGCTCACAACGGGATTATCTTTGCTTCACACCAACACCGCTCTAGGTCGATTTATTTGCAGAGCATTAGTCAATCAGCCAAAAAAGCCCACCTAAGTCAAATCCTTACTTGGTAATGGCTGCAATAAATCTAATTGAAGCTGCATTGTCATTAATAATACATTCTGATTTTGTGTCTCAGTCATTTTGGAAGTTATAATATGCAAACATTAAAATGGCCTCCATAAATGAAATGCGGCTGCAGAGCCAGAGCAAAACAGGTTAGAGAAGGCAACGTGTTCGCATGATAGTCAAGCACTTCTGTTCATGGGTCGAACTCAACTAGATTTCCCATGCGTCTTATTCTCTTTCTCAACCGTAAATCTATATCTCCCCCTACGGCAAGCCTGAAGGTCCATCCATACAAACATGCATGCACAAAGAGTGAAGGGTATCAGTTTAAATCTGGATGAAATTGTGTTAAGATGGGCAAGAAAGAAAGTTACATGGGAGCTGTTTGAAATTATCTGCAGGCTTGCGGATGATATTCAGGACGCCGGGGGGATTCCATCCACTGCTATCCATTTGTTTACCTGCTGTTGCAAAATTGGAAAGTAAGTTTACACCCACTGTGTTAACTCTCTTCATTGAATCAATCCGATAAATTTTTTTTAGTTTGTCCTTCACGGACAAATCACATCCTAGCTTTGTCCCTTGCCTAAACGGATAAGCGCTAGTCTGACCGTCATTATTCAATATGATGGGAAACATGGTGCACGTACATGGGGAGAGAGAAGGGCAGAAATCAAGTCATAGAAACTTGTGAAGGCTCAAAATTACACTGTCAGCCTCAGGTGAGGCTTCTAACGTAAAGTAACAACATAATGTAGCATTCGTCAGAGCAAAAAAATCTACTACACATTTATAGTGTCAGAGATTTGATAAGTGCTGAAACCTGCCGGGCTGGTAGAGCCTCTATGCTCCTCGGCGGGGTTGTAAAGTAATTAATCTAAAAATAGCCGAGGCAGTCATGAGAAAATGAGCCCCCACACCTGACAAGGGAGACAGGCATCTGAAGATTTGAGAGTGATTATTGCAGCTCGGCTAGGAAGAGCGAGGAGATCAAAGTTGTCCGGTGTGATGTCCGGACACAGCAGATCTGGGCTTTTGTTTGCTCTAAACATGTTTTATCTGATGAGGCCCACTGGCCCATCTCACAGCGTTGTCTTCCTAATCGTCTAATCCTTCAACAGCACCCGCCAGCTCGGAAAAATAGCGAGGTCATCTACTCTCTGAGGATTGTGAGTGTGTTAAAAGTAGCATACCGTCAGATGTGTGCTAGTATATATGTGCAGGTGCAAACATTATCCAAAGATATTCAAAGGTTGTTTGCTCTGTGTGAACACTTAGTTTGATATAGCACATTTTATGAATCAAACTCATTCATTTAAAGCAGGCAGTTGCGTTTAATCCAAAGACATCTGGCTAAAGCAGAGCAGCGGGTTTTGGTGATTGACAGATATATAATGCAATTGACATGGGGAGTGAATATTATATGAATAAAATCAGCGAGTAAGATGCAATTACATGGCCACCTGTTAAATGTTTCAAGAATCAATGAAATTATTATTATATTAGCTTGACATTTAAAATGTTAATTGATGCAGAATATTTCAAACATAGCGTGAGTGTTCAAACATAGCAAGATTTTACCGTAACATTGCTCCTCTACCGTATTTATGTTTATATTAAAGGCATTAGATGTAGTAGGAGAACCAAGGGGCCCCATTTTATGACCCTGTCCCACTTGAGTCAAGGATCCATCCCTGAATCCGAAACATTCATATCCATTTTAAGTCATTTCAGGTAAACAGAGCAGGCGAACAGTTATTATAATTCTCAATACAACCCAAGAAGATACTCTAAAACCAATTGACCTGGAGCTTCACTTGAACCAGGGAAGATAGAAGAACCCCGGGGCGGCAGCAGATGCTGGACGCTCGGCTTCTGCGCAGTAACCTGAATTACGATGGTTAGTTCATCGTTAAATTGGAAATTGTGTTATGGACGGATTTGTTTTCAAACATTCTCAGACAGGAGAGCAGCTGTGTGTGTTGATTGACATATTTTCAACAATAACCGGCAGACTGCACGCCATTGAAACTGTCAAATGCAAAATTAACTATAATTTAAATGATAAATTCAATTAAATTCGGAAACATTTCTAATCTGGAGTGCTATCCCATATGATTTAATGCTATTGCTCCCTACTGCCAGACATTTTACCAGATGATGATGTGTTTTGTCTCTTTCTTTGGTGGTCCGAGTGGACTAATGTGGCTCTTTTGGACAAATCTGAATCAACCTCTTGCATTTAGGTGTAGAGCAGGGCTTGAGCCCAGACCGTTCATCGTCAATTGAGGTAATCAGCTGTCTCGACTGTCACCTGTTCATGATGCCATGCCTTGGCCATGGAGAACCAACGAAGGAGAGGAAGAGGTAGTGAGAAATCACTTGAATCCAGTAAGAAGAGGAAATTCTAAAAAATCCATATCTTTATCAGCCTCCAAATCAGGGCATCGTGTTCAACTAACTACAGGGACAGTGTTGAATTGTTAATTATCTTGTGATTCCACTGTGGTGAAGATGTAGCATCCATGTGCAGCTTATCTGTGAGTGTGCGTGAAAGGAGTGAGAGTGAAATCTTCAAACATTAAAAAGGTGAACCTGACAGAACTATTGAGCTGTGGCGGCAGACAGACCCCTGAAATGCTAGATAAAGACGTAGCGGGAAGAAAAGCAACAGCGAGATGCACTTTGTGAGGGAAAGAAAAAGGAACACAATAGTGGATAAGATGCGCTGAGAGAGGAGAGATATGTTTCAAGTGCCTGTGGATGGAGTGTCATAAATTGCAAAGGCTGCAAATCCATACATGCACAGCAGCTGTGTGTGTGTGTTTGTGGCAATGACCATGCCTATACGCCATCCACACATCTCTCCATAAATCCACCAGCAGCGCATTAATTCACCCGTTTTTTTCTATTTCCATTTCTCTATAGCATTTAAGTCACTGAAGAGGAGCAGGAAGATATGACCCAGTTTAATTTCCTCCAAAGAAAACATAAGGAGGAGCAGAGAGAGAGAGAGAGAGAGAGGGAGAGATGAAGAGAGAGCAGAAGTAGTGAAGTGTGGAACATCAGAACAGAAAGTAATGAGGGCTAATTTCCATGCATGGCTCTACATCTTTAGGCCTACCCACCATGATCAACAACCCAATTTGGTCAAAACAGAATTTCGAAGTGAAAATATCTCTCCTCTGAAAATTGCTTGCGTGTTAAGGCTCGTAGGGCGAGGAGGAATAAATCCATGTTTCTCAGGTGCACATGGGGCATGTTGTGCCCCAGGCTACTGCTACATTTATAAAGCCGATGCACCAGACTGAAGTTAGAGTTCTGTGGTCATTTATATGAATGTCTGTAAGGTGCACCTTTCCCTTCATTGCATATGCATAAGAAGAGAATATTAATTACTTCATTATGAATTCTGCCAGATATACAGGGGTAACAATATTTTCCACTGTCCGCGTCAACGCAGCACAGATGAGATTAACAATGCAGACAATGAAAACTGCTGTGGGAAAAGAAACAGCAATTCAGTTTAGGCTTGTATGTAATTGTAAAACATTATTAGAAACAAACATTTGGCAGTTACATTAACTTGAATTAACAAAGCTGGAGGTGGCCATCCATACCTTCTCAAAACATTACAGGCTGCAACTGGAGTTTTGTTAAGATATTAACAGTGTTGTGAGAAAAAAAAGATCCAACCCCTCCTGATTATCTCTATTTTTGTGTGTATCTCTGTGGCAGTGGGGCTCGGTTAGATATGTTGCAGGGGTTGATGATAAGTATAGTTCAGGGAACCCAGTCAGGGAGAGAGAGAGTCTAATTCACACAAGTGTCTTGTGTTAAATTGATCCCTTATTTGCAGTATGTGCATGTTCTTGTGGTGTGAGAACTGAACCTCAGAGACGAACGGCTGCAATAGTGTGTGAAAGTTTGTTTAAGTGTGAAAAACTAAACTGCTACCAATGATTCCTCTCCTAGATGACTGAAAATAATCCACACTAGTAGCTTCATTCAATGCTGCAAATAAGGTAACCAAAACGTTTGTCTTATTTATAACAACTGTTGGTTGTTGGTTGCAACTGGACTAGACACAGCCACACCTGATCACTACCAGCCCTGTTCAATCAGTTCAATCAGACCGTTTACAGAAGTAGGAAGTCCTGTACGTCTCACCAGTAGCACACAAAATCCAAAGGAAATTCCAGAAGAAATGAGGAAAAAGGTGCTTGAAAAACATCAGTCTGGGAAGGTTGACAAACCTGTAAACCTTCTAAGGTTCTGTGACTCCACAGATCCAGTCAGAAACAGGATCTCTTCTGGAGAAGACTTGGAACAAAAGTGAGTTTTCCCAGTAGTGGATGACCTTCCATTATTATTTCTACACCACGGAGGAGGCTCATTCAGCAAGTCAAAAAGGATCCAAAGACTAGTTCAAAGTCACTGGGTAAAAATGGTATCTATGAGGGAGCTGTGGGACAAACAACACTGCTAACCCAGAAGAAAATTTAGGCACATCCAGATTTGTCCACAACTAACCATAATGACTATCAAAAGTGAGTGGAAAGTAAGCCTCAACCAAACCCATCAGAAAGGTTTGGTTGAAAGTGTCACAATTACCTCTAAAGTAGAAGGGGGGGGTAATAATTTTATTGCACTATAATTGTATGTTTGGTTAGGGACTGCTCCAGCTGTCTCAAGCCCTTCAACCCTTGTGGTGCTATGTGTTCATTTTGTACATTTTGTGCGTCCATGACTTTTTATACAGTTCATGTCATTCTCCTTGAGTTTGTTTATTGCCCTCAATGTCTTGGGGAGATGGAGATGACGTAATGTAACATTTTGAGATTGCTCTCCGGTGGAGTTGGTCCAAGTAAGTATTTTTTAATCAAGTTTAATCATTTACTCTCTGAACTTGAAGACATCTTAGAAATAACATCTCCTCCTTGTAAATCTGGCCTGTAATTGTTATTTGGAAGACGCTAATGGTCAAATAAATGCATAGCACATAATGATTTGGATGATTTGACCAAGGAATAATAATATTTTTAATGTTAAGTTGGACGATTTCACATAATTTGATCTGAATTTCTGAAGTGTTCTTCTGTATTTATTCTGATTATTTTGTAAGTATATTAAATAGTGTGTTGACAAAGCTAGAATCAGAAGCTAAAGAACGTATTTTTAATGATTGCCGTCATTCTACCTCTCATTCAAAAATGTCCTGTTACCTCTGCCTTAAGAATTACCGTGGCCAGGATGAATAAGCATCTTCACAAACGCACAAGAGTTTACTTATATACAGAGGCTTGGTTAAAATGTAGTTATTTGATAAACTGCATTTGCATCAAAAAGCCGGTAAAGAGCGCAGGGACACCAAGGTACTGTGGGCAGCTCCTTCCTTGGAGGGACATTCTGAAGGCTTTTGTAGGCTGCCAATGTAAGCTGCTTTAGAGAGCAGAACATCTGTTTACATCAGAAAGGAGACTCTGGGCTGAAGTAGAAAAAAAGGAGCCATTTATCCAGTGTAACAAAAATCAATGCTTGGTTCAGGCTTCACAGAAACACGGTCGGCGGGGCAAAAGGAGTTGGACGGCAATATTTGCTACATTTGTACAAATTAAATGCCGAATTTGTTTAAAAGAATCTTTCAGCTGATAAGGACAATATGTTTGAATATTGTTTTTTTTGTTTAACAATGCTAAACTAGGAAGATTTTAAAGGTTGTGGAAGCGGTGTGGGCTTTAAGATGTTTTTAGATTTTCCACTTAGACTGCCACTAATTTAATACACACACCTACAGACACAAACCAAACTAATGTCTCTGACAGCCTCTGGCTGTGTTTGCTGTCTGCAGAACAGCACTTACAGCCTCTGGTTCTGTGGTGCTAATGCTTAGTGTTTGCAAACCCGAACGACACAATTTTACATTAAAACACACTAGAAATAAACAAAGTTCTGCTGTTAAAAAAAACAAAAAAACAAAAAAACAAAAAAGTTGGGGTCTTCCACTGTAAAAGCTGTACAAGCAAAAAGGTACAGTTTAGTTCATTAAGCTTGTTTTTTACAATAAGAATGCAAAAATAAATTAGTGTCAAAAGCGAATGAAAATCCTTTGTACCAAATTTAATTACAAAAGCACTTTCCATCTTTGCACGGTAAACTCGACCTTGGCTTTTGTCCTCGACAGCATGGGCATATCCCCGAAAAGTTCCCCTCCTTTTTGAAATAAAGCTCCCCTTGTGTCTGAAATCTACAAACAACCTTTGCCAAAATCAATCCAGTTCTTCCTCGTAGTAAGATCTATGTGGGTATAAAATTAGAAAAAGATCCATGAAATAGTTTTTGGGTTAACGTATAAACACTATGGACTTTTTCTGGGATAAACAGTGCTAATCTAGAGCATAATCTAGATGGTCAAGTGTTAAAGCATCCGGCAATTAATTGACAGTTGGCTGGTCCTCAATTGCAGTTTGGTATTTGTTGATCCAAAAGTAGGATTTAGATTTTTTTATAACCTTGTCGTTTCTTAAAGTGTATAACACAATTCAAGGTATGAATTAAGTAAAACCGTATTATTTACTGAACCGTATTAATGTCATACAGTCACATACAGTGAAATACAATGTAATCTGAGTGAAATAATACAGGATTACAACACTTTAGGAGGACACCATCATTTCCGGGAATGGTAAGAGCATTAAGTACTTTAAGCGTAAACAGCTGCACATCATGGGAAAGTATAAATGAAACATACTCACCCGTTTGTTACAGATGTCCACAGCTGAACAGATGTGAAAACCTCCACTGAGTAGCAGTAGGAAGAGCCATTTTTATTAAAATACAGGGTTACAACCGTGTCCATATCTACTAGTAAACAATGGACGCAATTCAAAAAATGTTCACACGTCCTTCCTCACGGCCCTAAATGTGTGCATTGGTTTGTTTATTTTAGATAAATAAAGTACTGTAGTGGTATAATAGTTGTGTTGGGGAAGCTTTGGCTCAGGATGAAAGTAAATGGTTCAACATCTGCAGTTTTTTACAGTACATCATCCAGAAGATACATCAGTGTGGGATTGGTGACTGAGTGAATGGTTATCAGTCCTGTTTTATGGGTGCTGCCTTGCATTGCATGGGTGCTGACAATGAGAAGTCAGTCAAAAATGGCGATTTCAATGTTAGCATTAATAATAACTGCTGTATATTTATCATTAAATACAGGAGACATACAGTACATACTGTCAAATTATGTGTATATTTTGTAAATATAAAACATTTTAGTGACACAACTTTGACCATTATTGTGTCCTAGTAATTAACTCTATATTTATCTCAGTTAATATAATGTCCTTTTTATGAAAATAAGAAAAATGTAAGTATATATTTTTTACTGTGTGTGAAAGTAGTGGAACTTTCTCCAAAACGATTTAGTGCTCATAAGTCGCTGCCTTTTGAGAGAAGTTTGGCTCAATCTAGGAGATGTTCATGTAAAACCTTTACAAAAAGATTAACAACAACTCTTGGCAGAGATTTGGGACAAACTTAATAATAGCTGCATTGCTCTCAGATGTGCCAGGATCACGGCCCTGTTAATGGGAATTCTGGCTCACAATCACGGCTTACTATCCGACTTAAATGGAACAAACTTATTTTGTTGTTGTTTACCTCTGTTTCTTCAGCAAAGACCAATTGGAATAAAGTATGAGATGAGGCGAGTCAATGACTTAAAGTATTAATCATCCTGGTGTGACGGTTTGTATTTTTATCTCCATGTCCTTTTGGAGATTTAATTTTAATTAACAGTGAAAAGAAGCTGTCAACCCCAATATTGCCTATAATGAAGTTATCATGATGAAAGCTTTGAATCACTCTCTCTCTCTAAATCCAAACAGAATAATGCATGAATCCTCCATTTATAATGGAGACATTTATTTTACATGAGGCAGTGGTGCGTTGAAGTGCAGATTTAGAAGTCTGAAAATATTTTCAGTCTTACTTGTTTTGTCTGTTGAGTCCATCAGAGGCAGAGTAGGGCAGGTCATGAGGTTGCCACTGAAGCAATCGGGAAATCTAGATCCATACTATTGCATTTGGATAATCTAGATCTGAATAATCCTCAAAATATATTCCTACAGTCCTTCCACGAGGTCAATCTTTCCACAAAATGTAATTGAAATCCGATCACATAATCGTGGAGGTAGTAATTTAATAAATACATGTAAAAGGGAGGGTACCCACCTATTCACATTGATCGGTCAGGTGGGACCTCTGTCAGATTTGCAACACACTACTTCTCCTGAAGAGCGAGAACAACAGGTCAGCCATTACCAGAGAAAACCCCAGAATTAAGGACCAGAGGCAAACGCGAATACAATCATCATCATCATCATTCCTGTGCTTTTTTGTATATTAGTAAACCTAAATAATAAACATGAACTCATTACGGTTCCCACATTCTGACCCCAATTTTATGCCACATTGACCTTTGTTTCTATTTCCGTCAGCTCTGCACCAGTGCACCTTTGGGCGAGTCAGCAATAAGCTGACATATCCAGCAAAATACCCTACTGCACTCTGGGGCACTCAGGCGTATAATGGGTAGTTAGTATCATGCACGATGTTTTGCATTTAAAAAAAGCTCCAGACACACAAGCCCCTTTTGAGCCCCACCAATCAGCAGAGCTCAACGGTGATAATGTTGATTATTTGACTGGCGTTGAGGAAATGTTCAAATTGCTTGTGGAAAACTGTGTAGATGGCGACACTTTTTATCTATCTCTCTACAGCGGCCGGAGATTTAAGGGTGTGTCTGCAAATGGCTGCTTTTTATTTGTTTTTTTCCTGCTATTTCTGGCATTTTCAGCTGCTACATTCTGGGTCACAAGAGAGGCAGACAAAAAAGTTACACCTCTGAGCGACAGCTGCGGTACTGGAGAATGTCGGCGCTGATGATGTGTTTCTATTATGCTGAAAGAACTTAAAGTTACAGACAATGAAAATATGAAATGCTCATCTTTCATGATTGATGTCAGACTAGACTATTCATATCCCCGAATGCAGCGGCAGATATTTTGTGTTAACGCCATGACTTAAAACTTATTTCATGGATCATTTTCAAATTGTATAACAACATACAATTCAGTATGAGGAATAACTGGATTGATTTCGGTAAAGGTCGGTCATGTAATGCTGTCGCTAGAGGGAGCTTTATCTCCAAACGTTTTTGGGCCATAATCAATCAACCGTTGGTCTGTTTTATGCAAATTAGGTGCATACGAATCGACTCGAGGAGAGCTATCTTCTCGATATCGTATTTTAGATTTCTGGAGCTATTTTTGTCAGTTACACTTACACTACTTGGTGGATTTACCAAAAAACTGTCTGTGGGGTTGGGATATATACTTGTAGGATATGTTAAATATGGAGAAATGGAAATTTTGGAGTTACATCGTCATTAGTGAAATACTGTTTTTTTTGACTGACTATCGAACTAATAATGGCCACAGCGTGATTTCACAATCAAGATGTCTATTTTCATGATCATATTATGGAGGTACTACTGGTTTTAGGTTCAATGTCGTAACAGGAAAATGGAGCTGCGATAGTGGCGGTTCACACTCTCTGATCTTATTCTGGTTGTGTGAGTAATGAACCTCCATTAGCACAGGGCTCCAGCAAACACCTATCTGTGCAAACTTGTTTAAGCCACGTTAATGTCCAAATAATCGTTTTTTAATGTCTATACCCAGCACATAATGGCCTTTGTTTCATTTCCCTGAATGTCTTCTGCTCTGAAGGGAGGAAATGTTGTGGAGGCACTGGAGAGTGAAGAGGAGATGTGAATTTTCCTCGTACTAAATCTAATAAAGCTCCACTTGTTTACTAGCACTAGTGATAATAAGTTGCTTCTATTACAACATTGCTATATACCTTGTAGATGTAGTCTATGGAGGATTAAAAATGATAGAATGATAGATTAAAATGTCAATAAATGCAGAAAAAAAAATATTATTTGCATACTGTATAACAGACGCTTTACTCTAATAGCTTATATATTACTCATTAGGGCGAACTGCTTGTAGGACCCAGGGGGGATGGGGGCTTTTCAAAGATATACTAGGCGCCTAGGCCTAGTTGTATCAGGATAGATATGCTCCAGCTACTAGAATGAATACTATGAATAGCTCATAATGTCTAGGAGAATCATCACACAGTTAAAATGTAACGAAAAATATAAAAACATGTAGATTAAAAAAACAATTATTAGGTAAATTCCACAAAGACCCATGTCATGCACATCCAATCCTATAAAAGAAAAATATATTTAAAAAAAATGAAGCTCCAGCGATATTTTTTTCCTCACAATTATAAGTCCATAGTGTATCTCCGATATGACCTTGCCATTAACACCTTTCACATATGCTCAGTCGAAACTTCCTGCTGTCTTGATATACTGTTAAGGAGATATCAGCTGTTCTCATCATCCGGTAACATATATCTGCCTTAATTTTTTAGAAAAAGGATTCAATCTTGTCTCTTGAAGGATGCTCACCTCTCTGGTTATTATATATTTCTTAAGTGAGCTCTGCACCTTCCCATGATCACTGGCTAATCTTTGCAAATTTACCAACTTCATCATACATCAGTCAAAGCAGACTCATCAGCCACCACCGACATCAGTGTCCAGACGTAATAGGGGGGGTTAATACTCTCGCAGCAGTGTGTTGTATAATCTGTTTATTGTGTATTCATGATTTCATTTAATATCCATAGAACTATTTGGAAGAGTAAATGAAAGAGTGCAGCGTGATGTCATTGTGTTTTCCAAAGTAAAGTTCTGGATTAAATATGACGCCAGGATTTTAATTTATACTTGTGAAAACTTAGAACCAGCTAGAAGCTGTTTCTAATTTGCTTTTTGCCTGAGAACCACCATTTTATTTGTATCTGTATTTAAAAAGGTGAAACTTGGATGACATCCAGATTTTAGATCAGGATTAGCTGTCTGGCCTTTTGGTTGTGTGCAGGCAACTGTGCATATTCAACAGCACCACTATTTGCTCAACACTAAACAGCCGGCACAGTTAATGACCATTTTGGATTCGCCATCACCGCAAAATAAAATTAAAAATTTCAGCCTAAATAAAATTAAAAACACTAAGTGGTCCCCAGCATTAAACAAAAGCATCACAATAAAACACAGTGAGCGCAAGAACAAACAACATTTTAATGGGTTTCAATGGGACATTTTTGCCAATCGTGTGCCTTGAAGAACAATTTTGTTTATATAGGGAACTACAGATGTATTATAGGGTCTGAGGTTGAAACAATAAAGTCCAAAGAAAAACTATATATCATAATGCATACATTTATTGATAAAAAAATATCTAGTTTGCAGTGGTAATAATCAGACACTGAGTAGTAAAAAATAGATATGACTCTGAACTTCAAACCGCCTCACGTGTAGCATGTCGTTCCACCGTGGACCAGCTGACAGCACCAGAACAGAACAACGGGTCGCCCCAACTCTAGCCGCTGAATGAAAGTGTCTCATCTTCTCTATAAATGAATTGGAGATGGGAGCCGCCCAGATTACTGGAGGGACAATCTGATTGGATCAATCGACACCTCTGGCTTGTGATAGGTGATAATATGCTATTTGGAGTAGATAATGCGGAGGTAATCTGCCCAGTGAAGATCCTCATCGCTGCCGAGCACCATCCCAACCCCGACCCTGCTGACAACAGATAATTAGATCACAGATCGGCCCCTGGCTGATACAATTATGACTGTATCAGGGATGCAGATCATTTTAGGTAATAATGTACCAATGGATTCCACTTATGAACGGGTCACACATTATTAGTTACATCATCATCTTTAGTCTGGACACTTTTCCTGCATACAGACAAGTCAGCTAATATTTTTTACTTTAGAAACACAATTACCTATTAAGTAAGTAATAAGTAAGTAATATTATTATTAGTGAGTAATATTAAGTAATATATTCAGTTTCCAAATCCACTACAACACAATGTTGAAGTGATGCAGCTTGATGACTTTCTATTACTTTTGGATTGCTCATTACCAAATTGGATAATTGGACTTTTTCATTTTTATGGTTAGGAAGTTACGGTCAAGAAATTGTTTTCCAAAAAAAGCTTTCCCTAATGAGTGAACTATGAACTGATATAGAGAAATCATTTTTATATTAGATAGATCCGAGCCGGTACGATATACACCGATGAAACTTATCATCCACTGCAAATCTGTTTCAGCACATCTACAATTTAGAGACAATAGGCAGCAGTATGTTGTTGATATAGTTCTGTTAAGTTTCCATGGGCAAGGTGTAGATCTAGTGCGCTTAAATAGGAAAGTGTCTGCTCCTGAATCTAAATGCTGTAATCACTACTGCTTGAAAATCCTACTTTTCTTGTTGCCTAACTTTGATGCCCTCTTTGCTGCTATGTTGACTCATGCATTTATACCTTTAGAGCCAGAGATTCAGCTGAACCCTCAGCACCATCACTTACTTACTGTTTGAGGGTGCTTGTTAAGGCTGGGGTGCTATATTGGGCCGTAGTAGAAGACAAATATGAGCTGTTGTGGAGGGAAGTTAAATACCCAATGAGTTACCACTTTACATAAGAGTACTTGGTCACCGCTTACTATAACCTACCATCAACAAAGTGAGGAAAGGGTTTAAGGAATGGGTTCCAGCCATCCATCCGGTTCTGTTTTGGGAGCTTAATGGTAAAACTGTTTTATATTTTTTCAGAAAAAACGTTTTTCACATGACAACCACGTACTGAACAGGTGCCGTTTTTTTACTAAAACTTTTATTTTTCTATATTTCTTTGATAAGTTATCATAGATAGACAAATATTTCTCTTTGTTTCCTCCGTCCAGTTTCAAATTTAATTTTGTCACATTCTGTGAGTGAAGGGCATAACTGAAAAACTAAAACTAGGCCTCTGCAGTTGTCCCCAATCTGATTTATGTTTGGGGAGTTTGGGTCAAAAAACTGTGTTTTCTGCACAATAAAGCCCCCCTGGTGAGTGAAATATGACCATTTACAGAAGATCATGAACATCAAAAAGATAGATCTCCTTGAGCCGAATCATATTCAACAAATTTGCACTAATCGGACCAATGCTAGTGAAATTATGGCCAGAAAACTGTGATTTTGGAGATAGAGCTCCCCCTAATTTTGGGGTTAGGCAACTCCCACATCAAAATCAATCCAGTTCTCCAGGTCTATGTGGGTTTAACATTTGCAAAGAATCCATGAAATTAATAATTGTAACACATAATTTGGAGCATCGACATGTGGCAAAAAATGTCAGGAAGAGTTCCATTGATGAAATGACAAAACAGGACTGTCATTAGAACTCCCTTGTTGGTTCTTTGCCTCTGCTGTGTGCATTAATGGTTCTCCTCTGAACCCAAACCTTGAATATATGAGGAAGCGCTGAACAGATTCAGTTTAGTGCTGATCAGTGCATGATGAAGAAAAAGTCCATTTTCAATTAGGTCTGAACACTTTATCTTTTCTGCGTCATCATGAACATCATTTGAAACTGTAGATTATAAGTGCAAAAAAGCATCACTGAAAACATCAGTTTGTAAAGCTGTCGCTCCGAAATAATTATCTACCTTCCCACGCTGGTGTCATATTCAAATATTTAAAACTGGACGTGGAGGGGTGAAAGACCAACAGTGAAATTTGCCAGAAAAGGATGCAAATAATGAAAATTCTCAGAAAATATTTCAATCCAAATACGCATACACATAAAAGAGTAATATCAAAAAGGTTGCTTTTTACGCGAGCATATTTTGTACGACAACAAAGGACGGATGTTTATGTGTCGTGTTCTCAGCTTTCTAAGAAAATCTCTTTTTTTATTACTACGCACCAAATAACCAGACTAATGGCTTTACTTCTAAAGGTTACCTTGTGCAGCTTACTGAATTAAACTGAAAGGCAAACAATATTAAATATGATTTTGTTTTGTGTAGTAAAAGTCATGTCACAAACTACTAATTCAAAATAATTATTTTGGTATCTCTGCCTATAAGAATCAGTTTTTCTTCATTAAATTGTGTCACCAAACAAACAAACAAACACATTTTCGATCACTGACACCTTTCTTTCTTCAGTGTATTATATTTGTCCTAAAACGCAGCAGGAATAAATAATAAATAATTCTGACGCTGGCTCTGTCTGCGTGAGTTTGACATGGACGTATGAATATGTCAACATGGGTGAACATGTTGAACACTCGTCGCCTCGCTTTGCATGTTAGCACTTACTCTGTCTCATTGTATTGTATCGCATCTATTTGTGCGTGTAGCAGAATGTGTATACCTCTGTTGTGTGAGCTCTGTGAGCAGCATTATTAGCTGCAACAATTCCCGAGGATCAGCAGGTGAGAGGGTGAGGTTGAGAAAGAAAGCCTTGCTATCAAATCCTGTCAGTTGAGGAGTCGTGAACGAAGATGTTAGGTGGTTTTTGCCTGTATCGCTGCTTGGCATCCATCTGCATCCTCCGACTTAGGTCAAAAAGAATGCACATTTGTGTCCTAACCGGATTTTTTATTAATAATAATGGCACATTTTATTTGTAGAGCGCTTTTCAAAAATGCTCAAAGACACTTACAGAAAAAAAGCAAAAAACAACAACATAATATAGCAGGAGTCAGATAGTAATATTAAATACTATATACAGTTAAAAAGATGACTAATTTGGATTTGATTTCAGAGCCAGTGCTAATGTATGTTTGAATCGAAACCGATCAATATGTCCTGGTGGAAAAACCGACACAAACTCAGGATTATGCCGCCTTATTTCACAATTATTAATGTTAATCAATTCAGCACCTCACAAAATGGGCCTGCATGATTACAGCGGCCTTCAAGAGGTGTCAACCGGAGTGACATGTTTGCCACTATTCAGGCCCGCCCCTTCCTATACGCAGACTACACGCTTGCTTAGGGCATCAAGGTCGGGGTAGGGGGGCTTCACAGTCAGCCAGGGGCAATCAAAGAAATGCGAGCGTGGGTCGTGCACGAAGAACACAAAGGACAATTGGGTCCACTCGTCTGCTCCGAAAGAGAGAGAGAGAGAGCGAGAGTGAGAGAAAGAGAGTCCCACCACAGCACTAGATAGAGAGAGGAGAGTCTGCTTGTGGACATTCATTCATTCAGTCACTCAAACATTTTCTGTAACCATTGATACATCATGAAGTTTATTTTCCAGAGACAGTCTCTATTGTCCTCTAACACGTTTTTTCTTCAATCTGCATTCATGTCTGATGAACAGCAACAAACTGAAACTGGAGTTAATGGTCAAATATAAATTTACATTTGCCTATAATTGGGTATTTTTTTATTTTGATATCAGTTAAGGGGTTTAATTTATAACAGCCAGAGGTTGTAGACACGAGACATGAGCAGAGAAAAGTTGACAGACAGAGTTTGATTGACAATGATGGTGAAATATTAAAGGAATTATATTAGATATATTTTGATATTTATATATCTTATGGGTTAAATGGAATATTTCTGATTCTGTTATAGAATTGTTGTTTCTGACCATTATATTTCAATTCACGGTTGAGGTAACTGAAATTGAAGGAAGTTACTTATGTGGGAGGACTGGCAACTATTATGCTATTTATTTTTTTCTTAATTTCAGGTCTAATTTAGGGTTCAGATATTTTACTAGTCACTAGTCAGAAGTATTTATTTCAGACTTAATGGTATAATATTGATAAATAAAACAAATATCAAAAATTATGCACACATAAACATATGTATAGAAATTTGGCCAGGTGTGTGCATGTGTGTGTGCGTGTGTGTGTGTTGGGTTGGTGGGGTGCGCACCATAACTGAATTCCACTATGGATACCAATTTGGCTGGGGGCCCCCCTGCCCCTAAGTATCTTCCGGTTTTCGACACTGCTCATGCTAGCTTGAAAGGAACCCATGGCGGCGTCTCAAACAGACTTGATCTGAGTTGGAGTAAAAGTGACACAGTGAGGTCAGCATGCACCCTTCGGTGTCACCTGTTCCCACCTGACACCCCAATCTGGTACAGGCTTGGAAAGCACCTGCTGAGCCAGCGGGTGAGGGGAGATGGGGTTTGCAGGAACATGCGGCGGTGACAGAACGAGTGAGGTAGATTAATAAAGAGATGGGAGGCTAATTTGGAGAGTGCTGGGTAAAAGAGACCTCGAAGAGAAGAAAGAAGACAAAGAAAATTAAAGTAGATAAAATGATGTAATACAGTAAGTGTTAGGAGGTTAAATCACATCAAACCCTTGAGGTCTCACATCGGTGCGTGAGGCTCTTTCACCTGGAGGGTGTTTGTTAAGACCATCCATGAAAGGTTGTGATGTACTTCAAAACTTAGTTATCACCTTTGATGTTGTGTTCCTAATTCCTTCCTCAGACAATTGACCAATCCTGCTTATGAGTCCCACTACGATTCATAAGCAGCATCAAAACACCACTCTTAATTTTGATCTTCAGAAATGAAAGGGTGGATTTCTATGTTCATTCACTCATTGGTATCTGTATTCATTTATTTCTAATGTTTTTATTGCTTTAATGAAAGATCCCATTGATTATTTAGAAGCAAAGATCAATGGAGCGGGAAACCTTGCAGTCAAAGGAAAAGTGAAGACACGACCGGTAGAATCTGATAGAAGTACGCTGGTGCGGTCTATACCGATCAGCTGGGGGATTCAGCCAGGCAGGTGAGGAAGGATGCCTTTGCAGGACCTCTACCTGGTTCTGGTCGGGCCCCCGCCAGGTGAATTTACTGTACTGTGATGTATCTGAGATAGCTAGGATTTGTTTGGAGTCAGTCAACAGATGTCTGTCTCTATGGCAATTCATAGTTCACAGGATGTGACCCGAAAGTGATATTCCAGTGATTGGAATTGGTCATTTCGAGGAGTGCTTTATTGAATACGAGTAAACAAGCCCAATATCGGTACCAAAACTGATAGTGGTATCAGTGGATCCCTGTTTTTGATATAAGGTCCAGTACAAACTTAATACTGACACTATGTTTTGCTGTTAATTCTTTGGACATGGTAGACTTGGCTACCATACAACCACTAGATATTCCTGTTTAACTCGAGTCAACAAATACTTTTATTTTCTCACAGGCTTGGACCCATAAGGGATTCATCTTTGCCTTTCGAGACTCATCCCATCACGGGTAAGTCTTTCCAATTATTCAGACTGACATTTTTGTCAATTGGTGATTTGCTTCAGGGAACCAGAGGCCAAGGGTCACGTTAGCGTCTTGTTATAGTTGTTTGGTTTTCTCCAGAGAATATACATCGTTACTGATATCAATAAAGATTAAGGATACAATCGTTCACGTTCCACCAATAAGGATTTACATGTGCGTGACTTTGTCGTTTGGCAGTTTGGTAATCACAGTTATTTGTCAGCTCAGTGGGCAATATCATGAACACCCATTCTTCCTCAGTTCTGAGCGCATGTACCATCCGTCTGAATATAATTAATATGAATAAAAATCAAGTTGACAAGAGGTTGCGTTCTGCAGCAGCTCAAAAAACAGCACAAAGAAATTGGTCCGTGATTTTAGGGATGTGCACTGCTGCTGTGAAACATTCACTTTGCCATCTTGAAGGGAAATAGGCTTGATTGGGAAATAAACAAAAATGACGCAACACCCAGGGACTCACCAGGGCAGACGGAGCACCTCATTGTCTCTAAGTGTTTTCTGAGACTGAAGCATAACCACCAGTAATGAATAGGCCATGCTTCTCTGAGGAGGCCCTGTTTATTTGATGAGGGATAGAGAGCTCATTGAAAATGAAATGAAATCATGCCCCAGGCTTGCTTTTATGTAAAAATGTCCAAAAGGACCGTCACTAGGGCTGGTTGAACCCAGTCTTTCAGCAAACGTACTCAGTATTCTATTGAAAAACAAACAAACAACTGAAATAAACAGGGACAAACTAAAGACTCCTGATCTATTTCAGTATTTCATTGAAGACATTTTATATTCTTTAATGCATTTGATCATGAGATAGCCTTTATTTGTTACACATGTCAGTATAACATTGTAAAATTTGTCCTCTGCAGTTGACCCGTTGCTGAAAAGCGGCATCCGGAGATCAAATTTGGTTCTTGCTCAAGGACCCAAAGACATGTAGACTTTAGGGGTCGGGGATCGAACCACCGACCTTCCGATAAGTGGATGACAGTTATACCTCCTGTACTCTAAGAAATAACACTTGACATTTACTTAACTCAATTATATCAACCTGCTCTACGAAACTAGGTGGAAAAAGACTAGAAAAAATAATTATTACAAAATACTTTAGAACTAATGTCACCAAACCCACAACATCATACATTTATGTCAAGTGTAGTGAACAAAGTTATATTTCATTAACTCATCACAGTTATGTTGCATGTGCTAAAAACAATTACGTAATCCCCAAACCCTCTACCATTACATTATTCTAATTGCACTACTTTGTTTTAATTGCTAAAGATGCAACTACTTAGTTCCTTCAACATAAGAAGTCTTGTGATTCAAACAACTTCAAACACTTTTTAGCAACTTGATAAATATCAACATGAATGGATAATCAGCACCCACCTTCATCTTCGTATTCATTTCAGTGGGCTGTATGGGGCTGTGGACGGGGGTTTTGTACAGGGACATGTCAGTGGTCATACCTGGATGGGTACTGTATGCGGTCAGCTTCCAGTGAATAATCAACACTCTCTCTCAACGCCAATTATAAACAAATGAAGTGCATTCATTAGTCATGGAGATATGACATAAACAAGGGGAGGAAGGGAAGGAGGAAGAGGATGGAGAGGAGGGAGAAGAGAGAATATGCATGTCCTCAATTGATGGAGTTTCATAAAAAAAACAACAACAGCAAGACTTGAAAATAACTGTTAATGAAAAATTCAATTTGCTGCATAAGTATACATTTTCTAGTTTAACCACAGCTTTTGTCTGTAAAACAAAACTATCATGAGTTTATTGTTAAGAGTTTGTAACATGCATGAGACGCACCAGGAGGAGAGGAAAACAAGGACTGTATGTTTTTGTGCAGCTTGTAACTTTGCTATTCCCTGAAACATTTTATTGCACCTAAAAAAAACAATACTTTTTTTAAAAGGATTCATTTAAGCCAAAAGCTTAACTTCAAATCTTGCTACAGCATCATTTTTCTGAGAGAGAATTTCAATATGGGCCATTACATAATGGAAAACCACTATTTCTCTGCATTTATTAAAACAACAAATTTCCTCCTCTTGAGTGTAACTGCTTTATCATTACGATATCATCGATCATGGGTCAATATGTATATTCATTATAGTACTTACTAAATAGGATTTTTGTATTTTCAAATTAAATTTGATGAAGGGTAAACATTCATCCATCTCTTTCTGATAACCACTTATCCTATGCAGGGTTTGCAGAGGGCTGGAGCCTCACCCAGCTGACCTTAGATGAAAGGCCGGGACAAGCTGCCAGTTCACCGACTTAAACATCCATTCATGAACACATTCACATTTGATTGTCTATTCAAATTTATTTTCTTCCGATTATCTGGGGTCGGGTATTTCAGCCGACGTCTCCACAGCTACACTCTCCAGCTAATCTCGGAGGCTCCCAGACCAGATGGGATATATATAGTCATGAGTTCTAGATCCAGAACTCACTGGAGTGTTCTGGTCCTGGAGTTTCCTCCCACTTAGAGGTGCCTGGAAAACCCTTTGAAAAACCCTCAAATGGCTCATTTTCTACGGACTGGAGTAGCAGCTCTACTCCGATTTGTGTTTGCATGTTCCAGCTCCGCACCTTACCTCTCAGGCTGAGCCCAGCCACCCTACAAGGGAAGCTCATTTTAGCCCCAGGTTTTCTTGACCTTGTTCTTTCAGTCACTACCACCGTGTACAGGGCGCATGACCCTAGGTGAGGTTCGGACCATGGATCGTCTGGCTTTGCCTTCACCACACCAGACTGACCCAACACCCTTCATTACCAAACATACTGTCCATTTTCCAACCATGGTCCATTTTCCCATCACTCAAGAACAAGACACCAGGATACTTAAACTCACAGTCTGCTCTGAAGAGACGATGTAGTGAGTATTCCCATGGGCTCACTAATATGAATGATTGAAAGAAAGACAAGAACGCGGACAGGAGTAGTGTGGTGGAGAAACAGAAGTGGGGTTGAAAACAGAGATGGAGGGATTTTAGAAGAGGGGGGGGTCTCAGCGGTACCAGGAGAATGGGGCAAAAGAGCGGAATGTTATCCATGATCCAGATGGAGGGAAGCTTGCTGTTGGGAGCAGCAGGGGATTGGGGCTCTCAGTTAATGTGACGGGCATGCTGGGTATAAATAGCCTGGGGAAGCAGGGCAGGAGTCCTCTATGATGAATAATACACAGAGGAGGAGGAAGGAGGAGTGGAGTGTGGAGGAGACGGGGCACGAGTGCTCTTAGATAATAATAACATCCTTAATTACCGCAATTCTGCTTTCTCATTGTCTCATTGGGTTTGTTTCAACAAACGTCATATTTAAAAAATGTCAATATTTGGAGGTCGGGGGAGTCAAAACCAGCCGTTAGGAATGAGACCCTGGAACGGAGAGCGTTACAAAACATTTGGGTCTTAGAGAAGCTAGAGGAGAAGTGCATGTCTTTTATCCGTTCTATATCCACAGAGACTCGGGGATATGCAGTAAACCTTCTCTTCTCGCCATCAATATTCACACTGGAGAGAATTGCATGGTAAAACGGGGATCTATCTAAGAAGCTTTTTGGCGTGCGTCAATTCAGGTACATTTTGTTCCATAAATTCAACAGGCGGCATCTTCATAAAATTCTTTTCTGACAATGAAAAACTGTTCAGCGTGTCTTTGTGCATTACGTAACTCTATCAGACGATTATAATCCAGAGAAGGAAAAACTATACATGAAGAAAGCATCGGTATTTTGTGACCAGCCAGTTTTATAACACTGAACTAAAAATAGCCCTGCTATAGAACAGTGACAATAACCACATCACTGCTACTGTGGTCACATGACATCTGCTGTCACTACTGCCTTTACTTCTTGTGTTTATTCATTTTCAACAGCGGTGGATCAAGTGTTCTATACACATAGAAGGACCTCCTTTTATATTGGAAATAAATTATTATTAAAGCACAATCAGTAAAATGTATTTAAAGTATAAATCAAAAATACTCATTGTAAAGTAAAGTTACCCGTTAGGCTGTTTTATTGTTATATTTGCAATACTATTACTGCATTATTAATGGGTAAACCTATGTTACTGCTGTAGATCTTAAAGGTTAAGATTATTTAATGATGCTGCAGAGTTTTATCGGAAATATTATAAAAGTCTGTTTATAGTGGAGGTGCACGGATTGCAATTTTTTGTCCGATGATCGACCCCCTGACTAATTATGGACGATTCTGTTTTTTCTGATAATCCAAGAAGTTAATTTAGCTATAGAGGTTGGAGAATATTTATCCCTCATCTTCTAGAATAGAAGAATGTGAAGTCCTAGACTAATAAAGGAGCTGATATTTCTTTGACTGGGGCTGCTTCTAAATTGTACATTTGTGGATTTGATTCTTGTTGGTCATAATATTTGATCTTCTCTCAAATACAAATAGACACAAATAGATTTGTGAGCTATATAGTAACATATCAGGCTGGTGTAGTTTCGTTCCCTTCTTCATCTGGTACTACACCAAAAAAACAGCTATGAACATTATATTCCTTTTTTCAAAGAGGAACCCCTACATTTGACACACTGTACCTTTAATGTGTGGAATTCTTGTTAGGTAAAAATTCAAATTCGATGCTTTTAGAATACAAAAGTTAAATAATTTAAACAAAACAAAGAATTTGCCAAACAGTACGTGATTTTCTTCAAAATGTAGGAGTTTGAGCCTCATCTGTTCCATGAAACTCAAATATCAAGTGGACTAAGTTGCCTTGAAATATTTATTTGTCCTTACTTTTTCTCATTGTGTCTATTTGGAAGCGGATGCTGTGTTTCACCTTTGATACAATGGTGATACGTTGCTTTATCACCAGGATAAAATTAAACACATGAAGCCCCAAGCCAACAGACTGGTCGATTTAAAACTCCAAGTCTTTAACATGAAGCCTTTGATTATCTAATGTCAGAGTCAGAGGTCAATTATCTACAACCTTTCCTTGCAGGGAAGAATCTGTCTCGTCACACTGCGCTCACTTCCTCTTTTCTGGATAAAACATCACCTCAGAAAAAAGGGAAGCCTAATCCATGTCTGATTCAACAATGACAGTGTGTTCATTATTGAATGCTAACAGCAGCGGCGGTGGCACATTGTTTGAGCTTTATTTGTGGAAAATTGATTGCCATGGGCATTATGTTGTTGAATGAGTTTGTTTACCCTGCTCAGTTTCCAAAAAATGATGGGAGAGATGCTGCCGTCACTCAGCTGTCAACTCATCCCCCTGTCTCTTGACAACACAACAAAACAATGATGAACTTGTCTCGAAGAAAAGGTAGACAAATCACCCCGGCGTTGTTTGACTGGCAACCTGACGGACTGACCATGACGGTTTGTTAATTTCCAATTACACTCAGTGAGCCGGAAACTTTTACAACCACGTGCATATCTAGGAAAGTGAAATGAAATTCTATTAAACAGACCCTAAATGCATCTGGGTTTCAAATTAAGCTCTTAAGGTCTTTGAATGCATCATCTTCACTGAGATGGATTCATAAAAACAAGGATGGAAATGGCAACAAATAAGGAAAATGAATTATTGAAAGAAGATTAGAACCTTGTGTAGACTAAGATCATGTCTGGTGGTGTGATCCCTAACGCTGCATATTTTAAGGTTTGGTACATTAATAAGGTGAGGAACTAATTGTCACCTCATGGAGTTCTGAAAAGAAAAAAAATAGAAAACATTATAATGTTAATACAATGTTAAGAATTATTTTAATTACGTAATTTATTTAATAGGCATATAAAGGCTTAGAGTTCTGGTTCATGCCAACAACATCTCAGACTCTATTATGCATATTGTATTTTGAGACAGCCTGAAAGAAAACAAAATAAGATAATAAAAACAATATCACTCTAATATCACAATTTGGGAAATGGTTGATGCTCAAACATGGCAACCATAAAAAAAACAGGGCATATCCTTGCACAATTCATCTTTTACACTTTTTAAAAATTAAGACATAAATTAAAAACATAAGGTTTGCGCTATTGCGTTTCGTGGTATGAGGGATGTTTTATTTCGCTGAAGCAGCAGATGCTCAAAAAAAGCACATGAAGCCAAATCAAGAAAGACCGTTGTCTGCAGCACAAGAGAGCTGTCGTTTTCACTTTCCCCCCATTGTTCCATCCCAGAAAATTACACATACATAGCTACCAAGCACTTACCTTGTACACTGTTGGCCGTTAGTGTGTATATTTAGTGAAAGGGTGTTATTAACTCCACAACTGTGTTGAAACATGAGCATTACATGAAGTGCTGTCAACCAGCGCTTGATCACTCACTGACAATTCTTTGCAGCTTGGCCAGTTATTCCAGCTCCGTCATTGGTTAGTCCCTGCATCTGTATTACCCAGTAACTCTACCCCACAGTCACAAGATACTTCTCTGAGCAGCATCCACGCACCTGTCATCATATCATAAGGTAGACAACATTAATCTACCAACAATTTTGATACGCTAAACGTCTCATGATCCAATTTGGCATTGAATGAACCAAAAGTTTAGAATACAAAACTTGGATCAAACCTGATTCCCTATTTATATCCCCGAAACATTGGGGATATTATGGAATCGATTTTGTACACCGTTAGACATTAAGGCGAGGAAGAACTGGATTCTATTTGGGATAAGTTGGTGGTATATTTCCCATTCTAGGGGGAGTTTCATCTACAAATGTTTTCGGGACATGATTTCTCAACTGTTGGTCCAATTTACTCCAGATTTTGTATATATGGATTGACTAGAGGAAATCTATCTAGTTTGTCATTTTTAGTTGAATAGTTATTAGAGGGGAGCTTTTTAATGAAAAATGCTGTTTTTGTAACTTAACTTCCAAACTGATTTAGTCCAAATTTGGCGCATATGAATCGACTCAATCTGATCTAACTAGTATATATCATACTTTACTCGAATAGTACATTGTAGAATCATTAGGGGGAGGAATTCAAGTAGGGGAATTGCTTGCACAACCCGGGGGATTGGGGACTTTTCTGGGATATACCCTATAACCTTGCTCTCGGGGACGACAGCGTAGGCATATATTTAACACAAAATACTTACTTCATTTTTCTTATTCCTACTGACTTTTTCAAACATTTTGTGGGTTGATGACTTGAATCTCCCATGCATTGCTACATTAAGCTACCATCAGTGTGTGTGAGCGTCAGTGTGATTGTGTGTGCGTAAATGTACCGCTGTGGACAGTATACACGTGTGGCTATGCATGTACGGGTGAGGAATAAGTGTTTGTGTGGAAGATCTACAGCTGGTGGCTAAAAATGGGCTGAAAGTGCTTGCCATGCTCTTTTTCCTGCATGAAGGGAAAGCAGCATTCAAATATTTAAGGGACAATGCAGGTGTGACATCGAACCCTTTTAGCAGGTTTATCAAGTCAAGAAGAAAGAATGAAGGGCGCCGGAGAGAAAAGTTTAAACCAGTGAATAGAGGAGTAGCGGAGGGAGGGAGCAAAGGATGGAAGAGTGCTTGCTTTGAAATTTAAACAGCGATTTACTTAGTGGAGCACACCCTCTACAGAAAAACATCATTACACAATATAAGCAGCTTGTTTATCGGATCTCAAAGGCTGCGGGATGTGACTGCTTCTGGAGAAAGAGGAAGTGTGTGCTTTGAAAACACTTATTCGGAAAAATGGGTGCTGTGACTTAACTAAACCTAGTTTTAGGAAAGATGTCCGTAATGACTTTCATGCAAAAATAAAATGTATTATTATATCTAGGAGGGCAGTAAAGGATAGCACCAACCACTTGTGCTATTTTGCTGACTCTCTCCCAACACAAAATCCCACCTGAAAACACATACATGTATTTATTAAATATATGTTTTTAGGAAAAAGGGGTCATGAAAGATCAAAATCAATATGCAAAATCCACATGTCCAATCATTAACGTGGGTCTGTCTGTCCTGTGGGTCTTATTATTTTAATTTTAAAAAAAATACTGTAAAGGAAAAAAAAAACATTTTTCTGCAGAAATTATTAAATTATACAATAAAGGTACCAAAATCTAATTACATAAAAAACTGAAACAACACGATACAAACCAAAACAACACCCGTTTGCCCACAATATGTTCCACCTCTGTTTGGATCTGCCGCAGCACAAGCTTCTGTGAGAAGAAAAAAAAACTCAGCTAATCTGGCACTCTGTGAGAGACTTCGACGCCCTGGCTCGGGCTCCAGAGTCGCTGTGTCTCAAATAAGGGATTTCAAAGTGCGGTGTGGAGCGAGCAGAGGAGTAGCAGATTGTAGCTGACCCAAGATGTGTACTGAACATCAAATCCTCTGCAGTAATTTCACTTGCTGCTTCAAATACCAATCGAGGGCTGCCGGGTTGCCATGGCAACGGCAGTCCTGTCTAATATAGCAGGCAGCGGGACTGCCAGTCTCTCTGTTTCTTTATTGCATTTACTTGTTCCTTTCATTTTCACTCCCCCATCCCTGTGGCTTGAGTAAATTCCACTGTGACAGATTCTGTTCGGTGTATTTTGGGCTGTGGTCCTCTTCAGATAGTCCATGTTCATGGAATGAACCTTTAACAGACTGCAAGTAGGCGCTCCCAGTGATTTGTTTCTCCAGATGCCAGTGAGTCCTGCCGGCTTCTTCCATGTTTGATGCGATCGGACAATATAAAACATTAGCATCAGCGTTTGTGTGGCTAAATTTGGTCTTTATTACAAATTACGATCCAATTGTCATCTGAAGGAATTTGGAATCGGCCAGACTTGCCCATTTTATATAAGATGGCTTCAGATAATTCAGCAGCTGTATATGGACCATTGAATATAATATAAAATACTTAATTAAATATGTGAATGGCTTGAATGTATTTGTATTAATGGTGCGAAAAAGAACAATCATTCCCTTCGTTACATTCATTTCCCTGGGAAGATATTTCATTGTAAATCGTGGTCTGAACCTATTTGTGTTGTCAAATACGACAATAGATCAACCGTCTTTCCCTGCTCAGTCCCAGATTCACCAGACTGACCCTTTCCAGTTGAATGCTCAACTGCTCATATGCGGTGCCCAGCTTTGCCCTCTTCCAGTCAGCTGCTCCTCCTCCGCTATGTGCAGCTATCACCAGGAACACTCTTCTCACCTCTCCTGCCTTCCAGCCAGACCCTCCTTCTTTTTTTTTTTAAGTCAACAAGTATGTCGTTTTAGTTTATTTTTAGTAAATTCTTTCTTGAATTGTATCCCCTTCTACTGCAACTTTTCCTGATTCTAAAGAGCAGCTGCAAAATAATATGTTTTTAAACAGTTATTATGTCATTATAGCATATTTTTAAAAATGTAATATTACATTATTGCCTTCAAAGGTGAAATGATCATATGAGTTCTATTCCAGTTCTAAAGTTCAATAACTGAAATGCTTGTAAACACAAATCCAAACAGTTACATCATATCCTTAGCCGGCCATGTAAAATAGATCCCCGCCTACCTGTAATCCCCACCGTCCTACCCCCTCAGAACAAATGTCAATCAGGGGCATATGGATTGGACAAAAGAAGATTTCATTAAATGTATGGCAGTCTTCCCCTATAGTTTATATAAAAAGTTAAAAATTGATTTATGAAAAAATTTCATTAACTCACATCAATATCAGCACCATGAGAAGCAGCAGTAGCTGCTAACCAATCCCACTGGCTAACTTCGCCAGTATTTAATAATAATACATTTTATTTATAACGCACTTTAAATTTGGATCAAATCTCAAAGTGCTACGAGGTAAAAGCAGATATAAGCATCAATAAAAAAATATAATAATACTAGTATAAAAATATCACCAAAATGCAGCGATGTTAATTAAAAGTTATAGGTTCTGATAAAAAGTCCTTTTAGAAAAAAAAAATCAGTCTGTGGAGCCCTCAGATGGTCAAGGAGGGCATTCCACAGATGAGGGAGTGCAGAACAGAATGATTTTATATATATATATATATATATATATATATATATATATATATGTATATATGTATATATATGTATATATATATATATATATATAAATATATATGTATATATATAAATATATATGTATATATATGTATATATATATATATATGTATATATATGTATATATATGTATATATGTATGTGTGTGTGTGTGTGTATGTATGTATATATGTATATATGTATATGTATGTATATATGTATATGTATGTATATATGTATATATATGTATATATATATATATGTATATATATATGTATATATGTATATATATAATCTATCTAAACTCTATATAATTCATAATGAGTTGGAGACAGAGCAGCTAGATCTTTTTTGTGTTTAGAATTGAAGATGTTTCCCCTCCGGTCAAACAGGCTTCCTCCCTTCACACTTGTTGTTTCTCCTTAGAGTCAACCGGATTTTATCTAAAGGTGTTGCTGAGTTTGAAGTACACCAAAAGGTTGCTTCGAGAAAATCGGTCCTGGTGTCTCTGATATTCTGGCCACATGTGGGATGAAAACGTTGCTCTTTCAGTCCTTCTGCACATTCAACAAATTCAATTTGTTGAAGTCCCAGCGTGGAGATCAAACAAACAAGTGCAGGGAACAACTCAGGAGGACCTGCCCCTAAGGTCAGGACAAGGGATAATCGCTTTCACGCTGCTTTGAAAACAACAATATCCAATGTCATCCACTTTGACCATGCTGGTCAAAGAAGACAGATGGTTTGAGAGAGGAGTGAAGGAATCCATTTCTGTTTGAAACGAAAGGGCCGTTTCTAAACAGGGTTGGTGACACAGGCCGGCACCAATCAGCCGAATACGATGCAGTACAACTCCCCTCTGCAAAAGGTTTCGCTAACAACTCACATGATGGTCAGGCAGCTAAACATTACAACCCACTCGTGACCTCAATGGCCCAAACAACCCACAGTAGTGCTGGGTGGATTCAAGAAGCAATCCTCAACCTTTTTTCAGCCACAACACCCTTTGAAAGTCTCGAGTAAAATCTTTAGATACCCTTGAATAAAACATATCTTAAAATAGTCGTCCCTCTGGCGCACGCACACATGCATATAAATGGTTATTGAGTAAATGTGACTTAGTATGAGTGGGAAACCTGAGCCTGGGAGAATGCACAAAACAAATGCAAGGCAGACAAAACCACCGGTGGAGTTGCCCCCGGGGTCTTGGTCTTGATGTAAGTTTGAAATCAGTCTGCACACTATACTGTCAACAACTATTGGCTACTCCCTCAACTAGGATGTAGAAAGTCTCTCCAAAATCATATCTTGAAATTCAATTACTACTTTGAAACCTTCCTTGATGTTTACCGTTGCTGCTTTGCCAGCAGTAACACATCCTTTCAGCTTTCCAGTGCCAAAAACCCCAAGAAAGTCCGATGGAAAACAGTGAATAAATCTCAAATCAAGAATACTGAGATGCTGATTTCTGCCGCAAATTGGATGTTAACCGCAAAAAGGAAAAGAAAAAATAGGATGTCTTGATAAATATTCAAATAATTCTCGGTGATTGTCGAACTATCGTTTTTCTTGAAATGTCCATTCCTAACGTTGATGTTTTGGTACGGGGAAAAGGTCAGGCTACAAAACATTTTGATGATACATCAGGTGGTAAATGATCTGAATTTTCAGGGTTTGGAAATTTTATTAACTCTTTCTTGCAACATCAGGATATTTATTTTGCGGGACCCGGGAAAAAGGAGCCAGACGGCATACCGGTTGAGCTTAGTGGAATAAATGGCAGCCATGTAACGTCAAGGACTGTCAAAGTGTAAATGACCAGGAGACTAAATGCCTGAGACTCCTGATCTGTCATCTATAATCGATTAAGGCCTTTTGGATAAGAGGTCAAATGCGTTAAAACGGGATACAAACATTGATGAACATGTCCTCATTATTCTAGTATCAAATGTTATTTGGTCATCATATATATCATATTTTGGCAGATTATTAGTAGATAAGAATAATTTATAGGAAAAAGGTTGCTGGATAACCTATTTATATCCATATCCATAATATAGGCTTTCCTACTATAGGACGCTCCACACCACATTGATTGAACATCAGCCCTGAGGTCATGCTCAAAGACAACAACACTGGACAGATGTTTCAAAGCTCTTGCTTAGATCGCTGGGGCCACTGGGAATATCTGGCCAAGAAAACACAGCCATGCCTTAATCTGCTTTCACAGCTAAGCATATTTAGCCAACAGGATTACAAGCATGACCATCACGGCGCGCACGTGTCAGCACAGAATATCAAATCAGTGTTTGGCGAATGCATAAGCCTCTTAGACGTCCACAAGGGAAAAGCTCAAGCAAAATTATTTGCAGGTGTGAGGACCGCTGTCCGAGTTAGACGATTGCAGCTAACAGCTCACTAATTAGGGCTACTAATTATTCTTTTATTAATTAACTTGGGTTTGTTTGGGGTTGATAAACTGACCAAGGAGGATATGGTGAAAATAATCTGAGGCATAAACATTTACTTAACTGTGCACAAATGTTTTAGTGGCACGCGATTTTTAATCGAAAATTGAAATATATTCAAGTTGCAGCTGAGGGCAGAATATTAAAGATAACAGGCGGTAGGCAAAATATTATGGACTAAAAATAATAACAAAACAAGGTAAATATAGTGTTTCTGACTTAATTTCAATGAGTTATGGCCTGCGTATAACACAATGATAATAAATAGTTAATAAACATTATTTACATCATATGAAATTGTTCTATACACTTCTGTTCAGTTGTGGGCAGCGACTCCTTACAGGGCCTGCAAGGGTATATCCCTGAGAAGCTCCTAGTCTCCTGCGTTGTACAATCAATCGCCCTGATTGAACTCCTCAAATTATAGGTGAAACTATGCAGGGGGGGGGGGAAAAGCACCCTCTAGTGAGTACAATATGAAATACATGAGTAAAATATGATATCCATTCAAGATAGATCTCCTTGAGTCGATAGCCTGGACCAAATTTGGACTAAATCGAACTAATGGTTAGGAAGATGGGTCCCAAAAACAGTTTGGATATTTGTTAAAAAAAAATAAAGCTGAAAGTATGTCCTGGTGTTGTGGTAATAATGGTGAAATTATCATTATTATTACTATTATTCTATTTTTTTGACAGAAACTCATTTTTGAAATGCATTTACTCCTCGTTTTTGTGCCATATTTTTCAATAAAAATATTGAAAAAAGAAAAAGAAAAATGAAAAAAAGAAAACTAAAGAGCAAAGGTGAAGGTACATTACAAGTTAATTAGTGGCAAAGGTTCAAATACATCATATATATACGTATATACGTATATAATACATCAATAATAATAACAAATGAAGAAAACTTAATGAATAAAGGAGGAAAACAGAGGATAGAAATATGTTGGTTAAGATTCTTCTGGTAAAGGTGAGTTCTTCACTCAGAGGTTTTCTGATGTACAGGGTGGGATATTCCACAGTTTTCGGGCAGAATTCATAAAAGCAGCCTTTTTACATTGCGTATGGGTGCTTTTGGTATTATTATATGGCCAAAATTGCAGGACCGGAGCTTTTGGCAGTTAGTAAGATCGTAAAAGGTTATAGATGTAATTGATATAACATGAAGAGCTATGCATGTTATTAAAAGAATCAGCAAATGATGAATTTGACAATGGCGATTTTCTTCCCCACATTTTCTATGTATATTGAGATAACATATTCAACTTAATTTACACATTAACTGTGCAGTGAAAAAAGAATATAGAATATAGCGTTACAGCCTGAACACTGCGGCATTAGCTTTACATTCCTCTTCTGGATTTGAACAACCAGTACCAGCCGGAATGATGTTCCATTTGTTCCAAGGGTGCAGAGTGTGACAGTGGAGCCGGGATCCTACACAAAGGATGAGAGTAGGCTAGCTCGTGTACTGCTGCTCTGTGACTGAGCCAGATACCGCTGTAGAGAGATGAATCACTCTGTAATTCTCCCACATCTCCCTCGCTGCCAAGGAGAGATGAAATTGACCAGTAAAAAAAACGGAGGGGAAAGGAATTCCGCAGAAGCCTGCTAAGTCATCAGGCACTAATGAAATCTTCAGGAGAATTTCAATATGGAGAGAACACTCTTAACCAGCTTTGTGGTTGACATGAAACAAGTCCCACATTTAACGCATGGAATTATTTTGAATGTTAACAAAAAAAAGAATAAAAGAATAACATGGTCCCAAAAGGAAAAGGTAAAAGTAAAAATGATATATCATCACCACTTTCAACCCGTCTTCTCTAAACTCATGTATCATTTATCAACTTCCAAACATACTAAACTATTAATATCACAAATTATATTTAAAACTGACTAATCCAAGTCTATTTACAACCAAAATATCCAACCAGTATAAAAAAAAGAATAGAAGCAATCTTCAACACCACCCTTCCTCATCCATATACCTCCTGGAAATGTTTTATTTTTTGTGAACGTTATTTAAATTGATGTATATTTGTGATTTGACCCACCAACCAATTGTTCCATGAATCCACCCCACACACTGACACATGCACATGCTCTTTTTTCTTGCATGGACACAGTGTTTTTTTTAATTATATTTTCTTCTTACGTCACAACCCCCCCTCCATGTCACCAAACATGTTTGAATATTCCCCGGAAGTAATTTATGTCTTGCCTTGAACATAATTGGTTTAGTTTTAAATTTCATCAGCTCCATAAACTTCCATGCATGTGACTCTTAAACAAGTATGTTTGTGGATTTTCTTGTCTCCCACATTGTGTTTTGTGACACGGAGGGGCGCCTTGTGTTCCGTCCTCATTGCTCTCTTTTGCAGTGTGCACAGTGGTTATAAGGTGCTTTTATAAGTGTTTCCCCCAAACTTCCACTAAGTAATTCAGATATGGTTAAAGAAGAGAAGGATACTGCATTTGCGGTGATATATGGTCCATATATTGAGCAGAGAGACCTTCCTCTGTGTAAAAAGTAAAGATCTATTTTAAATGGTTTCCTTGACTACGAGGCATCCTTGGCACATCCATTAATAGCACACTGTGACGTTGATTCTGGTTTACTGCCCTGCATAAAGGGTGAGAAAAGCAGAGAAAAATAAAAATCGTTCAGTGTAGGGATCTTTTTGTTTCCTCCGCCCAGAGTCTCTAACAGGAACAGGAAAACAAAATGCTTGAATACTTTGAGGACTGTTTCAGGGACGTGAGTCATCCTTGTCTACCCGTTCTCATCAGCAAAATAATCTAATTTAATGAAAAATATAAAACGTTTTATTAACCCCTTATTAAGCATGTTGACACAAGTGTCTCAAACAATGTATATGTTATGAAGAGTTCCATAAAAATCATTGTTTTTTTATTGGTAACTCATGAAATGTACATTTTCAGCTGATAACGTATTTTGACATGAGTCATTCTCTTTATGAAAAATATCCAACCATGTTTGAGATCGTGAGTAACCATGGTGATACAAGTGTTAAAATTCATTTTTGAAAAGTTTCTTAAAAAGATGTATTCTCCAATTTTAACTTTTGATATATATATTCTCAATTAGTTTCCCTAATAATCCTTAAATTACATGTTTTGAATGACATTAAACTGATTCTGATAACACATTATGAACAATTACAAACAAAACATATTCTTTAATTGATATTTGTGTGTTTTAAAACACAAAATGATGATGTTTGTCCAGTTTATGGCCCATTACAGTCTTTCCGTGCCTAGACCTAATCCTAGTTTTACGAGTGCTACGCAAAATTTAAGATTATATTTAAGATTATATAAAAAAATACATGTGGCTTCTTTCTTGAATGATTGTTTTCCTAGTAAATGCATTTCAAAAATCCTTTCAAAGGTACAGCTTCATGTGGGAGATTCAGGCTGACAAGACAACAAATCACGGAGAAGTTATGGTCTTGTTGTCGAGTTCACTGAGGCGTCTGGCAGGAGACCATCAATGGCAATACAGCTCCGGTGGCGGCAACTATGGTCCGGATATTTGCAGCGTGGACCTGCCTCGGGGAGTTTAATACCGGCATTTAGGAAGAGCAAGTGGCTTTGTTTGCACTGTGGCAGGAAAAGTGATAAATACACTCACCTCTACATCTGACTCAATAGAGAGTAGTTTGGGGTTACAATTGGTCCAGTTCAATTCACTTAAAGGTGCACACAAACAGCCCGGACAATTGCACTGGGTCAATCTAAGCCTAACGCTGAAGGAGAGGCCTCCATGCGATTCAGATTACCGTCACTATTTCCCCACAAAGAGAGAGAAAACAACCATTCTCCACCGAAATGCATGCCTGCACATAGTCAGACTGTGAAGAGAGAGGGAAGGCTATGAAGGAAGAGACGAGAAGAGTGATGGAACGGTTGAATTTGTTGAAAATAATGACCTGATTAGATGCAAAGCACAGCCAGTGAGACGAAGAAATGAACAGGAAAGAACGTAATAATGCAGTAATCAGAACTTCGCTGTAGATTTATTTGGTGCGCTAAAATCCATCTTTGTGTATTTGCCACCTAGACGTCTGTCGTCAGGGTAGGTTAACAAGGGAAGCAATGTTTTTTGCAATATCAGCCTTTTCAATAAGGCAGTTCTATCTATTACGGAAGGTTCTTTCGCAAGAGACAAAATCCATTTCAATTAAAACCAAGAAGAAAAACCCCCTCCTCGCTTCTGGGCTGAGAGACGGGTGGAGATAGCGAGTGGAAGTTCGACATGAGATGCTGACAAGCACTGGCGACGGGTATTAATTTGACCCAGAAGTTGAGCACTTGAACCATTCCGACTTGGAGAGAGCTTCAGCGATTCATTGATCAAAGCTTACATAATCCGTTACCTCATGCATGACCTTCTGAGCTCTGAATGTCCTAAATTCTTCTTTTCTTTCTTTTTTTTAATCACGCCATTTTTCATTGCTTCGACCAAAGTCAGTAAAAGCACACAAAATCCATAAAGGTCAGAAGAGACAGAGACGACTGCAGGAAATGTTGTCTGATTGGATCTTCACGAGAAACATACAGAAATAGGGAACAGTTGTAACCTTTTCACAAAAACAGACATGCATAGAATGATGTAGGACCTCAAAGTCAGACGGTGACTCTGTTTCTTATAGCCTTTGTAAAGGAGTTTGCACTCACAACCGTTTCTTCTGTTTCAGTTCTTTCTTTGGCTGTAGATATGCAAGGAACTGGTACCAAATTAGGCACCAACATCAAACCAGCCTTGGAAAAACTGTAAACTTGTATTACTTTTGGGCCAGAAAGAAAGGGGATGTTGTATTTTACTTTTAGATTTTGCACAATAAAATTTAAACTTCAACAAGACAGGATGTCTGAATAATTCAGGAGAAGAAACAAGACATAGCATACAAAAGCACAATTCTACTTTGTCATCAAGCACAGTGAATACCAACTCCAGGTTTCAAGTCCCTGCATGGCTACAATCTGCAGGCATTTCAATCAGCGCTTATAACATGTCACATATGTCATGTGACATAAGTGGTTAATCCGTGCAAACTGTGACAGGTCATTATTATTATGTAGCTTTAGCTACAAGGCTTTTATTGTTTCATAATGATTTTGGAAATATATCCATACAGTACATAACTTGGTGGGGCTGAGGGATTTTCATATGAAGAAAGAATTGACTTCTGACGTCTGCAGAGGTTTGTGCTCTCCCATTTCAGATCTCGGGCCAGTATAAATTATTACCCCTTTTTATTTACAAGGAACCATGTTGCTAAAAGTACCACATTTAAAGATGACAAATCTATATAACATATACGTTGTTAGCATCCCGGTGGGGATATTTGTTTTCGACTCCAACCAACAGCAAGTTCTCTTAAGTTAACATTCAAGATGAGTCAAACACACATTAACCTGGATTCATACACAACAATTAACACATATCTACAGTACAGTTAGTACTGTAAATATGTACAGTATTATACGGGTAAATAACATGTTGCACATGATAATGATGTATTGCACAGGTTAATTATACTGTATATTATATAGATAACGACCTATTGCACAGGTGAATAATTCATGCACAATTGCACTGGCCGTGTAGAATACTTATTTTAGGAGTTCTGGCGGCAGACATAGAAACACTAGAGCCAAGCCATTACATCATAGAGACACTAGAGCGATGTAATCACATCACAGAGGTACGAGAGCCGTATCATTACATCATACAGACACTACAGCTACGTCATAAACATAATAGACACACTAGAACCATGTCATTACATCACAGAGGCACTAGAGCCATGCCATTACATAACAGAGTAAGTACAGCTAAGTCATGACCTCAGAGACACCACTGCTGTCATTAAATCATAGAGGCACAAGAGCCATGTCATTACATCACAGAGGAACTAGAGCCATACCATTACATCACAGAGATACTAGAGCTATGTCATTGCATTATAAATGCAGAAGAGCTACATCATTACATCATAGAGACACTAGAGACAGAGTATATCATCAGAGACACTACAACCCTTGTAATTAAGTCACAGAGACACTGAAGTTATCTAATTATGTCACAGAGCCTCTATAGCTATGTCATTACTTCACAGAGACATGAGAGCTATATCGTTACATTATAAATGCAGAAGAACTACATCATTACATAATAGAGACACTAGAGACACATATCATCACAGAGGTACTTCAACAAGTCACATAGAAACTGAAATTATATTATTATGTCACACAGCCTCTAGAGCTATGTCATTACGTAACTACATAACAACAACTTTGTTTTTTTTTAAATGGCAGCAACAAAGTTCTGGTTGGTTTCAATAATTCCACCCACAGCCATGACGTAACCGGCTCTTGTTTCTAGACAAAAACGTTTTTGGTTGCACTCCATACCCGTTTCTTCTGTTTCAGTTCTTTCTTTGGCTGTAGATATGCAAGGAACTGGTTCCAAATTAGGCACCAACATCAAACCAGCCTTGGAAAAACTGTAAACTTGTATTACTTTTGGGCCAGAAAGAAAGGGGATGTTGTATTTTACTTTTAGATTTTGCACAATAAAATTTAAATTTCAACAAGACAGGATGTCTGAATAATTCAGGAGAAGAAACAAGACATAGCATACAAAAGCACAATTCTACTTTGTCATCAAGCACAGTGAATACCAACTCCAGGTTTCAAGTCCCTGCATGGCTACAATCTGCAGGCATTTCAATCAGCGCTTATAACATGTCACATATGTCATGTGACATAAGTGGTTAATCCGTGCAAACTGTGACAGGTCATTATACAGTCTTCAGGGATGACAAACCCTGACCTTTAATGGATGGGGGTGGCCCTGTTGTCATACTCCTCATTCCAGTGTAGAGGAATCCACCCAACCTCCTCCCACCGACTCACACATGTGAACAGATAAAAACACACATATAGTACACTCACTGCACAAACAGGCATACGCATGCACACACAGATAGGACATGCTATTGTTCACTGATGCAAATACACACACATACACAGACAACCAACCTCCAATCATGCAATCCCTTTCATTAATAAACTATGCCTGAGCCGGGAGAGGAGTTCAAGCATGAAAGACAAAGGCGTTACATAACGCATGCATGGAATTCTAAATCACAGGCTCAGCTTTGGGTTTTCAAGAGTGGGAGTTTTAGCCTTAAATAGCTCATATTATAATGAGGGATGCTTCACACTGGGTCTGCCTTATCCAGTTCTGCATGCCTTCGCGGAAGCGGTGGGCTAAAATGCAGCTAACTGCCTTCCCAAAGCCACAATTAGATACATTCTTAACAAGACCTTCAGAATAGACATTATGTGCTCTTTTCTTGTCTGTGAAGTTATATAAAATAAAACTATTGGAGGCATATCAGAGGCCTGGAGATTTTAATTTGGTGGCAATAAGTGGTATGGCTATAGTGAGATATAGCACATGTATGGGGGATTTTAAATATAGAAAAGCTTTTCTTCCAGCGATCAATGACAAATTAAAGACGAACATTTTCAACTAAGATAAGAACGCCACACTGTCACGCCATGATCCAGCCAATATTTCAGATACCTGCATGGGCAATTTAGATCTGCAACTGCTTTGACCCTCTAAAGACCCTGATTGGTCACCTCGTTTTAATGGTTGAAGATTTTACATCCTTTAAATCCACCTAAACATGTGGTTTTACAGATTTTAACCTTTTGTTGAAAACATCAGGTTTAACCCCCATTGACAAGGTTGACACTTATCAAGAGAGGTGTATTGGAATAAATAATAGATTCCCCAAGAGGGGTTGCTGTAAACAATTATTTTAGTACTTGAGTATTCTATCGATTATTCAGGCAATTAATCGAGTAATCAAATAAGAAATATTGAGTGATCTCACAAACCCCAGAAACCTTATCTCAGTTCGTCAGTCTTTGTGAGACTTCTTAACATTCCCAAGTTTGAGGCAGAGTGAGCCTCTCCTTGTGCTCAAAGATAGGTTATCCCTCTCGTTTACATCCCCTTCACCGGATGAGATGTATCTCTTGGTAGACGCCGGTCTGGTGGGCAACAAGAGTTTGAACTGAGAGGAGAAGAGGTTTACTTGTAGAGTTGTTCTAGTTTTGCGACGAGTAGCTAGCAAGCGTTCGTATTTATCAAGCAGCCATACATTTTTTGAGGGGACCTACCATCCCAACTTAACTAATCTGGCTAGCCTGGAGTAAGGTTTAATGCTGGTTTAAAGTCAAATTTAGTTTGGGCAACTTTGCTGCATGAAAAGGTGTGAATCTCCCCAGACATGATGTGAAGTCATTTGAAACAGATAGACAGAATTATGGCAGGCAAGAACTAACCTATGCGTCAAACCTCTGCCAAATCCATGTGAGGAACAACACACCGGATTGGTTGGGGCCTGCGTTAACAAATACCGTCACTAGTACTGTTAGCCAGCAGTGTACCAACCCTTGGATGAAAACGGATGATCCGATGTAGCAACCCTAAAAGGGAGCAGCGGAAAGAGGAAGAAGAAGAAGATAGTCACCCTGTTTAAGCAGCGTGGACTTGTTTAAAAAACAATTATGCTTAAAATTGCAGACAAATGGAGAGCTATTGAAAGTTTAATTAGAAAGATTATCCTCTTGCACTTTCAGGCCTCAGTACTTCTCATGCCAATCTATTATTCTCACCTTTCTCGCATGCTTAGTCTCAATTACCCACTTCACAGTCTGGGACAACAGTTGATATCATCTTCACCATTCAGTAAGCCTCATCATCCTATCCCTGTGTCACACCTGAATGCCTAGCCTATCACCACCAGCTGCTATCTTTAAATATGAATCTCTCTCCATTCGCCTAATGCCTTCATGGTGCTGCTTTGGCCCTACCACCTCAACATCTCCAACAGTCCTCACAGATCCATCAGCTTCATTATTCACTAACCTCAACAAATTCATCAGCCACCACCACCAGTATCCAGACTCCAAAGAGGGAAATTCCTGTTGCTGTTTAGGGCGGAGAACCTTCGATCTTCAATCTCTCCAAAGAGTCTCAGCACCAAAGACTTTCTAACAGATTATCAAACATCATCTGTTGTCATAAATCAATCATCTTTCATTATCAGTCTTCTCTGATTGAACCATGGATGTGTTCTTTGAGACAAAGCAAGGAATTAAACTGTATGTGTTTCTGAACGTGCTGTAGTACCTAATCTATCTATCAGAGAGAGGCATATGAAGACTTGGTCTGAAAAATTGTGAAGTATTTTCATTGATTTCATTGTGTAGCAGAAATATGATTCAAGAGAAGTTGAATGATGCAAAATCTTTATACAGCGAGTTGATTCTGTAGTTCTTTTGTGAGTGTCTTGGTATATAACAAACGTTTAATTAGTTCTGGCAGATTCTGAACAGCAGAGGACTGAGTTGAATTTATCCATGTCACAATGCAAGCCACCCCCTGCAGTGCCCCCAACAGGCATTCTATTCAGGTGTGATAGATGACACAAACAGCAAATCTTACAAAGTCTTTGTCCTCCAAAGATCTATGAAGTGTCTCTATTCCTCAGAAATCAGAGAGCAATCCATCATGAAAATAGAAGCAGTTGCCTTGCAACCGTTTGAGGAGCAGGGAGCTTCTGTAGGCTGTGCTGTGTGCATTGGGAAATCTGTAAGGCTTCCTAGCAAGAATGAGGGCAAAGGATTGTGTTTGTGCCTTTTATTTCAAATCTTTTTGATGTGGAAATGGTTGAGGTTCGGCTCATTCTCAAGGCTTTGTCTTTCGCTCTTGATAAGCCTTGAGAGAGTAAGGAAGTGAAAGAGATGAGGAAAATTGGGGCTAAAACAAGAGAATGGAAAAAAAGAAAGGGTGTGTGTGTTTCCATATTTGTGTGCATATTTGTGTGTGAGAGAGAGATAGTGAGAGCAAAAGTGATAGAGAAAGAAAGACCTCCTTTGCCAAGGCTGTTGTGTCTCCGATGTGATGGTGGAGTCACTGCAATGCACCAAAACCAAGGGGAGAGAGGATGTAAGAGCATGGGGATGGGGATGGGTAGAGAGAAAAAGAAAGATAAAGAGGGGGGTGTCAAAAATACAGGGGGGGTAAAGGTAGTGGACAAAAAGGGATGGTATTACGAGCAAGGATCATACAGAAAGGCAGGAAAAAATAGAGTGTGACAGAGTGTGTTTGAACGAGGAGCATAAAAAGCCTATTTGCCATCCATCTAGCTTTAGCTCACGGCGCTAACAATTGCGCCAGTAGGTGGGAGAGGAGGGGGAGCCAGTAATGGCAGAAATCCGAGATGTCAGTGTTTCACTTTTCCTTTCACCTTGTTATTTGCGGAGACAATCCTGATCCCTGCTGTTAGCAACAACCCACATCTGTAAGCCGTGACACTACACACACACACACACACACAAGATGCAGGCAGGACTGTCTACCTATCAGCTTCTCCACACACCATTAACAAAGCAAACCGGCCAAACACACATTCAAACACATCCTTTCAGCGGGCCAGAGAGGCAAAGCAGCCTAGAGCTCAATGAAGAGGGTATTTTTTGATGCAGGTGAAAGACAGCTGTGTGTGTAAAACCTTACTAAAAATGGCTGAGAGGTGAGTTGAATACACATCATGGAGACGTAAGGTAAATACATATGAACACGGCAGAGCGAGCAGTAACGTCTGCCGTTTACGTGACCGCCAACAAGCACCAGGTGAGAAAGATTATTGCAGAGACAGAGGATCCCAATTTGACTTCTACAAATGCTTCCAGGTGCCGCTGCTTCAGAAGCACTCGTCTTTTAGCAGGTAGATAAAGAGAAGGTCACAGACATAAAAGAGGAAGGTGAGGAAGAGAGCAAAGTCCGCACGGGGAGAAAAGTGAGAGAGGATTAATGGGTTGTCATGACTCAATCCACTCTGAGAGCAACTGTTGGGCTGATTCCCAAAATGGATAGCAGCCAGAAAAAGTAAAATGATGGATGAAATCAGGCCAAATTACACAAATACTGGCACCATTGCGTGTTTTCATAAAGGTCAAATCACCTTGAATTTAATCAGCAAATATTTAAGTCGCAAGTTTCAATGTTTCAGTCACTTTCCCAACAATCAGCTTCTAAAATGCGATTCTTTTTTTTTTTCTTCATCTCTACCGAGGACGTCATGTTTTCTCTTAGGGTAAGGCAATCAGTGAGATTACTCAAACACACCTCTCTTATGGCAAAAAATTAGATCGCATGGACAGTTTGGACACAAGTTTGAAACATTCAACTAAATACATGGCCTCAAAAAACGTTTGAAGAAGTAAAGAGACTGCAGCAGACAGCAACAGGCTGGCAACTCACCCAAGGAATTAGCTAGCCTCAAGATGCTGAACCCAATCTGCTCCCTGGGCGCCTCGTAGGAGCTGCTCCCTAAGGGATGGGTCCAATTCAGATAAACAATTTCGCTAGGTTGTACGACTTGTATGATTGTGTGTGACAATAAAGACCTCTTCTACTATTCGTTGGTAAATTTAAGTTTGTAATGCGCTGTAATCAAGAAGCGACTGTGTATTTGGGCGGCGGTCTCGTTCATAAAGCTTTCATGTATCGTACTATGTATTATACTATTTCTGGAGTTTTGAAGATGTTGAAATCTGTAGATAAATGGATTACACTGTGTATCCGACACGATTACCTAGGGGAAATGACTTGAAATTGAATTTTATTTCTGTGTCAGAGGGGGACAGGAAGTGTACAGTGTAGAGAGATGTTACAAGGAGAGGGATTGGCATGTGAAGACGACGGAAAGGGACAAACTCAACAGGAGACCCAGGGGTAAATAAGCAGCATAGAGGACTAAACTTTCAAGAGTTCAAAGACTTTAGATTCCCTACGCTGAAAGAAGACTGACATTGCCACACATTATAACAAGAGACACATCTCACACCTGATGATTTTCCGAGGCTTCAAAATCGCTGTAGTAAACCAATTTTGCTTTGAGCTGATGGTACTCGTACAAAAGGAGCTAAGTGGCATAAATCTGGTAACTGTAAAAACCTGTTCTGATAACTATCCACTTTACATCCACGGATGACTGGATACAATTTGCCTGATGTGTGACGGTTGCATAATCAATCTCCTAAAGACATTCTTATCTACAAGACATGATAATTTCCCAACAGATGGCCATCCACTATAAAAGACCAGGCTTCCATTCTCCGCCGGATTGTTCTGCCTGCCAACCTGGTATCTACAACTCGGCCAACTTTAACCCTGTGCCTCTCCGTGTCTCAGGTTCATTGTCACCTCCTCAGTTATTTGTCTGCCAGCTTCACCCTTTTTCTCATCAGCCTGGACTAAACCAACGCTCCCTGCCACAAACACTCCTCTCCGTTCAGTCCAGCAGCTCTGCTCTCTTTGCCCCCGTCTGCCCGGCCACCACTCCGATTCCACACCGACTCCTCTACTAGCAACTTTCTATGAGCTTTACATATAAATCTTCCATCTACTTTACTAAGCATTACTGTTTTTTGTAACAAGTTTCAGGATGTATTAACATTATTATATAGAGGTCTGAGAAACCGGCAAGTATTCATTTTAAAAGCCAAATTGTTGATGTGATTGATTCATTGTTTGTTTCACCTCGTACAGAAACAACAGATATCTGTTGTTTCTGTACGAGGTGAAACAACGTCATCCACGCCTTCAGTATTCACTCTTTTTTTTTTGTCTGTCAAGAACAAAAGGAATCAGAGCATGTTGTTGTGAAGTCTCTAATCTCTGTTGGGTTCCTGTAAAAATTCTTATCACCTGAAATCACCGTCTTGCATGAATGCATCAGCCTGACCTGGCTTCGCACACCCTTGGAAAGAAAATAGTTAAGGTACAAGCTGAGCAGACATCAAAACAGCACAGCAAAATGAACCAGAGAATTAATTTATGGGGTAGAGGGGCAGAACAGCTGAAGGTTAATAGACCTATCGCTGTATTTATTATTTGTGTTTTTTTTATTACATTGCATTTTATATTGATGTCATCACACGTGCCTATTTGCCAGATGTAGTATATTTTCAAATAGTAAGTTATATAAAGCAGCAGTTAAAGTACATGATGTCATACTGTGTCCTCTATGCTCGGTTGAAACGAGTCACTTCAGAGCCGCTGGAGTCCGACTTAAAAAACAACATTATTTGAATCCACACGCACAACGCATGTCAGATCCCATTAACATCTCTGTAACTCCAATCTTTGAATCAAGTTTGCAGAGTATTTACCGGAAGCATCAAACCACTAAGTCATTTAAGAAAACGTGTTAACAATGGAGATAGCTTATAGGATGTCATAGACCGTTTATTTTTTTTATTTTTTTACAAAGAATGGACAATTAATTTCAAACTACTAAAAATAAGGTTTTCAGAATCTCACAATGTCTAAACTATGATCTTTAGTATTTGACAAGAACATATTTTTTATGGTTATTTTACCACTTTAATTTAAGGAGGGGGAAATTAAAAGCATTGTGATGCACACTGTAAGTAAAGAATTCAAGTTAGCACATGGTTTTACTTTAAAAGCTGTGCTGCTGGTGATGGGAGAGCAGACATTACCAAACCTTAAGTTGGAAAACTAATAATATGCAAAATAAATGCGAATACAGACTCCATTGACCATCTCTGTAAATACGTATATCATATAATATGACTTACGGACAGCAGGGGGTTTCCTTCCCTCCGAACTACTACAGTTGGAGATAATCAGTGTTATTCTGAATCCATTTGTCATTGAAGCCCAAGACTCATGTAGGCATGAAGGGTGAGGAGAGCTACCTTCGTACAAACTTCCTGAAAAAAGTCCACCCAGTTCTAATAGAAAGGTGCCAGTACACATGTTGCATAAATTAGCTGTAGGAGGAGGGAAAGAGGGATGCGGCTGAATACTTTTAGCAGATGGCTTTATGTTACGGCTCATGTATTTTGTTTGTTTGTCTAATTTATCGATGTTTTTCATAAATCTTTATTTAAAAAAGTAATTTTGAGGAAAAAAAAAGGTTTTATTTTGTTGCGGTTACATGGCAATGTCATCGGTTTTGTTAGCAAAATTAATAATAACTAATTTTCTCCTTTTTCCATCTCCTTGAGGCCGTTGATTTCATGCACAACGATAAGTAAATGAAAATAATTTTGGACAGAAAACCCGTTCTGCAGTGACCCTCTCGACATCGCACCACAGTCCATTGCCTGTATGGTAATGGACTGGGCGCAACGACCTGACGGAACCTTCAGACTGTGGAAAACTGAGTTGTGGAACAATTGTAGTGAGGCAAACACTTGGGACCAGGGTTCAATCAATCCCACCTACCTACCGAAGCATGATGGCAACAAGGACAAAAGCGAGTCAGCCAAAAAAAAAAAAAAGTTAAAATTGTAAAGGAGTAACCAATATTGAGTAGGTTTACGGCAAAAACAGTTCTTACTATCAAGTAATGGACTCTACAAGACCGCTGAGGGGGTTCTGCAGCATCTAGGACCAAAACTTTAGTCACAGATACTTTAAGACCTGTACATTATAAGTTATATGTATTATTATTATTATTATTATTACGTTGTAAGTTTGGGACTAGTCTTCTTTCACACATATCTCACGGATGCTCAGTTGAATTGAGATCTTGGGAATTTGAACTCAATAGCTTTTACTAGTTGGTGTGTTCCACAAGCCGTTCCTGAACCGATTTTACAATGTGGCACGGAGGTTTATCCTGCTGAAAGACGCTACTGCCATTACAGAATATTGTGTGCTATGACTCCTTTTTATAAGAACCTGCAACAAATCGTTCACCAATTTGCGCTACAGTAGCTCCTCTGTAGATCCGACAACATGGATTACTCTTTGTCCCCACATGCACATCAACGACATCAATGAGGGATATGAGGCTTGCGTGCCTGAATATCCCAACGACTAACCGGTGCCATTCTAAGATTGTATTTATTTCAGCTGTCAGTGATTATAATGTTATGGCTGATTGGTGTATATACTTCCTTTCACCTTTTCAGAACCTATGCAAGGTTTAGCTTGGTGATCTACCAGGCTGTGCCCACAGCTCCAGACCCAAATACTTCCCCATTCAGAGAATTGCAGACAGAGGGTGAGAGAACAGTGCAGCGGTCCTGAGGGAAAAGGTCTGGTATAATTCCTGAATACCAGCCTGGGCCCGTGGGAATACATGACCTGCATCTCCAGCCTGCTGCTCTCTGCCTCCACATCGCCTCGTTCTGCAATCGGACCAAAATAAAAAAAAGCACACAGTTTCTTGTGACCGTGATTTATTCTGGCAACCTATGTCAAATAAAAATTACCATACTGACCTATTAAAGATAAAACTTGTTTCCATTCATTGTTGCATTAACTATCTCATAATATTGTTAATAGAAGCATATCGTTTGCTGGAAAATAATCTTGCATACTTTGCAACCCAACAGTGCTTGATGACTTGTACAGCCCTGGGTACGCTGTGAAATTTGAGAAGAGGAGTTCTGAGTCTTGGCTACCCACAGATTCTGACAGTGTTGAGTTGAGAGAGGGCAGATCCAACAGCTGCCATTTATATTCTAGATTTTTATATTTATGGCCCAGAGAACTGCAAATTTCCAAATTAATGTATATTATATTACTTGTTTTGTACAGTTGCATGATATTGGACTAAACTTTTTCTTCCATAGGCATATATTGTGATGTTTAAAGAACATCACAATAGTTGGTGACGCACAGATCCACAGTTCCAGTTCAGACCAAACTAGTCCACCCTCGTGCTTCGATGAGTTCAACATTTTGTTGTACAACTGGGTGGCAACCAATCCAAATAACAATTAATGCAGTCTTATGTAATAATTGATTGTTGCAGATTGCAAACCTGCTTTACATTAAAATGTTAACTTTTTGTTGCATTTCAGCCTTTTGTTTCGCAACAGCGGCATTTTATTGGTCTGAAAATGCGAACTCATGAAACTTCGAGCGTCATTTTACTGAAAATACTATATTTCTGTTTCAGGGAACCAAAAACTATGGCAGACTTTTGAGTTTTCTTTGTGCTGCAGATCTCAGAACTGAAGAACTCAGAAATGTCTTAAAGTTACTCCGTTATTCGCAAAAATAGTGTCATACGAACTGGACTTTAATCTGGAGTCTCTGGAGTCTACATCCCAAACCCAACCTGGAATTTCATGCCAACGGGACCTCAGAGATGATGATGAAGACGATGATGTATAATGGTTAGGATTCAAATGTCCTTTTGTTGAAGGCAGCAAAGTAGATGTGGTATGATGCGTTTGAGTTCATTTGCAAATAAATTGGCAGAAACGTCCGAGCAATAGAAACCACCACTGTAAAGGCTACACAGATGGAGCTGGATCTGTGATGAAGGTCTCGTCGTCAGGGCTGCGTGTTAGAGGAGAAATGGTCTACCTCTACCGATGATGTGTCTTCCTCTCTCCCCCGTTCATCCCCTGTTAGTGTCACTGAGGTCTGCCCTGCAGCCTGCCTGCATGTGACAAGGATTTTGTCACTTTCTATTAATTGGAGCCTACCCCTCATCAAATGCACGCACACACACACACACACAGACACACACACACACACACACACACACACACGCACACGCACACGCACACACACACACACACACACACACACACACACACACACACACACACGCCACCCCCTTTTGCAGACACTGTTACATAACAGCACAAGATATCTGGGCTACAGGAGGCTTACTCTCCCCTCTCCTGTTGTTCATTTCTCTCCTTCACTCTCTGATGTATTCTTCACACACAACTTCCATCACACACCCCCACACACACACACACCACAGATTGTTATGTGATTCGCTGGTATCTTGATCCCCCCTCTTATCTCAGGTTTTTTTTTCTGTGAATGAAGAAAAACACATCTGGTTTTACTGCAGTGCATTCCGTCCTCACATTCAGCATGACATCTCAAAAAATCTTTGCATGTCAAAAGAAAATATATATATCAACACACCACATATCGGTCATAGCTGAATTTATCATTTAATGTGGAGCCTTTTGAGGTATTGATAATGATTTTTCATGCACCCACTCACACGGCATCCGTCTGATGAGTCTGTGGCATGAAAAACACAAGAACTCGACTGCCATCTGCTGACAGACCAGCGTCACTACACAGCCCCCACCTGAAGAAGCCCCTAATCATCAGAATTCTTCTCAAGCAGCTCTTTGGAAAATTAAACCAGGCAGGATAAACATAGGTAATGGTGTATGAGCTGCATTGATCCACTCTAGACGGATGGCCGACCCTTTGACAGGAAGAGATATGACGGAATGAGTGGTGGCGGGGACGCTGCCGTATTAAACAGATGGTTAGATTAAAAATCAATGGCTCCTCTGAGGGAGAAAAAAATCCAGCCATTTAATGGCATTATAGCAGGAGGAGCACGGAGAAGCCCAGGAGACGCAGAAAGGTAAGTAAGTGGAAGTATAAAGTACTTTCCTAGGTCCAAAGATAAGTATATAATCTAAACAGTGTAACACTTCTTTGTTTTTCAGTTAAGTTAAGAAAACAAGATCCGGTGTGGAGTTTCCGAGGAGGAGATGATGATTCTTGAAATGATGAAAAACTGCTTCCCTCCCTTCAACCATTTCATTTCTTTCACCTGAACAGAACCTCCTTTTTTTCCTACATTTTCTTCCTGCATTACATTGTTAAGTCAAATGTATTTAAGTTAATTGATTATCTGTGATTATGTAAATTATTTTTCAAATTACTGAGCTGGGAAGTAAAGTACAAATACTGTGTACCCCTTTGCTTTTCTAGATGGCTCACGAAATCACGTCGGACAACAGGTGTTAAGGTGGATCGGAGGATTCCAGAATGGTTTTTGATAGGTTAACTACAAAAAGCACTCAGAGAGAAAATCCTATGCCAAGCCCAATACCTACATCTGAAGCTACTTTGTTTCTTCCTCTCTCGTCATCTTCATGTGTTCAGCACGTTGTTTTATTCTCTGCTTCACACTCCTAGACTTCGATAGAGGTATTATCTTAAATAGACGTTGTTCTGTCATTTCCTGTTCCTCTCCAGTATAAAACATCAAAGGAACAAGACCCAACAGTATCCGACGTTTAGGGAAAGTTCATGCAGATTTCTCAATTAATGTCTTAGTTATTGCCATCCTTTGAATCTCGTCACAAATCTAGCTGAAGCCGGTCGTTTCTTGCGTCTTCCACATTCCAGCGTCTCTGTTGAGCCCACTGTGCCCCCAGGTTTCAATAATAGACTTATATAACAGTAATATAATAAAGTTATATAATAATAGACTTTAGCTTCCCCCACATAAGAACATCAAAGGAATCAAAGGAACACAATGATCAATAATGGACACAGTTTCACATTGTGTCGTCACTACTTCAAATGGCGTATTATTCTACTTAATTCTATTTATTTTAAGCTGCCAAACACAAAACCTCACTTAAATTTGATCATCTGTAGGATATGCCAAAAACTTCCTTTGGGTAAAAGTTCATGCAAATCTGTTAATCAGTTTTTCCGTAATCTTGCTAACAGACAGACAAACAAACGTGGGTGAAACCATGAATTCTGAGAAGCTGAGCATGTCCAACCTGAAAGCCCAAGAGGCCATGAAGAAAATCTTGAATATAAATCTCCTGCTGGTGTTTTTTTTTTGTCAGTTTCTGCATTCGGAGCGATGTCAGTCATCTGTCCTCGCTCCTAGTGTTTACTATCTCTGCTGCCAAACGTAAAACAGCTGTGAGGTTTTGTTGTCATGGAAGTCATTTTCCCTGCTTCAAACTGTCACCCTATGCTTTCAGCTTTAATCTATTTCAGTCCCTCTGATTTTCAGAAGTGTGTTTAAGTGTGAGCATCATTACTAAGACAATTTAACCAGCCAGCTGATGTTTCCCGGTGTGTGAGTTTAAACACAGTTAGCTGATGTTTGCATGCCTGCTGGTAATCAAAAAAAAAAAAAAAAAAGGTAATAGCTCCTGCATTTACCTCCAATCTAGGGTACATCTAAAAGCAGGTAAAGGTAGGGACAGACCATATTGATTTATTCATTATAAATTCCTATACTTGTACAATGTGTGAGTGTGTGGACGGAGTGATGCATTCAGGTTAGAGGGATGCATTGTTATTAATTAGCAATGTTGTACGAGTGAGTGACGGATTCTGGACGTTTGTGCTCTCTTTTATCGTGACCATGAGACGAGACTTGAATCTGTAAGTTAAGGGCTACTGTCAGCTTAGGTTTAGTTTAGTTAGTTAGTTTAGTTAGTTAGTTCTAAGTTTAAGTTTTCACAACAGATCAAACCATAGATCTGAGTGATTGGCTTGCTGTATTCAACTTCAAATTGCTCTGTGTCTTGTTCAAGAACATTCTGTATATTAAAATAGCTTAGAATAAAATAATGATTCATTAGGAAACAGAAGGATTTGTATTGTCATTATCATACATTGGTAATGAGCAACAATATGTATTTTCTCTCCAGTGCAGCTAAGGGGAAAAGAAGAACATACCCCATAAATAGATGAGACCAGTAGCAGTGGTAATACATTTCATATATTTGTAGGATAATTTAATGTAATGTATGTACTAGTATTATTTAAGGGATGGGCTATGATTTCTGAATATTCCAACAGTCAATGATTGTTGAATCTTTTGTTATGAAGGACTTTAATCTAATCATAAAAATGTTTTTACTTTGCACCCTACTCCTACCAGCAGGTGTCTGTGATGCACCTACAGACGTACCACCCACAGACGCCAGTGAAGTCAGTGTGCCATTAAAACAGTAGCAGTAACCTCAAAAAGACATCAGGAAGGCTCAGAAGGTTAATCGTTTCAAGAAATAAAGGAAAATGAGGTACAATCTAGCCCATTATCATCATCTTCACCACCATCGTCGTATTTTGAGAGTGAAGGCCTCAGAAGAAGAAGGTCCAGCCACCGTCCATCAATCGATGCCCGGCTTTGTCAGCGGACGAAGTTAAGTTTGATATGAGATGTGCAGAACAGCAGCCTACATCTCAAAGATGAAGACATGCACCCCATCAGCTCCTGCAGAGTTTGTCCGGCACTAAGAAAAAAACGTAGTGACATGTTTGCTGATTTTTAATGTGCCGTTATTGATTGGAATGTAGAATTATTTATCATTTATAAATATGATTATCGTTCATCAACAGCCGAGTAGTATCAAAAGTCGTTCACGTGGGAAACCTTCCCCTTCACAGGTGGTAAACACAGCATCACTACGGTTAGAAGACGTGTTCATGGTTCCACAGCAAAACAAAACGTGACAGGACAGGGACGCGTCACATGTCAGAGCCGGTACTAACGGTCAGTTCTGCTCTCGGCTCTGGTATCAGTCTGTCCTCATAATATCACGCTACTGGGAATGATGGTGTAGGAATTTTGAATGTACTTATATGTATATTAATTTATTAATGACATATTTTCTCTGGAACTAGGATGGCGACACCTGCCAACCGGTGAACAAAATGTTTTCTCGCGGGAAAACACAGCAAAACAGCGCAAAAACTAGGCCTACTCCGTTGTCCCCATAAAAAGACTATGAAAACGTAACGTTACGTCAGATAAAAATGTTTTTCCTTAAAAAAAAAAAAAAAATACTGATAGTGAGTATAATATGAACTATAAGATTAAATTACAATATATACAAGATATATCTCCTCGAGTTGCTTCAGATATTCTGACTAAATCGGACCGTTTGAACACACGGCGTGTTCTCGCAACATGTTTCCATTTCTTTCGTCGTTAAGCACATGCTTGCTGGAGAACATTTAACAGTCAGAACAACCGTTCTAAAACTTGTAGAGTAATCTGCCTTTAAAGTAAGAAGATGAACCTTTTTTTTAACCACATGCTCGTTACTTCCCTGTGTCGTGGAATTTTGTGCCACTCACTTCGACTTAGGTGGCGGGTTTCAGCGAGCGTCTGACACAAGGGCAAAACCATCGACCAATGGCATCATTATAGCCTCCTCCATTGTTCCATTTCCCCTTCAAGTTCATATTATTGTCATTTAGCCACATACACAATAAAAGGGTGAATGAAATGTTTCTCACTAACAACAGTGCGACATAAAGAACTAGGCCTACGCCGTCAAAATGGGTATATCCCCAAAAAGCCCCAAATGCACAAGCAATACCTCCTGATTATAATAATAATAATAATAATACATTTAATTTATAATGCACTTTACATTTGGATCAAATCTCAAAGTGCTACAAGGCAAAAGCAGATAAAAAAATTTGAACTCCTCCAATGGAATGTGTAGTTCAAAAAGCCCCCACCAGTGAGTAAAGTATGAACAATAAGAGTAAATTACAACATATACAGGATATATCGACTAGAGGAGATATAAAACTAAAACTTCTAAAGATAACGCTCCCCCTGGTATCGGTAATATGCTACCAAACCTTTACCAAAATCAATCCATCTCTTCCTCACCCTAAGGTTCTTTTAACAGTTTTTGAGTTATCACAATAACATGAAAGACCCGCGGCGGACTTGAACGCGATTACCTAATATCCCCGACTTTTCGTTGGTATAAATATGTTAAGGAGCAATTTTGGAATTATGATTTCAGACGGCCAGATGGATGAAATACTGATAACATAATCTCCAATTATGCAATTTTGTATGTGTGGGCATAAAAAAGGCAAACTGGTGCCGAGTTAACACTAATAAATAAAAGGTAAAATGGATCTTTGCATGGATTTAGTGTTCTGCATGTACTCACAGCCGCTTTTGTTTACACCGTGTTACGCAGCCTCTGTACATTTCACTGATAACGAGACTATAGCTGTAAACCAAACAAACCTTTTTGTGGAAACAGATGGCCGAGAACACTCAATGTGCAGTTAAAAACACTACAGTAAACGATCACGTTCTTCCTTCGCTGTGACAACACAAGGCCTTGTGAGGGTTGATAAATAACTCCATAAAAATCCTAATCAGACCTCCCCAGTCTTCCCTGAAATGACAAAAAGAAAATAACACCCCACTGCTTCAATCCTACAATCGGAATTAGCCACAATAGGCCTTTGAGTCTGAGCGTCTGGGTTCACCATCGGAATGCACGTCCATATCAAAGAGCTTGTCTCCTATTTACATTCATAAGAGCACAGGAAGGAGGCGACGGCAGCAATGCCTGAGTAAACACACAAACAATCCTCCGTCTGGTCAGCCAACAGCACGTCATCATGGGAGCCACTGCGGGAGAAGGATTTCAGGCAGGAGTTATAATAATAGTAGTTAAGTAGTAATAATAATAATAATAATCATAGATATTGATATAGAAATAAAAAGGTTTGTTCAGCTCTGTTATAGGTTTGCCGGAGAAAAGCCAACATAAACCGGCGGGACATACTGTTTGAATTCCAGGTAAAGGAAGCGAATGGGAAATTGTACATTCCTGTAATACTTCAAGACCCCTGGCTCTTTATCCCCGCACATACATAGCTATACATTCACATTTCACAAAAACAGACCGATGAATACTGTGTCTGGAAAGAACAGCCCGCTATGATGAGGTTATTATGTTGTCGTTACGGTTGTTGTGAGCCTGAGCCCAATGCTGCGTCATTGTTTTCAGGACTGCATTTGCCCGAAAGCAAAAAGAATATCCTAACAGTTATTAAAACCTCAGACAAGTCGGCGTCATGGCAACCAAAAACCTGAGGACAAACCGGGTTATTAATGTTAAATCTGTGTGTCTTTAGATCCAAATCCTTCTGCTGCAGTTGTTCATGTAGACAGGGGGATAGAAGTGAACTGTGACTGAAAGCACACACGTGTAAACGCAGTTAGTATGCAATCAAAGGGACCAAAACAAATTCATGGAAAATAGTCATGAAGTCATGGCCTGAAACCGTGTCTGAAATCTGCACTTGGCAGAGTAAGAAGATGAGCAGCTTAAAGTCTCATCTTAAAAGCTGCTCTTCTCAATATTGACAGTAGGTGACAAAGGATGACAACGGATCACAGTATGACGTGTAACAGTGACAACCTACAGTTATCATCTCCGCCAAGGAGGTTATGTTTTCCCTCCTGTGCGTTTGTCCGTTTGTATGTTCGCCTGTTTGTGAGCAGGATTATGGAAACACTACAGGACGGATTTGCATGAAATTTGACCCAGAGGTAGATTTTGACATATCCTATAGCCGTGGCGTTAATATTGGCCATTGCTGCCTTTGTTCCTTTGATGTTTATTTGGGGGGGGCGATTGGGCTCTGTGGGCTGAACAGAGACACTGAAGTGGAACTGAAGCTGAACCGACGTGGAAGGCTTGGGAAATGACTGGCTACAGAGTATTTGAGGGATACTCAGAAACTCAGAGTTGTCAGTAGATATAGAGGCTGGTAATAACTCGGACATTAACGGATTAATCTGCATGGATTTTCCCTTAACCTGCGTTACTGTTCTGCTTTGGTGGAGGTTTTTGCTAACTGCATGTTTTTTTTAGTTTTCACTTGATTTTGCACTTCTCTGATTCAGGAAACATCACCAAACGATTTTTCAGCTCACAGGATTAGCCTGCGTCCATATCAATTAGCCTGCACAACCAAATGATCTGCATCCACTCAGGAAAGAAACAATTAATGCAGGCTAATAATTGAATAAACCATTCACCTTACTTTTTTTGTTTTTAGTCCCTGCACCGTGTTAGAGAGCTTTTGTACGCAGGTATGTGATATTATTCTGGGGTGTTAACCTTTTAATGTCCTGCTAAGATGTTTGGTTGACCATATTTTGAATCCCCACTTTGTATAGAAAAGTGTGTACCACTTGCTTGAACCTGTTGACCCAGTTGAAGCATCTACATGCTTAAGAGAAAGAGGCCACGGATGGAAAAAAAGAAACAAAACGTTGACCAAACAATGCCCCAAGTGCCCCAAAGACATTTATCTTGATGAGGATGATAAAGGGTTTAATTTGAAAAGTTACACTGGCAGCCACTGGCCATAAACGCTACACTGTTATCAAACAGCTTTTTTAAAACTGAAAAGAATTGTTACCATCATAACAATGCCCGCCTCTCTTGACAGACAGACAATGATCTTCCTCCCAGCTCCAGTCAGTCATCATCAACCTGGCTGGCTGAGCTTACAGAGCTCACAACTCCCTCTACGTTAATAAAAAAAGGATCCCAGGTCCAGAGAGGGAACATTTGAGATTGCTCTGGTCCACTAGCAAACATTTCAGCAAAACAAGAAAAGGGCAACAGTAGACAACGGAATTATTGTGCAAATGTCAGACATAATTGCATTTATAGATTCTGACATACACAAACAAATTCATGGTGGAAGCACTTTAAGTATGACTTCCAACACACACACACACAGATAATATTCCATCTTTACTGCTGAACCCGTCATTACACAATCCTTCAACCTAGGGAGGAAAGAAACTACTCTGATAAAGAGCAAATCATTTCATTTCAAAGTAAGATGACAAATAGTCTCTGGTTTCAGGTCTTCATGTGTGATCATTATATCTTTCTTTCTTTATACACGTATAAAGAATCCTTTATTATGTGACTAATAAAGGATTCTTTCTTCTTCTTTTGAATTCATCTTGTATGATGGTAAACAGAATTCTGGCCTTGATGATGACATAAAAATAAATAACTGATTCTGCAATTTATTGAGATTTTCCTTAAAAGATTTAAAAGATGACGATAACCATATAAGTACTCAAAATAAATGTTTATTGCAGTTGTTGTATTTGCTTCATTAGAGGATTCTCCTAACTAAACTACAATAATTTTAGCAGCCCACAGATTGTTGTTGTAGATGGTAGAAATCTTATTTTTTTAATCTATGGTTGTTCATTTGCTCTGTTATGCTCTGTTATGATAAAGAGAAAACATCAACCATCAAGTCAAGAGATTGAATCATGACGGTACTCAAAAGATCTGAAGGGTTTTTACGTCAGTGCAAAAGCATTTGGGGAGGAGGGGATTAAGTATTGTCACTATGACAACCAGCAAAGTGGATGCAGGAACACCGATCTCCACAAGGCTGCATCTCGGCCGGAGCATAGCGTCTATAAAGGTAAGAACTTCATTGAAGCGTCCCCCATGTATTAACGTTGAACACAAGGTGAAAGCTGGAATTTGTCTCTGCCGGCATAACAGCCATCTTTCATGTGGAGAGGAATGATTGATAGACGCTTGGGCATTCAAGAGTATTAATGCTGAGTAGGAGATTTCAAATGATTTGCCCGGAACAATAGTGGCACGCTTTGAAGTTTCAAGGTTTTCTGCGACCACGTGCATCAATAAAGAGGAGTCACGGAGAGGCAGTTAAATCTTTTTTCTTTTCAGCTCGAATATCGGCTGGGTTAATGGCTCAAAAATTTCGGCACCGATGAATTATGGTGGGGAGGGAGAGACGAGAGGCCAAGGGAATAAAATGTAATATATTTAATTCAAAATGTTAGGATATTTTATCTAGTCTATTACTGCGGGAACTATGTTGTTGACACATACATGACAGATTTTGAGAAATGACAAAAGAATTGGACTGAATATTGTGTGAAATCTACTTAGATTTCAGAGAAATGCTAAAAAAAAAAAAAAAAAAATAGAAAAAGAACTGAATGGCAGCAAATCTTGAGCTGCAATAACATAATTTATGAGAATCCAAGGAACACTGTCAATTAGTCTGAAATCGTATTAATGTAGCAGCCTTTATAGCTCTGCGCTGCATCCAATGTATTGATTAATTCTGCTCATAAATCTTCACTTGTGCTTGACTGGACTTAAATTATTGCACTTTTGCTTAATGGTAATCATTGCTAATGGTAAGAATTCCATTCTTGCTCCAGTGAGATTATCTGCAACCATTTCCTCCGCCATGTTGCACTCCATTCAGCTAATGACAGAATGACTCAATCATATGGGTTGGTAACAGAACCACAATGGTGCTGGTTCCCAGAGGACAGACCCGGGGGAAAGTGCCATAATTAAACTGCACAAGTGAAGGCTTTCCAACTATGCATAATCAAATCCATGCAGGTGACTAAAACCAGCCTGGAATATAACTCGACCACAAAAGGAGATAACAACACACTTTGGACGCTTTAACCAAATGACTTACACTTCAAATCACTTAAATAACTTTTGCCACATGGTTGACGCGTGCTTAACGCTGACGTGTTTTCAGCGAGTCGTAAGCGGTTGAGCTGGAATGATTTTCAGGGAGCACATCAAAGCATGTGTACTGAAAAAGTGATAAAATACAATAAAATATTCATAACCCCATAAATCAGGCTACATAAAAGCTCAGATGGAGAAAGGAAAAGCAAATACAATGATCAGCCATTACATTATAACTACCTGCCTAGGTCCTTCTTTAGCTGTTAAAACAGCTATGAGTCATGGTGGGCTCTCTCTGAATTGGACTTCTTTGTCCAGCACATCCCACACAGATTGAGGACCATGTCCCCCAGGGACGTCTTGATACATTGTTGTGTTGTTCAAACAAATCTTGAAACACTTTTGAAGCAAGTCAGGTTGCATCTTAGTGGGTCAATTCTGAAGCTGACATGTGCATCGTAGGCGCCTTCAGCTTTGGACAGGGGTCAGTATGGATACTCTGACAGGTCTGCGGCTGTGCAGCCCCATGCACACACAGCAAGCTTTGATGCACTGTGTGTTCTGACACCTTTCAGTCAGAACCAGCATTAACTTCGTCAGCAATCGGTGCTACAGTTATTATTCTGTGGAGTTGGACAACAAAGGGTATCTTCCTTCCTTAGACTACATTTGGGAGGTAGTAGCCACTGCCGACCTGGAACACCCAGAGACCTGCAGCTCTGGAGATGTTCTGATCCACTCATCTAGCCATCACAATGCAACTCTTGTCAAAGACACAAAGATCCTTATACTTGCCATGTTTTGTGCTTGTCACGCATCAACTTAACGACATAATGTTAATTTCCTATCTTATGTATCCCACCCACTTAAAGGCACCACTATAAGGTGATAATCAATATGACTTTTTTCACATTTCAGTGTGTATAATATCATGTCCGTTCGTTGTAAAGCGACTGAGGAGACAAAGTGTTGCCCTTCAAAGTGACCACTGCTGACATGTGCACGAAAAATAAACATTTCAACAGGGAGAGCAACACGTCTGAATCACAAAATTAAGAGAACATCAGAAATGAATCACCAATAAGGCGAACCCACACAGGAGTCGGTATAAGGAAAATATGAATCGGATTGGTGTCTTTGTTAATGGCCTTATCTATTACGGATTCCACTCACACACATCAGTGTCACACACAGCGTGGATCAGCACCGTTAGCATATAGCTTAGCAGACAAACAGTGTGAATGAAGCCCGTGAGAGTCTCCCTACCTTTCGGAGCTACCACCACCTCGGTGGCGGCCGCATCCTGCGCCTCCGCGCCGCCGCCGCTGCTCAGGGGTTCGTCCCCCTCAAACAGCTGGTTCACCTCCCCCTGAATGCCTGACGGGCTCCGGTCGCCGTCGCTCTTGGAGACGGTGAACCTCTGGCTCATGGTTGCGGTGACACGGCTGCGGATCTTCTGGCCACGGTGCGGGGTGACGTGGATGGAGAGAGATGCTTTCTTCCGTTGTCGTGGTCTGCCTTCACCGTGTGGTCAGTTTGCCTCCCACCGATCTGTCCGGGGCGAACAGCCGCTTGTTGGATGTATGAAGCCGAGTGGAGCATCACATCAACCGGTGTCTGGTGGCTGCTCGCCCAGGTTCACCTGGGTCCTAGAGCCGGCGGTTGGTCGGGGAGATGCTGTTGGAAGGACAATCTGAAAACATTTTATGAATCAAAATGATTCTTCATACTTCAAATAAGAAATAATGAAGAAGAAGAATACATTATACCAAATTATTCAGCTTAATTGTATGATTCAATGATGTCATACAAAGCAAGAAAGCCATTTAAGGACGCGTTGCCAGGCAACCAGAGAACTAAGACCAAATGTCAATCAAAGAGCTGCCATTGATAAGATAAGATAAGATAAACCTTTATTAGTCCCGCAACGGGGAAATTGCAGTGTTACAGCAGCAAAGAGCCCACAGATCAATATAACAAAATAACATTGTATTAAATTAGATTAAATGTGCAGTTTGAAATGTGTACATGTTGGATGTTATACAGTCCCATAGTGCAAAGTGCAAGTGAGGCATGTGTGTGCGTGTGCGTGTGCGTGTGCGTGCGTGCGTGTTACTAGCAGTGCTGGTTGAATAGTCTGACTGCTGCAGGAAGGAAAGATCGGCGATATCGCTCCTTCACACACTTGGGGTGAAGGAGCCCGCCGCTTTAGAAGCTCTCCAGTGCAGAGATGGTGTCCTGCATGGGGTGGGAGAAATTGTCCCGCAGAGATGACACCTTGGCCATCATTCTCCTGTCTCCCACCTCCTGCACTGGGTGCAGAGGTAATCCCAAGACCAAACTGGCCTTCCTGATAAGTTTCTCCAGTTTCCTCCTGTCAGCAGCTGAGATGTTGCTGCCCCAGCAGACCACTCCATAAAAGATGGCCGACACCACCACCGAGTCATAGAAGGTCTTCAGGAGCGCCCCCTGCACTCCAAAAGACCTCAGTTTCCTCAGCAGATAGAGTCGGCTCTGACCCTTTTTATAAAGTGCCGTGGAGTTGTGACTCCAGTCCAGTTTGTTTGAACACCAAAGTACTTGTAAGATGTTACCATCTCAATGTCCATTCGATTGCAGAGACATCAGAGAACTTCTGCAGGTGACACGTGGGTGAGTTGTAGGAGAAGTCTCCAGTGTAGAGGGTGAAGAGGAACGGAGCCAGGACCGTTCCCTGTGGGGCCCCCGTACTGAAGACAACCACATCTGACACAGTCACGAGTCCTCACATATTGTGGACGGTTTGTAAGGTAGTCCAGGATCCCGGATGCGAGGTGCTCGTCTACTCCGGTCAGTTCCAGTTGGTCCTTCAGAAACTTGGGCTGGATGGTGTTGAAAGCACTGGAGAAATCAAAGATCGTGATCCTCACGGCGCTTCCAGGCTTCTCCAGGTGAGAAAGCGCTCGGTGGAGCAAGAAGATGATGGCATCGTCCACCCCGATGTTAGACTGGTAGGCGAACTGAAGGTGGTCCATCGACAGCGGGCGGAGATGACCAAGGACCAGTCGCTCCAGGGTGGTCAGGTGGGATGTTAATGCCATCGACCTGTAGAAGAAAGAATCCTTTATTAGTCACATAGAGTCATACACAGTACAACATAGTGAAATTACTTCTCTGCATTTGACCCATCCCTGAGGGAGCAGTGGGCAGCCCCTCGTGGAGCGCCCGGGGAGCTAAGGATTCAGGGTCTTGCTCAAGGACCCTACGACAAGTAGACCCTGGTGGGATTCGAACCGGCTACCTTCCGATCTTCTGATTGGGAAAGGCCGCTCTACCCACTGAGCCACAGCCGCCCTAGCTGTGGGGGGCTGGAGGATTGGGGGCAGCTTAGTGGTCGAACCTGTTAAAAACTTGGTCCAGGTTATCTTCCCACTGTTGGTCCCCTGCAGCTTGGGAGTTTGGCCCCTTGAAGCCTGAGATGGTTTTCAGGCCTCCCCAAACACCACTGGTGATGTTCTGCTTTAGCTGGTCTTCCATCTTCTTCCTTTAGGAGTTCTTCCCCTCTCTGATCTTCCTCCTCAGTTCCTTCTGCACAACTTTCAGCTCCTCCTTGTTTCCTGACCTGAACTCCTCTTCTTCTCCTTCAGGGGGACCTTTATATCCGGACTAATCCAAGTTTTCTGTTACAAAGTTCAATTGTTATTGCGACAACGGTTTCTATGGAATGCATTGTTGTTTACTTAACAAGATAATTGTGTTGCTGATTCAGAAAAACAGAGGATTGTTTTAAGAGTTTAGGTAAATCCAGTTTTATTTTGGTTTGGGCATTTGTGCATGTAATTGTTCAAATGCAATTTGAGCTTCATTTATTGTAGGAACGGTGTTAAATAAATACATTTTATTATTATTATTATTATTATTATTATTACTATCCGTGTCAGGATACTCAGATCTATCACTAAAAACATACTCATGTAATTATACTCCAGTCTTTAAGTAAACACATAGTCTTATAAAGATGCTCACTTTCCTAAGTTAAGACGTATTCAAGGTAAGATACTGACATTAAGAGACTGTAAATGTTCAGTAATTTGTACACTGTAAAAATTATTCGTAGAAATTACGGTTTAAAACTGTGGCAAAGACAAAAAGTGGCAAAGACAGCAAAATTTCAAAGAGTATATAAACGTGAAATACTCTAAATTAAGAATCAGCCAATAATCTTTTTGAGGTGAAAATATTTTGAAAAATCATAATTTTTTTACTGTGAAAATACAAACTTTTGTTGAAATTCTCAGATAAATTCCACATTTTCACTGTTCTTCATTGTTCAGTTGCACCGTTCACAGCATAACTGTTTTTTTCACAACAACTAACTGTAAACGTGATTTACAGTAAAAAAAAAAAAATTTACACAAAGTTATTGTATAATAGTTACAATTATAGTTGTTGTTTTTTTATAATAGTTTACTATAAAACAGTTGAAAGTATAGCTGGGTTTTTTTTAAATTCTGACCATATTTTTTTCCGGAAACATTCTGGCAACCACAGCCGCCAGTATTTTACTGTAAATTCATTTCATGCTATTAAAAAATGGAATACAACAATGACTCATCATTATAGCACATAACATTTTTATGGATAACAGGCTAAAATGAGCTTATTGGTATTGCCATTGTGAACATGTTATGTGGAATTATCGTCACATAGTTGTCATAATATATGTGTGCATTATAGATTGCAGTTTTCTAGCAGTAACTCCAAATAGAAATCATGAATTATGAATGATCCTTTCCCAGGCAAGGGAGATTCCTGTTAGTGTCGCATTAAGATTTGTATCACCATTATTGGAAATATCAAGAGCCTGACCTTGTTAATAACTACTCATCTCTGCAGCAGCGCAACCTGTTTACCAGTTGGGATCTCTGTTGGCTATGTCAGAAAAGAATAGAGGGTTAAATATACATTTCTTTTCATGAAAACTATTAAATTATGAGCAAAGTACCACCACCACCACCAGTGTTCAGACTCACTGGGCCATTTAATCATGCAGCTTCTCAGAGTAGCTGCCATTTGATCACAATCTCACTGAAGAATCAGGGCGCTAAAGAGAGGTGAGATAATTATCACACATTATCTTAGGCAGTAAACAAGCACCTTTATTAGGGCCCGAGCACGAAAGTGTGCGAGGACCTTATTGGATTACAAGCCATTTTACTTGTATTATTATTCCTGTAATTGAATTGTCTTTTTGGGGGGCTTTCCTATAGCCAAGAAGTCATGGAACGTTGTAAAGCGATCAGTCCTGGCGAAAACCTCACATTTCATAGGCTGCAGCAAAGAGCGTGGATGGCTCTACAGCGCCCCCTAGAATGTTTAAATGAATGAAACCCCAGATCCAGTTTGACTTAGAAGAATGAGACTTGTCACACATACTCACCAAATAAGGACCTGTAACATAAACCTAACAGGCTCTAACCACTGTAAAACCAGGAACCCCCCAACAAGACCTGCAGTTCTGGAGATGCTCTGACCCAGTCATTTTGCCATATCCATTTGGACCTCTTCAAAGTTGCTCAGGTCTTCACCCATTTCTCTTGCTCCCATCAGTGTTGTGCCTGATAGGTGTAGCTCCTCTTAACTTAAGACACTTTTTCACATTCTTTTTCATGATATGTATCTTTCTGTACACTCTAGCAGTTGTTTTATTTTGCTGGCCTTGTGAATCACTCTTTCAGAAGGTTTTGAATTACTCTGTGAAGATGATGAGAATGACCTCTAATCCTCAACCTGTCAAAAAATAAACTCATCTGTACAAGAACCCTGGCTCTCCTCTCAATGATCGGCAGATTACTCAACTCATTTCATGGCACCTATACTCTCGACTGCTTAGTATTGATTTACTTGAGTCACTCTGTGTGTTTTCTCGTCACCTTACATGCTGACCTGCTGCTTTGCTGTTCCCCGGACTCTTGTGCCAGCTCTTCACTCAAGCCATTACTACCTACACCACACTCACTTCAGCCATCAGCCATCCTCGCCATAACTCAGCAGCTAGTCCCATGCCTCCAGCACCCAACATTCCTCAACCAGGAATCCTTAACAATACATTCAACCCAACAACCATGTCTCTCTGTGTCTGCATCTCAGTATGAGTTAAACTATAGCCTTAACAGAAACCAATAAAACAAACAAAAAACATGCAAATGGAAAATACTAAAGTAAATCAACGTTCTGAAATTTAAAAATGGACTTGCTAATGGCAAAGCAAATCATCAAATCATTCCATCACTTTTTTTAGTGAAAATACCGTACACTTTAAAAACAAATACACATATCAGACACCTCAATACATTCTCTAAGAGATATACGATCTAATATCTGTAGATATCTAAGGTTAAAGTGCGTGCTTGATGCAGGTTTAGATCACACATGTGCAACGTGAGGAACCCTTCCTTTATTATGCTGTGTCTGCGCAAAGTTCTTCTTCTGCTGTGCGTTGAACTCTCTGGGTTACTGTCCTCATGCCGTGACACTCTTTTCCTGGTGATTAGTGATGAAACACTGGATTTGTATGGCCCTTCATCCATCATCAATTGAACCCTCTTGCTGTGAGGCGACAGCAATTACTGTGACAAACAATTTGTGAGGGCTATCTGTTGGATTAGAAATAAACTGGGGGCGGGATGACACCAGCTAGAGATTTATTTATTCATTTTTTATCCTAACATAGTAATTAATCATTTAGAAAGGTCTGTGAGTGCGCCTCCATTGATAGAGCTTTCATGGGCAAAAAGCAGGATGTCATTTTGTATCAAAATACAGGCAATGCTGCAGCTGATTTCCATAACCCCAGCATTGCTGCAGAGGGTGTGGCTGTGTGGCTTCCCTGTTTTGGCCACACAGCTTGTTCTTTTTAATCATCTAATGCAACCGGCTGTCTCGCTTTATGGTAAGACCGTCCTGTCAGACATGTAGCTCTTTAGTTTTAGTAAAGAAGGAAACTGCTGAGATGCTGAGGACTCCTCGCCATCCAAACATTAAGAAGAACCATGGATGGAGGAGAAATGATGTACACTCTGTTGGAGGTGCTCATCGCTGTAGGCGGCTGTCTTGGTAATCTGTTGGTTATTGTGGCGCTGTGGAGCAGTAAAAGTATTCAACAGCCCACCTACTGCCTCATTGTTTGTCTGGCTGTGACTGACTTTTTGGTTGGCTGCGTTGCCGTACCGCTGGCCGTAATGGTGGACGGACGAGTGAATACTTCATTCCACGTTTGCCTCCTCATCAGCTGTGTGGTCATCCTGCTGACCCTGGTCTCCATTTTGTGTCTCCTGGCCATTGCAGTGGATAGATACCTGCGGGTGTCCATCCCTCTCAGGTAAGATGATTCAGGCGCACCGATGCTTTATCTCGTGATAAATCTACAAACTTGCGCCGGAAAACAACTTTATTGACCATCTCAGCAGTGACTCAATGATCATATTTCTATGCCATTATTTTAATCAATGCTGTCTTTCCTTTAGGTACAAAAGGACTGTAACTAAGAGACATTCTCGGTTTGTAGTGGCAGCTTGTTGGCTCGTTGCGATACCTCTGAGCTTCGCTCCCATGCTTGGATGGAACAACCATGAAAACATGCCTGACTCAGTCAACTCTACTATTGTCTGCAGGTTTATAACAGTCGTCCCCATGTCGTACCTGGTTTACTTCAGCTTCTTCCTATGCCACCTCATCCCTCTGTTGGTGATGACCACATTGTATGGCTACATTTTCTATGCCGTTCGAGGAAACCTTCGGAACAAACCAGGCAACAACCAACCCCAGTCTCAAAACCACTTGAGGAAGGAGAAACACCTGGCAGGATCTCTCTCTCTGGTCCTGGCTCTGTTCATTCTGTCATGGCTCCCTCTCCACGTCATGAACAGCATCGCCTACTTCGCTGGGCCAAATCATGTGCCAGAAACAGCTTTCTATGTGGGCATCCTGCTGTCTCACGCAAACTCGGTCGTTAATCCATTTGTGTACGCGTTCAGGATACATAAGATCAGGAGAGCGTACGTGAAGCTCTGGAGACGATGTGTTGGACGAGGAAAAGAAAAACAAGGACCTCAGAAAGACCAGGGGGCAGACAACAGTACTAGTAACATACCAACCGTGACCAAAACCATAGAAGGAAGCAACATTTCTTCTGTTTTTCCCAACTGATTATCTCTGTTTTGGAATACAAAGGATTGATGCGTTTTCCTTTCATTCATGGGTGCGTATTTTAGCAGGTTATGTAATATCTTATGTATAAAATCAGATGTAGTTTCTATTTTTCTACAGCTTATCAGTTAGGCTATCACACACACTGTATACTTGTTTTGTAGTTTTCTGAGAGCGTAATCTGTTCCATCACTTCTGCCAACTCTTCTTTCTTTTTTATTTTGACACACAAGATCACCGATATTTCCCATCCTCAATAAAACAGGGAACAAGTTAACTTCCTTAAATTTTGTTCTGTTAAAACATTGTTTAGAAGCATAACTGGAAGTGAGAAATTCTGCAAAATGTATCTGACAGACATAACTGGTTCTTCTACAGCTGATATGTTCTATCCCAAACTTATTAATCAATATTTATATGTCACTTTTTATTAAATACTATGTGATTAAAGCATCTTCACATTTATTCATCCTCATTTGGATCATTTTGTTCTTAAGATCCGATTTAAACTTTCACATTCGTGTCGGTCCAGAGTAGCTGGAAGATCATCTCTGGGAAGATAATTTACTTCTAAATTCTTAAATGTCCCAGTCAACCAATCATCTTCTATGTATTGGAATGGCAGCAGGAACACGAGTCTCGGAGCACGAGATCTCGGAGCAAATGAAACTTAAACTGTCAACGAGGCTCGATTGACGCAAATGAAAAGGCTGACGTTGAAATCAGTTTTATCATTCACGTCATTTAAGTGTACGATTATTGTGGATGGTAGGAACAGATGAAATCAGGACGTCGGGTTTCCGTAAAAAGAAGATTGAGCAGAGTAACACGTTAAAAGGAGCTCCGTGGAAGTTGCGAAACCATTTCGTACAAATGGGTTCAGTAAGTTCTGTTGAAGTTTCTATATCGCAAAATACAACTGCGAACCAGTACATCAATACCAGAATCAGTTTATCTCTGTTGGGGTTTGTCTTTGGTAAACCATGAGAAGAAAACAGGGCGATGAGAAAGGACTGGACATTCTCCTGTTTCTGTGTGTATCTCACACTAAACTGTGTCGTATCATCGGTTCAACATCAAACAAAGGTGACCAGAGTAAAGACAAAGTTTTGAATCATTATTTTCTTTCATGCGATAAAAGCATATCTGACACCTCAATCATCAACCTGGAAATGTATTTGCACCCCTTAACTTAATATATTTGGCAGCAACAACTGCAGCCGTCCCCTTCCCCGACGCATTTCGCCGGCATCCTTGTCTCTACTGGAATCTCTTAGATCTTGGCATGGCGCCAACTTCCTGCTTCTGAAAATACCCTAGTTTAGTGAGGGATGATTTGATTGAAGAGGGCTGGTAGCCATCAGGTGTGTGTGTGTGTGTGTGTGTGTGTGTGTGACTCCTCCAGCTGAGACCAGTTATAAGTTCTATCAAATTGGTAGTTTTTGGGCTTAAATTCTAAAGGGACAAATACTTGATGATATACTACACTATAAATCTATTGATGTATGTACAAAATATACCGTGGGGTTAGATAAATTATTATGTATGGACAGACAGACAGCGTCAACTATAAACATAAAAACTGATGGATGTAATCCCGTCTATGGTCACGAGTATAATCATAAACTCTGTGACAGAGATAATAACTCACTTTTCTTTCCAGTGACCCCAGACGTCATGACAAAGTCACATTGAGTCAGCATGAATAACACAACGGCCCTGGAACTGAAGCCCTGACGAGACTTTCATCCATCCATCCATCCATCCATCCATCCATCCATCCATCCATCCATCCATCCATCCATCCATCCATCCATCCATCCAACCATATAGTCACACTCACATTCATACATATGGAAGTTGAAAGCGGCCATGGTGGCTAATAGTATTTATGGCCACCGCTCTCTAATATTTTTGGCTCATCGCTTCACTTCTGGTCATGTGACTTAGAATAAAACCTCAATCAAGATTGTGAATTAAACCAATGAGACTTTGTAATTAATAAAAAAAGTAGAGAGTTCTCAAAGATACAGTAAACAAGGTTTTATTATACTTGTTTAAGAACTCTTATCCACCATTAGAGAAACCCAGATATTGACTTCCGGTGTTGCCATGGGAACGCATAAACACCGGTTGAAGATTAGCAGCAGCAAAAGAAATTTCTGCTTGTGGTAAACTTTGGAAGACGCAGAGTCCGATGTGTTGATCAATAATGGAAACTCCTAGATGAATCAGTTACTACAGTTATAAGACTCCTGATCTCTGATGTACATTAAGAAAATAAAAGTTTGGTCTATTGTTTTCGTCTGATAAGGAGATAATGATGTCATTACCCCGAGACACACCCATAAATAAATGTTTTCCACTATGGCAGCTCCCGGCTTCCATACATGCCCTCTACCGGCCATTTTAGAGGGAAGAGGAATCGAGGCATTAACAATTTTTATTACTTACTCTGTTGTTGGTGTGACATATCGACGAGTCATAAGTGAACAAGCTGAACGCCGTCTGCTCATCATTGGTGGGAAAATATGAAAAAGCTTTTGTTTTCAGCATATGTTGAATTCCTGTTGGTAAAATACAACGGTTCTTTCCCACCCTGACACAATCTATGAAAAGAAATGTCCGTTTATGGCACAGACAATGGCTTCATAAGAATAATTTTAGCAGGTCTTGAGGAATATCGTACAAATTGATCATTGAGCTCAGTCATAAAACAGTAATTAAAATCATGTTGATTAGAAGATCCAAAAACTCAGAACTATAACCCTTTCAAACGGTCAGGATTGTCGTGGATTACAACCTGAAGAAGTTTTAAATAGCATTCAGTACTCACAGTATGTATTTATGAGTCCTCTAAAATATCTGCAACATCTATAAAAATAATGTAATAATGAGTATTTCAGCACTGAATGATGGTTTATCCTATTTTACCACAAATAGTGTTAAAAGCATTTACTCATCTTCTGAACCCAAGTACATGTAAAATATACTTCCGTTTCTGTATTCCACTATATTTAACTCAATTTAAATGTACATAATGGTATCGTAGTTATTTCCAGTTCAAATGTACTTTTACTTTAACTTCAGTATTTTCATTCTATGCTAATTTATACTTCCTCTAAAGCCAACTCTGGGAAAAATGCTCCACATTTTACTGGCAGAAATGTTATAGCTGTAATAACCTGTCGCTGAAGAGATTCATAATGAAAATACGCCATGAAGCGTTTTTTACTAACACTGAGCAGTTTGGGAATGGGGGACCCACATGAATTCTCAGAAGAAGTACGGATCAGAAACTCTAATACAAACCGGAAACCACAAACCCAAACAGGTAAACCAGGCCCAAGAAGGCAGACAGATCCAGTTAAAATGGTTCAGTGCCTGGTTGGTCAACAAGTCCAAAGCAGTAAACACTGAAGGCAAAATTAAAGAAAAACACCAAAAACATGCTGGAGGTTCCCTGGAAATAAGAATAAAATATAACTTGTTCTTTTCTGAATTTTTCCGGCGGACAACAAACAGTTTCAGGTAAATCAACATTTACTCTACAAATAACAAGAAAGTAACCAAATTAAAACATAATAATCATTCAGAAGAATCAGCAGTTCCTCATTATCAGATATATGATGTGGGTTTTGTGTGTTTTGTATTTCACCACTAGGTGGAGCCAAAGGATCGACTTCAGGCAGTGTATATAAAAAATATACTTTTAGGTGGAATGCCCTTTTCTTTTTTATATTCTTTTTCTCCCCCTTCCTGATAATTTTATCGGTGATTGCATGTGTTACAGTGTTTGAGATTAATTGTTGCCAGACTTAATCTAAAGATAAAAATCGTTAAAATTAATACAACTAAAAAAATACAACTAAACAAAAAAACACTCAGACTACACACAATATACAAATGTAAAATAAAAAAAAATATATATATTCTATTTGGAGATGGTAGACAATACAAAAGGGAATAGATGTAACATACAAACAATAAATCAAACACTAGAAGCAACGTATGAAAGATTTTAGTTCCTACTAAGTGGTGGAAACTAAATTCACATATTTTCTATTACTCAATTGTGAAGTTCTGATGTTGTGGCCATTATATATATATTATATATATTCTGATTATATATCCTTGCTCCCAAGAAACCGTGATACAGTTAGTTCTGGAACCTTTCTATCAGAACCAGCATGAACTATTTTCGATATTACTTATGGAGGATTGATTAAGACAACTTTTGGTAAACATTGATCATTGCAGACTTGGAACACAAAACCTTACCTGCAGTTCTGGAGATGCTCTGACCCGGTCTTCTAGCCATCACAATTTCACCCGGGTCAAAGTAACTTGGATATGTTCAGGTTCCTGTCCTGGTCCATCTTCTCCGCCACCATCGGCTCTAAGAGGGAGATGTTGGCTCGCTGCCAGGTGTTTCCCACCCGCTGATAGTGCCTTAGTGGAAAAATGGTCAGTATTCTCATTATTATTATTATTAAAGTCCAAATTGATTATAACAACAATTATTATCATACCCTGGTCCAAATAACATAACATCCCAGAATGACACACACACACATTCACACAGAACACCCATTTCAACATTAACTATTCCTGACTGGCTTTATTTTTTATTGATGCTTTTATCTGCTTTTACTTTGTAGCACTTTGACATTTGATCCAAATGTAAAGTGCATTATAAATTAAATGTATTATTATTATTATTAACTTCAGGTCAAAATGTGGTTCTATTGTTGTGGACTGGTGTACTTGAAAGGTCAGTCATAGAAACCCTTCTAACTAAGGATGCAAATCAAGAACTTTGTTTGAGAAAACTATCAGTTAAAAACATTATCTTTATAAAATATGATGCACTGTTTCAGATAAAATATTGAACACTATGCAAGTAGGCCCTCTTCATCAAAACAGCAAAGTTCAAGCATCAGAAGCTGTGATCATTCAGAGAAACTGTAAACATGAGTCTCTGATTCTACATTTGGGGCCTTCATTGGGGCCTTGTGCGCGTTACTGAATGCAGGGTCTTATATCATGATTGCATGTTTTCATATTATAGTATTGGAACTTTCCCTTTGGAAAAAATAAAAAACAATAAAAAGGTTTTTATCACCACTGCCCGGAGTCACTCACCCATTGTTACATCCGCCTCTGGGACATCCTCCTCAGCGTGACAGTCTCTGTGGATAAACCCCCCCCCCCCCACCGTCTCGGAGTCTGAGTTATTGCCAGCAGGTGTGCAGGAGCCAGGAAGGAAGGTCTCAGCTGCTCCTCATCACCATCTAACCCTCCTCTTAATGTTCTACCGCCTTCAAATTGCTAATCCTGCTGTCTGCCCCATCACAGACTTTCCCGCTCTGGCTTTGGAGCCTGTTCTCTGGATCTCATTCTGGATCTGATCCTTCAGTTCTAAGTTTCCCACAGGGCAAAAATAGAAATTCTTAAACTGGTTACTGTCTATTTCTGTGTCTGCGTCCGGCCTCCAGCATATAGCCTTAACACCAACATGCTGTTTTTCAGAATCCAACAAAACATTATCCAGAACAGTTACAGTTTTGGACAGAACAAGTGACCTACCTCTTATGGAAGGTGCCCCATGACCTCTAATTGCGACAAACCCACACACACATGGATGTGTTCATGGATTCAACTGCCAGTCAACAACTCACTCAGCAGGACAGATGGGTCGGATCCATCCTTTGCTGAATCAACGTATTTACTGGAACAATCTCTGACTAACTTAAATATGCTTTTATTTTAGTTCCCGGTGTTTTTGCTCTTCTTTTGAGGTTCCAGTAAACCCAACGACTCTTCAATAGCTTAGTTAGATTAGATTGAGGTTTTTTTTTTTCTTCCATCTGAGATCTTAGCGCTGATTCCAAGTCTGTCACACCCACACTGAGGCGTTGAGTTTTTGCATAGCGTTGTCGTAGTTAACACAGTCGACTTTCTTAGTGTGAATGTGTTTGTTTCTATTTGTTGGCCCAAACAATAATAATCAAAAAGAAAAAGGGAAGAATGAACTTATTTTCACTTCTAGTCTCTTGATCAGGTCACACTTGGAAAAGATATTTTAATCTAAATGAGATTTTTTTTTACTTGGTTAACTAAAGGATATAGTGAAATATAGTAAGTATAAGTGCTTCACATGACACAATAAAAAACGTAGTCCGTGACACACACCATGTGTAAGGCTAAATGAAAAATGATAAAGTAAAATGAAATGATAAAAATAGACCACCAGTAGGATAGAGGTCAGGAAACTCAACGATCTCCAGATAATTGTTTTCGTCATACTGATGTATAAATGCTCTAATTCTGATAAATATATCAATTCTCCATATTTCCTAAATAAATGAATGCATAACTTGATGAAATTATCACATCTAAAATTAGATCTTATGTACAGTTAAATCATTTTCATGGTTAAAATTTACTCAAAGCTAAATTGTATTTCAATTGCAGAGGGGACATTACTGTGACGGATATTCCAGTTTTGGTTAGTCTACCTGCCATCCCAGAAGAAACGATCTGTCTAACAAAGCTCCTGTTTCATACATGTAAAGATATTTCAGCCACTGAAGCTGAAACAGACAGTCAATGGAAACTTTAAGGGACATCTTTTCAGGACAAGCGGCAGACAAGGGACATTTATTGGACCTATAAAATGACATGTATTGATTTATTTGCACTGATTTCCTTCACAATATAGTTTTAACAGCATAAAAAAGAGGTGGAGGTCCACATGTCCAAATTTCCGTCGGCAAGATACTGAACCAGAAAAACAGACAAGCAAGGTGGATTTGATGCTTCGTGTTTGAGACTAAACATTATAAAAAACAATTATAAAGCCATTCAAGCTACCAGTAGCTTGAATGTTTGAATAAAAATGACCTCATTGAGGTCAGTTAGGTTTGTAAAATCAGATTCAAAGCATCTGTAAACGAATTAAAGTGAAACTCACTTTAATATGATACGAATCTGCTTAACAACCAGCGGTTCCGTACAGTTTCTAAAATTGTGGAGTGATATTATGGAATGAAAAAGTTAATTTAATAGATTCTGTTATATCATTCTCTGTAGTTATATAAGAAAAAAACATAAAATTGTCCTGCTGTCAAAATATCTGATCTGATTTATTAACTGCTATAATGTCTCTGCATTTTATAAATTAAATAAATATTTTATTTCAATATGAAATTTTAGTTACCAACTTTTGAAGCGTATTGGTGATTTTGTATTATTCATATGTATTTATTTATACTCTTGAGTGTGGTCTTTAATATAAGCCGAAATAAGTTTTTCTATGACGCCCTCATACATTTTTTTATTACTTTCTTTTGTGAAATAAATAAATAAATACATAAATACAGGCAATCTTTGTCAGGTCGTTGTTTTTGCTTTGCTTAATCTAATCATTCTACATATTTTGGTTGAATAAACCCCTATTTTTCCCACTTTTATCTGATCTCCTAGTTTCTTTGCTTTTACTCCGGTCCTTCACAATAAACGTGGGAGTTGAAGAGATAAAAGCCTGTTTACCATTTCTGTTGAACCTCTTTAAGTGTTTACGATGGAAATAAAACGTTTTTTCCCGTCAAAAAACAGTTTTCTTCACATTTCTATTATTACCTGATCATCTCTTACTCAGTGAGGAAACACAACTGGTATCGTATTCCAGAAGTGTTAATATAGTTTTGACAAAGACTGGAGATTATTATGGCTGTTCAGGTTTAGTGAAGGTATATTCTCTCTTGCTAATTTCATGCGTGAGTAAATCAATTAAATGTTTTTTTCCTCTCACTCTCCTCTTGCCCGCACACAAATATTCACCTGTCAGGAGAGTTTGTTGATTGCATCCGGAGCCCATCTCTGATCCTCCGTAACCCCCCGTTATTCACCTCCCCGTACCCACAAAACCAACACATGACACTGGTTCTGAGTTCATCCCTACACACATTTCAGGTGAATGACACTTGGCAGGAGTCCAAGGCAAAGAGTGGGGTTGAGAAAGCAAAGGTAAAGTTACTCCTGCCGGTGTTATAACACTTGGCAGTGTGTTTGTGTGCTCTATCAGTCGCTCCGAGGCTTTGAGTTCAACATGAGTGAAAAAAAGCCAAACAAGATGGCAATATTGAATCTGTGTCAGTTGTTGAAGAGGCTGAGGGGACAAACATATCAAGGTTTGTACTGTGAAGGTACACGCATGAGAGTCAACAAACAGCAAGTGTACTCTGTTTGATATTATCGGAAGAGGGGAGAGCTGTTTTCACACTGTTCCTTTGAAGGTACGCCAGAGATACGTCCAGAGCATTTCTGCAGCGAAAACATGTTATTTACCGACTCGCTAAACTCCGGTTAATTAACGAGGAGGGTTTTAGAATGACATAATTAAAAAAAAACTTTATCAGAAGAAGAAGCAAACACGAAAGGAAGGTTTTTAACGTAGCGTATTTGAAACTTATGGCATTTAGAGCAATATTTAAGGTCTTAGCAAAATGTCCGCGTTGAATGTAAATATCACATTTAAATGTTAAATCAATAAGTTGGATGTCGTAAACATAGTCCGGCACAGCAGGTGTTCTACTGCCGGTAGGGAATGTATCGTAACCATCCATCCCTCTTCATTGGACCATTAATTTGGTCCTTCAGCACACTGTCAGAATTAATTTGCATATAAGCTACATATACCATGAGTTCAGACTTAACAATTGGATTCATAGTCGGTATTTCAATTTGTTTTATTTTCGATCAAAAATTCTGATTTAACACTTTTAATTGTTTTGATTCAACATCAACATTTTATTTATTTTACATTAATGGATCTTAATCTTACCGTTCATTTTTGCATACGTGCAACATGAACACCAAATTACACGTCCAGATAAATGTGAAACTATAAAATGTTGCAAATAATAAAAAAAATAAAACAGCTAAATGGTGATTGGGAAATATAAACATTAAAATAAAATTCAATAACATTTTTATGTGAAAAAGCGATCACAAATATCGCAACCAATACATAAATTACAATCTAATTTGACATTGGAAGAAATATTTTTGGTTAATTGTTTAATTTTTAATGAGAAATATGTGAAGTGAATATTCTGGAGCCAGAGGCAGAAAGGCGGTAGAATTTATTCGAGTGTTTAATTAAGGAAGAGCTGAGGAGGAAGCCAATGATGAGGTGAAGGCTGGAGCTCCTGGCCGGGAACTGCGATCTGCAGAAAGTTAAATTACAGTTAGAAATGGGCCACAGCCCCAGAAATAAGCTTAATTAGCAGAATTGCTTTTTTTTCCTCGGAAGAAAACGCCAATGTAGCTGTCAATAATGACGGGGTATAATCTGCCGAGAAACCGTAGGAGAACCGGGGTTCTAATGCTACGGGTTGATGAATTGATGGTGTGGAACCAAACCAGGAGCCAGGTGAGTGGGGCAGAAAACCAACTGGACTAGGAGAGTCACAGGTGAGCCTGACTATATATTCTGAGGAAGGACAGGGAATACAGAATATGGTGGTTTTTTAAATCTTAACTCATATCATCAGTCAGAGTTTAATCTTGGGTGGCTTTAGCCCAATAGGTAGGGCGGTCGTCCTGGCCCAATCTTCTGCTTGGGGGTTCTGCTTTTCGAACGCCTGCTCCTTGTGGATGGGTCAAATGCAGACAACAGAATTCATCATGTCTTACTGTGTATAACTTGTACTTGTATGACTAAGTGATAAATAAAGTCTCTATTATTATTATTATTATTATTATCACAGTCCGATCGAGCATCAAGATATATGACTAATCACTACGTGTGTCTAACTTTGTATTTGTATCCTATCGAAGAGCCCAGCCCCACAGGGGTCACAAGCAAGTGTACGTCTGATGCCGGTCCCAAGCCCGGATGAATGCGGAGGGTTGTTTCAGGAGGGGCATGTGACGTAGAAACTATGCCCAATCAATATGAACGAGACACCGAGGGTGGTTCAGGCAGAGGTGGCGGGGAAAAGAGCTGAGTTAGCACAGGTGTCTTTTGTTGCACTCGTTGCTCTCTCTCCCCTATCTGCAGTTGTGTGCTGGACCCAGGAGGAAGTAGGAAATCTGACAGTTATACTATTCCTGAGTGTTAATATATACTAAAGATTGTTTCCTGGATTTAGCTGCTCAGACTGTGTCCCCTGAGAAGAACCACCTGAGGCGGAAACACAACTGCTTTGGCGAAAATTAGACTAAAGTTTGTGCAGCAGGTTAAGTGTCACCTCTAGTTCTGTACTATGGAGGCACTTATAAAGGTGTTTTTTATTTTTATTTAAAATACAAACTCCTGCATTTCATTTATATTTTGCTGGGGTGGAATTAAATGAGAAGCAAATATCTTTATGTCAACAAACTTCTCCAGAATTCTTCTTTCTTCTTTCTTTGATGACTCCTTTCCCCTTCATCTATTTCATTTATTAAGACTGAGGGGGGAAATAACCGTATACAATATTCACCATCGAGCGGCTTTAGGCTGATTACAGCCACCGGGTCGAGACTAGAATTAACTGAATGCTTGAGCGCTGTGACAAAATGGACAATACTCTGTGAGATGCACCCAAGGTGTTCATCAGAAATTCTACTGTTGAAAATGATGAAAATTCTATAAAGATGAAGACTTAGTTTAGTTTCACACAAAGGTGTAGGTGGATTGTTGAAGAGATTCAGCAGACACAGCTGTAGAGTGAGGTGAAGCAGCGCTCCTGTCCATAATCTGATAAGTGTGGACACGAAGCTCCATCCACCACTTTGTGCTTGTTCTCCCTCACAAGTTGAACCTGACCCTTTGAGGACTTCAGAATCTTTTTCAGGCATCTAAAAATGTTTAATAAGTTCACAAAGAGATGGAATGAGAAGATCTAATGTGGAGGAGAGAGACATCATTGCATTAACTATGGAATCCAACTCAGATAAATGAGTCCAAAGACACAGAATATTTCTGTGTCTGGATGCCTGTTGGATGGAGGGTGGATCAATAATGCTGGACTTCCATCGAGACCCTTCTCGTCCTACTTTTTTGGGATGTTTTCTGGTAGATTTGGGGTTTAAATTCCTCCTTTGCCTTTCTCTCTGTGTCTTGAATCTACTTTAGAAACACTTCTACTGGGTCTTTTTTGGATCCTCGCTGAGACAAATGCCCTATAAAGAAGACAGCATAGAAAGACAGAAATAGGAAAAACAAACATGACAAGCGTTAAAGCAATAAGATTTTTTTTAAAGACATGGCTGCATTATTAGATATCAATATCCCCTATCCATATTTAAGCCTATTTTTACATTTTATTTAGAACTAAATATTAGACAAGCCCCTTAAGATGAGACCATCTTGTTTTCAAAATGGTTCTAAGAACACAAATGTACAACAATAAAAACACAGTTCAAAGACATTATTTGTCCATTTCACCTTTAGTTATCAATGATGTAAATAAATGAAAAATACATAAATACAATGTATACATACATATTTAATAAATGACATCCGAACAACTGGATCATAAAGATGAACTTCCTGCACACAACCACAACAAATAAATCAGGACCCTCTGTAAAACAAATCAAAGCACAGTTGAAATACCGGGCTTTGGAGAACAAACAGCTCAGTATCCCCATTCACAAAGGACATCAAAGACACCAAGGTCACATGTCACAATGACATCAAAGCCATACCAGAAGTAATTGTGGAAATAACATGAAACCCTATTCCCAACATTCATCTGGAGTTCCTCCTTGTCATATTCTCATCAAATCTGCCAAGTTTCATCAAAAAGTCGTTTTTGTGTAAACCTACAGACAGACAGACAGACAGACAGACAGGCAGACAGACAGACAGACAGACTGTGAGAAGTGCCAATTATAACATGACCTCCTTTGAGGACCGGAGGAGAAATTTGATGCTTACGACATGTTTCAAAGGACAGGAGCGTTTTTAAAGCTGTCTCACATTATCTTTCTCTTTACAACACTCAAGCAAACAGTGTTGAAAGCATCTTTGGAAGTGATTTTCCTCACATACGTATAACGCTTAACAGTACAGGGTAAAAGCATTGTTTGTCCATCATTATTTTGTGCTTTATAATATGCCAAACATTTTCAGCGGAAGTTTTTCACAGGTAAATTTTTGTTTTTAGTGGATCAGTAGGAAGGCCAGTCTGGTATCTGCACTGATCTAAAGTCCAGAATGTGACGTTACCTGGATAGCAGCAACATGCTCTTTTCAAACCACTGTGTTCATTTTTGTGTTAAAGCAGCCTCACTGATGTGTAAAACATTCCATTAGACATTCTGGATTTTTCCACTGGATGGTCCACTTTAACCAACAGGACCTGATGTCTTTGTTTTGAGTAACAAAACAAATTATGCTGCATCGAGTTTTGCAACAATTTATCTGCATCACACCAATCTCACGCTGAGCGGGAGGAGACAACACACATTTATAAGCTCCAATCTGCAAGATGCCCCGCTCAGTTTAACAGTTTGATAGGGAAATAAATATTCCTTTGTCCCCACTTACTCCCACTTAGATCCCAGTTTGAGACTTGCACCTGAGCGTGCCAGCGTCTTATCTGTCTGTAATAAATCCTTATATTTAAGTAAGACAACTGAGATTACTTCAGTTAATTCCTTTTTAGACCTAAAGACAAGAGGCAGAGCTGAAGATGTTCAGATTTTCTTTGGGATTGAGGAGCAGGGACAGGATTAGAAAGGAGCGCATCAGAGGGACGGCCCAGGTTAGACGTCTTGGAGACAAAGTAATAGAGGCCAGATTGAGATGGTTTGGACATGTGGAAAGGAGGGATAGTGGGTATATTTGTAAACGGATGCTGGGAATGGAGCAGAAAAAGGGGAATATCAAAGAGGAGATTTGTGGATCTGGAGAGAGAGCACATGCAGTTGGTTGGTGTGACAGAGGGAGATGCAGAGGACAGGGCAAAATGGAAAAAGATCATTGGCTATGGCGACCCCTAAAGGTGAAAAGTAGAAGAAGAATAAGAAGAAAACAGTTTAACTAATGGCAGATGCAATTTCACCTTTTTCAACCATGTGGCAGATAGAATAGCCTGAGAAACAAAACCGGTTTATCTGATGTTGTCTGAATTATACCCTGATCTATCACTATTGCAGAGACGGTCTTAGCAATGAGTTGTTGAGTTTTCCCTACGACAGTTGAACGAATGACTACGATAAGATGTACTTTGGTAGTGTGCTCACCTGCAATGGTGCCCTAACCTTGAGGGGTTTCTCCCCTCTCACCTTTTACTTCTCTCTGACTACGTTCACACTGCCGAACTTAATGCTCAATTCTGGCTCTTTCTTGGATTGTATTTTCTTCTCTAGCTGTTCACATTACTCAAATATGTCCTATATCGAGCTCCAGTGCCAACAGTTCGCTGCCCTAAGCTGACCGGCAGGCACAAAAAAGACGTCGCACGCAGCACGCTATCAATACGGAAGCAAGATGGAAGCCACCAAAGTTAAAGGTAAAGTTAAAGTTTGTACGCTTTCGTTTGTAGTAAAGGATGTTATAATGTTGTTTTCTTGTGAAGGAAACTCCCAATAGAAAATGTTTGTGACGTCAAAGTCGCATGAATTCTGACTCAGATTGGAGTCTCATTGAAAAAAACAAAAAACACATATGGAAGTGGCCCATGTCGAAACTGGAAAGTCTCCCTTCCCCTTTTTAGTCTGCGTGTCTTTGGCTGTAACTGCAGCTGGTGACTTTTTCACGGTAAAAGTCTACAATCCCCTATCAGGCCCCGCATCATGCAGTATAACCAGTGTTGTTACCTTCAGTCATCGCCAGACCACCTTCATCAGTTCACCATTTTGGGGCATGTCTTGCATTTGTTTTTGATTCCCACTGACTTGTTTTTCTCTTTGTGTTTTAATTGTGTGCCTATGTTTTTATTGACTGCGCAGCACTTTGGACAACTCTGTTGTTTTTTTAAATGTGCTTATAAATAAAGTTGAGTTGAGATAAAGGATGGTCAAGCTCACCTGCCATCTCATTCGTCCCGCTATCTTGGATCACAGGAGTCCATGCTGCCTCCTGGTTATTTCCAAACGTGTAAACATTCACCTTTTTAAGCAAACGTTAATGTTACCTGAGTCTTGCTCCTGTGTTGAAATCCCTAACATTACCAGTACATTCTCCTCTAAGTACCGTCGTCTTCTCCATCCTCACAGCCCATCATTATTTCTCATTTTCCCAATCGCCCCAACTGTAGGAAAAGGAGTATAACCCGTGTTTGCTGACAGACGTGTTGCGAAAGTGTTCCCATGCCCATGGAGGATTGGTAATATTGTTATGACCAATGTTTTTCAACCTTCTAACCATCATGTGCCCCCCTACCTCTTCTTACACACCAACAGCCGAGTAAGGGCTGATGCTGCAGGATAAATAAATACTAGACACATACAAATAGAATATATATATATAAATATGTATATATATATATATATATATATATATATATAAAATGTATTTACAGTATATGAGATGGAATAACAAATAAATCCTGCTTTTTATTTACCCTTCCAGCTATTCCAACTCTTACTGTACACACACAGGTTGGCAGCAGAGCAATGTTCTGCAAGGTGTAAACTAAACAAATTAAAGTTGAACACATGATGCCTCACCTCACCACAGATTAATGACAGGGATTTGCCTGAATGGATTCACAAAATGCAGCAGTGTTAGTTTGTATTGGAAACAGTTTCCGTCTTTCAGTCTGATCGTTTTCTATACATAGTCGCTCCCTGTGCTTTTTCTTCAAGCTTCAGGAGATCCGGGGCTCACATTGGCAAGTTGTTGCAAATGGCGTAAACATCTTAACAGCGAAATTGTCGTTTCAGGATGAGCCGCACGCAACGTAATCCGGAAATCTGAGATCATTTTATGACAGAACTTCAGTTCCTCATGCATCTCAGGACACGGTTTCCGTTTGGTTTTAAAATGTGTTTTGAGCGACCGGATCAAAAACGGACAGCAAGACTCTGGTAAATGACCGGGTTACAATAGGAACCCCCTAATATTCTTTGGACGGCTCTTCTCCCGACGTAGAAATGATGCATCTCGTTTGACTTGTACTCCAATCACCTACACTCTCCGCTCTCTCCATTCTTCTCAACTGGTTGCGTGCTTCCGCTCAAAACAACCAGCAAGTCCAGAACTGATGACGTATTTTCCGCTTACGTCCGATTCGGAGATGCATCGGGACACATTAACGTTTACACTGCGAAAGATGTGATCAAATGCGTCCCAGACCACATCGGCATGTGGTTTGAGTGATTGGATCACAATGAGTCTTGGAGGTTGTTTACACTTGTATTATTTATCCTTTCTCGCTCTTCACTTGTGATTTGATTACCCAAAACACATTTTAAAACCAAGTCTAAACAGGGTCAACGAGGCTCTCTGGCTCAGACAACGGTAGGTGACGCTATTAGTGTCTCTTTCAGACAAGTACCTGCAAAAATCTGATGTTGGTTTTCAGATGTTTTCCACTATGTTTTGCCCAGGTAACAGTTCAGACCCCAGAAGGAGGCCTTTCTAAGATGCAACACACAGACTCCAAAAAGGCTGGATACCCTGAACTGCTTTTCGGAGCGTAGGCGCAGACAACAGTCAGGACCTTCTCTCCAGTAACCTTTTGTTGCTTGGAGGTTGTGGAGTTTGTCCAGGTTGAACCCCAACACAGAGGCCCTCAGACAGGGATATGTGAATATTCCTGTCACCGCCTGACGTCTCTCGCCGCCGGCATCTATGGTAAGAATAGTACAGGCCCTGTGATTCAGCCTAGGGGATTGCCCAACTACATATAGCTGGTACACTTCTGTATCTAAAACAGTTCTGATCTGACGAGGCATGGACTCCACCAGACTTCTGAAGGTGTGCTGTTGTGTCTGACACCAAGACTTCAGCACCATCCTTCAAGTCCTGCAACTCCTCAATGGGTCTGACATGTTTCCAGCTCATCCCACTGATGCCTCATTGGATGGAGGTCTGGGCGATCCGTGGACAATTCAATGCCTTGATTGTGAAAAGAATAAATGATCGAATCAGACCAGGCCACCTTTTATTTTGTTATGTGGTCCAGTTCTGAGGCAGATGAACCCGCTGAATGCGAGTTTAGCCGTGGACAGGAGCCAGCAGGGGCACTCTGACCTTTCTGCTGCTACGTGGCACCATAGGGAGCAATCTGCGATGCGCTGTGTGTTCTGACATGATTCTATCAGAACCAGCATTGACTTCTCCAGTAATTTGTTCTACAGTAACTCCTATGTGGGATATGGACCGCCATCACTCCCAACCAGCATCAACGAGCCTTCGACGCCCGTGACCTTGTTGCCACAGAGGCTCCTTTCTCCCCGTCAGAACTTATTGTACAATTAAATACCTTTAAATCTTTATTTTATGGTATAATGTTAACATAATGTTGTCTAAAAGGCGAGAAAGGTTACTTTTTTAATCACAAACTGCCCTGTGTGCATGAATTGGCTCTTTTAATCAGTGTAATGCAACTATTGCTTACTCAGTAGACAAATACTTCTTTTCACACAACTGCACATAGTCAAAAATTAGGATGACATTTCACAACAGGCTTCTCGCTGCCCTGGCAAAAATCCTCCAATTGCAAAACAATAAGATCGGTACAACCCCACACACACACTGCCAAAATGTGTAATAGCTATTTGATCAGGTCACGTTGACAGATTAACTCTTTAATGATAAACAGACGGACATTTCTGTGGAACCGAGGAGGCGTCAGGCCACAGAACCCTGACTTCCTCTGCGGGCTGTTAATAAAGAACACAGCGCGGGTCAAACAAATAAACACACCACTTGCAGCACACAGAAAACTCTTGAGACCAAGTGAACTAATCGTCTTTTTTTACAAAATGTTTTTCTGACACTATGATTCACTGAGCCAAAAGTTTGTTAAAGCGTTGGTATGTTTAAATAAAGGGCCACTGAGCTTCAACTCAGTTTTAGTTCAGTTTCCGTGGAAATCTTGGACACTGATGAACTATGGGAAAAAAAATTAACAAATGTCCGATAAAGATAAATCAAGCTTTAACAGGATAAGTGGTTATGGTTAATTAATGAATAACCATTCTCATTTGGTGAGAGTTGATATTATCGATCTATATCATTTACTGTAGGACATCCATTAAAACTGTTAGAAAAAGGATTATACATTTTATCACATTTGATAAAATATGGATTTAGAGTTTAAATTTTTTATTTTTAAGTGTACATAACAATATAACCCATAATTGCAAAGTGAAAATACGCTTCTTTTACACAATTTGCATTAAGAGATAAACAGACAAGATTACAAGTTTGGATTTTCCAACAAATTTTACATTCTAAAATAGGTTAATTCTTTTATCCTCTTTATATGCCTGGTAATGTATTTCAATTTTTAGTTTTTTACTGAAAAATAGTTAAGTTAAGTCACGTCAACTTATTTTTATAGCAAATTTAAAATACAACATATAGTTGACCAATGTGCTTCTCGGCTGGTTTAAATAAAATTAATCTTTTGGAAACATTTAAGAATTTGTTTGATAAATCATAAAATCCGGTTAAGAAAACAAATAGAAAGAGATAAAAGACTCGCAGTAATAGATTCAGATGAAAAGGTTGGTGCCATAAAAAATGGTCGTCATGACTTCTGTAAACTAAGGAAAATTGAAGAATTGAGTCTAGTGCAGAAAAGCCAGTGAGAACGGATTGTTTTTTAATAAGGCTTAAAATACTATAGTATAGACTGTTGAATAAACATTTAACAATTTTGAGTTCAGTTTTGTACCTGATAAAAATGTTTCAATTAAAAATGACCTAATAAGGCTTTATTTATTTGGTTAAACTGGTGTTAAGTCAATTTTTCTCAAATGAGAAATCAAAGGAACTCATGGCTGCAAATTATAATTTGTCTTAATCATAACTTAATCAAAGTTGATTAACTGAACCTTGTAAAGTTATTAATCGTCTGAAGAAAAGTGCTTCTATGTCACTGTATTTTATTACTAACAATATTATATCTAATAATATAATATGATATGATATAATATATTATTATATTATATTATATTATATGATATAATATATTATTATCTTATATTATAATATATTATCTTATCTTATATTATATCATATTATATTACAAAAGTTGTTGATGAGACAATAAATAATAAAACTCAATTTTCAAACTGGTTTGAAGTTAAGTTCCACTTACTTTATAATAAATGTCTTTTGTGTTTCTTTTTAATCTTGTTTTAATGCCTTAATATCTTGTACAAAAAATCTTAAACTGAAAGCTGCTCCAAATAATAAAACTCTTCAGAAACTCAAATTCATCAGAAGTTGCAGATGCAGACATTATTACTAGAACATTATTATTACTGTACCTGCTTTAAAAAACAAAAGAAAATAAATTACTGATTTATTCCTTTCCCAAGTTTGTATTTGTTAACGGTTTACTTTATGTATTATGTACACATGTTATGTAAAATATGAAGATGGTACCCAAAAAGTAGGGATGTAGTTGCAGTTTGTTCAGTTGCGGCAGATGTTGAGAAGTGTAAACCTGCACAGAAGGAAGGAGAGTTACCCTGAATGGACCCCGTGTGCTGATGAAGACCATGTGATCTTCAAAAGATATGAAGCCGAGGTTGTGTGACTCCAAACCTTTTTCTGACCACTTTTACAACTGGTTTCTTCTCCTCCCGTCTGCCAACGCTGGACTCTTAACTCTTTGATACATTTACTCTCCTACTCTGGGACTACAAACTAAAGTGAAGGCAGCAGTTAAATCAGGCCCTGCAGAGGCTTCACCTAATTCTGAACAGAGGCAATTAAATGTATATAGTCCTCTTTTGAGGAAAAATGCTTCCGCTGTTGTGAAATACTATTTACCACCCAATAAAGAGTCACTGATGCATTATTAAGGGTAACCACACCCAACAGCTTTTACAAGAATCTTAACCGGGAGTTTAGACACTCTGAGAATTTTTCCGATTATGGAAATCTGAGCCACGATGACATGAAAAGCCCCCTTCCGCCATCAACATGTTTTCCCCAACTTTCTGGACAGAGCACACGCTGACAGCTGCAGAGGGCAGATCAGAGTCCTCTGTGGGAGACCTTGAGGAGGTGGTTCAGGGAGAAATCGATACGGTTAAATGAAATACAGTAGCAAAAACAGCGTTTGGAAAGAGGGAGAGAAATGGGTAGAGAAGGGCAAACACGCACATGTTGCTGTGATTACGCAGTGAGGGGTTAATGATCAGAGGGGGGCCTCATCAATGTGTAATAACATCTTTTTAGAGGTCAGTCACTCGATGGTCACGCTGGCCCCCAAAAATCATCGATGCGCAGTGAGCCTGTACGCAAACATCACACACACTGTTCACATGTGATTGCACGTCTCTGAGATCGATAGACTATTCTATATGTTGTCATATTGTAACTGTTTTTAAAGTTTTACTTCAGTAGAAGGATTATTCCACTCTTCATTTTTCAGCGCTCATCCCTTCCATCAACTAAATCAGTGCAGTGATTTTTTTTTTTTTGTATATTTTGACATGACCTACTCAGAAATTGGAGGAAAAAAGTCATTAAGAAAAATGTCATTATGCTTTGTAATGATTATTTAATGAAAAACACTAAGAAGAAAAAAGACAAACAAAAACTACTAACTATTTAACTACTTAAATTTTTTAAAAAAGCATATAAAATAAGCTAATGAAATGGACATTTACAATTACATTTATTTTTACCTTGCTAATTTTTATTCCACATATTCAAAAAAGACAGCATAACACCGAAAACACCATAATAATCTACTGCTGTCAACAAAAATACTGTTTCTGATGTCTTCTTCAGAAAACCTGTTCGTAAGAATGCTACTAAATGTTTCTCACTAGTACATGTCTGTTATTTTACAATTAAATCCAATCCACAGTATTAATTTAATGTGCAATTTTTTAATGCGCATTTAGTCGACACTGCATGGAGTTAAAACTACGCTTTACAAAGTGTTAAATACTGCACACTGAGACAGAGTTGCAGTAACTTCCTCAGTTGTGGAAATTTAACACCCACCAACACAGGTCAGTGATAACTTTGAAAGACCCTAGTGTGTAGCGTCAAGAGCCAAGACCATCAGTGTATTTTAAATCAATCACTGGAGATCCGAAGTAGGCCTACGCTGTCGTGACCAACATCAGTTATATCCCCAAAAAGTCCCCAATCCCCTGCATTGTACAATCAATCCCCCTGGTTGAACTCACATCAGATGTGAAGTTATCTCCACAGTATTTTTCATAAAAAAGCTCCCTGAAGGTATTATAGTAAAATTTGATAAAGAAAAGATAAATCTCCTCAAGTCAATGCATAAGTACCAAAATTGGACTAATTTGGATCAGTGGTTAGTAAATTATGTAAAAAAAACAGTGTTTTTTCTGGGTAGCTCTTGCAGTAGTATAGTATAGTATAGCTATAATATAGTATAGCTAGTATAGTAGCTCTACCAGCTACTATACTAGCTTCCCCTAGTGTGATAAACATACAATAATTCCAGTACTTTGTTGTATTACAATCTCTGAAATATAAGATGGATCTCCTCGAGCCGATTCTTATGCACCAAAATTTGGACTAAATCAGACTAACGGTTTGGAAGTTTTTGTAAAAAGCTCCCCCTAGGGAGTAAAATCCAAACTTTTAAATCCAAACTTAATATTTACGAGATAAATCTGATTGAAGTGATCCAAAAGCACCACATTTGGATTAAATTAGACCAATGGTTGACTATTTATGACCCGAAATCTTTTGGAGAAAAAGCCCCCCCCCCCCCCCCCCCTCCGGTGGCAGAAATATGCAACAGATTTTTCCCCAAATCACTCCTGTTCTTCCTTACACTAGGGTCTACGTTGGTATAGAATTTGAAAACGATCCATGAAACTGTTTCGAGTTAATCTTGTTAATACGAAGGCTCTGCAACAGGCGGACGCCATAGGGCCGATGATGATACAATAATAACCCAAACTATTTGTCGATACCAATATGAACACTATAGCGGACTCAATGTTTAACTTTAAACTTTTAGTCGTGGAGAGTTAAGTCTATTGTAGTACATTAATGAGTCAAACACATCCACAAAGGGTCGAGGTCAAGTACGCATCACTATACAATGAAACATATAAACTCATACACAGTCATACGCCCTATAAGCACACATCTATATCTACAGTATATGTATATATCCTTTTACTCCAACACACCTATTCATTTATAATCCAATTAGAACCCGGACCACCTCATTTAAAGAAGTAAAACCGAACTGGCTACTAGGAATACATCTGGTCTTAATTGTAATCTTGCGGTTGTATTTTCCATGTGTGATCACTCTTGGATTTTTACTTCCGTTGTTCCCCAGCGTCAGCTGGTGGATTATTTAGTTTATCTTAGCAAGTAATTAAAAAGACCTTCCAGAGGAATATCTGATTGTTTGTTTTCCGTTCCTTTTGGAAATACACTATTCAGCCACTAAGAAGTTCATAGACCCAAACTTTTACTTTTTACGCTTCCCCAATATTCTAATGGTTTTCGACAGCTGTGAAAAATATTTGTAGTGTGTCTTGAATCAATATGTAACCAACAAGTAAGTAAAATTCTCTTTTGGCACTTTGGCGCACCAACATATGACTTCTGGGGCAAATACTTCAGTGGCCAAGACTTACATGAATACAAAAGCCAAAACATTACGTTGTGATATAATCTGAAATAGTAATGATCATAATACTATCTGAATACTGAATACTATGACTACGTTCCTACTTAGCGTTTTCAGAACCGCTAGTTGCTTTATAGAATCACAGAACCCTAAAAGTGTTGGACACCATCTTTGTCTGATGGCGGTGACACGATCCATACACCGACAGCTTTTGCTGGATATGATTTTAAACTGTTGTAAGAAGCCCGACCTGACACCTGGTGCTGCTCATAGCTATCTCCGACACTCTGTGCTAGATTGGAATATGTTCTCTTACTGTGGGGGCCACTGTGGAAATAGCATCCATCACCCTTAGAGCTCCTGCAGTTCTGTGATCCATGATGTGCTGGATCATTTCAGGCACGGATTGGTTAACAGAGTCCCGGCCATCTTTATCAACCAGGTAAGGGAGAATAGTCCTTTATCTAGTTCTCTCTGAGGGATGGCGGACTTTTGAAATGTTAGCAGCAGGTATCATGGAAAGGGCCTCTTCTATAGAATGCATAGGGTGGCCCTCTTTTTTCTCATTTTCAACTTCATTCATGTCACTTCTGTAAAATTCAAAAAGGCAAAATTGTCCGTTAATATTTCCAGTTTGGCAATAACGCACTCAGTCTTTGGGGGGTTGGGAGTGTTTGTATGAGGGGGGGTTTCAGAGGTTGCACTCCAGCAGTTTGTTCACAGCTATGGGGAAAAAAGCTGTTTAGCAGTTTGTTTGTTCTTGTACGGTAGCCGCTGAGCCATTCTGAGGGCAGAGTGATGAACATAGTATCTGCAGTGTGAGGGTCTTTCATGATGTTTGTGGCCTGTTTGTGAAGCTGGCTAGTGTGGATATCTGTCGTGTTTGGGGGGAAGGGAGAAAACAATCAAATGTGCAGTTTTTATGATTCGCTGCAGGTCTTTCTGTTTTGCTGTCAGTGTTCTATCAATAGTGCGTCGGTAAAAGTTTTTCAAAAGGTCGAGGGAGTTTGTTGCACTTGAGGGTTCTTGGGAAAAAGAGGAGCTGTTGGACTTTCTTAGTGAATTGTGATGTGTTCATGTTCCAGCACAGCTTTATTATTTTTTGCATGTGTGAGCCACAACAGCCCAGTGAATGTCAATGCATAGCTTATATCCCTTGATATTTATACTTACGCTGTATTATTCTGAAATTCCATCAATATCTTTTGGCACTTAATTGTATAATTGATACTAATTCTTCTTTTTTCAGCTGGTACCTTAGGAGTCGCCATTGCCTGTTTCCTCTTTGCCCTGTCGTCTGCATCTTTGTCCGTCACACACAACAACTGCACTATTATGTAAAGCATATATAATTGATAGTCATACTTTTCGTTGATACAATGTTGAATTCAAGGCTTTTGTTGAGAATTTTTCTACACTTTTCTTAGTTCATCTTTAGCTTTGCACACTTTGCGTTTAAGTTAGTCATACAAGTTTTCATCTCCCTAAAAGTGGGGAAATGTCCATCACTCTTTAATTGATCGTTCCTAGTTCTGAGAGAAAACGGCACCTTTGAACTCAATCAGTTTCTGTGACATCAAACACAAACTAAACCTTAATAAGGAATATGACTCATCCATCACATGGTCTACATCTCACGCACATTATATATGCATCATTTGTGCAACATTATCCAGAAACACGCCATTAACCTCCACTGTTATGCAGATGACAAACAATTGTACTTGTGAATGAAACCAGGTGACTCTTACCTCATGAAACCTGGATGACCTTAAGTTAGTGTGCTGGGACCCAAACACCTTAGAAATAATTTAACTGACAATATAACTACCCGGGATGACATTACCTTGGCCTCCAGCACCACTCTGAGGAACCTGGGAGTTATCTTTGATCAGGATTTTCCTTTTGATTCTAACATTAAACAGATTCCTAGGACTGCCGTTTTTCATCTTGAATATTTCTAAAATAAGGCACTTTTACGTCTCAATTAGATGAAGAGAAATTAGTTAATGCATTTGTTATTTCAAGGCTGGATTAACGCAATTCCTTATTATATCTCTCCCTCCCTCCTAATACATCCCTCTCACTTTAATGCATGTTGCTGTATTTTCATGTTACTAACTTCACTTCTTCCATGGAGTATTTGGGCTTTTCCCCCCTGCAGGGTCTCATGGATGGTGGCTGGATCTGCTGCTTTGGACCTGCTTGATGCCCAATAATTACAACATGATGATGATGATGATGATGATGAAAATGAGGATGGTTATCATTATTGTAGTATAGTATTTTTCCAGAAGCTATTGCTAAATGTAATCATACTATTATTTTTGTAAAGGTTGCATTTCATCATAGATGTTATATGATAATTAGTCTGACTGAAAGTCTTTGGTTCTCTGACTCTTCAGAGCGATATGCAGGAGAACATTCTTGCTTTGTTGGTATTGTATCTACCATGACTAAGTGCTTAATATGGAAGTTAATGTAAAAATAATCTGCTATTTTCTACTTCGTAGCACATGTAGGTTTTTTATTTTGCACTTAAACTTAAATAAACATTTTTGTTATTAATAATGCAAAACCCGGGTAATATACACAGTGCTATATAAAACATACCAGCTTTGCAATTACATCAGAATGCAGTGAGAGTTTCTGATTATCACCCAGAGGAGTCTGACATCATGGCAAAGAAAAACATTCATGTTTCCCAAAGGAAAAAACTCTTACACAGGCTCGAGGAATGGATGAAAAAACACACCCCAATACTACAAAATTACATCCATTAAAATAAATTACACAGCGAGATGACAGAGGGGATGGGTTGATGTCAGGCGTTGAAATGTGTGATTTAATGCCAATTATAGTACTAAAGCAAATCCTTGTTTAACGACAGATTTTATGAGGGAATAATGAGCCATTCCAATCCAGACCAGCATTCGTTCCTTAATCCACCATGTTTCCACAACGCAATTTGAAGACCTTCAGCTGTGAACTCTAAACGTCTGCAGGTACTTAAAGGCAGTGAATCACAGACGGAGTCCTGGTTCTCATTCAATGTTGTGACTCGTGGACAGTGTGTGTCCTGTCCCTGTGTGTGTCTGCAGTCTAATTGTAAGTATCAATCAAGAGATCTTTTAGCGTTTATGAAGTCATGTTGATGCAAAATCATTAAAAAAAATATATATAAGCATTGTACAAAGTGTTTGGTCATAGCTCACTTGTCAACATGTCTGTTTTGTTTTTCATCTAAACTGTTTTTGAAATATTCTGTTCTTCTCCCTGGTAACTAAAAAGTCATGTGTTGTACAGTGGCCTCTTGACAGTAACTCAAGCTACACAGTCATCCTGGATCCACATTCCTCACCTATATATCATTATGTGTGCGCACCAGACACATGACATCTGTTGCAAGTCTGTTTTTTCATCGGAGGGGGTTAAATCGGGTTAAATCAAGGATCTAAGTACGAAGGTTATGTTAAGATGTGAAGACCTTAGAGCTCATTGTGGCATTGGGATTTATGACAATACGCCAATACAAATAAAATGACTTGTTTTATCATACACAGACAAATAGCTGCCACTTTCACACCTGTATGAACATCTGGGTGCTCAGGAAAAATGATAACTCCCATATTTGGGCTCTCTCCTGGTGCATTTATTGAGGGTGTGTCATAGTGGGAGATGCTGCATTTTGTCATTGTCACATCTCACATCTATGCTAATAAGTGTTAAGGCCACCATAGGCAAGATGAGTGTGTGTGCCGTGTGTGTTTTTGTGTTAGTGATTGTGTGTGTGGGGATGGGGGGGTATCACTTTCCACCCTGTTGGCGCAGGCAAGGTCGATCAGTGCATGTTTTTTAGCTCATTCACTCATTTACTTACCACCACCAACCCTTTCACCCCTTACACACACTCATGCACACACACACACACACACACACCCACACACACTGAGGTTGTAAGAGTTCAGAGCAGGGTACACAAGGACCCCTCTGAACTCAACAAGTTGGCTCCTTTCCAACGAATATCTCACCTCAGTTGCACAGCTCACAACAGAGTAAAGTCTTCCTGCCCTCCGTCCTCACACACACACGCACGCACACACAAACGCACACACAAGGATCACAACTTAAAATACGACCCAGTTTTACAAAACAACAGGATAAAATAGCCTACTAGGATTCAAACCCTCATTTGATCGAGCCAGATGACCTCAAGGCGTCTTTTCTCTTTGACTCTTACACAAAGCATTTGCATGGCGTGCACCCGGGCACCAGAGCTAAACAGATGTTACCAAGACCCACATGAGTCATGAGCCTGCTAAAACCACATCAGACTTTGTAAACATGAAAGAAGATGATGGAAAAATAGGAAAGTGGAACAAACAAGAGAAGGATGCCTTGGAATCCTGGAGGACTACTCTGGCTGTCACGCACAAATCACCTGTGTGCATGTTAAAACGTGAAGCACACACAGTACCAGTCCGATGTTTAGACACTGAGTTCAAGTGTCGGACTGTGCTGCACTGAGTGTGCACTCATGTGACACACTTTATACAGCCACACATGCTTAGCCTGTAGAAAATCTTTTATAAATCTCTTAAAAAAATTTCCCCGCTACACTTCTGGCAAAAAGTATCAGGCCCTTTAAAGGAACAGTATGATGAAGTGCAATAATAAGATAAAAGATCCTGTAAGAAGAACGGCACAAGCACTAGTCATTAAAGAGAGAAGATTATGATGCAAAAATGTTAATGGGTCGATAGGTTATCACTAACAAATTAAAAAACAACAGGACATCAAAACTACCGCACAAAACAAGACATATACAGAAAAAAATGTACATTCGGCTTTTCGTCACTATGTTCTCAGATTTAGCGATACTTATCCATTTCTTTTATGGTATTTTGTTGCTTTATGATCAAATTATAGCCTTTGTTGTCTAGTAATGGTAGATCTCCCAAAAGACCCCCATCCCCTGCATTATACAACCATTGGTCCATTCATATGCTCCAAATTTGGACTAAATCGAACCAACGGTAGAGAAATTACGCGCAGAAAACGTTTGAAGCTAAAGCTCCCTCTAGTGTCAGAAATCTAAAACTGATCTTTACCAAAGTCAATCCAATTCTTTTTCACACGAAGATTTATGTGATTATAAAATTGGACAATGATCCATTACATATTTTTTGAGTTATTTCTGGACACAGTGTTTATCTAAAACAAGTTCCCACTAGTGGGTAAAGAATGGACTACCAGAGATAAATATATATATTATATATAATATGATATTCATAAGATAACGCTCCTTGACTCTATTCGTATGCATCAAATTTGGAATATATGGGAACAATGGTTGAGAAATTATGTTTTTTCCATAAAAAGCTCCCACTTGTGATTTCCTGGAGTTTATTAATATTCACCAACTTTGGACTATATTGGACAGAAATGATGGCCTGAAAAATGTTTGTGTCAAAGCTCCCCCTAGTGTCAGAGATATTCAGCTGATTTTTCTCAAAATCAATCGAGTCCTTCCTCACATGAAGATATAGGATTTGAAAATAATCCATGAAAACAAGATTCCGCCAGAAGTGGAAATGACAATTCCATAATATCCACAGTATTTTTCGCTGCTGCTATGGTTTGACTCAAAATGTTAAGCATGTGATTTTAAGGAAATACCTATACAAATCTTACAGGTGAGCATTCGAATGAGATGAACATGTATGTGTTTAAAAACTGAACACTTCCTCTCCATGTTCAATTTTAACTCTTGGGACCGGAAACCACAATAAGGGTCTAGATGGTTCTTAACGGAGGAAAAGATCAGAAATGTGTTTAGGAGAATAAAAACATTGAGTAGCTCATTAATTAGTAGGCCAGCGCAAAGATCTGAGAACTGGACTGATAGGAGTTCTGATTTTACACAATGACCTTGTTTAAGGGAACTTCAAGCATTAAACTATGGTGATGTATATATATATATATATATATATATATATATATATATATATATATATATATATATATATTTGAGTTATTGACTGATTGATTGAATGATTGGTTTATTGATTGATTGGTTGATGTTGCACCTACTTTGCTGATGTTGATAGATACACGTGTTCTAAGGATGATGAACTTTGTTTATACTTACAAATAGTTATATAGGACATAATTGGTAAATGTAAATGTGGAAAACTGTGAAGATTGTTTTTGTTTGGTAGTTTTGGAGATTTCTCTTCGCCTCAGCTTCGCAGGTGGTTTGAGCACAAAGAAATGTGAGACAACGCAGCTGAGACAATTTAGGTCAACGCATTATCTATTCCTCAGCAATCGACTGAAGTAAATCAACATTCCATGTGATCAAACCACATTTATTAGCCCACATCCGATGAATCTCCCACACAGAAAACACAAACACACCCCTCCATTAGGGGAGTTTAGTTTGTACTGCTGCAATGTCTCAACATGTTTGCTTTGATATTTCCCCCCTTTCCCGGTTCCTCATCCTGTGTTTACTACATCACAGACGTATGTGCTTCGTTCCCCAATGAAACCCGATATCCTTACTGTACGCTCAAGAATGTTTTGACCCAGTGAGTGGCGGGGTGTGTTACTCAACAGCATCCGTTTGATGCCTCGCTGTTTTCTCACTCCATCTTTATGAATAGGCAGTAACACATTCCACACATCATCCACAGTGACTGCACCACATTTCCTGGAAGTCAAGGGGTCTTTTCTGTAACCCAGCGCTCTGGTTATCGTAACAGATCTTGAGTGATTGCTGGATTGTCCGGGATTCTCGTCCAGGAGGGAGCAGTTATGCTTTCATCCTTGACAGGAATATATTGGGGAGGGGAGTAGTAGAGTAAATCTTCTCCCTTAAAAACCACATTAAAGCCGCTTGTGTCAAAGTTAATGTATGCTTACCTTCAGCGGGGCCTAAAGCAGGTACTTCTGCAACACTCAACCATGAAGTAAAAGTCCGAAGCAACTGGGGAGCAAAAGAGAAACCCTTTTAGATGCGGGAACTGTTTTTCATCATCAGTTACGACCAAATATTGAATCAATATAATGTATGCTAAAAATTAAAAGAGTATATATAATTTCACCATTATTATTATTGACTGACATACATTCTTTTATATTCTTATAATTATATATACCCCTCATTGCTTTTTATTATTCTTTTTTCACATTTATTTTTATCCAAATTATACTTTTTTTTTTTATTCAAGCACCATCAAGGCCCATCAGTCTAAAAAATTAAAAATAAAAATCAATTTTACAAGAGCGGCCTCAAATTATCCACATTAGGGAAAGTGCTAACATCTACAGCCGGGAGGTTCCTGCATGCAATGACTTTAAATGGATCCAGGGAGAGCAGCTCTCTGAGATTTGAGTGATTTTGCAACTGATTAGGGAGCAGTACACTTAAATGACCTCTTCCTGGTTTCAGGCAAGGACAGTAACTTACCCTGTTTTCTCAAATTATAGGATCACTATTTCTTATGATTGTTGTTGATTTACTATCAGAGATTTCTGAACTTTACACTACTAAATATGATTGAAGTAAATGTAACACAGACTTTATAGCTTTTTCCATCAACATATTTTTTAAACAAAATGAGTATAAGCCGAGCTGCTAAATAATTGCGTTGTCCACCCATACCCTAACAGAAGGATTTTACAAAAAACTTTATTTATATAGCATATTTCAGCAACATGGAAATTCAAAGTAGTTGTAGTAGTTGTTAAAAAATTAAGAAAGACTGAAAATGTAAAAACAAGAATAATATATAAAATATATAAATGACAGAATAAATAAATAAAAGCTAGAATAGAAGAATATTAACTGTCTGAGCCCTTTCAACATCGGACTTTATTCAGTGTTTTCCCAAACAGTTGTGTATAACAAAGACAGAAATAAGAATAATTGAAAACATTATAAAAACTAACAAATTCAGGAAAATTGTTTGACATACATTCGGGCTCCTTAACAGTGTTACCACTGAAATATTTAGTGAAACAAACGTTCTGTTGTCGTTTGGGGTTTCAGCTGCAGAGCAAAGAGATGGTGGAACACTCACAGGTTGATTGTTTACTCATTGGCAATAAGAGCCAGCTGGAGAACGATTTTGTAGGTCAGTAATCCTCATAAACATGGTAAAGATTTTCTTGTGCAAACCAAATGTTTCAGAAACTGGTTAGGATAATAGGACAAGGAAGCAATACATGTGAGATATTTAGTTAACACAAGAGTAATATTTCAATCATTTCAACCTAAAGTCAAAACAAGCCACAAGACCAAAAGAATGATGCAGGATGGACACCATAGTGAAAGCATTGCCCAGCTTTAATAGCATAAGGGCCCAGGTGAGATTTATTTCATGTAAGCTGTTTGCCTGCAGAGGTTGTCAAGACAACCGCCAAGACATTGGGAGGGGCGTCACAGTGTAAGGCTTCCTTTGAATGCCCACCAGCAGGCAGATTGACAGGACATCAGTGCATGATGACATCCACCCAGAGCCTCTGTGTATAGTGATAAGATAACAGGCAGGGCGATGAGTTGATGGGGCCATGGGGGTACACTGTATCTGGGGGTCAAAACTTTGGCAAATTTACCTCTGAGGCGCCGGTATGTGGGAAGGTCAAAGTTTGCAAGAGTGTGCCAACGATGTAGTCAACGAGTTGATTTGGGGCCATGGCAGCGATACTGACATAACTACTCCAGAGTGTTCACAGTCATCTATGGTCACTTGTGAAATTAAATAGTTTTGGTTTTTAAGAGGTTTCTACAGCTTCATCATAGTGCAGGGAAATAACAAAAGACAGAGAGAGAGAGAGAGAGAGAGAGAGAGAGAGAGAGAGAGAGAGAGAGAGAGAGAGAGCAAAACCATCATGATAAAACCCTTTGGCTATGAAAATCAGGAAGCATATTGATATCATCATTAGTTAATTAATTATTCAAGAGAAAATCAATGCTAATGATAGTTTTCTTGAGGTTCTATCTCAGGAACTGTTGAAGGTGTATCAAATTTGATACTTAATAGTTTAAAGAGTTAATATTAGATATTTTATGTTTTCTCCAGATCAGACCTAAATCTGTGTTGTTAGTTCAAAGTAAAAATGTTGGAATTACTGCATTGTTAGAAGAATCTGTTTAAAAAGGTCAAGATCTATGAGATGATCCGGATCCCCACCAAAATCTTACAGATTGTTAGATATAAATATTTCATTAAAATCCAGTCGTCTCTTTCTGAGTAATCCTGAAAACAGACAAACAACCAAACAAACCACTGGCAGGTATTACCTCCTTGGCAGAGGTAATAGTAAACATTAATGGTGCTTCATATTAACCATTATCCTGGTCAAATACTTGTGCACTTGATGCACTTCTTGACTAACTGGCATTTAAATTCCACAGATGGTGATCCACGCTAACCTATCCGCAAGAAGAAAGTCACGGCATACAGTAAGTCAGCATCTTCGTCCACCACTTACCTTTTCCTTGAATAGTCTTTGTTCTTGCAATGTGCCTCTTAACTTCAACCAGCACAGCAAATACATTACAGTCAAGAAGAATCAACCAATGAGAGTCAGAGCTCCTTTCAGAGCACGCATGACCCACTTACCCTCTGAACCTGTAGTCCATGTACATTCAGCAGCCTTTGATGCAAAATGAAAAAGCTTAAGTGAATACATTTTAATGTACATCCATGTGTAGGGGGGGTTCTGAAACATCATGGTTATTGGTATATTTTTCCAAGCTATAACTGTGATAACTGGAAAAATACAGTTTAGACAGAATCACGAAGTTGATACATGTTGCTATGTTCAAAAAAAGATGAAGAAACTTGACCAGGCTAGCAACTCCGAAAGGCTCTACCTCCACTGGGCATACACTGTACCAATTTAGATTTGTGTTTGTTTTGCTTAAACTCATATTGTACGAATAAATCATCTGTGATGTAAAGTCCTGTACACCCTGGTGCCCATTGTGGCGTGTTGTGACTATTGACAATTGTCAATAAAGATTAGCTTGAGAGATCAGAGGAAGGAAGAAGTTTCATTGCTAGCAACATGCTAACAAGACAGAAATTAGCTGCTTTCATAATGTGTATCAACCTGTGTGTATAAACCTTTAAAAACAGCTGCGATCCTTTCTTTTTCTTCCTTGCAGTGCAGTGGCTAACAACCACGAATTGCCCTTCCTACTTCATGACTACCTATTTTTTTTATTATCCATGAGTCACCATGGCAACTCAGATGCTCCGTACCTACTTCTCAAAGACGCCGCGGGAAAAATGTAATGACCTCGTGGAAAAGACTCGTGGCTCTGCGTCAACTGCGTGAAAGCCTCAGGACGACCAAAATTTCTGACATGTCAAGCACCGTCCGACGGTTGAGTTGCTGATTGGTCTTTGCTCCCCTTGTACACAGCCCAACAAACGACGTTTGACAAACCCCATATTCGGCCTGAGATTTATGGGGCTCAAATCGGTCCTCAGTCTCTATCATGTCTAGAACCTCTATTTTGCTCAGAAGCTTAGTTTACGAAGAAACACCACTCATAGAAAAGTTCTCCCAGGAGGCCAGTGCTCACATCTTTGGTGCAGCCAAATGTCACTTAAGTTTACCTAAACCTAAACAAGGGCTTTTGGTGCATAAACAATAAAAATAATGAGAAGTTTCATGTTAGCTGTAACAGTATCTCCACACTGAAGGATAAGCAAATTCTACACACAATGTTAATGCAAGGCCGCAAGTTGACGTAAACCCAGGGGACATAAATGAAAAAATGTGAATGGCATATGCAAGATTACTTTCAAGTTATCCATGTTTTTGTGTGAGTTGAAAATGTTCAACTTGATTGATAAATGTGCATGGCTCCGTGTCGCGTAATCTTATCAGTGCTGAGATTCTTCAGACGTCACACTTGCGGACTTTGATGCAGAAATGGAGGACAGGTTAACTGTAGCTGTATATGGGCATGCAGAGATCTACAATGAAACTTAACATGCCTGTCAAAATCAGGAGAGAAAAAAATGAGGGACTTTAGGAAACAAGTTAGGAGTCTGAACTAAATGTTGAGTTCAGAAACGTCTAACAAGAATCTAACAATTACTTCAAGCTGAAAAAAGGCTTACATGCAACACAGACACAACTAAACCTGATAGTGGGTATTGTGTGGAGTGTGTGATCAAGCCCTGATAATAGCAATAATAGTAATAAATACATGTTTTTTTTAAATTGTTAAAAGAAAAAGGAAATAATACATTAATAGAAATGTAAGGACATTTGTGAATAACATTCAATAACATTTAAATCAAAATCAAATTCTGTTTAGCGCACCAAAGAAGAGTTAATGTTGTAGATTACAACAAGACTTAAAAATAAGAGTAAATAAAAATAACAAAAAACGAGATAGATAGATAGATAGATATTACCCTCTATGTCACTGAGGACACGCAGGTTCGAGTATACATTTTGTAAAAAGACACGTGTCCTCGTCACTGATTGTGTCCTAATTTGGCGCGGCGTGCTAGCATGAGTTAACCAGGACATGTAGTTCATTTAGTTCACAGACCTTTGTTAAGTGTACTCTCTCTGTGACCTCTGCATCTGCGGGTCTGTGCTCAGCAGCAGTTCACCTCAGTCACCCCTGCCTCAGCTAACCGACCCCTTCAAAATACATACCTTCCAGCCACATTGTCTGCATTTAAAAGTCTCAATGGAAATTCCTCAGGTTTCTGATGCAAAAATAAAGCGACCAACCACATTGTATAAAGACTAAAAATGTTTGCATTTAACTTTGTCGCATGAGCGGGTCTAATGGTTTTTAGCTGTTGGCTTCTGTGCAGGCAGCAGGCAGGGTTTGAATCTCATAAATCCTAGCTACTCTAAGAGCTATTCAGGCATGAATTAACCCCTCAGCTTTTATATACCAAATAAACATTATATTATTATAACTTGTATACATTAAATAAGGTTCAACGTGGGAACATTTGGTGTGTTCCTCAGTGCAACAACACCTCTGTAAGTTATTTCTTCACAACAGAGTGCAGTCACATAGTGGACCCAAATGCACACATCATCTTAGACCACAGAGGGTTCAGGAATTTCTGTCCATGTGACCATGCAATGAGGTTGACATATGTGAGTAGTCGCAGCATTAGAATCACTATTACGCAACGTTATGGATAACCTCTGTGAGGAGACAAACAAACAAACAAATTTCCGTGCTCGTATGCATGCAGCCTGCTGTTGCTTATTGACGTTTCCTCTTCAGACGGAACAAACTTACGGACTCATTTCTACTTCTTGGGACTGCTTCAGCTTGTTGCTGTCAGTTTGGAGGAGGGAGTTAGGACCTTCTCCATCCAGGGAATCCTGACCCATATAGTGAGCCGACCTTTCCCTTCACAGCAAGTAACAGCAGCAACAGCAGCCTCAGAGTAAAGTAGGAGGTCAACAAGTTCAAGGAGATCTCCTTCCTTACCAGCTCCTGCTTTTCCCCATCATCTCCCTCAAGAGGAATGACATACTTCCTGCATGGAGTCAATCATCTATAGCTTATTGTGAGACCAATCACCTTAAATTAAACCCTTGTTTGTCACCGTCAAAAAATCTTTGCGTTATGATATTAACATTGGCTCGATGTCAAGAAAGTTAATGCTTAATCAGAGCCTCGGAGAGTGTGTGACGAGTCGGGAGGCATTGAAAGACTGTGAGTGACAGATAATGTTGCTCCGCAGTGAGACCTGAAATCTTTTGCCAGCACTGTCAACACCATTAAGGCACATCCCTGTCAACTGTGTGAGAGCCTCGCAGCTGCACAGCGAGCTGTGAGATTTAGGGCAAAAACACACAGCCAGAGGATGAAGGCGGGGGGGTGGAGGGGTGCTCCTTGCATTACTTCACTCCTGCTGTTGTAAATATTTCCATTATTAATGTAAAGGGTGGGCTATGGGTAAAGAGGCACCTCACATTCTGGGTCAGCAGTGCTACATGACCCAGGGCTGCTGTGACCGTAAGAAGTATTTCCGTTACTACTACGGATCCCAACTAATCTCGTCTTCCGTGGCCCCTGCCTTACTTCAAGAGGAGCACGGTGGTCTCCCCCCTGCGCTCTCTCGTGTATGAATGCGCATCTTGTTGTTCCAAGTGTGGGACTGTGTATCTCCTTTGCATGTGCCTGTACGCCTGTGTACGGAGAAGCCTCTACTTCAAACCAAATCACTGAACTCACTGACCTGTCAGTCAATTTAGACATGAGCAAGTTTGAGTCATCAAGTTTGCCTGCCCTGTGTGCTGATGACTCTGCTGCTGGCTGAGAAGGTCAGCTGGCCCCTATCTCAGTTCATCACATCAGTTCATCAGTTCATTTCTTTGCCTGCTGATGTCCCGACTCCCCACAGCTCCGGTTTGTTTCTGATAAACAAAGGATAATTGAGCCGTGTAATCAAAGCGATATCTGGCAGAGAAGATAATGACACCAGAGCGGGGTGTTCAGAAGGCTCCCAAATCAGGGTTTTCAACCAGGGGTACTCACGAGGCTTAAGTTTAATCTAGGTAAAAGAAATGGGCTAAACTTGGCGGTCTGCAGTGGTGGAAACACAAAAACAACTTGTGTTTTTTTTTATATACTTAATTGTACTGTTTTCCTTTCATCTAAGGTAACTACAGGGTTATTATGGTTATATGGTTGGGTTTTATTTCTTTGTCCCATTTCTCAAAAAACAGGGACAGAGATGTTAAAAGTAATCAGATTTGATGTATCATATATAATGTATTATAAATTCAGTCTATATTTAGAACCTTTATCTTCACTTAACTACCTGGGAGATTAATTAACGCACCAGGTTTTGGAGTCAGATAGGGTTAGGGTTAACGCATTAAATAATCTTCAACATGCAAATGTTTGGAATACTTTTTTTTTTGCAACACAACATCACCTCCATGTCCACTCAATTATTTCGCCATTGTAACATCGAGTGGAACCCAAAATCGTGTCGGGTTAGGGTTAAAGATCACGCCGGTGTGATCCTGGGATCCAAGGGGTTGAATACAATTTTGGTGAAAAATGCCACAATTTAAAATTCTTGCAAAATAAATACCATAAATTGCGGAATTGAATTATACGCGTCAAATATATATATAAGCTAATTTAAAATCGTGAAAGGACGACGAGGCAGCATGAGAGAAAATAAGTAACGTTGATGAACAAACAGCGCAAACAGACGAATCCTCCATAACACTTTTATTACGCTGCAACACTTCGCTTACTCTACACAAGGTCACAGAGGAGGGTATTGCGTAGCACTATTTGCCCACAGAGAACATCACGAGAAAACATGTTTTCTCTATGATTTGTACTTGTTTAGTGCCAGCTGTCAGTGAAACTGCCAGTGTTGTGTCATGCTCAATATGCCAGTACACCAGGACACCGCGAGGTTGAAGTCCTGAGGTAGAGCCTTGCTCAACAACCTGCTGTTCTCGCTTTTTGCTGTTTAAGTCATAACACAGTAAAAACACACAGAGGGAATGGACATTTGGTCCACGTCATGCTTATGCGTAGTTTACGCTCATGTGGTCGTAAAACCTGATTAAACCTGATAAAACTTGATTTTTTTTCTTCATTTTTTACAAAATAATGTATCTTTAGTGTCATTATTTTTTCAAATTGAAGGGTGGTCAGTGATTATATGGGTATGTCATGGATACATGATCTCTAAAATGCTTATAAAAAATTAAAAACAAACTTCAAATGAGGACTTAAAATGGTGATATTGAATTTTTAACAATTTTACTTTTTTTGTTCCAAGCAGCAGTTCTGATCGGAAACCGGTGAGAGTGCTATATGAAGCTTAAGGGAAGTCATCAATTTAGATTAATGAGATAATTCCATTTTTAACTGAAGAAAAAAACCAAAGATGCTTTACATATCATTTTATCACTGATCCGGAGTTTCATGGCCGAACGCATGGGAGGCATCTGGACAACAGCAGCCGTTAACTTAAGATGAAAAATGTCAGATCTGGGTGTGTCCGTTTCTGATCCATCCGTCAGATTCTTCTCCGGTCAAGGTTTAACACAGATGGAGATGACAAGGTTTCTTTTTGCTTCACATATAAATGACAGCAGTCCTCGTCATTCCCAGATAAGGCTGGGGCGGATTCACCTTTCCAGGTGAGTGATCTGCTGTTGGATCGTGTTGTGATTGTTCATAACTTCATACGTAGCCAGTTAAAGAGACCAGGTCATCGTTAGGGTCACTGATGCGTGAGAGGCGCGGACCAGCCGTTACTCAAAACTTAGTTTATTTTGTGTTCACATATCTTGAGTTTATAGAACAGTTATCTTGTGATCTGGATATAACGGCATTAACTCTTCGATGTAATTCAATGGACACACTGTTTATTTGCATATTTATTCAATTTATGACTTTGAACCCTTAGACATACTAAATTCACCATCAAATGACAACTTCATTTGGTCAAGCATTTTTTTTTTAAACAGTAAAAAAAAGATTTTTTTTTTTTTGGGAAATAGCAAACCGTTACTTCCGTCATTGTAAAGTGAAATCTTCTAACTTTCACAGTTACATTATTCTGTTTACTAATGCCTCACATGCTTTAATATACAAAATAAATACTTGGCCTCTTACTCATAAGCATATATGTACTCCCACTCGGTGCTAATATCAACAGGTTCAGCTTTTAAAAAGAAATAATAACTCAAAATTAGTTCAACCAAACAGTTGAGTAAGACATTAAAGGGTTAAATAAATAACTGCCGCTGTGGCCACTCTGGGCCACCATACTAAGGCAACCTTAGATTACTAGATTTACTAGATTTAGTATGAAGTGGATAAAAAAAGGAATTTTATTTGGCCCAACAATGAAAGTGATCAAAGACACACATTAAGAATAATATATAAAGGGGCAGCTCCCTAAAGGATGGGTGGAATGCTGAGAAAGAACTTCCTTCGGTATGGATAAAGTATCAATCATTTTTTTAATTGTTATTGTTAGAACATTATAGAAATACGTATCGATGGAAAATTGCAGTATACATAAAAAAATATAAACGCTATAAAATAAGCAACAACAATCAATGTCTGTTAGTTATGCTATGAATTATATACAAGCACATACAGAAATACATTTTGAAAATGTAATCGGATACTTCATGAACGGTAATAGGTGAGTCTATGCATGAGCTGCTTGACTCTCTTATGTACAGCATACAGGAGTTATTATTAACAATAATGGATGATATGTACATGCTACACCTGTGAACAAGTCTTTTCAGGTGACAACACCGTGATTAAGGGGACAGTTCACTTCCAAAGTGAACCCTTAGTATTATTTACTATTTTCGTGTGGGCTGCAGAGGTTTAGAGATATTGTCTATAAAGATGTCTGCCTTCTATCGTACATCGTGGAACTAATAACCACGCGGCTTTCTGTTACAGGAGCTTTCTTCTGTGACAGAAGACTAGCAACAGGAGTGAAGGGAAAGGTTTATAAGATGGTGCTGAGAGCAGCTCTGTATGGTTAAGAGATGGTGGCTCTGCCCAAAAGACAGGAGGTAGAGCTGGAGGAGGCAGATATGAAGATGTTCAGATGTTCTTTGCCAGTGATGAGAAATAAACGATTAGAAACGAGCAGCTTAGAGGGACAACCCGGGTTTTGATGTCTTGGAGACACATGGTAAGAAGGAATAGTGGATCTGTTGATAGAATGATCCTGGGGATGAAGTTTCCAGGCAGGAGAAAAAGGGGAAGACCAAAGAAGAGGACTCTGGGTGTGGTGAAAGAGGACATGCAGTAGGTTGCTTTGACAGAAGTAGATACAGAGACTAGGGCGAGATGGAACCAGATGATCTACTGTGTCTCCCTCCGAGACATCAATTACATCTATTTCAACCGATTTCTACTTCCCCTCTGGTGATGAAGTGACCCCTTCCTCAACATCCATACAGCCCAATCATTGTTAATAAAATACAAAAATATAAGTTGGCCGAGCTGCCTGACATCATGTGACGGCAATCTGAGAGGGGCACATCAACCAATGTGTGCGTCCAACAGGTGGGTGGTGTTTTTCCCTTCCTTTCTTGTTTTTGGAGGGGGTGTGATAGTGAGTGTGTGTGTGTACGTGTATGTGTTTGTGTGTGTGTGTGTGTGTTTGTGTGTGTGTGTGTGTGTGTGTGTGTGTGTGTGTGTGTGTGTGTGTGTGTGTGTGTGTGTGTGTGTGTGTGTGTGTGTGTGTGTGTGTGTGTGTGTGTGTGTGTGTGTGTGTGTTTACAACCTAGGAGGCTCGCGCCGTATACCGCAAACATCATTTCAGGTTCAAGGTTGTCCTGATGCCACAGAGCGTCTGTGCGTGAACACTTTTACAGGGCAACAACACCGGGCCCCTGAACATGTTATTTAAGACATGCCATCACTGAGGGGTGGGCTGGATGTGTGTGTGTGTGTAAGTGTGTGTGTGTAGTGATATAGAGGAGATGGTTTGACCACACATAAACCCAACCGCTCATGCAAAGAAAAGCTGATAATGGTTCATGACACAACATTTTAAAGTACTTTGCTTTGTGTTAAATTCACCAAGTAGGAAAAGAGGCCGATCAGAACTCTTCATTGGAGGCCAGGTGGAAAGATCTAGAAACCACGTTTACACTTGATGTTCATTTGTTATGATCCCTGTTCCCTTGAAAAAAGTGAAACCTTTGTTTGTTTCTTACAACCATCTGACATAACTGGAGTAATTAAGTCACTTCAAGTTCAACTATGTAAATTTAACTCCTCATTGTTTTTGTGCTCCCCCCAAAAAATATAGAATTTCTACAACTCAGCAACATTCATTTAAATTAATTTGATTTCTTTTGATTTTTGATTTACTTAAAACACCGGAACACTGAAATTCTACACTACATATTCATGCTTGTTCACTATACATCCTTCATATTGATATGATAATTAAAAAACTTTCATTCATTTTCAACTTTTATACCTTCATAGACCTTAATGTGAAGAAGGTCAGTTTGATATTTAATTCACCAGGGGAGAGCTTTATCTCCAAAATGTTTCAGGTTGTAATTTCTCAACCATTGCTCTAATTTAGTCCAAATGTGTCTAAATTATAATAAAAAATTAATATGAATTAACACAGCGAAATCTTTCATCTTTTATTACTGAGCTCAGTAAAATGAGTTAACTGTCTGCAGTGTGTAGGATTTTATATTAGAACATAATGCTGACTTACAATACGTTCATAGATTATAAATGGGTATATTTGATATTTGAGGAGATCGATAAGGGAATTGTCAGGCATGACAGCGTAGGCCTATTTAAAAGTAAAGGACCTCTGCACATTATTAAAGTCCTGTACTTACTAGATATTGGTAAAAGTACTGGAGTCATATCTGGACACTGGACTTTCCCTATATTTATATTGTTTATAATTTACTTTAATTTACTTTAATTATATTTAGAAATGTTTGTATAGGTTAATTTGTTTCTGGATGAAATAATGTAGGACAAAATGACTGTTTTGATTGGGTCAAAACCTTTCAGGCTGTGCCAAATTATTCAGTTAATAAGTTAAGTTTTGAATACTAACACATATTTGTTGGATTTCTGTGCATTTGTTGAATCAAATGACACACAAAGTTAACTTTTAAAGCAAAGCTAGTCTTTACAAATGACACATATAAGTGTTATAATAACTACATGTGCGGCCTGCTCCCTTCATCCTTGTGCAAAGAGCGCACACTCCAAAACACAAACGCGCGCGCATCAACTCGCGCGCGCACACACACACACAAAAGCTGCAATCTATCAAATATTTGCCCACGGTGCAGAAGTGTGGCAGTAGTATTTGCTCTGCCAAAGTTTCGCTTCTCCCAATCGCGGCTCGCTCTGAAACATGGTTCAAGCGAACCGCGTCACCTCCAACGCGGCCGGTGTGTTTATTTATAAAGCGAGGGGGGGGGAGAGAGAGAGAGAGAGAGCGAGAGAGAGAGAGGAGAGGAGAGGAGAGGTGAGGAGAGGGAGGGGGGATGCAAGGGCACTTCCTTGGTCCTTTTGGGGTCATGCGATCCTCCCAACCTGGATCCATAAATGAATGGTGGGCTCGACGGCCACACCATGCAGGACTGGTCCCTGATTGGTTCGGTTATCTGCGGGAATAAACAGACTGGAGGTATAAATTGGTGTGAAGGTGTGACACTTCCAAGAAACCTCCAAGATAATAAAGAAGAGCTGCTGCTCAACGTAGAATATTCTGCGGTCAGAAAAGAAGAAGAGGAAGAAGAAGAAGAAATACAGAAGCCTGATTCGGATTCAAGGATGAGGGCGCAGATCCAAAAGGTTCCTCAGATTGTGGAGCTGCTGAAGAAGAAGTCTGTGGGGCTGCAGCACTTTAAGCCCACATCCTCAGTTTGCGTCCTGGAGGAGAAAGATGCTGTGGAGGCTGCGCGCTGTCCTCATGCTGCCTCCAGAGCGCACAGCCTGGACGAGATCCCCGGACCCACCAACTGGCCCATCTTCGGAAGTCTCTTCCAACTCCTCCGGAAAGGAGGTCTGACTAAACAACATGAGGCACTGGTACAGCTATTTATTTATTTATTCGTTTGTTTTATTCTAAATAAATGTATTATTTTATCTGTTAAAATAAAATAAAAATAAATAAAAATCTTCTGGTTTCTGACCATCTGAATGTCTTCCAGGTTGACTACCACAAGAAATTCGGTAAGATTTTCCGGCTGAAGCTCGGTTCCTTTGAGTCGGTCCACATTGGCGCACCTTGCCTGCTGGAGGCGCTCTACCGGACGGAGGGGAATTACCCCCAGAGGCTGGAGATCAAACCCTGGACAGCATACCGGGACCTGAGAAACGAGGCGTACGGACTCCTCATCCTGTAAGTCAGCTTGTCATTTATTCCAAATGTTGGATCCTGAAGGTTCCCGTGAATGCGCGCTGAACCTGAAGGTGTTGCTCCTGCAGGGAGGGGGAAGACTGGCAGAGGGTGAGGAGCGCCTTCCAGCATAAACTCATGAAGCCCACGGAGGTGATGAAACTGGATCGCAAGATAAATGAGGTAAAGCCTCTTCGTTTTCTTCATGATTTAAAGGATATTAACTGTCAGTCAGCGTTTGATGGAGACTGACAACAGTTGTTGGGGGTTACAGGTATTGGTGGACTTTGTTGGAAGAATTGGAAAAGTGAGCGTCAATGGGAGAATTGAGGACTTGTACTTCGAGCTGAATAAGTGGTCGTTTGAGAGTAAGTTGAAGTGTTTTTCATTTCCTTTTAAGTTATCCTTGAGATCATTCTGTGTTTCTTTTCTGCTGAAAACTCCAAAAGAACACCACTACTATTAAGTCTCCTCTCACGCTTGAAAATGATTCAGAATCTATTTACTGTTTCCTCTCAACTGTCCTTTAAGTCACTATATTGACAAAATGTGTCTATCAACACAGATTTTACACTCTGAAAACAACTATTTGAACGAATTTGATTAAAGTATTTCCACTGTATTAAATGAGTTTCTCTCTGTATTAAGCAATCACATCACGTTGGTCTAGCATAATAAACTCATGTTGGGTCAATATGATTTGTTAAGTAGTTGAATTACGTCTAACGTTATCTCACAGAGTTGGTCCAAAAATGTTTTGCAGTAGTAACATTAACCTACTAAATGGAGTTTAGGAACCCCAAATAAGTTAAACTGGCCCGACTAAATTGCTCAGTCTTGAAACGAAACCTATTTATTCACCTGGAAAACCATAGAATGATTTAATTAATTTGATTTGAATCATTTCTATTGAGTGCAAACAGTGTGATCAGCAGTAGGAGTTTACGTTTGAACAGTAAAGAATCTAATCTTGTGTGTAAGCAGATAGAAAAATAACGTGAATGTTTACGGGACTTGTTTGAAATGGTCCTCTTACAAAGTGTGATTCAACATTCAGCCCTGAATCTCATTCATTGCTTTTCTTCGTCATTCAGCCATTTGCCTAATCCTCTATGACAAGAGATTTGGTCTCCTGCAAGAGAAGGTCAACGAGGAAGCCATGAACTTCATCACAGCCGTGAAAACAGTGAGTAGGCCCACACCTGTTCATACTCACCTGGTCACAGCAGAGCTAGTGCTCGCTGCTCACTCACCACACCTGGAGGTAGACGACTCGACCACCTGTAGTTCATCAGGTTCAGCTCAACTGCAGCCATGGATGCAGAGCTTTAGTACCAGACCGACACTCTCTCTGTTCTCACTGGGATTTACTGGGACAAACCAATATCATCCACAGTCCAGAGATGATAAGTGAAGGCTCACAAAGGTCTCAGGGGGCAGTGGGGGCAAGAGGGGGGGGAAAAACACACGTTCCCTGAAAAGGATTGCGTCAGTCCGGATGACAATGATTAGAGTCAACACCTAATCTCGACTGGTTTCTCCCACTCACAGCCCTCTTTTACCCCCGTCTGCAGATGATGAGCACCTTTGGCATGATGATAGTCACACCTGTGGAGCTCCACAAGAGCCTCAACACCAAAATCTGGCAGGACCACACCACAGCATGGGATCGCATTTTCAGCACAGGTACAAACACACATTCAACTCAACAAAGTAAACAAGTAACTTCTGCGATCTGTCTCCACTTCTCTGTGTGACACGCAAAGCACATCCAGCTCACTTCCAGTCAGAAGATCAATAGAGAGGAACGGAGGGTGGGTGGGTGGGGGCGTTTGAACTGGGTGTCTTTGTTTTTTGTGTACCTGGCACTCTGGGTAAATTGCAGCTCGAGTTGTAGTAAACCACATGACCTAAGAGGGAGAAATCGGCCAAATATTTGTAGTAGCAGGAGGTTAGAGGGGGCGCAGAGGGGTGGGTTGGGGTTGGGGGGGTTATTCAGGCATCAACAGATTAATATTATCGACTAATCAACCTATTGCTCCAGCACTAGGTGTCAGTTTTAAAGATATTGAGATGTACTCTTTAGACAGACAGCACTAGAGGAGGGAAGCGGTAAATACTTTGTTAGTGTACTTTTGTAGGTTGCAGGTATCTTTAATTAACTTGAGTCATTTTTCTGACCAATTTCACTTTTATTCCCTAAATTGAGTTTGAAAGGCTAAGAGGCCTAAAAACTTTACTGTTTTGTTTCTCCTCAGCCAAAGTCTACATCGACAAGAAGCTGAAGAGGAACGCCAACAGAGCTCCTGACGACTTAATCGGCGACATCTTACACCAGAGCTGCCTCTCAAAGAAGGAACTGTATGCTGCCATCACAGAGCTGCAGATCGGAGGAGTTGAGACGGTGAGGAACGATCTGTGCTGCACAGATAAACATTTTCTTTGCTTGAATAGTTGGACATTTTAGAAAGCAAGCTAAGTTTTGGCGTTTTTTTGCAAAAGCCACCCTGGTTCCAGCCGAGGGGTTATGTGGCAGACGTGGAGACGTCTCTGGTTGGTTGGAAATCTCATGTAGCGATAACAAAACTGCAACCACAAACTGACATTTTTACATTTTTTTCTTTTTTTTTCTGCATGGATGTAATGAGATAGAACACAACCGCCGTAAAAATTAAACGACCTGCATAAGCTTTTGAACAGGTTAAAAAAAATAATAAACTCGATATATGTATCTGTGTGTGTGTGTGTGTGTGTGTGTGTGTGTGTGTGTGTGTGTGTGTGCGCGCGCGGGTTTGTAAATTAAATAGCTTTTCTTCTAAGCCAAGCTAGCCTGGCTAGCGGCCAATCTCTCCTCATTTATCTCAAGAGAGAAGATAAAAGTGTCAAACTCATTCCTACCAATCTATCATTTTATGCCTTTAGGGAAAAAACTGAAAGACCACATCGCCATTAAAGCTATGAACACAGGTTAGACCTTTAAGTGTTTTACCATTTGCCTACTTTCCTTCAAGTAGGGAAAGAGAAAAACTGTTTAGCCTCTAAAACAAACAGGTGCAGTTACATTGCTTAAAAGCGGAAAATCAGTGTGGTGTGGGTGTAACTGAGGAGCCTTTGAGGAACCCCAAACATTCCTCAGCTCCTTTCAGGACCCCATTGAGGAATGCACCAGTAGCCGCCTCATTAAGTGACATACATCTCCTCTCTTCCTCCTTCCCTCTCTCTTCCACTCTCCCTCTCTCCCTCTCTCTCTCTCTTGCTATGTTTATGTTTCTCAGACCGCCAACAGTATGCTGTGGGCTATTTTCAACCTATCACGTAACCCCGGCGCCCAGAGGAAGCTGCTGGCGGAAATTAGAGAGGTGGTCTCTCCCGACCAGGACCCGTGTGGCGAGCACATCAAGAGCATGCCCTACCTGAAGGCCTGCCTCAAGGAGTCCATGAGGTACAGTGCACCAGAATCAGCGCCGGAGAGCGCCTTACTGCCGCTACAGTTAAACGATGAGAAATGATGAGCCGGCTATAAAGAAGACTTCAAAAAAGTTGCATCTGTCCGGCAACCACACCAGTTCACCGTGGCTGCATCCATGCAGCGGGTAGCCTCTACCGCTTAAATCAAATCAGACTCGCTGGCTGCATCTCGATTTCACTCCATACCCTGGAGATCAAGAGGCATAACTCACACACGTGATTGGCTCATAAATAAGCTGCATGAGATACAGTGGTCCCAGATCAGACCAGTCCATGGGGTCACGTTCAAATGACTCTTTGATCCTTTTTACACAGCGCTGTCTGCCGTCCTCTGGTGCAGTCACAAGTTGTATAATGTGTTATTTAAGGTTAATACCGTAACCGTATCACCCAGGGAATGCATGACCTCCGACAGGATCATCCCGCGTTGTGAAAAAAACATTGGAGTATGTCTAGCTCTCGTTAAAGAGCTTAGAAATGTTTGTTATTCTTTACTATAGCTTCACCGAGGCAATATTCCCATACAGTTCTTTCAAATTCTTACAGGTTATCGCCGTCAGTCCCATTCACCAGCAGGACCCTGGACAAAGACACTGTGTTGGGAGATTACGCCATTCCCAAAGGAGTAAGTGGCTTACTACTCACTACCATACACCTCACAAGAGCTGATTACATTCTGGATTTAATTTACATTTGACTGATGTAGGAAACAAGCATGCTGTAACGACCTGCTCACATATTATACAAAGTCTAAACGGAGCAACTCCAATACGGTAGCATACGCGATCCAGCTGAATCTACAGAGGGATCTGACTCTATTACATTTTTATTTCTGTGTAGCAGGTAGCGGATACTATGTTATTTGTTCATTTGCAATGATTAAATGATTATTTCCAATCCTTTACAGACAGTTTTAATGATAAACAGCCACGCACTGGGCTCCAATGAAGAGTACTTTGACGATGGGAAGCAGTTCAAACCTGAGCGCTGGCTGCGGGAAAATTGCACCATCAACCCCTTTTCCAATGTTCCCTTTGGCATCGGGAAGAGGATGTGCATCGGGCGACGGCTGGCAGAGCTGCAGCTGCAGCTAGCCATGTGCTGGGTAAGATCAGGCTCAGTTCATCTCAGTGTATGAACTCATCAAATCAACACATACAAACACGTACCTATTTCTGTCACATGACTCCTTGTACTAACAGATCTAATCTTTCTTACAGTTGGTCAGAGACTATGAGATTGTGGCGACAGATAACGAGCCTCTTGATGTGATCCATTCAGGACTTTTGGTTCCCAACCGGGAGCTGCCTGTTGCCTTCATCCGGAGATGAGGTGAGGAAAATTCTCCGATCTCCAATTTTTTCTTTTGCCATTAGATGAGGAGATACATAAGATATTTGTTGTACATGAACCTACAGCCAGCATTCATCTATCGTAAATCCCCCATCGAGCACTAAGGCTTTTATATCTTCTATGATAAATCAGTGTCAATAACTATGAAAACTATGACCTGTTGGCTGTAGTTACTGGTCCACTCCAAGAAAACACCTGGTACATAATTCAACATTATATAGTGAATTTATAAAATTTGCACTTATATCAGAGTTGTAATAACATGCTTATTACATCAATTACCATCCAATGTATGTTCATAGTTGACAGGTTTCTAAAAGTAGCTTGACACAAAAAATAATCAAAGAATTACTTTAAGTTTGAGCTTCCTTTCTTGAGACATTTGTCTATTTTCTAACCAGTCTGTAAGTGCAAAAGGAAATGCATAAGGAAATGCGTTCCAGATAATAATTTCTTCTCTCTCTCTCTCACCGATCAGGCCATCAGACTACATATCCCACTCTTCTGGATGTAGTGACAGAGAGACGATAACTCTGTTACCATGGCCCTGATGGTCCAGTGACTCCTTTGCATTGCTGCTCTGTAAATAGAAACAACAAAGAAATGATTATAAATGTTATAATGCCATAAATACCTCAAACTTATTTAAAGCTATTACTTATTTTATTAATGACTGACCAAAATACCAGTTGTTATGTACAAGTTGAATGTTGTACCAAGGCAGCTGTCCTTAAATCTTAATGTAATGTAATCTCAGGCATGAAATGTCTACTATGTGCTTTTTTCATGTGTATATGTATATGTATATGTATATATATATATATAGGTCACACACGTTTATTTTTCATCGTGTATATAAAGTGCAGTTATAATAATGTGTATTGTTTTCTGTAGAGACATATTTTAAACACTGAAATGAATACTTTAATAAATGTATGAAAGCCATGCCTGTATTTATTTTTTAAATGTGTTCATTGCCAAATTTGGGTATTAAAGTCTTTGGGTGATTGAGAGTTTTTAAAAGAACAGAGCTAAATAAATATCCAAAAGCTAAGCTGAGTCTGTCGGTTTGTTTTTGTAGCATCAATTAGATAAGCTTTTGTTCCCTTTAGAATTTAGCGTAATGCTGGATTCAGATCGTTACAGACTCTGGCTAATCCACTCGCCTTTTAATCGAAAAATATTAAAGATCTAAATTCCTTCTAAGATGAAAGAAAAAGTATTTATCTAATTCCACACTCAAAAAGTTGAGTGTGGGTTTTTGGTGTAAATCAGAACAAGCTGGTAAAGAGAGGAAATGACTTAAATGTGATTCGCTCATCACAAGTTCTGAACTGGCTGCTGCTAGGAAACTACAGATTTTATGACACATGCGATAAATTCAAGCTTCTCATTTCAAGCCATTTTCTGGAGCCGGTGACAGTCGCACTGGAGGACAGGTGTGGACAAGTCACCAGTTCACCACTGGGCCAACACATAGAGACAAACAACCATGGGGACAACACGCACTAAGGGAGAACTTGCACACTCCATTTGGAACCATACCAACAAAATGAGATAGATCTCCTCAAGTCGATTCATATTCAGCAGATTTTGGACTAAATCTGACAGTACATGTACTTAGGAGGACAACATTTTTTATATTTTATAGTTATTTACGGGTCCTAGTTAGGACAGCGACAATCCCAGAAGCTCTGGTGAAGAACCCATTACCCATCTTGCCCGATGAGACACTGACAGGAAATGTTAAGTGTTAACAGTTTCTCAACCTTCCAGACATAATTACATTCCTCATTTCCTTTTGGGGCATGAAAAAATAAACGTCTAAATATCCTCCATGTTTAAGAACCTGGTGGAGATGTTGCTGACACCAGTGGGATTAGGAACGACTCTTATAACGACCCCATAAGGAAGACCCTTCTCTGCGCCAGTGTGCCACTTTAAATACAGAGCTGGTGTTCCAGGAGATAAGAGTACTGCACAGCAGAACCGGCACCTTGTGCCACTTCTTTACAGTTTATCTGTGAGCAGCAACTGAGCAATGTATAAAGTTGGGGGGAAAAAACAAGAATTTATAAAAAATAAACATCATCAAAACGTCATATCCTATCCTAACCTTACACCTCATATCACAAAGATGTCCGATTCGCCACTGTTACTACCTCCACCCGACAGAAGAACTCGGACCCCTCCCTTATGCCTCCATTCCATTATTGTTTATTTGTTTGTTGTTTTTTTATTCATTTCGTTTATTTCTTCTTCTTTGTTTACTTTCTATTTATTAGGAAATGACATGATTATATATCAATGACTTTTGGAGAAGGGGGGATTCATTATGGACCTCTTCCGACTACTGTTTGGATGTGTGAACCGAAAGATCAAGTGTTTGACCATTTTATTTGGCGTTATGATCCTTATTTTGTGCAGTCTTAACGTTTTTTGTGTGACCATTTTGTTTTGTTTGCCTTTTATTTTATATTAGATGTTACAAATAATCTTCGATTCAATGCCGTTCATACAGAATGGAGGGGGGGAGTGAAGGCACACCAGGTCTTTGGTGAACAGGCTATGAAAATGGGACTAGAGTTTCTTCACTGGTCTCATGTCCAGAAACTGCCTTGTTTTTCCTCTTGCTCTCTTTTCAGGGCGCTTCATGTCAGTCTCTCGTAGAGGTGTTCAAACTAATGAGATCCAGCTGTCATACAGTAACCACAAGGGGCCCCTCGTTGTGATGTTTGGAGCTTAAGGGGATTTATACGCTGAAGGAAAAAAAGGAATTTCGAGAAAGTAAAACAAAAAACAAAAAAAACCTTGTTTCTGGGAAATGTTTTGTATGAGTTGTCTACAAAGTGGGAAAAATATGTTTTCAAGCATGTCATGCATTACATAGGTAATCTTATTTTAATAAGTCACATCTATCGAAGAGATATTCCTGCTAATATTGGTAGGATATTATATATTGGCTCGCTTCCAATATATATTATAATATTGGAAGCGAGCCGCTTCCTACTGAATAAGAAGTAAAGATTCTGAAGAGTCAGTTCAATCCAGGAACTAAAATGCGTTTTTATTGCTTGTTGTAAGAACAACAGGATTCAATTTTGATGTTTTATGTCTAGTTTTAAGTTCTTTCACACCACTTGCTGATATGTTTCGGTCATTAAAACTTGATTGTATAAGAATATTCGGCTTGTTTCTAGTATGGCTGTTTTTGTAGTGTATTTGTCATTATAGAACGTTCCAGTGTAATGGACCTTTCCCAGGTTATTGAGGGACCCCGAATTGCCTGGTTATCCTCTCCTGACAGTGCGCCCCTGAATGAGGATCTCTTACCCAGAGCAGTTTGGTTCCAGAGCAGTTCTCCAACATTGAGCCGAAGAGCCCCCTAAGTGTGTGTCATAATGCAAAGACGGATAATGACAGATTAAGTCAGTCTTAGTTTGTTTAAACCTAATCTCATCTTGTTCCCTTGGATTCAATGTTCAGATGTTTTTCCTCCACGCTAATCTAATCCTACACTCTGAAAATCATGTAACACAACATCTTTGTTTACTGCTGCTGTTAGTATGAGTTAATGGTTACTTATGTGAAGAAAGTGAGTTATGAGGTTAGGCGCTAACGCGTCATGTTCCTATATTTGGAAGGAAAATTGTAACTAACCTTAATACTTGCCGCAGTGCTTTTCAACCGTTCATTATACTGACATTGGAATCATTGAATGAACTAGGCCTACGCTGTCCCTCCCCACAAGAACAGGTATAACATTTAAAAGCCTCCAATCCCCTGTGTTGTACAAGCATTCCCCACTGATTGAACCCCTCAAGTCAAATGTGACTCATTAACAATCTCAAACAGTCGTATTAATTCATCGTAACTATTTCTATGAAGTCTGCGATATGCTCTAGGAACAGATCCCATAGTGACTCAATAATGACGACAAATACAGTTAACTATTTTTTTGAGCCCAGTTATAAAACAACACAGACTTCATTGTGTCATTAAGATAGATCCGTTCACATGTACCAAATTAGGTATAAATGCCACCAACGCTTAGAGAGATATGTCCGATTAACAGAGTTTTTTGTAAAAAGAAGATGCCCTTTGTGAGTAAAATATGAACTATAAGATGGAGATATTGTAAATACAATATATATCTTCTTGAGTCAACCCATATGCACCAAATTTGAACTAAATAAGACCAAAGGTTGAGAAATGATGGCACGAAAACTGTGATTTTTGGAGATGAAGCGCTCCCTGGTGGTGTAAATACGCAACGGACCTTCCCTAAAATCAATCCAGTTCTTCCTCAAACTAAGGTGAAAAAGGTTGTAAACTTTGAAAATGATCCATGAAATCGTTTTTGAGTTACGGTTCTGACACGAAAGCTTTGTAACGTTAATGACAGATCCATAATATCTCCGACTTTTCAGGGATATAATTGCACATTTTTACAGTATATTCTTTAAAATAAATAGATGTCTCAACCTGAAGCAATTATATAAAACGTGATATAATCAGAGGTGTGACGCAATGACGTAAAAAATAAATTGTTGAGGTACTTCCTAAGAGTTTTCTGGCATTTTCCTGAAAACGTTTTTACTTTTCCTCCCTACATGTTCAACACATCTGAAAAATCTGGTCCTTTCATTCAGAACAGGCCCCTTGCATCAGTAGATTAATTTAAACCGCCATTTAAACCCATTTCCTCCCAAAATGACACGTGGAGACGATTTTTCGATGCATTCAATGGTGAATATCAAACGAGATAAAGCGGTTGAGGAAAAAGGACCACAAAGAAAAGACGTGATCTCATTCTTGACATTCAAAAGATCTGCAGCACTTTTACATTCATACATTATAATTCTGTGCTTCTACATTGTTGCCCCACTGACTTCATTACAGGATTTCTGCACTTCTTCCACCCCAGTCGTGAGAGCAAGGCAGGATTCTTGGCTTGGCAGCCAAAAACGGTTGTAAGAGAACTTCGGTATCAGATTCTCGTATTTGCTGTCCTGATTTCCTCTTTGTGCTCGTTTCCCACCACTTCACAACTTGATTCATGCAGCTGTAAGGGCGCTCACATGACCGCCATGTGACTGAAAGACTCACGTGACCTCAGGTGACATCAGCATGTGAACCAAGTCAGAGGAGGTGAAAATTCCTGCGGGCTTCTCCAGTCAGATGATTCCGCTTGAAGAGAAGTATGGAGGCAAAAAGTACAGTAAGTGCGTTTGCGTCAATGGTCCGGTAGGTTTCATACATGTGTGCATGAAATATTCAGATGCTTTACTTGGGCAAAGATAAGATAAGATAAGATAAACCTTTATTAGTCCCACAGATAACCGTCAAAGTATCACACTATGAAAATAATCCTCTACAAGTACAAGAAATGCGTTCAACACCTTACTTAAGTAAAAGTTTGCCAGTATTTACTGCCAAATATGTCTAAAGTATTAAAAGTGAAACTACTTATTGGTCCTCCTCAGAGGATTACTATTATTATTGCATTAATGTTAATGTCTATGTCACTGCAGTAGATGTTAAAGGATGAAGTAATCTAACTACGTTTGGTAGTTGAGTAGTTTTATCTATGACAAGAATCATCATCATCTGTTTACGTCCTGTGAGATCCGCCTGTATCTATGTGATGGGCATGAAAATTGTAATCTTAAAAGTACCGAGTAACTACAGATACACGATTTCTCCTTGAAATATAGTAAAGTAGAAGTACATGGTAGTATGAAATGGAAATAACCAAAGTCAGTAAAAGGTACCTCAGATTTATGCTTGAGTAAATGTACTTAGTTACTATCCACCACTGCAGGTAAGTATTAATTAGAAATATCATACACTGATGGCACTGTTCTTTATAATATATGTTTATATAAGGACATTTTTCCCTCCAAAAATGTTTTGTGCTGATCAGAAGGTACTACTCAAAAATAATAATTCAAAAATCTAACAACCGCTGGTCTGAACATTTATAGTAATCTAAAAATGTCATACAGATGTGTAGCATTAACTAGAAAGACTCAAGTAAACTCCATGTACCTTAAATCTGTACTGAAGCACAACACTATAGTAAATGTACTTAACTACCAACCACCACTATTTTTCTTTCTTTTCTTTTCTATTTTTTACTATAATTAGTATTTTCATTCATTCATTTTCTGTATCTGCTTATCCTGCTCAAGGTCGTTTGGGGTCGGGGTCTATCCCAGCCAGCATCAGGCAGGGGGCCGTGTACACCCTGGATACGTCACCATTTCAAGACAAAGCCCCATGATAGTATAATAATACTGTAGTATTACAGTATTACTATTATTATAGTATAAGGTATTTTCATTGAGGATTTATTGGATTATCTCTGATTTTGTGTTCGGGACAAGACTAATTCCTGTTAAACCTTTATTTATCCGGTATCATTGGCGACACAACCGTATATCTATATCTATAAACGGTTTTGCACTAAAGAAAGAAGGCAAGAAGGCCCCTAGTGATGATTGAACTCACAATCCCTGTTTTACAAGACCACTACTCTTCTGAATTAATTATTTCCCTATGATCTTCAATTACAGCTTAAGTGGGCGTGATTACCTCTGGCAAATACAATTGTTTATAAATTCAAACCCTTTTATTGCGATTTCAAATCATGAGAAGAGAAACCATTAGGTTGTAATGTTGTTGTTGTTATGCAAGCTGATTATGAGTGTAGGTATCGAGGGATTAGGATAAATAAATAGATATTTATTGTAAACTCTATCGGTAATGTTATGGGAAAAAAATTTAAGACAATTTAGTTGTTTGTACTATTTAATAATGGCGATACAAACTGCCCTATTGTCAGTTATGAATAGAAATTCTCCAATACTGCCGCCTAGTGGCTAAAGTCACTTCTCACACATTTTTTTAGTTTATCAGTTTAAGTTAATATTATATTTTTATTTTTATTTAGTCACCTAAATGTCTATATCTGTATTTCATCCATCCTCTCAAAAGAAACATGCATGCACTGATATCAGTGGTTGTAAAACATTAATATACATCTTTGTACTTGATTTAAAAATAATTCCAAAGTCTTTTTGATCTTCAAAAAAAAAATACATCACTAAGTCATCAGGGTCTGATTTGTTAAACAACAAACTCGTTTCTAACACTTATATGCTGCATTCTACAGTCCTTCATTACATTTATTCCAAACCAATTTTTTGTAATAGGAATTAAAGAAACAAGAATGTCACTGAAACTGAACTGAGTAGCAGACTGAACATTATTGGCTGTTTTACCTTATTTTCTACATTTCTATTTGTGTTTCCGGCTACGTCCCCACCATGAATTATTATGTTATATTTCATTCAGCATCAAATCTCATGTTTGAAGTTGGACTGGAGTGTTGGGGTGCCGTACCCAGCAGACATGCCGTATCTGATCATTCTCAGTAGCACAGCATTGGAGAATGTGCCAAGGATCTTGGTAGCCACACCGAAGAGTCTCAGTCTGCGAAGGAAGTGAAGTCTCTGGGCCGGCCGAGCACACACATCATCCACATGGGTGGTCCGTCTCAGGATGTTGTTAATGTACTCAGTACCCAGGTACTCAGGAGGAGCGCGTCTGCTCGATCACATGGTTTCCAACGACTACAGGGTCACGGGATCTTACTTCCGCGAGATCGAATATCTTCTCTTTTGTTTTGCTCCTCCAAAATGAACAGAGATTCAGAACAATATGCCTAGTAGAGTGAAAATATAAAATAAAATATTGGTTACATCACACACACACACAGAGAGATCTCTGCCACTCTCTCACACACAGTCTTTCACTCACACACAAACACAAACGCGCTCACACTCTCTCCCTCACACACATACACTATCTCACTATCTCACACACACAAACACTCTCTCACTACCTTGAACACACACTCTCACACACTCTCTCTCACTACCTCGATCACACACTCTCACCCAAACACAAACACACAAACTCACACCCAAACACACCCTCTCTCACACAAAAACACACACACACACACACACTCTCACTCACAAACACAAGGACACTCACACTCACAAACCCACTCACACTAACACACAAACACACTCACAGTAACACTCACAAAGAAACACACTCACACACCAAGCTTGTCACAATCAGCGGTGGCAGGAAGCGTCTGTCGCTGCTCGGTTTGTTCGTGTTGGATGTTTTATTAGAGCAGCTGTCTGTTTTAGACACACAGAAAGAACTACAACATTATCCTGTTCCTTTAAGCTCCCAGATCAGACACTTATTAGAAAACCTTTGGAAAGTAAGGGATATAAGTATTATTCACAGCTGAAGATGACTTCTGGAGAACTGACTGGAGACATAAGTCAAGAGGAGTTGGACTTTTCTGACCTCTTTCTCTATAATTCACCCAGAGAGGATTTCTCAGTCCACTGCGATACAGGTATGTTTTCAAAGTTTATATACTTCCCCTCTGCATTCTGTGTTTCCTTAGTATTTTATTTGAATTCATGATATTTAAGCTCTTGTCGTTGAGTTTGCAGAAGAGTATAAAGAGGCTCGCGGATGTCCCACAGTCGGCACTCAGCTGTCAGATACTGATGTTGTAATCCTCCGCGCTCAATGTCATTAGAGAAGGAAGGAAATCCACTTGAGATCATTTAAAAAAAATAATAAAAATTTAAAAAATAAATAAATGTTTTGCTTTTTGTTGCATCACTTGGATCTTTGAGCTTCACTTTGATAAATATGAACAGTTTTACAGAGTCAAGTTTGTCTGTACTTTGCCGAAAACTGAAGTTTTTGACTAGATTTTACTGCCAGGTAGATTTTCTGATGTAAGTGATATTCTCTAATGTTTTCGTGTGTATTGGTGAGAGCAAAGAAGCCCCATAAAGGTCAAGAATCATCAAGAAACCATGGTAAAACTAGGCTGACATCATCATCCCTGACAGCAAGGGCATATCCCTGGAAAGCCTCCAGTCCCCTGCGTTTTACAAGCAATGCCCCTGAATGAAATCCTCAAATCTAATGTGACTCATTGATAATTTCAAACAGTTCATATTGACCCAACCTATTTCTGTGAAGTCACCAAAATGCTCTAAGGTAAGATCCCATAGTGACGCAATAATGAAGCAAATTACATTACGCAATATTTTCTTAGCTATTAGCATTAATAACACCAGACCGATTTTACTTTTATCAATTCATGTGAGCTAAATCAAACACAACTGGAGTAATGTTTGGGACGCTAAGGGTGAGAAACTATGCTTTCCACCAAAAAAAACTCCCTCTAATGGAAAAAATATGAATTATTATAGGGAAATAATTTACAGTATATATCAGAGAGATCTCCTCGAGCAGATTCAAATGTACAGTCTGAATGGAGGTGTTCTTGATGAGGACAGCTATGGTGGTGGAGACTGTCCTGAGGTTTCAGTCTGGTTGGAAAGCAGCTTCTAGGATGGTTGTTATGCAGTTAAAAGAATGTTTTCCTCACAATGTTCACATGAGTTAATCTGTGCTCTAACTGTTGTGATTCAGGGGCTCTCCTTCAGAATGACGACCAAGCTCCTATTGTGGTGGTCGACCATCAAAACTCAAACATCTCCAACTCTAACCAGCCGGCCTCCAGTCAAGACCTCCTCCCTCATGACACCGTCACAGAAAACCTGTCAGGCAGAGCTTCTGACTCTCTGGGGTTACCATCAAGATGTGGGACCATCCCTGCTCCCAGCCCCAGGATTGAGATCACTCCATGGGACAACTCTCTGAGCACTCAGAGCCCGGAGCAGAGCCATGCAGCCACAGCTTTGGGGACATGGAGGGAGTCTGTCAGCCCTGCCAGCAGTAACTCCTCCTCAGGTTGGCCTGCAGAAGCATATTCTCCCGTGCCTTCCCCGTGTGTCTCTCCTTCTAATGAAGCCTGTGGTTTGGAATTGTCTGGCACAGACCTCTGCCTGGGCCTGCAGGGTATCTGCACGTCTTCTGTACACTCCTCTCCAGGAGCTTCACCTCACAACAGCAACACAGATGAGACCTTTCTCCAGCCCCAGCACCAACGTACCACCACACCAATGCCCAATCAGCGCTCCCGCTCTGCCTCGCCGCATGTAAAGCGCTCCTATGATCAGACCCACTCCGTCCAAGGGGGCACCCCTGCAAAGCAGCGCTCCCGGAGCCCCAGCCCCATTCCGTCTCCCCATGAACAGCAGGGATCCTACTACCTCCACCATTACCAGGCGCAAGCTCAGATCCAGCTGCCATTCCAGACCACCAGTCAGGGCATGGAGGAGATGCTGAACATCTGCAGCTCCTGTCTGGGGCCCTCTGTCATGGTGCAGGATGCAAATGTGCCCCTTAAAAGGCAGGACTGTGTTTATGGAGAGGAGTATGACTGGGCTGTGTGGCCTTCTCCTCATCCAGGCCACCATGAGGATTTCAGGTGTGTTGTTGTCATTGACTACTAGTTAGAGAATTTAAGTATTTCTTATGAGCTCAAATGTAAGCAGAAATAACCAGTTAGTAGACTAACCTCCCTGTTCCTTCTTCTTCTTCTTGTTTTTTTACCTAGTGGTCCCCGAGTGAGTCCGTTTCTATCTCTGGACTGGCCGTTATCCAGTCAATCTGGGCAGTACGAGCTTCTTATCAGGCAACAACCCAAATCTCACCACAGAGCTCAGTATGAGACTGAGGGCAGCAGAGGAGCAGTGAAGACATCTGACGGAGGTCACCTGGAAATTCAGGTGGATTTCTTTGTTTGTTTGTATATATCATGTTTATATCAGCACACACGTATGGGCTGTTCAAGGAAGGCAAAAACCTCAAATCTGTGCCACTGCCAGTTCTGTAAAAGAGAAATGAAGATGCATGAGAAATTGGAAATAGAGGGGGGGCATTTCCTCAAATATTGTGAGTTCATGTTAAAGTGATGAGTCAAGCAAATGTGTGAAAGAGCCTCAGTAATCCCCAAAAGCTGTACATATATAAGGAGAGTCAATGTCACAGATCACTGAAAAACACCATTAGCTTTAAATGAAATCAGACACATTGACATATCATACACTTCTTTTTTTAGTAAGTGGTGTGTTAAAATGAAAGAGGTGTTACAGTTGATTTTTGTGCCACTCTTGCACAAATGAAGTATGCAAAGAAGGGATTTTGCTATGCCGTGAGTTAGCGGCCTGTGTAATCATCCTCATGGGTAAAAGGGAGATTCTTTGCAATTGTGTTTGTGGGGTTTAATTCAGTGTGAGACGTGTTTTTAATCGCCCTTGTCGCCCTCTCTAGCTCCGTGGGTACCAGGGTGCAGCCCCACTTGGGTTGCAGGTATTCATAGGAACGGCTGACGAGAGGCTCCTGAAACCCCATGCGTTCTACCAGGTCCACCGCGTCACTGGGAAAACCGTCACCACACCCAGCATTGAGAAGACGATCAACGGGACCAAAGTGTTGGAGATCCCTCTGGAGCCAGAGAAGCTAATGACAGCCGTGTGAGTAGCTAACATCTCAAACTGACTTGAAATTTTGTTATGTACACCCATTTTTTTCGAAAAAGAACAACTTTTGGACACTGGGTGTTTACCACAGCTTTGACAACTTTCCAAAAAGAACATTTTATCTTAATTTCACACTCGGTGTTGACCGTAGTGGATTATACTCTGATCCTGGTCTATCTCCATCTTGCTTGACAGAAATTCAATGAATTCAATTTCCACTAAGGTCTCTCCACCTCTCAAATTAAAATGTTCCATTCACAGGAGCATCAGTGTCCTAATAAGTGACGTTGTATATCTTATGCTCCACAGAATTGACTGTGTAGGAATCCTGAAGTTGAGAAATGCCGACATTGAACTGAGGAACGGTGAGACAGACTTTGGACGCAGAAACACGCGTGTGCGTTTGGTGTTCCGTGTCCACATTCCTCAACCTGCAGGCGGGCTCATATCCCTTCAAGTCGTCTCCGATCCTATTGAATGCTGTAAGGAGTGTGATTGAATTTTTCTTCCTCTCTCTGGACCATATACAGTAATACAACTTGCTGTTTTACTTACATTTACTCATTATCACTCTTTGTATCTGTACTTAGTACTATTGTTTCTTTTTGTACTGACTGATACAGATTGTCATGTCAATCTGGTCACTTTACTTTCCTCGCTTTACTCAGGAGAATATCACAATCATATTATCTGAGTTCATGATAGCAACGAAGTTCAGCGCCCTCTGTCATCAGCCCTGATTTATGTAAACAGGATTGCTTTGAATTTATTTTGGAAGTCACAGATTTGTCAGAAAATGTCAGGTGGCGTCGCAGGTCCAGATACAACCACGTCTTATGCATCACTGACCTACATGATGTTCACATGTTCTTTGGTTGACTTAGTTCTAGCAGTGGTTTTGTCCCAGGTAGTCAGTAAAAGAAAATCCTATCTTCATCATTTAATAAACCTTTAAATTGAGAAGAAATGTATTTCCTCTCTCCCTGACTGCTTCCAGTGCAGCTCATATAAAGTTAGATCTTTGTTTCATCCAATCAGATTTCTCCACTGCTGACACTGGGTGAAAAATCTACTCCAAGGCCCTTCAGGTTTTTGAGTGAATCCCTCTTTTGTCAAATGAAACGGGCCATTTTTTGTTGATTTTTATATATTTTTAAACCAATCAGATCTCTAATTTGTCATGTTGGGTGTGTTCTTTGACAAACCACGCCGTTCTAGCTTGCCAAGTCCCTGCGTCGGTATTATGTATACAGAAGAAGTCACTGTATAGAGTTTAGCACGCTTCAACTCGCTGGCACTGGCTCGTTTAGCATTCTTTCTCAGCCTTAAAACAAAATCAAAGTATTGGAAATAGTAGTGGGCCGCTTTGGCTGTCAGCACTGGTTTCCATGTCTATGGAAAAGGACCTTATAATGGAAATAAAACACACCGGTGTGAAAGTGAAGTTTGGTGTAAACACAGCTCAAGTCTTTCCAAAGAAGTGTAGAGTACGGCTCTTACTCTTACAAATGAATCCAAAGCAACAAATCAAACCGCTGATTCAGATCGCTTAAGACTCTTGCTCCTTTAACCAAAGTCATGTTTGTATTGAAATGCATTACTTGTTTTATCATAGATTATTTTTTGATTAATGGCCACTTCTGGCCAAAAGTGGCATAAGCTGATTTTTTAGCAATGTTCATCAGGGTTTGGTCATCACTTTCTAGATTTAAATGATCATTAATAAGGCTGGTGTCTTGTTTCTACAGCCCAGCGCTCAGCTAAGGAACTGCCTGAGGTCAAGAGGCAGGACCTGGATTGCGGCTCAGTACTTGGTGGTCAGCAAATGGTTCTTACTGGACAGCACTTCACATCCACCTCTGAAGTGATGTTCTCTGAGAAGGCACAAGGTGAGGACCGGATCATTTTTTGATAATTATCTTATGCCTGTAAGCTTCAGCTACCAGTCACTGACTGGCTAGAATAGAACATTTGATTTAGATTTACTACAATATTCACAACTTATTCTCTTTGGTCAGTCAGAAAAACCCAAATCAAACTTTAGAGGTGCTAGAAGACAAACATTGTCATCAAAATGTACCTACTAATACTTGTAAAGCTCAATAATCACCAAGTTTTATCTTGTACATTCAATCAGGTCTAAACACAATGTAGACATTGTATTTTGTTTTTTTAAAGGGGTTAAACCTATATGTTTTTATAAAGGTTTTGTTTACTGGCTGCTGTTTACTTTATCCATTTCTCCCTGGCTTGAAAGCCAGTCTCAGATAAAGCATGTAGTTAGAAGGTCACATGAGGCAGACTGGTCCTTAAAGACTCCCCTTCCATAGATTTGTATTGTAGAAGCTGCCACATATCAACGGATAACTTGTTTTGAACAAGGTCAGATTTGACCCTTCCAGGCAAATCTCATCCGTAAAGTCCGAACAGTTCATCAATCGGTCACTCAACCCCATTCAAGTTAGTAGAGCACTCAACAGGGAGCAAGCTCAGCCAGCTGATGTGTTGGGTGTGAATGTTCCTTGTAATGCTCTATGGCTGGTGAAAGCCTGAATTTGACGCATGACTCAGCTCCAGGAGATCTGCCTTGTATAGGCCTATAATATTTTTACTCAGATAGTTGATATTTTACTTTCGTGGAGAGCTTTTTCATGAAAAGCACTGAATTTCGGACACAACTTAAGATTTCATTTTAGTAGGGATTAGGGACTTTTGGGGGATACACCCTTGCTTTCAGGAACGACAGCGTAGGAGTAGTTTCAGACTGTTTGCTCATCGCCTTCATCTTCCTGCCATCCCCACTTTTAAGTGTGACAAAAAGAGCTTTTTTTCATTTCTCTGTTATACTGATGATGACAGCTTTCCTGTTGTTGTTTTATGTACATGAAATTGTGTGATTTCACTAGTGCTCTTTCTTCCCACGCTAAATTATTGACTGTACATAAGAGTCGGATGAGTGCAGTTGGTTGCATGTTCAGCCTCCCTCTTACCTGGTGCAGGGTTTTTGCAACAGGATGTGGTGAGACCTACTGATTATGATCCTATGCAGGTTTTTTGTTTATTTGTTTTTTGAGGTGGTGTGAGGATAGACAACTAAATCAGCACAGTCATAAAGGGAAAAAAAAAAATCCGTGTATAAAATGTGATCACATACTTTTTTCTTTTTTTTAAATACGTATTAAAATCATATCAATTCTTATAAATACAGATTGCCTAACCTGTTAACCCATGTAGAGCTTTGATGCTAAGCTAACTTGCTGCTATCTCCTGCATTATTCTTCTTGTATCGACGAGAGTGGCATAAACCCTCTCATCTAACTCTCACAAAGAAAGCAAAAGCGTGTATTACCAGCCATTTTAAACTCCACTGTTATTTCCATACACTGTGATTCCTTTGCTTTTAGATGGGCAGCAAATCTGGGAGACAGAGGCTGGAGTGGTCAGAGACAAAACACAAGCTGTGAGTTAATTTCCACTCAGCTGTACTAAAAACATGCATTAAGCTAGAGGCGTTAATTTTCCATACCAAAAGAATATTCTTTTGGAACATCATCTGGACTTGCTCCAAAGTGACAAACTCCAAACTGATAGAAAAATTTGGATGCACTACAAAATTCTGCCACATGTATCATCTTTAGATAAATATGTTTGTAACTTATTTAGTCTGACGCACACAAACACATTTGATGTTTCTTCTCGTCTATTGCACAGCCTATCAATGCTGGGCTGGTTCAGCTTTACTTTCATCAGCTATTCCGCATAAACATAATGTGGCGTCTGCATTGTTTTGTCTCAGAGAGCAGCAAAGGTAGTAAAAGAGGGGAATCAGATATCCGCATGACAGTGAACCATGATAGGAAGATGGGGGCGTGATATTTAGACGAAGTTTACGTACAAGGCCCACAGATGGAAGACTAAAAACAACATTGTTCCACCGTTTTTTTGCTCAGTCTAAACGAGCAAAAAGCATCGTAGAGAAGCATTTCCCTTGAGCAATGTTGCATAATCTCTGTTTAACACGATCATTTGTCCGATGTGTGATCTTTCTTCTCCCGTGTCCCTATTCCTGTCTAGAAAATGCTGTTTGTTGAAGTCCCTCCATATCGAGAGCAGATCATTTGCCAGCCGGCCAAAGTCAACTTCCAGGTCATCAACGGGAAGAGGAGATGCAGTCCGCCTCAGCACTTCATGTACACTCCTGCAAGAGGTTTGTCTGGTTTTCATCTCCTCCTGAAATAACAAAGTAGAGACGCTGAGTACTGTGAAGGACCAGAGTAAGCAAAACCCTGGGGAATAGGTAAAAGTGAATAAAGTAGGGGTATTATTCACCCAAAAATATGTCCAATAATTAGGAACCAACAAAACCATGAGCACTAGCTATATTAACACAATTACTCCAGAGTGGGCGTTGGGGGCTACCAGATACTGAGGCAAGAAATTTAGAAAAAACAAAGAGCATGGCTGTCTGAGGATGATGAGGTAGATAGCGGACTGGTTGAGGAACAGCAGACACATGACATGAAGGTATATACACGGTTTCATCATGAAATTCACCGCTGGTGTAGTGTCGCAGTGATTTACATTTTAGCTTGCAGCATTAAATATGACTGACCGTCTGTTAGTGAGTCAAAATGTTGTTCAGAGTGAAAAGAATAACGAAAAAAACCACTTTTGTCACAAAAGTTTGTAAATGCATTATGATCATCAAACATTATGTACCTGACCCTGACTTCTGCTATTTTTGTTTATATCTCATACCAGTCTGTGCCGGTTCTTAAATCAAAGTTCTAATCTAAACACGGGATTCCAAACCTTTTTTTACACCACTGACTATATTGATAGTTTAACGGACCAGCAGAGAGGGGCGGGGTTTGGCTTATGTCAGACGTATATTAATGGAAGCATAAAATTATAATATATATATATATATATATATATATATATATATATATATATATATACAAAAACTGTATAAATATTAGTCAAAGACCAGCAAAAGCTTTAGATAATATGAACCACAGCAGAAGCACATTTCTCACAAACCTGCTTCTGATGATGGTCTGCTTAAGTGATGATGTGATTTAACAAAACTGTTAGTAACCAGTAACCCTGAAACTCTACTCCGGCTGAAACTTGTTATAATGCATTTTAGATTTAGTTTCAACGGAAGCAAATACCTTTTCACACGGGCCCAGTGGGTATCAGTGGGTATTAGTGGGTATTAGTGGGTAGTAGATGGCTTTCTTGGGTCAGGAAATACAATTATGAAGTTGGCTAATGGGACACAGCAGTGGCACATTATGTCCACATCAAAAGATGTTCCGGAAGCAATGAGGAAGTGCGTCATTGATGTGTATTATCTACAGATGGAGACAACAGTTCAAACATTGGTGCAAGAAAAATGGCTCATTCAGGAAATTAGGTAAAAATTTAAGGATAAGCAGGCGTCTCTCACCTCAATAAAGGCCAGGATAGTTTTGGGTTTTGTTTCAAGATCGGACAAGCATGAATGAAAGATGCACATTAAATCAGCAGAAACCAGGATGGCGCCAGAGGATGGCGTATCCTATCAGCTTAAATGGAATTCTTCCAGAAATGGGGGCCATCTTTGTCCTTGACGAACACATTTTTTTGGGTCTAAATTGTGATTTTTTTTCTTCAATGTGAGCATTCTGATGTTAGCATCAGCATTAACATCGCTCTTCCTAAGCACAACCCCCGTTACCCTAGTTTCTGTGGTAGTTGTGGTCCTTTATTGATCTAGCTCATCTTCAATAGTCAAACAATGTTTGTTTTTGTATTCCAGAAATTAAAACGGAACCCCTGGATGACCAGATGAAGTCAATTAGCAACGCACCGAATCAGTCTTTGACTAGTCTGTCCATGAAGTCCCGTTATCATCATCATCTGGAGCAGGACAGCGGCTTTCAAGCCTTGAATATTTCTCCATCACGTTACCGTCAAACCACAGAGGACCCCAGAGACCATCTGTTAACCACGGATCCACTGGGTGACCAACCATTTTATTCCCACTCCACAGCTGGCACTCAACATTACAGCCAAGGCAGTACCAACCTCCTGGATGGTTGGAAGTCGTCACCATCAGGAAACATCTTTAGCAGAGAGAAGGCAATCAACCAAGTCAGGCCTGGCAGCCAACATGTGACCCAAACCAGTCTTGGTAGGGGAAACTATGAAGTTAGAGCTGCAGGGAGGGTCAGACAAGATAATCTCCAATGTTCTTACCTGGAGGACGGTGAGTAAATTTGCCTTCAGACATGATCGCAGAGCAGGTCACATGAACTTTTCAAGCAGTCTTATACAGTGAATCTTTGTTCTGGGTTTGACTCTCTAAGCAGTTCAAAAACACAAAAGAACCCGAAATGTAAACACAAGTTCAAAAGGTTACGTGAACGAAAACAAAGTTTCATTAAAAATGATCTACAACAAATCCACAGGGAAATGGAACGCCGCAGAAATGAACATAGAACTAAACCTTCAACATAAAACAGGAAACACAACCTCAGACTAACAATAATCGAACCAGGAAATAAGACAGATCACCAGAACCATGACACGTATCTTCTGAACACACCAGTATCGTGATTGCGTCCCAGTCACTAACTGGGACTTTTGTCTGTTTGTTTGTGTCCGTTCGGTTAGTCCCTCTGCTGAGGTTTCATTGTTCTTGAGAAGTCATCGCCGAGCAGATCAGTCGACGCCGTATCCGAGAAAGTGTTCACCTAAAACTAGTTTGCAACAGAAAAGATGTTAATAAGGGAAATTTTTTTTGCAGACCATTTATAATTTCTGTAAAAATAATGTGGTAATGTTTCAGTTTCAGTCCATAAATGTAAAATATCTGTTGGACTGAATGAGGCATTTTCATGTAAATGTATCAGCTGTTGTAAGTTAGTTGCGTATAATCATCATTAGCAGGAGACGGGGTTGATTAACAGTTCTGACTGTAGGGGCACACCGTACAAAGGAACATTATGGTTTAATGCCAAACCGGATATACTCACCCAGAACTTTTAATTGCTAATTAATGAAGCAGCACTTAGATCCAGGAATACAAGAATGGAACACATGCCAGCGTCAGCATTTGTAAGAGAAAAAACAGGAATCCAGATAGAACCTTCTGAAATGCTGCTTCAGCGCAATTTATTTAAACAGTCAGAGAAATTGGATGAGAAAAAGATCTAGCACTCTTTGAGGATTGGTTGGACATTTTTATTTGTTTCGGGCATTTATTAACTAAATTTTCATATCAGCTGCCAAAGCAATGTTTTTATTTATGAACAACAGGCGAATAGTTTTCTGTAGTGTCTTTAATCAGCACCGCGCCTGTAGATTTGTCTCACTGTATTATTCTTTTAACATTGTATTTCTTAAATTTTCCCTCATTAATGCTTCGGTTGATTATTTAAATTCTCTGCGTGCCTCAAACATAGACGTCCTTTGGATGGAGATCAGATCAGAAAACAGCTCTGGTTAAATGAGAGAATTTGTCGCTGTAGAAAGGAGGTAGAAGTCAGGCTTTCAGGCGTCTTCGCACCCGGGAAATAACAATTATTCCCTTATAATTAGATGGTGAAGGGTGCAAGCCTTTCATTATTCAGATCGTGCGTCTGCACACAAACACAATCCTCGACTTTAATTTCAGATGGTCAGTCATTAAATTAAATCTGCTCATTTTGATGCTGATTCTGAAATGTTTTTAACCCACTTTGATGATAAAGGGAAACCAATCTGACTTGGTATCACCCCCAATTATCATTTAGCAGTTTGAAACAGACACAAGACGACCTTTTGTGCCACTTCCCCCCCCTCATAAATGAAAGAAACCACTTTGAGGTTTTTATTTGAAGTACTAAATTATATCTAGTCCCCGTTACTTTTCATCGTGAGCAGTTCAATGCCTCTTTCCCAGTTTACACAAACCCCTTAATGTCCTGCTCAACTGTTCGGTTGAACACATTTTCAGTCCCTATTTCGATCTCTTATGAGAAAATGTGTGCCACCGACTGAACCTGTTTATAATTTGACCCAGTGGCAGCCAGGATATGCTAAAGAGTAAGGGGCCAAGGATGGCGCCATGGGGGACACCACAGGTCAAAGGTGCGACCAGATGTCGAGGCATTTATCGTGGCTCAAAAAAGTTTTCTGAAAACATGCTTTACAAAAAGATTGAGCTTATTTTTTCAAAATTGACTTTTTTTCCATGAAATTCTAAATTTCAGCATGAAATAATTTTATAAATGCGATTTTTTTTTTTATTATTTAAAAATAGGCTTAATCTAATCGAATTGTGATTTTATAGTAAATTATAAACTTATTTTTAAATTTAGACACTCTCAATGAGTTTGTGAGATATAATATATTATATTAAGTGCTGAAGAAATCTTGACTTTGAAGCAGCATGTCGATGCCTGGAGCTCATGGTTCAGTTTGTAAATGCCTACAAACTCACTGCAATGTCAGACTTGCAGAAACTGCTTTGTGGTTTTTTCTGAAGGGCTTCGCTATCCACTTATCATCTCATTGGGTCTCACTGTCTTTCACACACACATCACCACAAACACACACTTGTGAAGTCGTTATATTACCCAGTGTCTTTTAAGATAAAAATGTGATGCAACCTGCTGAAGATCCCTGGTGTATGCATGATGAAGCAGAAAGTAATCAGCCCTAACCTTGTTATTTGTATTAGATGTTGTTTCTGTTAACACCTCCGAATGAGAAGAACAGAATACAAAAAATCAGCAGGGTTAATAGTGGAAATTGACAAATCCAATTAGTTTTACACAGTATAGGAAGCAAATTAAGCCAAACGAGGTATGTGCAAACACAACGCTTATGAATCTGTGAAAATCAGTCTAACAAGAAGATATCTAGAGGAATTTGCATCGTCACTCCAGAAATTATGGAACAATTTATGTATGACATTATAACATTTATTTATTACAACCTGATCAAATCTTGTAAAGGAGCCATTGTCCTAAGTTTGATTGTTTCACATCATTGCGAATGTAGCCCAGTTTATCACATAATAACGTGAAAAGGATCTTGTAACAACATGAAAATTATCCATTTTAATGTGAAAGTGATTATTTTTTTATCGTTTCCTTACTTTCATATATGATACATCATTTTTAGGAGTTCGGGCAGATCAAAATAAGAAAGTACCTCATGAATATAGCAGGAGTGATAGTGAAAGTTTACAAAACTGAAAAACAATCTATAATATGTAGTCACTGATGGCGTTAGCACTGTTTTTCACTGACGCCATCAAGGCACCTATTGCTCCCAAAATAACAGCTGCAGCAGATGAAAACAGATCACTGATACAAAAGATATAACCTACTGCTGCTCCAACAAATCAAACAGGAAACTTCAGAATGAATCAGGTAAATAAAAATTAAAAAAACGATGGCAAAATTATTTCTTTTGGATAATTTATTTCTGTGTGGTGTATTTTTATATTATTATTCTGAAATGTTTGTTTTACATGGGAAATAGTCAATTTTGATTACAGCATGTTTTTTTAGAAAAATATTTGATCTTTATTCAACTTTTGTATTTCGTATTAAGTGACATATTTCTGTTTGGTGAGTCCTCGTGTGATTTTATATACCAAAAACATTAATCCTACTTATTGAATAGCACTTTTTCTCAATAGCCATGATTAATACCTGCTCCTCCGGTGGCGACTTTTACCTGTGGTGTCCCCCAGAGCTCCCCCCTTGGTCCCTTTACTCTTTAGATAATACATGCTGCAATGTATGGTCATATTCAATCTAGATTAGTGATCCTCCAACAAATTGTATTGCCCAATGAATGAATGAATGAGGTAAAAATTAAAGCACTTTCGACTCATCACAATCATCTGCTTTACTGCAGTGCATTTGTTTAAATTAATATTGTCTGCCATTCTTTTTGTGATGTTTTCCAGTGACTGACGTCATAAGAAGAGACCTGAACGGCCTCTGTGGAGACTGAGGTTTCAGGTCTGTCCATCAGAATTAAGCCCTAAACATAAAGTGGACTTCAGAATGAATCGTATAAAATCCTCATCTTGTGAGAAGCTTCTACTCTAAGCTTCGCAATAAAAATGTTATCTAGATTAATGGCAGATATTTGGCGAGAAAACAAGAAGTGGTCCAGTAGCTTTTGCTGACTAGATTTCTGGATAACATTGTGTTTCTGTTCTGTGAGGTCAGATGGTCAAACTTGACAATAACTCATAAGGAAAAGAATAATAAAACTCAGTTAGGCATTAATATTGCCAAAGCTGGTAAACATTTTCCAAAACTGTGAGTGTTTTTACTGTCTTTATTTTATGTTTTTTTTCTATGTATTCACAAATGTGTACAAAAGGTGTTCGTAAGCATGTATGAAGTATTTTATATTAAACTAATTGTGTTTATATCAACGTGTGTGTTTCATTCTGAGCAGCAACAAAGTGAAAAATGTATCAAATATTCTCATTTAAAACATTTCCAACTGTCAAAATCGTAAAGTTAAAACGTTAAATACAACTTAACTAGTGTCATTGATGACAGCAGGGTTATAGGGGAAACTTTTTTTGTTCTTAAATACTGACTGGATGTAAAAAAAAAAAATTCTCTTTCCTTAGCCAACTGTAACAGCGACAGTGACGTACAGAGAAAATGTTGGTGCGACTGAAAATGAAAACGTAGAGATCTTTAACTTTATGAAACCATTTCAAAACATATTATAAATAATCTCAATCTCAACCTTCTCCTGCCTCCTCCTCACAGATATTTTGGAATGAATCCATTAAACAATGTTTTTTAAATAATTAAACATTTTATTTATAGAGCCGTTTTCATAAATACTCAAAGTTGCTTTAAAGATACAGAGAATATTTACATGTTAAAACAGGAATTTAGATTAATTTTTTTAATTAAATTTTTTTTAAATAAAAATAAAGACACAGACATTTCAAATCACAACAGTTAACAAATCATACACTGATTACACATTTAAGCAGATCTGAACAGGTGGGTCTTGAGTTGTGATTTGAACACGGAGGGATCAGTGCGGTTTCTGATGAGTTCTGGTAGGGAATTCCAGAGGGAGGGGATGGAAATTAGGAAGGTTCTGTCACGTCGGGTCCGGTCTTGGTCCTTACTGGAGTTGAGAGGAGGTTGGCAACAGTGGAGTGGAGGCAGCCGGACGGATTGTGAGGGTGGAGGAGGTCCATGAGGTAGGAGGGTGCATGGTCATAGAGGGCTTTGTGCCTGAGGAGAAGGAGTTTGAACTGGATGTGTTGCGTACAGGGGAGCCAGTGGAATTTCTGGAGGACAGGGGTAATTTGGCACGGGGAGTTAGTTATTGTTATTTTTATTGTTGTTATTAGCTGATGTAGTTTTTTTGATGTCATCAACAATTCTGATTTTTCTCAAATTTTTCAAAATTTACCGTATTTTAAAATTACTTTATTTACTTAATTTTACAGTGATCGCAGAAATGTAAAATCAGTCTTCAGATTTTTAAACAAAGCTCTGCGGTAAACCTTTGAGATGAAGATTCGCCCGGAAATTCAATTGGAACTACACAATTAAATGTGTAGTTCCTAATTTTCAAATAAATTAGGTCTAGTTGAAAATACTGAATTAAATTGAGTGTTACCAATAAGTAAATCAACAATTCTTTTTCTTCTTTTTTTTTACAGTGTATTACAGTGCTTTTAGGGTTAAGTCAGACCGTAAAAAGAGAATTGTTGAGGCACTCAATTGAAATTACTTCATCCACTGCTGATTAACTAAAATTCATTTTAGTATTTTGCACTTAAATTTTAGACTTAATAATTAATTTTCATTGAGTGTTACCAGATGAAATAATTCGGTTTTTACAGTTTTCGTCCAAGCTGCTGCCGTTGAAACAAGAAAGCAACATCATTTTGACGTCACCTGTGAGTGGTTTTAATGTTATGGCTTATCGGTGTATCCAGGATGCAAGTATAACAAACGCAAGAGGGCGACATTTTCAAATTAATCAACTCGCGGATAGGAAGCAGGTAAATTCTTCTGACGTCACTTCCGATAAACGGATTTTCTTTTTTCTTTTCACTCCATTTTTAGGCTAAATGAGCGAAGTGTTGTAAAAATCTTTATATTATTATATTCCAGAAGCGATAGAGAAGAGTGAACTATTTCCTCCATTGGTGAGCTTTTATCACATACTCTCGTTGTGTTCTAGTTATTCCAACCTGTGCAGTGATAAATGTAGCAACGTTGCACATGAGTCCTGTCTAGTTGTACCCAAAATATTGTTATTGTTAGAAAATATGTATATTGTACTACTAATAAATTGCCATAGAGAAGAATACATGATTTGACTCACATTTCTATGTCCGGGACCTCATAAATGGTCCCCTCTACACTGCTTTACAATTGACTGACACATTTTTGATTTGCTAACCATGATACTGTTGCTTCCACAGATAGTTCTCGGAATAGTAACAGACTAACCAGCCAGTCAGCGGTATCATGTCTGGAGTACTGGACCTATCTGCTCCAGAGGTCCCTGAACCCACCTTTCTAGAGAGCCTTCTCCGCTATGGGCTGTTTCTGGGGGCCATCTTTCAGCTGATCTGCATCCTGGCTGTCATCTTACCCATATCCAAAGGAAGTGAACATGTAGGTAGACATCAAGGAAGGGAGGAAGGGAGGGAGAAAATCATGTTTTGGGTCATAGTCTTTTTTTGGCGTGTCACAGTTATTAGATAATCGTCTGCAATTATTCTAAGTTCACAGTGGTTATTATTATTTTTTTATAATCGTCAGAATCGCCTCCATTTATCAGCATAACAGATGGGGGAAATAGAAATATCTCATCTAATCATTATTTGCTCTTATTATGTAGTATGAGGCCAGCTTTAAATTATCCTTTCATGCCTCTGGCTGCTCATACCACAAAAATCGACCAATGTGAAGATCATGGATCACTTAGTTGTGAAATTCAAACCGTATCATTTTGGTTTAGTTTTTAAGCCAAATGACAGCGTCATCATAACCTCCGATTCCAAAACTGAATGAGATAATTTGGTAATCCTTTTTGGCATATTCTCATGTGAAAACACTTGAAGTGTATATTTAATGTTTTATGTCATCGTCACATCACAAAGTTTGAATGTCCATGTCACGGGTTTAATGGACTTTATGTAAAAAAATATAAAAGTTATTCACTTAAGAAATCAAATACTCTTGAGACAAAATCTTAGGGCTCCCCAATGTGCACCAAGCATGAACCACTTTATCAAACATATTCTGACTTTCCATATGTTCAACGCAAATAGTCAATGTACAATACACCTTGGTAATTCACCCACAGAAAAGCGTTTGACAAGCTAGTAATAAAGTACTGAAAGACTGAATGTTCTGCTGTAATGACATTCAGGCAATCTGATAGTAATGTAATATCAGAAATATAAGTTGTATGGCAAATCAATTGCAGTGTAATTAGAAAAAATACTTTCATTGATATTCATATAATCATATGGGCCAATGTCATCAGATGCATTGTATTTAAAATCCTTCTGATTTAATTGAAATCTCTGATGAAATAATAACTCATGCATAATGTTGTCAGTTTGATCTAAACACGTGGGGGTAAAACATTAAATTAAATTATTAAATAGAAAACCAGTGGATAGAACTGAATGCGATCACCTCTGAGTGTGTATGTGTGTGTGTGTGTGTGTGTGTGTGTGTGTGTGAGAGAGAATCTATTACATTTTCTGCTGGGTCTTTGAAATGTAGAGTTACAGGTGCTCAGTAAGGGTTGACAAATAAGTATATTTTTTCTGCCTTTCCTTGATAGACCTATAGGTTCTCTAATAACAACATCATTTTATAAAAAGTTGTAGTAGAATTTAATGGGACACTTTTCTCCATTCCCCATTAAACCTTTCCGTATTGCAATGTCGGTCGCCTGTTAACATGACTTGTGGTCTTTTCCGAGCCGGTGTTTATACGCATCAACTCACTTAATCGGAAAGGCTTTCACACATGCGCAGACGATCCACACTCCAGTTCATAAGGTGGCGATAATGCTTCGGTAAGCTCGGTGCCGACCGCCAGCGAGGGCCCAGAAGAAGAATAAGACAAAGGGGGCATGCGCGATAGTGACTTTTCACCCATTTAGCCATCCAAATATCTTAAACTCTTTCAATGTTGCGATTAGTAAATGACCCTCTGATGTAGACTGGTCCTGTTTTGAAGTCGCTGTATTTAAAATGCATACATCTTCAGAACACATTTATCTGCTCCTGAGCAGATAGATGTATATAATATATGTATATAATATCACATATAATCTGACTCATTAGACCTATATTGAAATCAGTGGTTGTTTAATACTTTCTGTTTTTTCTCTGCAGGAGGAGACTGAGACCCATGAAGGGAAAGCTTCTGAACAGATGAAGAAACCCAAAGGATCAGCACCTCAGATTCGACAGAAAGCAAAAAAGGAGAGCAAAAAGAAGCGATAGTATTCTCTCTTCGTGTTTGTTAAAAGTGTGTGTGAGAGTGTGTGTGCACACACGCATACCAATCCGGTTATCACTACATATGTATGAGACAACCGTCATGAGACCTCAAAATGACCTCTGCGTGTGCTACTCACATTATAAATAATCCTACAGGGAGCTCAGTGTCATATATCTCATCGTATTGACAGCTACACATTAGGTACAATTTTTTTTTTGTATTTGCGTTCTTTTTTTTATTGACTCACTGATCCAATTGTATTAGGATTAAAACAGACAAATAAATACATTGTGCAATCATTCACTGTAGTTGTTTATATTCATTGCTAAATATCAGTTTGGTTTAAATGAGTCAGAATGAGATCATGTCCCATCCTCCTGCCTCTGCATGACAGAACAGCTGCAGTGTCCCTTTCCCTTCGCAGTTTCAAGGCACCAGAAAAGCTGGTTTCCCTGCATGTAAGGTATTACTAATTATTTTTCACCAGATGCGTTTGAAGGTCTTTGGGCGACAACAGACTTGTTCTCTGTGATCATTGATCTGAACGAACAGCGTGGCTAACCTGTTTATGAAGTGACAGGGAATAAGGTCGCCACTATGTCCGGCTGCAACCTTCTCTAATCATTTTGTTGTCCAAACCATATTTCACACACTAGCTTCCCCTAACTGCACACCATTAACTGTATTTAGTAGTTGTGTTCTTTAATACTTTAATTTTGAATTGGATTTCCTTGTTTCCATGCAAACATTGTTTAGGTCATTGTTCCTCAAATGGAGTGACATAAACCTCTGGGCCATAGAGGTTTATGTCGAGGGTAAAAAAAAGTCTTACATACCATAAGGCCAAAGTTATGTCAGATTGTTTTTTTTAAGTTGAAAAAACGCATCCAAATCAGTCATGCATACTTACTAAACTACAATATTTTTTCTTTAAGTTTAATTTAATTTAATTCAAGCAAGTAAACCACATTTTACATTAAGAATATCAATTATGAATGTCATTCCTAAGTGTAATGAAATGCAAACAAAAATAACTATATTAACATTGACCAGGAAGATTGGCCCTTGAATGAAATGAAATTGAAATGTATCAATATTGCTGAAAACAGCCAACAACATTTTTTCAGTTACTCAATCCAATTGCAACTACAATCCTGTTTAATACATATAGCATGGTGGCACATTAATTGATTTGCCATGAATTCACCAAGAAAACGTTCATAAAGGTATTTCTTACTACCAAAACCTTATTATTATTTTTTTGATCATGGTTCAAAAAAATAAAAAATTATTGACATAAAGTTTGACGACCACTGTTTTAGGTGAGTTTGGTCGGAGCATATCTCACAAAATATACACTCTAACTATACCAACCTTTGCACACATATTAGTCGAGTCAACTAGTTATGGTGTTTCATATTTAGATTTATCTAAGATTCTTACTTTTTCCACTGAACAAAATGATTTATGGTGATTCTGCGGGTTATCTGTCCGAGACAGGATCCACTAGAGGCTTATCTTGATATACTGATTCATTTGTTGTACATTTTTAAGCAGGGATCAGAGTACATTTGAACTTCAGGGGACTGGTTGTTTGAATAGTTTACTTTGGTTACAGTAAGTTTTACTATCATAACGTATAACGACCGGTCAACTGAAGTTGTTATATCATCACAGCACTTGTAATATTTATTTAGGAGTGATTCATTGGTTGTTTGTGAAGTAAGCCTACATATAAATAACATAATTTTGTTTTTAAATTGCTTCCAACCTTCAGTTTTGGTCGAATCACGTTTTACCGAGGCCGCATAACGGCAACTTTTAATGTTGCGCCAACATACGAAGGTAGTCGGTGTCGCTTAGCAACCAACCTTGCTACCCTGAAGCTAGATGTTGTGTATTCTAGAGATGGAGATATACAACAATTCATATGTACAGGACGTTATGTGTATCTACAGATTTTTTTTCTCGTGCTGTTTTGACTACTTTAGTAACAAAAATATTGCTTCTAAATAATGTTAGAACGGTTAAACGGGGGTAATGTCATCTTGGCGTAAACGTCTTCGTGAATTCCACTACGGCGGATCATCCCTGCGCGAATCTCCGTAGCTGCGTAAAAAGCGTAAAATCCAGACTCGTCACATTTGCGCTCTCGTGTTTCGTCGGTGATGCACTATCCCGTGCCTCCCCCCTACGAGGCATGTCTCCTCACCACACCAGTGCTCCTTCCTCCCACCCTGTCGTCGACTCTCCCCTGCTGAACAGGATACTTCCCCGTAGGTTCGGCTGTTTGTCCGGCCCACAGCCGCCAACCGGCAGCTGTGCCCTTTGCTCCTGAATCCAGTCCGCGTCATGACCTCTCGTCTCTACGGTTCTGCTGAGACTCGCTGAATGGGACTCGTGGCTTTTTCGAGGAGGTTTCCACAGCAACTGGCCATCCGCTTCCATTATCCCTCTAATGAGGGCAGCCTGAAGGATTTAATTCGGTTCATCGCAGCGCGTCTCTGATTTTTGGGCTGAATCTCCAGACGCGTCAGAGGTGAGTTAATTAGGGCATGTGGAGCCTCATGCGGGGATTGCTGTTAATTTCCCAGTTAGATTGCGGATTTTTGGTTCACGATTGCGCATTTTCTCATAACATCTCGTATGATAAGGTTACTCCTGCTCTCACTGACTAGTATTTCATTGTTTCACTGGCCGTTCGTACGCAGCCGTCTGTGGATGAATTACTACACCCTCGCAGTAAATGCGCACCTCATGTACTAATAACATATTCTGACTTAATCGGGAAGAAAATCCCCAGGATGAACGCATTGCATCTTCTGCTCACAGAAAACAAGAGCCAACAAACCATCGAAATTCAAAATGGAGCTGTACCAGCACCTGTTTTGATTCATCAGGGCCGCTGTCTGTGGGCAGAAGCCTCCAGCAGCCCTTTATCCACGTCCATTCACAAATCCCTGTTTACGAACCTGATGGGCTTCACAGCACCGACCGCCGTTGTTTTCATCCTTCTTTTTATTTTTTTCATTCCATCCCATCCCATAGTAAGACGTTATCATGTTGACAGCTGCTTCTCCTCCAGGCAGCTACCACCCCACCCCTTGTTTCTTTGAAAGCAGCTGTCCTGACACCGGTGTTTCATTCCACGGAGATAATTCTGATGATCGTTTTCCCCTTTGTTTTTGATTTTGGACCCGTTCCAGATCATTTCTATTCAGTTCTGCTACAAATGAGACTCAGGATTTTACTGGGAAGCTTCAATATTGCCGGACAACCTCAGAAGATGTGGGATATTTCTAGCCATCAATGAGCCATAACATTATAACCATCTATATTATTGTGTAGCTTGTTATGGCTGATCAGCATACATAAACATACATAGGCTGGACATAAAAATGATCCATTTGGTTCAAGTTTTCTGAGGGATTTCAATGTTTTAAGTGGTTGTTTATACAAAACCAGGTTCCTTTTACATCAGCAGTAAAACATGCAATTTAACAAATCAATGCTTATCTTTTTTTGTGAGCTGCTTGGTCTGTGAACCATGAGTAGATAATGCAAAAAAAAAAAATGTATATACCAAGAGCCAGAGTTTACATCTTCATGTGACAAGTTTTGTCCGGTCAACAGTTCAACACCCAGACATTTTCCTTTTTGTGAAAATATGAATTATTAATTTCATCTTAAGCAAATTTGAGGCTTTGAAAAATGTAATGAAGTAAGAGTTTTCCAACTTGAGACCGTTTTACAACCAAATTCCCTGACTTCTCCCTGAACAATGGCTCCTTTTGAACTGTGAGTTGTAGGACGGTAAGAACAAAAAGTGCAGTCATGCAGCTAGGCTGTCTGTGAGAAGAAGAAGAATCTGGATGCTAAAGTTCACGTTGAAATGGCATTAATGTTAAAGAAGTTGCGTTCAACTGCTATCAACAGCTATTTATCACTTAGATTCGCCAGCCTATAGAATTGTTGGACACACTGTTTCTCATTCTCTCTTTATTGACTAACTTGTTAATTGCCTCATTGTTTTAGCCGTAGTTGACTCTGTGGACCGTGTTCCCCTTTCTGTCAGGACACGTGAAAAGAATTCATTTAAAATGTATTGCAAAACATTTGCACAGTGGAAAAGAGAACAATGTTTCATTTTGAATTGCTTTCTGTAAATGATCTACAGATTACAGCCTGTCAATAAGTCCCACAAACTTTTCCAGTTGATAATTGCTTAGAATACGGCACCTCCTCCATTGTGTCCTCCTTCCCCTTCCTTTTAAAAAAAAAACTCACGCTGTAGCTGTTTCTCTTCGTACTCGGGATCACTCGCTGCTAGATCCTCTAGTTAAAGATGTACGGAGAGGGAAAGTGGATTTAATCAGCCTAGTGTCACAATCCTCTCCCTCTTCTCGTCCATCCTCTGTGCATTCATCCCTCAGACTCAGACCTTGCAAAGTGAGCGAGGTCAGCAAAGGATTTGGTGATAAGATAGCAGAAGATATCGGGCTGAAATGGGACAAGTGTCGATGGTTCTGTTACTGCATCCTCTTTTCTCTGCCCACTTTAAATCAACTGTCCGCTCGCTCACTCCAACCGAGGCTAAAAATAGATTATCTGTGTATCGTACATGCACACAGGCTGCAGTATTTCTTAGTACGATCCAGCATATAGCAGGATGAGATGGTGACGCTAATGTGCTAATTTCCTCTCGTTTTGATCTGGAGGAACCATCAATGCTCCCCCTTTTCTGCTCCCCGAGGAAAACTAATTTTCCCATTCGGCTGAAACATTGGCTCGAGTTCCCTGACTCTCTGCAACACAGTGGCAACTGTTCCCATCTGTTGTGACTCACTGAGGTTCGTCATGGCCAAATGTGCTTATGTGCCTGACCAGGAACGTGAAACTGGTGTGCTCAGCTTCAGATGGAGGATTACAAATGCTGATTAGACAGGAAATGTGAGAAAGATTTCAATTCTTTGAGCTGGTGCAGCCATTGCATAATCTTGTTGGCATAAAGACAATATGCTCGAGATAGAAGTTATTCTTATTGCGTAAACTCCGACATACAATACGCAGCATTTATTAAAGCAATTGTTCATTTCCTTCATATATACAATGCAATTATTTTATATTTCCATTTTTATAAATATTACTAATATGCCGCCCCGTTGGTTGTGTTGTTATTGTCATGTTATGGGTGTGGTTATTGTTGCTCGTGTATCTCTTATGTTGTGTATATTCCAATAAAAAATAAAGATAACAAAAAAAATATTATACAATGAAATTAGAAAACGGCAGCTTCCTATTTTATCAGCAAGTATATCATGTGCAGTAGTGTTATGCAATTAGTTCTGAAGGCCCCTGGAAGGTTTTAAGTGAATTTGCTCAGTCCCAGAGCAAGACATTGAATGCACATCACCAAGGATTGAAAAGATGGCAATCTTCAGTTTTGTCTTTCAGCTGTTCCCTTTGGGGTCGCCACAGCGGAGCATCTGTTTCTATCCATAGGCCGGTAACCAGCTGGCTAACGGTACCAGTGACGGTATCGTCGTTTTGTGTTCTGCATATTGATTTGGCATAGATTTTACACCGGATGCCCTTCCTTTCACAAACCTCAACATTTATGCGGGCTTGGGCCCGGCACTAAGAGTACACTGATTTGTGACCCCTTTGCAGCTGGGTTTCCTGACTCTAATAAAGCTACAGGAGGAGCTGGTTCATATGTAGGACGTCATCTTGGCCTAGTAGGTCAGCTCATTGGGGGATACCCTGTTACTGCTTGTGTCTAGCCATCTTCCTTATAAGGATGTCACCAACACAGCGACGTCCATGATTCAGAGCTTTCTCCTTTGCCACTATGCAGGAGGTTTGGCTACGAAACTTTCAATAGATAAAAGCTGTTTGCCAACAGCCAATAACAAAACTCAGGGTGAAGTAAATGGATCTATACGCGCGGCTCAATAACGGCCTGATCTGGCCAGCATTTTAAGATGCCTCCTGTCTCGATGCTCTGCTGAGCCAGATGATGGACCTTGTTGTACTAACAGATTGTTTTGCTGCTTCTTTTCCATTTTGGTCTAACACTGAACGAGGACTCCGAGATTTGACCTCCATCACTGACATTGATAATCATGTTTGGTGTGAACTCATCGACCACGAAAGTGAAAAAAGACTGTTAGCTGTAATATTATGAGCCCAGACAGGAGAAGTCAGATAATTATTGATTAACTTGTTACAGTAGCACTTTTCACAGGGTGAGATGCACAAGGCAGCAAGTGAACATTCCGAACCAGATTGTGATGGTTAGATGACGAGTTTAGTATCTTGTTGGGTGCCCCCAGTAATGTGGCTAGACGACAGATCCTGTTGGGTGCTCCTGGACTTCAGTGGTTAGTACCTACCAAAAGTGGTTTAAGGAAGGACAACTGGTGAACCTGTGACAAGGTCACATCCAAAGCTCATCGATGCATGTTGGAAGCTAAGGCTAGCCCATTTTGTCCAATCCTACGAAAGAGCTACTGTAGCACAACATGCTAAAAAAGGTCATTGCTGGTTCTGATAGGGAAGTCTCAGATCACACATTGCAACGGTTTTGAATGACAAAAAAACAGAGCTATACAACATTAGGCAGGTGGTTTTAGTGTTATGGCTGATCAGTGTAAAAGAATCAAGAGTTGCTTTAAGACGGACTTAAAAAGTGAACCCATCCCTATCAATCAACCCTGATCTGATGCAATCTCGGTCCGCGGCAGGCGTTTGGACTTGACTGCTTTGTCCGAACGTCCTTTCAGGTATCTGAGCACTCTGCATTCACATCCTCCTTTTCTTTTCTGTGTTTTCCTCATACCCCCAGTATTACTCTTATGTACAGAGAAAGCCCTATAGATTTTGGAAGACTCTGTCAACACTGCAGCTGCGAGAAAAGCGCGGCGTATTGATGAATGCACTGCACAGACGAAGGTGCTCTGAAGTCCATCACGGTTCCTGAGGTAAACACCACTCAGGGTGCAGCCTTTGAACAAAGCCTCCATTTGCCACCATTCATATCTAATCCTTAAAATCTCCGTTCCCACAACACAACCTCGCTCAGTTTCATTCACACAGTCGGCCAATCTGCTTTTATTGTCATTTCCTCTTCTGTCGGCATTAAACCCTGTATTAAATCACAGTGGATAACATACATCCAGCTCATACGGCTTCCATTTAAGAGAACATCAACGGAAAGCAGTTCAATCACACTGAGTCGATTTGATGTACAATGAAAGTCATTGAGGTTATAATGATGATGATGATGATTTTATAAAGGCCCCAAAAGTCTCTTCAGGAATGAGATTTTGATTTGTGTCGCAGGAAATGCAAATTGTCATTATAACCAGTTTGTCCCTTCATTGCCAACCTCCTATGAATCAGATGCTGTTTTCCCCGTTAGTCGTTGGCGATCACAGCAGCGTTCCTTCAACATTCCTCTGTGCTGCCGTTCTATAGAAATACATACAAGGAGCAGAAGTCTCTCCTCACCTCCTATCCCTCTTATTTTACTCATTTTTGAGTTTTTCCCTCTTCTTCTGCCTTTTAATGGAACTAACAGTCTCATAATTTTTTACCTGCTGGTACTTTTATTTCCCCAGGATACTCTACGGTGTCCGTCACTCGTTTCATAGCATAATGTTGGAGGTGGTCCCATCTCACCACCACTTAATGTAAGGGTACTCTGACACCATATTAGGAGAAGGTTCTGCTACGGCACTATTGCTGCTGTTTACATACGCACACTGTGAGGCTTTTAAGGGTTTTTGCAGCGTCCTGGAGGGAACCGAGGGGAAGGGACCCTCGTAGGACAGGGGGATATGGCATATATTTTGGGTATGTTTGCGGTGCTGGTAGTGGGTTGTTACCTCCTCTTATTAGTTTGTGCTCAAAGTCCAATAACAGTCGATATTTGATAGAATATTGATAGAATTGACTTTCTTTCAACCAGAGGAACATTCATCCAAACTCTCCTATTCCACCAGGTACTTTCTGGACTGAATCGTTATGAGAACGATAGTCACTGCATCGAGTTCTCATTGCTATGCTCTAATTATATGGAAGCTACAAGACAAGCTCCAAGACATACACAAATTTTAATGTGTACATATAACAATTTGATGCAAAATAATGCTAGTTTGGTCCATAAGTCTACGTTTGACCTTCATCATCAGCGGAGTTTCTACTCATTGATATAGTGCAAAACGTCAAGTGACCTTTCTGTGACTTCTTACTTAACTGTAATACTGCACAACATATTGTTTCTGCTAGAATTATGCAGTGTGTCCATGTGCATTAGTTAGATTGCAGGATATGAAATACCAAACAAGGCAACTAAACACATTAGGCTGCAACCTTTTTGCTGCGTTGACAAGAGGAAAAGTTGCACAGTTCTCGTTTTGAATAACTAATCCACAAGGTAATTTAGTTCATCTTTACAAACTGTTGGTCTTCCAAATCCTACATTGAGCCTGTGTTTAGATTGGTAGAAATGGTTCAGTTACATTTTCCAGAAACTCACCAAATGCTTCTCCACCTGTTTTCTCCGCACTCGTCTAAGCAGGTGTCAGACTCACATGTGTAAAACTCAAAGCCCACGCCTGGTCCAACTGCTGTGGTGCTGTGACACTTCAAATATGTGTGTATTCATGGACCTCTTGTATGTGCTAATTTTTCATATTTTGAGTACATGGACGGCCAGATATATCTGTGGAATAAGTGCCTTTATGATTTTTTCGAATGTTCTAAGGATGCATGCAGTTGAAAATGACACAATTCTCACTCTCACACTATTCTCCAATATTTGTTTAGCCTTTACTGTTTACACTGATCTTTTAATGTCACCCGTTTCTGATGATTCATGTGAAATGATCTGCTTCACACTTTGCTAGTTGTGTTTGATTAAAACAATCTCTGGTAAAATTGCTCTGTATGCAAGGTTCATTTGAATAAGTGTCAACAATTGCAACAGAAACTTTAGTGTGCACCAACTGAGTAGACCAGTATACGGAGCACTCCTTTGTTTGTGTGAGCAACAGAGGAATTCCTGGCAATCTTTTGACTTCTTTCCAAATTGTAGGAGCCCTTAATGAAATCTCAGCAGGTAGAAATCCCTCCATAGACACACACATGCAGTGAGTGCATTAATTCACACACACTGTATAAAGTGTGATCTTATCTTATCAATATGGCATAAAAGCTGTCCAATCAGGTCGTGATCTAATCCAGATCCCTTTTTATTTGGTCTCTTGGTTCATTTTTAAAAGACCAGTGTGAACACGGAGTGAGTGTGGACCGAACATGTATTCCTACAAAATAAATGTCTGGTTTTGGTTCTGGCCAAGAGAGCGGCACTGCGTGTGAACGCACCCCGAGTGTTGCACCATGGGATACGTTAACCCCCTCGAGTGAGCCAGATTACATCCTGGCAGGAGTTGAATCAAAGCGTGCGTGATCGTGCGTGTGTGTTTCGCGCCGTTCACACTTGTGCGCATCCACGCGGCTTACGCGCCCACGCGCGCACCCTCACAGCGGGAATCCTTCCATATCTCCGCGAATTCCCGTACCTGTGTAATTATGTTGGCCTCCCACTTTACACTTAAAACACCCACTAAGCCTCAGCTGTCCACGCGGCGCTCAACAACCACCTACGTGTTCTTTTTACAGCCACTGCGAGTTCCTTCCTCCTCGTCTGGTAATAACCCTCTCTGTCCTGCCTGTCGGACACGCGGCTCTCCTGGAAACACATGCATGTGTTGGAAAAAGGATGTGAGACGCAACTGTGGTTGGGTGTCAGTATGCGATGGAGCCTGTTTCCCAGAGACCAAGAAGCAGCTGCTCATGCACACACACACACACACACACACACACACACACACACACAAACTCACCTACACACATACATAAACATTTACACACACGCACACACACACACGCAGCATGTCCTCTGTCTGGAGCCGAGAGTGCCTCTATTCACAAAGGAACCAGGCTGTTTCATGCGTGTGTGACTTATCTCCGTTTTAGCCGGCTGGAAATAGCCGATCCCACGGTGAGTCAGTCTGTAATGACTCGAGGGCTGGATTGGACTCTCACACACTGAAACTTTCTGGGTGAGCATGTTTGTCCGCGCTCAGAAAGACGAGATCCGGTCGCATTTATCATGCCATAATATTTGTATGGAGCATCGGGATGGAAAGGAGGCAGTCTAATTACCTGTCCACGGGTGAAACCGTCTCTGTCCTTGTCCACGCTCCGGTATTTACGCTTTGCCTCATTACAGCCCACCGCTCCTTTGTTTGAGGATTTGTTATCCGTGTAGGTGCTTATTGATTCAGAGCAGATTGAATCAACAGATAGAAGTGACCTTGATTGTAAGTGTGTTCATCCTATCCCATCCTAAGTTGTCCCGTACGCAATGACATTTTATGATCAATGTTTCTAACTGAACTGACCCTAACTGAAAATGACACTTGAGCTGGGTGGCATTTCAGATTGAGATAGATGAAGGTATTGAAAGTGAAAAGCTCTTTGAGTTCTATGGTTGAGTATTGCAGTCATTTTTATATTGTGTTATACACCAATAAGCCACATCATTAAATCCACCTGCTTAAATATGAAGGTCTTTCTGAACCAGTTGTATAGACATAACAGTTTTGCCCTTGTTTAAGTCAGTCGGATCCTTATGCTTGCCCATTTCTCCTGCTTCCAACACACCAAGTTTGAGGACAAAATGTTCCGCTAGTGCCTAACATATCCCAACCACTGACCGGTGCCATTGTGACAAGATGGTCAATGTTATTCCTCTCCTGCCAGTGGTTATAATGTTATGGCTGATCAGTGTATTGTGTTATTTTGTGGTATAATGCAATATTTAGTGCAAAATGCAGATTTGGACACAGCCTGCTTCGAGATCCATCAGTACTATTTAGAATATTTTTAATATTTTAAACTTTTTTTTTTTACATTTAGAAAAACATTTCTTGCCTTACAGTTGAACAAAAATTGAACTCTTTAACATTTCGTCTAGTCCTGAAAGTTTTTTCCTCCACAGTCTGACTGCAGAGACCAAAGAATCATTATCAAAATATTCCTTTAAGTGATTTACACAAGAAATCACGGTTTATTAAATGTACTTGAATTAAAGTAAATGGCTAGTAACCTGCAGGTAGTGAATGCACTCACACACCTGAGATGACTTGGGTGTTTGAACATGTCGAGGTCTGGCTTTGTCAAATCTTGTATCTTGTTCTCATCATTCAAACATGCTTTTATTACTGGAGAGACCGTTTCCTGCCTGGTGGCACGTCTCTGAGGTCCAGTGCATTGATACAATCTCTACATTCATTAGAGTCGATGAGCCGGTTCTGCTGTAGATCTTTGACTATAGTTTGTAAATTTGCTCATCTTCTCTGCCTGTAGTGATCTTGAATTCCATAATCCACCAAAGTATCCCGTGTTTTTTTTTGTTTGTTTTTTACCCTCAGTGGCAATGACTGCCAAAGGTTTCAGGTGACTAAGATGGCCAGCACACCACGTCTTTCTTTATTGTTTTATCAGCTATACGATCCCTAGTGAGCGTCACACTCGGCAAAGTCTGAGAGTTAGTCTAGTTCAGTTCTAACGGTCTGCTGGGGAGTTAGGGATTTTATACACTCAGACTCAGACGGGCTTTTCAATAATACATTTAAGACACTGTGAAAAACCTCCTCAAGGCAGAGTAGAGCTGAGTTTTATGAAGGGGTTTATCAGGAAAGGTCTGTCCCAGAGTCAAAGCAATATATTTTGAATTATATATTTATTCGTTAATCAGCAGTCCACGACACAAAAATAATTGAAAGCCAAAAGGAAATAATTGATTATCTCGATTAATTAACATAGATTCTTTTTCCAGGTTTGCACATGGGGGCAGGCAAGAGCAAGCCCAAGGAGCCGGGCCAGCGCTCCATGAGCCTGGACGGCACCATCGGCACAGGCTCCGACAGCGGACACTTCCATCATCTGGGCCCTGCCCAAACCCAGACGCCCAACAGGAGCCCTGCGGTCGGGACAGGCAGGCGGGGGCATCAAGGGCATCAGGGGCATCAAGGGCATCACCAGCACGCCCCGACAAACACCCCTGAGCTGGCTCTTTTCGGAGGGGTCGACCACACTGGAACCATCACCTCACCGCAGAGGGGACCTCTATCGGGTCAGAACCTTTCTATGTGATTGGATAAGTGTGGGAAGTTGAACAATATATCGGATTATTGAAGCTAAATACAAAATACTGATAAATTATATTTAACAGTTGAGTTTTATGCTTAGGTAGTAATCCAAACTAATAGTAAACAAGCGGAGGTTGTGTTCCGTACAATAAGTTGTTGGGTTTATTTGCAGAAACTTAAGAGAGTGTCTATATCTGATGACATAATGCAACAGCTTATCTTAGCTGAAACTGAAGAAACAACTAGCTCAACTTTGATCAAAGTTAACAGAATCTGCATACTGGTGCCACTTAAGCTCACAAATGATCATGCATTTGTTTTGGGTCTGGGAGCAGGTTGCCTGGCAACTTCACAGGAGAAGACATCAGGAAGTACCTTGTGCCCACCTGAGAAATGATTCCTATAAATAGTTAACAGATGCTGGTAGACAGGTTTTATCGTTTCCTTAGTGTCCAGTCTTCATACTAGGCTAAACTATTTCAGATTTTAAATGGACAAACCAAGGCCTTCCATAAATCCAGGGATGTTGCTTTAAATGTGAGAATCATCCTTGCACCAGCACCGGGGACTGCACAAATGTAAATCCACAAGATGCCAGTATTTGAAAGTATTTCTGTGTAATGGAAACACATTGAATCACAAAGAGGAGAGCGTTTTAATAAAACTAAGAAAAGGCAAGCTTTTATTTTGACATCACAAAAGCAGACCTACCAACGCCGGAACAATCTTCAAAGTACCACAGTGGTTTAACGTTTGTCTCACATGATTTTCCATGATTTCCATTTTATTTCTTAATTAACTAATTGAAGCGGCTCACGGTATGCAGTTACACATCAAGTGGGACTACTGGAAAAAGATCTATGTTACTTACATCAGTTTAAAAATGATCGAGGGGATTTAGGCTTGGCTTAGAGGTTAAAGTTTCATAATGACCTGAAGCTCTTTCATGGCTAATGTCAAAATCGTTATTACGCAATAGGCAAGATTCATGTCGCAGCGTCTCTTTATTAATTCTCCTCGCCGGTTTCCCCCTGTCATCTGATGTGAGGATTATTTCATAACTGCATGACTGGTTAGGACGCACGCACCTCCCAGTAAATCTTCTAGGTGTTTTTTTTTATCTTCGGCACTGGGAGTCACTTTTTTTCGTCCTGCCAAGATCTGTTCCTCTCATTACATTTTCAGTCTCGGCTTCACTAGTAGGAAAATAACAATACAACACAGAAACAACACTACAAAGCCCTCAGAGAGAGAGAACCTCTGCCAAGCCACAACTATGCCCAAAGTAGACATTCTTGTGATCCCAATGGACTAGATTGCTTTGTTTAAGATACTTTCTAATAACTTATACCATCTAAGTAAACCCCACCCGTTATAAAAATCCACTTCAGTTACAGGTCCATGTCATTTCTGGTGTGTCAATACAATGACACAACGTACCATCACCAACATTTTATCGCCTCCGAGAAACGAATTTATGAGTCATTGCCCAAAAACGCTTAGGAGAACCTTATTGTGACATCAGGTCATAACCAGGATATGACAAATCCTACCTCTAGGTACAATTTAATGCAAAGCTGTACATTAGTTTTTCCATAATCTCGATAAACAAGAAAACAGACAAACCAAGGTTAAAAGCCTGACCGCCATGTCAGAGGTAATACCATTCAATCTCAGGACTCACAACGGACGATACATCTGTTCATCAAAGGACCAACACGTCCATTAGCACTTACCGGAGTTTAAGTCATCAATTCAACCAAAATGCGTGTCTTTGGACTGTAGGAGGAAGCCGGACTACCTAGAGAGAACCCACACAAACTCTGCACAGGAAGGTCAAGCAGAGGTCAATATGAACCCCGAACCTTCCTGCTGTGTGGCAACTGTTCAAGCCACGGCGCCACTGTGCCGCCCATAAGCTAACATCACGTTGCAAATAAGACAAATTAGGCCAATCATTTTATTATCGTAGAAAAATATTTTCACAGTGCAAGCTGAACCCACTTCACCATTTTAACCTTCTACATCCATCCCAGTTGTTCTGCCTTTACAAATGAGCTGAAGGGAAAGGATCCAGCCCACATGGTGCTAAAATCCATATAGCGGTCTCTTTCCGTGGCGTTAGGAGTTACAAAGACTTTAATTTTGGCCTAGGATTAGTTGAACGCGGCTTCTTGACGTCTAGCACCGTCAGTGACTAGACGGTGCTGCTGACCTGAGCACTGCCCGCGCTCAATGGGACTGGCAGATTTGTGCAAAGTTATGACCAGGATACTTTGATGATAAAATGTGTACTGGCTGGCAGATCTGCAAGAGTCCTGAGGGGGAAAACAAGAAACATCTAAATACTGGCTGAGGGTGAGCCATAGTTGCACCGAAACATATTTTTACATCAACAGCAAAAAAAGGCATCAACCTTCTTTTGAAATTTGAAGCCCGTCTGGTCACGTGGTCCAGATGCTTGTTGGCATCAAGGTGTGCCTATACAGGCCAGATGGTTGGGTTATTGTTCCTCCATCTAGAGGGCAGAAGGCTGCAGGTGTAACCATAACATCTCTCCGGCTCCCTCCTGTGGATCTAATGAGATAATCAATGATTGGCTGGAGAGTTCCCAGCCTTTGATCACAGGTTAATTAAAGGGATAGCTTCACAAAAATTAGAATTCCATCCATATGTTGGCTTTGTCCTTCACGCATGACGGGTCAGAAGCAGTCTAAAGGCCAATACTTCTCATTAGGCCTGGGGAAATTGTTTTATATACAGATATGGAGCAGGGCTGTGATAACTAAAGATTTATGTCTTCACGGTGGGTGGACCAAAGTATCATCAAGACCTGGGATATTGAATTTAGATTATGGCAGTGAATGTGAATAGGTCATCAGGGTAAGTACCACTGCCTTTAATCACATTCTTCCCTAAGTGTGTATTCCTCTGTTTGTGTGTTTGGTTTCTTGCAGGTGGTGTCACTACATTTGTGGCGCTGTATGACTATGAGTCACGGACAGCGTCCGATTTGACATTTAGGAAAGGAGACAGGCTGCAGATTGTCAACAACACGTAAGAATCAACAGTAATCTCCGGCTCTGATGCCAACTTTGCAAAACCAACAGATTTGTAAACTTGCATGCGATTGTGACGGCACACACACACACACAAGCACACGTGTATGTGACACAGTCGGAGCTGGTGGCTGTGGAGAAATGCAATCTGATCCCCTCCATTTATTTTACAAGTGCGTTCTGCTCTTCTCTGGCAGCCGTCATCTCCATCTTTAACACAACGCTTACCGAACTCGCCATGGCGAGAATCTACTCTCACACTCCTGATAACATGTAAAAAATGCTTCCCTGTCAGACCCCAGTTTATGCTGAAGTCTGACTGTGTGGTGTGGTTTGAATAAAAGGAACAGAAGCATTTCCATAGGAGGAAGTGAAAAATGATATGCTTTTTAAAAGGCTGTTGTTTCCATGTAAAAGCATCTGGAGTGAAATTCACAAGCAGGTGTTTTCAGAGCAGAACAATAGTGGTTCATTTTTTCCTTTTCCTATGAGCTTTTTCCATAACCTCCTGCCATAGGTCTGCTCCGCGGCTCCTTATCTATAGGTCGGTACTACATAGTGGGGCTGAGAAATATTGTCAAGTCTTGTTTAGGTGAGAAAATGTTGAAATCAGAAAAGTGGGTTCAGACTCCCACATCATTCTCGGATCTGATTATTTATAGATGACAAATGGCAGATGTTTCCACAATCCTCTTTTGCAGATTATATTTAAAAAAAACATATCAAAAGTGCACTGGAATTCATAGTGCGAGTTAAAAACTTTAAAAAGCGCCGCAGCTGCGATCAGCCCCACTGTGTAGTCCCACAGCACCGCCGGCTCCTCTGCTATCCGTCCGTGACGCGCTGCTCGCCTTGCTGTGTCTCCTCGACGTGTTTTGATGTGTCTGCTGTGTCTGTTATCTCTCCCTCCCTCCCTCTCTCTCTCTTTCTCTGTCTCTCTCATGCTTCATGGTTTCTCCTAGGAAAAAGTACAGCTTCAGGTCAGTAATATTTAATGCAATCAAAGTCTCACACAGCCTTTTGTTCACCGTCCCTCTGCTGCCGCTGCGAGTCTTTTGATGAGGCTCGTAGCGTAAGGGCAGAAGAATTGGTAAATAGAAAACATTGAGTGATCTCCGGATTGTATAGTCAAAGCACTAAAATGTAAGAGGGGCTACCAGTGGAACAAAAGGTTGTCTCTTTCTGTCTGTTTCCTCCCTCTCGTGTAGTTTTACATCACTCTGTCCACTTCTGTGTGGGTTGAGGTTTGTGTTTTTAAAATTGGATCTTTGGTGTTCTGCTTTGGGTGGTCAAACAAAGTGCAAGCCTCACTTAATGAGAGAAGTATATTTCTTAAGACATCATTTTAGAACACACTAGGACGAACACGGCAGTGCAGATGAAGTCAGTGTGAAAGGATAAGACTCGTATCGTAACATCAATAATTGAGAGATATTGCTGTTAATGCTCCTTCATTAGGATGATTAGGGCTGCGTTCGGGCAAGAATAGAGTTATGACATACGTCACAATACGGAGCGTAGTATTTATTATATTGAGATCTACACCGATCGGGCATTACATCCTGACTCCCAGCAGGTGAAGTCAGATTTACATTGATTATCTCCATATAATGGCTCCTTTCAGTGGGATGTATCAGGCAGCAAGTGAACATTTTATCCTTAAAGTTAGAAGCAGCAAACATGTGCAAGAATAAGGAACAGAACATCTTTAAAAGTAGCTAGACGCCCGGGATGTTTCCAGAACTGCAGGTCTTGTTGGGTGGTCCTGCTCTGCAGTGGTGAGGACCTACCCAAGTGGTCGTCGGACAATGAGATAAGTGTTGACCGGGTCATGGGCGCCCTGAGGCTCACTGATGATCGAAGGGAGTTGAGGCTTGCCTGTGTTGTCCTACCGCACAAAACAGCTATTTTAGCACAAATACCTGAAAAAGATCACTGCTGCTTCTGGATAAAGAGGCGTCAGAACCCACAGTGTGTCATAGACAATGTTTTAGATGTATAAAAAGGACCTACACAATATTATGCTAATTCATAGGCCATGGGGAATATAGTCCATCCATAAGCTTTTTTTTTTTAAATGACTTCTATATCTGGCTGTGTGTGTGCGTATCCTCTGTCCACTTCCCTAAAACAAACTTGGAGACAACTCAATGAAATTTGACACATGCGTTCTAGGCGTCCTAGAGGTGTGCATCTCACCACTGCTCTCTTCCATCACTTTCTTTGATCCTTTTTAGGCACATTTGAACTTATCAAGTTGACTTGCTGACATTCACCTGGGATGGAGGTTGTGGTCTTTCCACATCAGCGCACATTGAGTTTTTCCAGTTGCGGGGGCGTTTGTGTCCTTGAACACAAATGGTCTCTTTTTTCTTGTACTTCAATGTCTCAGTCAGTGCTGTTTTATTGAAGTGGAAGAAAAACAAGGCCAAGTTGCCTGAATACCACAGCTGAGAACAATGGAATAGAACTTCGGTTCTAATCTTTACATCTGAACAACTATTAAAAGGTGTTGTTTTTTTTGAGGATTAATACAGAATATTCAGCTGTAATGATATTTTCTTGACCAGCAAAAAGAGAATATGGGGTGTAAATTATATTTTGAATTAATCAAACACACACCTCCCTTGACCCGTACTGCTGCTCTAGAGTACAGAAGAATACTCCTCCACCTCTGAAATCAGTCCCTACAGAGGATTATTGTACCCCTGTTTGCAAAGTCCTACGGTCCCAGCTGTTATATGGAATCATTCAATCTTTTGTACTGAAATGAAAGTTAATATTTATCACTGTAGGAATGATTCATAGAGCACCACAACCGGCTTAGAAGATTTTTGATTTTGGGTCTTTTTGTGGCTTTATTTTTTGACGGAAAGAAAAATACCAGACTTGTAGAACTTTCCTCATCCTTCATGTGTTCTCCTTCCATTACATATTGTTTTATTGTTTGGGAGTTAACTGGCACATTGTTAAACAAAGAAAATGCTCGCTGTATGTTTTCTGTTTATGCCTGACAATCTGTCCGTCTGTCTGTCTCCATCACAGAGAAGGGGACTGGTGGCTGGCACGCTCCCTGACCACCGGAGAGAGTGGTTATATACCCAGCAACTACGTGGCTCCGTCTGACTCCATCCAAGCAGAAGAGTACATTCACCCCCTCCTTGTTTCAATCCTGTAGATTTTATAGAAGTTTAAGGCAGTTTTTGTCTTTAGTCTACCAACCCTGAGTGTGGCTTTATCACCTGTGCTACGTTTACCTGCAATGATTATACACAATATATCCCAGTACAGCGTTCCATACAAGATCTGCCCCACACACTCGTTGGGAGCTCCTCACTGATCCCATTCTCTGTGGCCCACTTTGGCAGGTGGTATTTCGGGAAGATCACTCGCCGTGATTCGGAGAGGCTGCTTTTGAACCTCCAGAACAGACGAGGAACCTTCTTGGTGAGGGAGAGCGAAACCACTAAAGGTGAGACACCAGACTTTCCCGAGGCTGCAGTCAATATTCAGAGGGTCCAATTAGCTTTTCTTCCTTTCTCCGTGTTGATGTATTAATAGCAATGCTTTTTACATAAAAACAAACCTCTCTAATGGCTTGGCCTTTCATTTGTAGACCTGAAAACGCAAATTCTTTAAACCTTAAAACCACGTTCTAGAGTGTAATCTTTCAAAAATGCCGCTGTTGCCCATCACTTGGCAACCCTCAGTTCTTCTCGAAGCTGTGATGATGTAAAAGAAGTTGATGCTGTGGGAAAGAGATAACTCTCTGCAGTATTTATTCCTTCAGAACAGAACAGAACATGAAACGTCATTAATTGCCTGCCGGTTCTCCCTCCCTCTGTTTCTCCACTCCTAAACGTATAAATCGATGTTTACACCTGGAAATGATGCCAACATCTCTTCAGCACCATGTTGGCCAGACACCAACAGGCAGATCGCTGCAGCACACCTCATCCCAAAAGAAAAGAAAAAATATAAAATAAATAAAATTAGGGCGTTATAATTCCACACAATGTTGCCCCGGGAATGTAAACAGCAAAGTGAGGGGCAGCCAGGAGGAGCTACGGAAACCCAGGAGGTGCAGAAGAGGGAATAAGCAGCAGTGAAATTTTCCAAAAGGAAATATTAGTACACACATTACACAGTAAACCACACAAATAAAACACTATAATTCTAAATTATAAAGCGCATGTTGGACTCTGTTTCAATGGAACAGCCCCACACGGATATTACGCCTTGACAGAAATAACAATAAATATGATAATAGTTGAAGGGAGTTTTCCTTTTGTTGTTTCTGAGCTAGTATTGGTCATCATCTCTTTGTTTATTTACCGCAATGTATAAGAAAAAAAAAGTGTTTGTTAGTAGATGTGATGTCTTTATTTTGAGAAGTCATGCTGCCCACTACTGGCCTGGCATGCACACTACAGCTATTCCTGCCATTTTTGGCGCCTCTGGGTGCACAAGGATCTATCTTATTATTACCATTATAATATAACAGGCTTGAGACCAGCATGACTACTGGACTAATTGATTAATCACACTTAAATAACTTTATCTTTATTTTAGGGCAAATTCATTTGCTATATCTAAAATCAAAGTTTTTGGGGGCTTTTTTTCTTCCGTAATTATAAACCAGCTGTGAGATTGTGGATTTGTGACGTGAAGAGGGAGAATTGGAGCATTAAATGGAGAAAAAATACCCAAAGAAGAAAAAACACAACCTTTGAGCTTTGTTTCTTGGTCAGATAAAAAGAAAGTTATGACTATAAAACAGAACTTTTATACAGTAAATTAAACCAAAACTAACTTAGAATTATTTTTTCCTGCTGGGTATATAAAATGAGTGCAGGGGTGGGGGAAATGTGTCCCTTGAGTTTGCTCCATGCAGCGAGTGAGATCTGACTTTGAAGTAAGTGGATCTTCAGGGACTCTATTTGAAAGAAGCTCAACCTCCTAATTTAGTCATTTGTTAACCTCCACAAAGGCCCATGGCACTGTATCTGAATCTCAGGGTGTGTGGAAAAGCTTTTCATCTTTTTCTCTAACGTGGTCCTCGTGACGGAGGTGGGGAGGGAGATAGGAAGTCAATTGGAGGTTTGTGAATGGATAGGGGTGAATCTCTCTGAGAGATCTAGGTCAACCAAGGAGGGTGCTGGATTTCCCCCCTGGCTGCAGATCTCCCAGCATACAGTGATGGATGGAAAGAGAGGCATGGAAAGGGGAAACACAGTAACGGCAAGGGGAAGACGTTTTGGGAGTGGGGGAGGATCTTAAGAGGAGGAGGAGCTCCAGCGTGACCTGTGTCCGCCTCTGGATGCATTCTGTTTTTATGTCAAATGTGAGAGGTGAAGAAACATGCGGCTCATGTGCTGCGTGAGGTGTAAATCATGTCAGCCTGTAAAGCTTCAAGCTCAGAAGTCCTGATCCACTTCAAATGGCCAAACATGGAGGATAAAAAGCAACATCTCCGCTTTTATACAAGGTTCTTTTGCACCAGATTTCACATAACTGGGTGGAAAATGCTTGAGTCAATGTACATGAAGGGCTTGTTTTTCTGCCCACATATATTTATACCCACAGGAAATTCTCTGCATTCATAATTTAGATTGCTGATAAAGCTGCTGTTGCTCTGTGAGGATCAGGTGCTTTGCGTGAAGCGGCTCTAAGTGCGGTTAAAATCCCTGCAGAGTTCGTCCGTCCTGCTATAGATTCTCTTTCTGATGAGGGAAGAGCAGTGAGCTCCAAGATAGCAGAACTCCTGATCAGAGAACATATTTTTTTTATTTCCATTTTGCCGTGAATCAACCTCCGTGGAGAAGAGGTTCACCACGTCTGCTCAGCCTTCTCAAAACGCATTCTAGTCAGTTTGATACCTCTCACTGTTCTGACTTACATCACAGCTGTTTTTAATACAGTTGGGAAAAGTACCTGATCAAATAAGTCAATAAGTACGACTGCTGCGCTGTTAGATTGAATGTATTTAGTTGCGGGTCAGGGACGACTGCTAAAAGGCTTTTTTGATTTTCTCAGGGACTAACAGTCTTGAGCAGGGCACAGCTGCTGGGACACTCTACAGCAGCTGTCACACAGAGTCTCCTACTTTCACTCTTCTGACCTGTGTCTGTCTGCTCTGTATGGCTCACAGGGGCATATTGCCTGTCAGTGCTGGACTATGATAACACCAAAGGCCTGAATGTTAAACATTACAAGATCAGGAAGCTGGATAGCGGAGGATTCTACATCACCTCCCGCACCCAGTTCACCAGCCTGCAGCAGCTAGTCTTCCACTACCGCAGTGAGTTCATCACACGCACCACGGCTGTGATTGTTCACTGTTACTGTTGTCTATGATCTGCTTCTCTTGCTTCTTCCAGAACACTCTGATGGTCTGTGCCACGCTCTAACAGACGTGTGCCCTGTGGCCAAACCTCAGACCCAGGGTCTGGCCAGGGACGCCTGGGAGATTCCCAGAGAGTCCCTTCGTCTGGACCTTAAACTTGGACAGGGCTGCTTTGGAGAGGTCTGGATGGGTAAGAATGACTCACCAGACCCTTTTTGGTGGAATTGAACAAAGTGCGAGTTAGAAAGAACATGAAGGCGAATATGGCCTCCACGATTATTTTGATGAATATACTGATTATTTATCACAAGTATTGATTGATTTAATCCACTGTCAGACGCATGTCAGGCTTTACTTCTCCTACATGTCTCGCACATATGTAGGAGAAGTGCAGTTAATACCACTTTAAAAATAATTACTTGATCTCAGATCTTTCCTCCAGTTTGTCTCAACTGGTTCAAACAGTTGGTTGTAGAGCTTCTGCAATGTGAAAACGGCTCTAAATCCCTCTTAGCTTATGATTTGTTGTTTTCAACTGGACTGTCTGCTATCTTTTGTATATTAGGAAAAATACTTTGAGGTTACTGGTCTGGACTGTATGCTGGAAATGTTTACTATGGAACTGTGCAAGGAATCTGGTGGAATTTTAGGGAGTACTTGATTGGATTTGCAGCGGTGCTTTGTCTCAACGGAGAATACGTTTTAGAATCGATGTTGCTAAATTGCGTCAATTTAATTGTGAGAATCCAAAATCAGCATTGAAATGAACATTTCATAAATTATGCAGGCGTACAGGCGTACAGGTTACAAATGTCATATGCACTGGTCCACCTGTAGGTCACGGCCACAATGTGGAAGTTGGCAGGCTCACGACTACTATGAGTAACGGCGAGGCCTGAACGGTATCTCGGTTCCACGTTTTAGAATCGTTATCACAAAGTTGCGTTAATTTAATTGTGAGAATCCAAAATCAGCATTGAAATGAACATTTCAGAAATTATGCAGGCCTATGGGTTACACATTAAATATATAAAATTGAAGATTTTTTAAAAAAGGCCTCGTACTGAATAGTTGAAAGCCATATGAAGACGTTAAAGGCCGTTATTTTACACGTTATTTTCAAGGGGATTCATCTCTTCTTATTTTTCAATATCTGTTTCATAAAGATTGAATAAAATCAAAAGCTACACAGATCCTTCTACAATTCCTTGAAATCTACAAAAGGTCAGAAGCAGCGGCTTATTTGAGAAGTAAAGTAATGATGTTATTTTGCTGTGTTCTCCGACAGGCACATGGAACGGTACCACACGGGTAGCAATTAAGACCTTGAAGCCCGGGACCATGTCTCCAGAGGCCTTTCTTCAGGAAGCACAGGTCATGAAGAAGCTAAGGCATGACAAGCTGGTCCAGCTGCACGCCGTCGTGTCTGAGGAGCCAATCTACATCGTGACAGAATATATGAGCGAAGGTGATCCGGAATAAAAACTTACCTAGTGTTCTGTGTCCAACACCCAGTCTCTATAATTGAGTGTCGAGTACTGAAAGCAGGAACTAAATGCAAGATCAGATCCATTACATTTGAAGATGAGCATTTAGAAAGAAAACCGCTTGGGTACAGTAATCCTGGACTAAAACTTGTATAGAAATATTTTAACCAACAACCTTTAAAAAATAGCTCATAGAAACAAAACTACATCAAAAGTTTCAACATTTACAGGTATTATGGAGAGTTTATTCAGGATCTATCTTTGATTTGATGCTTCATCCACAACTCTAAATCATTCTATACTTGCACTCACAGGTAGCTTATTGGACTTCCTCAAAGGGGAAGCAGGAAAGATGCTGCGTCTGCCTCAGCTGGTCGACATGTCCGCTCAGGTGAAATTACCCATAGTGCATCCAACATTAAAAACGGCACAGTAGTTGTACCCCTTATTAATTCTGTCCTCTCTGCCTTTCATCCTCCAGATTGCAGCAGGCATGGCCTACGTGGAGAGGATGAACTATGTCCACAGAGACCTGCGCGCTGCCAACATCCTGGTGGGAGACAACTTGCTGTGCAAAGTTGCAGACTTTGGTCTGGCGAGGCTCATTGAGGACAACGAGTATACTGCAAGGCAGGGTACGTCCACTCTTCAGCTTTCCACAACATGATTGTTTTTAGTCGTGAAGTTGGTGGTAGAAAGAGCTACGAAGTAGGGGCCTTTGTCGGTTTGATTACCTCGTCCTGCTCCTGACTGCTTCTGGCGTAATTGTGAACAATCCCATCCATGTTTTCCATGACTCCCATCCACTACCGAAACCAAACAACATGTTAACATCTGTTATCGAATATCTATTACGATGTAAGGAATCATCTTAATTTAAACATGTGCACAAAACTTTATAACAGACTAAGAACAGTTAACCAAAGTGTGAATTAATCATTCATAAACACCTGGGGTATATTGAAGTCATTCCTAATAAATGACTTCAATTTAAACTCAAATTGCTGCGTTTAGTTTCTCCGAAAAAACTCCACATGAAAAAATAATTTACATCAATATTCAACGGCCAAATATTATTATTATTATTAATGGAAACCTCAGACTGTTTATTGAAGAAGTGTTTAAACTTTAAAGGAGAGTGTAGTTTAACCTGCAGAGAGAGCATGCTGCCTTTTCCATCGTCATCACTAATGTTGGAGAAATGTGCACAAATCACAGCCTTGCTTGATGTTGGTGTGATAAAATCCAAGGTAAAACCACCATTTCCCAGAAGATTTACTTTTGTTCCACAGGATCTCTGTGCAGATCCCACCTACAGAGAGAAGCCGGCATCAGGAAACGCGTCTAAAAAAAGTCATAAATCTATGTTACAGCTAGAGCTGTCATGATTATGAAGTTTTACCTGAATATTTATTGTCGTTGTAATAATCGGGATTTCTTCGGCTAGTGTTGCAGGAGTGTGCTGCCCCTTTAAGACCGTGTGTGTGTGTGTGCGTGTCTGTGAGCGGGTGAGGGAGTGAAGGGAGGTGAGACACCAGTGAGTGGGGAGCAGCAGCAGCAGGAGGTGGTGATGGTGAATGCAACAGAAAGGAGTGAATTTAGTGTTTTGTTGTCAAAAGTGACTTTGATGTGTTGAGCAGGGCAAAAGTTATTAATCAAAGGCTGCAGCTTCTCGGGACGGCAGGGAGTCTCCGGTCTGCTGTTTTACTGCTGCTGGTAAAGACATCGGTTTTAGTCCACAGGCGAGAAACTTCGGCCCTGGAAGCAAGCAATAAATAAATACCTCCCCTGTTCCCAGACCACCGGGGAAAAGGCTAAATTTTACATACCTCGCCATGCGCCATCAGCTGTCACTTCTAGGAGCGTCAGTAATCTGCATGTGTATCATGTCATGTGGTATTAGTGGATTTGGCCACGGCAGATTTGGCAAATCATGTGTCCCCAACAGCCCTAAATGATCCATGATGTTCACTTCAATGTATACCTCACCGAAAGCTGAGCGCCCTGAGAGTTGACGTCACATTAGGGTTATTTTCTAAGTGAGAAGAAGCGTGTGAAATGTGACGTCATTAACGAGTGCTAATCAATCATCGAGCGGTGGACAACGAAGTGAAATGATGATTGAATTGTTTCGCAAGTTTTTGGGTTATCCAGTTTGTTTTTGACTCATGATTTCAGCAAATATGGAAAAATGAAGGTTATTTTATTATTGTGACCGGCCAAATTACAGCAATGTGCTTTGACTCATTTCCCAATTGTTCCATAGGTGCAAAGTTCCCGATTAAGTGGACGGCGCCGGAGGCGGCTCTGTACGGTCGTTTCACCATCAAGTCTGATGTTTGGTCCTTCGGTGTTCTGCTCACTGAGCTGGCAACCAAAGGCCGGGTTCCTTATCCAGGTAAAGACTCCCACAGGATATCAGCACCTGAATGTTTCCACTTTCAATAGAAGGTGTTTTATTTAACTAAGCAATAATCATGTTGACACAAATAGTTTTTAATCAAACAGTCAGAAATTTACTCTGCAACTATTTTGATAATGAATTATGAGCAATTTCGTAACATCTGAGACTCTTTGAGAATTTTTTTTCCTCACTATTTTCAGACATTTTAATCAAAGAAAAATAAACCGTGATCAGTAGAAGATATTTATTTGTTTGTAGTATTAGAGGCGCATAAACACTGTGCTCTCATGGCTTCAACAAATAGTTTTGATTTTGGTGTTTCAAACATCTAATCCGTCTGATTTATTGTACTCAAATAGCGGATTTTTTTTGTGAGGAAGACTTGCTGCGATTCCCTCAGTCTAACCTCCTTTTCTGGCAGGTATGGTTAACCGCGAGGTGCTTGACCAGGTGGAGCGCGGCTACAGGATGCCCTGCCCCGCAGACTGCCCTAGCTCCTTGCATGAGCTCATGCTGTCCTGCTGGAGGAATGACCCCGAGGAGAGGCCCACATTTGAGTACCTGCAGGGCTTCCTAGAGGACTACTTCACCTCCACAGAACCCCAGTATCAGCCTGGGGAGAACCTATAGAACCGCACACTGAACCAAACCCTAGGAGGGGTGACACCCTACTCAAAACCATCTGCACTAAATTGATCTCAGAGGAACACCTGTGGGAGGATCTGAAGAACTTGAGATTCTTCCACAGAAGCAAAACCGGGAAAGAAACCTGAGAAGTCCCATCAGGTGCCATAAAGGAAGTTCTACAGCAAAACCTGGAGATCTTCCTTTTTGCACGCACTCACTGATGACTGAAGGCTGCGAGGGAGAACTCCTCCTGAACGGATTCTGATTTGATGGAGGGACTTACTCTTGTGGGAATGGAGGGTTCTGTGGGAGGAATCGAATCAGGTTCTAGCGACGGAGCAGAACAAACTTCGGATGGAAGAGGGAAATTCAAGGAAGGATATTTCATTCGGACGCGAGCTGATATACCCTCCCTTTCCCCCTCTTCTGTCTGGCACTTTTCCCACCCACGGAGGAGCAGGTGCCAAAAGGAGCGCCGGCCCCTCTCCATGTCTCTGCCTCTCTTCCTCTATTTCTGTCTGACATTAAGTATCTCTCTTCAGTTTTCTCAAGTGCTGCTTCTTCAAAGTGTCTCCAAATAACTCTGGAACTCGACTTTGCATCTTTATTTATATTAACTTGGACAATATGCGTCCCGTGGTTCCAGATTTTGTTGAGTGGCCAACTTCTGTTCCTCTGTTTATCGTCTTTTTTTCTTTCTTCTGTGATTATCAATAGGCATGGTTGTTCGAAACACTATCATGTAAGTGCTGGGCTACCGTGACTCAACAGGCAGGTTCTGTAACACTGAAAATAAGGAAATTTGAATAAAAAGCTGAGGCTTTGACTCTCCTTCTCCTCTCCAGCCTGTATTTCTTCGCCGAGCAGACATTGTGGCCAGCTGGATCCATAATTAAACACGATTGCAATGCAGGTCATGTTTGAATGCTTTTCATTCACTTAAACTGAAATATTGTAATTACAATAATTAGCGTAGTTATATTGGCTTTCAAGGGCAGCTTCTAGCAGTTCCAATTTACTCACAGGCATTTCATCAAACTTTTGTGACCTGCTGAAAGGCTGACATGGCTAACGTATCAATCATATCACTCTTTAATATAATGGAAACGCCTTAGTTGCTCCGTGCCAAACAAACCACAGTTCTTAACATCTGTCCATGTGCATAGTGTTTATTATCAACTGACTTGCTTTTGCTTTGTAGGCCTCACACAGGAAACCGACAATTGACAATAAAACTGCACCGTTTTTCCAGTAAACCTCGCGCTGGCGACTAAACGGCACAGATTCACAGTTACTCTGCCCGTAAAAATAGAAATATGCAACCAGGCGGCTCTAATAAAATCGTAAATCTAGGATCTAGTAACCTCAATAAAACTCTGTTTATGACTTTCATATAAGAGTTGATTTTGAAACAGTGAGCATGCTATTGTGCTGTTCTTCATTTAACCACTCGCCTGAGGTCGTGTGTATCCTGTTCTGTACATCCGCACGCTTACTTGAGGTCCAGGCGAGGCGAGGCGACCAGAGAGAGACTTCTGAACATGTGGCATCATCCTGTAATTAGTTTTTTCTTTTTCATATCATAAACATCCTGCTGCCAGTCCTCACTGTACATACTGTCTCTGGCTAGAGTTGGTTTAGACTATCATACGAGCCTCTTTTCAAAAGGGCAGGTAGTCATTTCACAGTGAGTTAGTTTATGATGTAGTTGATGCAGCAACAGTAGGTAGAACCCGATAGATTGTTGCCAGTATATACACTATGAAAATATGAGCCACGAGGCCACGAGACAGCTGGTCCACGCCCACTCACACAGTTAAGTTACTATCTAGTGATGATGGCGCATTTAATCGATAAGACTCTTTCAATATCGGTGAGAGATTGTGGTATCATGAAAAATGAGGTCAAAGATGTAAATATTCTCTTCAACAAATGACTGTGACTATCATGTAATTTGTTTTTTGTTTTTTTTAATTGTTGAGGTTTTTAGTGACGCACGCCTTTTTAGACTATGTTACTTCGTACGGGGCTAAAGGAATGTTTTTGTTTTTTTAATTATTGGACTTGCTAAATCATTTCTGTAAAAATGCTATTTAAAATTGGACGTGACACGTACATTTATTTCGGAAAACATATCAGTGTGTTTCTATTCTGCTTTGGGAAAAACCCTGTTTTTTTCTTATGCACTGGTCCACGGCCACAATGTGGAAGTTGGCGACTATGAGTAACGGCGAGGCCTGATCGCTATCTCGGTTCCACGTTAAAGAACACTCTTGGTCTTTTTTTAAGTTTCTTCTTTTATTTTTAGAAATCTATGCAGTTTGGGTCTGGCTTTCCTGCAACATAATGGCCACTTTGTTAAAAAAAATAATAATAATAATCTAAATGAGCGATGCTAAACCGAAGGTGTGAGCATTTTCTGAGGACTTCTTTTGTCCTTTTTGAGTTTCCGATGTAACAGGATTGAAATGGGTATTGTGCCACTTTATGTTGATCTTTAAATGTGCAATAAATTATATTTCAAATGTGTTCTTTTATAAAGAGTGTGTGCTGGTGTGTGTGTGCTGTCCCTCAATGTGGAAACCTGCTAAGAAAGAAATGGCTGCGCACATTGAGTGTCTTGCACCACATGTCAAACGTGTGGAGAGGTGAGCATCTTCAGTTTCGATTGACTTTATGGGACATGAAACCAAGTATATTTAGAAAAAAGAGGAAACGTGTGTGTGGTCACTGCTGAGTGACGCACCAGTTAAGAGGCTCATAAAGGTCAGGTGATGCGTGGGGTGATGACCTGGAGGTAGAAGGCATGAAATTGGCCCCAGTGGAAACATATAAAGTGGTAGAAGCTGGACTAGACTGAGCATGAACAATGGGATTTATGAGAGTTTTTGAAAAGCTGCACTCAACTATAACTCTCAAAAGGAACTCAAAAATAATGAAAAGTATTTCCACACGATGGGTTTCTTTCAGGATTAAGCGACCAGGCCTCTGCTGTCGGCCCGGACAGCATGGGTTAATCCCCGAAAAGCCCCCAATCCCCTGATTGAGCCCCTCCAATTAAATGTGATGCATCAATATTCTCAAATAGTCCATATTGACTAAACACATTTCTATCAAGTCAGAAAAATGCTCTAAAATAACTCCATAGTGACTCAATGATGAAGATTAATAGTTTATTATTTTTGTCCGAGCTCAGTAATAAAACAAGACAGATTTCCTTGTGTCGATTACTATGAGCTAAATTTAGACACAGGGTTTGGGAAGTAACCGTTAAAAAACTGTGATTCCCACCAAAACCTCCCTCTAATGTCTAAAATAACAGGAGATTATGTTTGAAAAACAGTGTTTTTGTTAATAAAAACTAAAAGAATGTGAGAGAGGAATACAGATAAGATAGATCTCCTTGAGTTGATTCTTATGCACCAAATTAAGAAATATATACATAGCTTATATATATATATAGGCTAGATCTCATTGAGTGGATTCATACACAAAAGCTTGTGTACACACATACACTCAAAGCTCCCCCTGTTTTCGGTACGAGGTAAGCTTTTGAAAAGATTGTATTTGATGGATCATCACTTCAAGTTGACATCATTTCTGGGATAATTTGGAATTTTGGCATATTAATGTATGACTAACAAAATTAGGAATACGTTATTTAAACTAAAGAAGAAAATATGAAATGATGAGTATGACACAATAAAAGTCAGTTAATGCTCTGCAGCCTTTTTTTTACAACTCGTCTACATTTTTGAGAAGATTTTATCAGATTTTTATTTATAAGATTCAGTTTGATTGAATGCAGCTCTTCAGTTATATTTTTTTCTCATTTTGCTGTCAGACACTGAATACCTGCCTTAGATAAGAGATTAAAGAAAAGCGCAGGATACTGATGGTAGTAAACAATGGATGTTTTCTATTAGATTATTCAGGGGATAAAATATAAGTCTAATATGCTGATTTTTTATAAATATTTCAGAATGTGATAGTAAGCGTGGCTTTGTGGCTCATTGAGTCACAGTTTATCCATAAATCTGGATTTGACTCCAGGACAGTCAGAGGAGGAGTTTACCTGGGTCCATGTTCCTTCTGGGTGTGATAGTCGACCCTCTGGAGCAGCTGCAGTGTTTTTATCCACATGAGGGCAGTGTTTGTCAGGAGGACCCAGAGCCTCAGAGAACTGCAGACACTCACCCACCTGCTGTGCTGGACTCTGCAAACACCATTAACCTTTGGCCGTCACTGAGAGAAAAGCTTTTGGACTTTTGACTGCAAGGGATACATCTTTCAAAAAAATCTCACCTATGGCACCATGCTGGCGTCTAAAATTCCCAACCTATGGAGAGAGCTCACTGGCACAGTGCTTCATGACAACCCCCCCCCTGAAACTATAATAGATCACAGATGAGCTCTGCCTGTATCGGCTGAAGTCCAACCACTCAGCAGCAGATGAGCATTGCCCACTAATGAGTAGCTGCCATTCCCCGTGGGGTCTGCCGGGCTGTGCTAAAGAGCAGAACATCTATCTGTTGGTATCTGAGTGTTTTTCTTACATCCAGTGCATTACTGGAAGCAAAAATTAGTCAACCACCGGTGTATTGCCTATTTTGGGCTAAAATGTGTTATAATCAGCTGGTAAATATACAATTTATCATTTTTTATCAGCTGGGCGTTTATCAGCTTTTAGCTTTGCTTAAATCACACCAGACTAGACTGGATATCCTGATATATATCCTTCCATCCATCCATTTTCTTCCGCTTATCCGGGGTTCGGGTTGCGGTGTCGTCGAGCTAAGAAAGGCGTTCTAAACGTCCCTCTCCCCGTCAACACTCTCCGGCTCCGAGGTGTTCCCACGCCAAATCAGATATATAATCGCTCCAGCGCGTTCTGGGCCTACACTGGGGTCTCCTCCCAGTTGGGAATACCTGGGAGATGACCATAAGGTGGCGTCATGGAGCTTTCGTAATCAGATGTTCGAACCACCTCAGCTGGCTCCTTTCGACCCGAAGGAGCAGCCGCTCGACTCCTAGCTCCCTAAATATATTTTTTTTCTCAAAATCAACAGAAAATGCTGCTTTTAATTCAATGAGCACTGCCGTCTCAAATTATTCAACCACCTGAATAGCCTCCCTCATACAGAAAACACATTTCTAAACAAGATATTATCAAGAAAAACACTGAGCCAGTAGCTCAGGCTAAGAATTCCCTTCTTAGCCTGTTTCTAGTCATTTTGCTGACGTCACTTTATATGTATATTGTTATTTATACATCATACCTCAAATATATATATATATAATAATCCAATATTGTCTTTCTGTTGTTTGTATAGATGTTTCGTTGGTACGTCTTGAGTTTTATGTTCTGTGATATTACTATTATTAGTTATCAGTAGTCTACCTAACACTACATCTATGTGGCGCTGGTTTCTGCTCCAGGAGAAGTGACATTTCGTTCACCTGTGTATTGTGTTTGTGGCTGAATAACACAGTTCTGGGTTGTTGTTCGGTGTAGAGAACAGGTGATAAATCGCATATTTTGCCAATAGAGCTAATATACAGGGGGTGTGAACAATTTCATACAACTGTCTGTGTTTGTGTGTGTGCGTGTGTATCTGCGCGTGTGTGTGTGTGTGTGTGTGTGTGTGTGTGTGTGTGTGTGTGTGTGTGTGTGATTGTGAGTGACTGGCCGTTGTTTTCCCCATCTGTTGAGCCGGAGTAAAAGTCATTTATCTCAGTTATCCAGACAGTGTCAGCGCTCCATCTGTGAAAACAGTAAACACACTGACTCACACTCGCTAAGTGACTGCGGAGACACACAAGGATAGTATGTCTGCACACACACACACACAAAGACACACACGCGTGAGGCTACAGTTACTGTTTGTTTTCATCTCATTAAAGTGACAGGAGGATGGCAACCCTACAGAGGAGCTGCATAATGGTGTTTTTTTGTTTTGTTTTCTCCTGCTAATAGTCCAGTTTACAGCTCCCATTTAAACGATCCCTGCTGTTTCTCCATGCAGTCGCTGTGAGGAAGACATCGGAGCCTGATGGAGATGAAGCATAGCATTTAAACAACACTGAAGGGTCAAGTTATCGAAGTACATTGACAGGAATACTGCAAGTATATACTGTATTTCTCCACTCCCCCATAACCCATCAGGGGCAGATATTACACATTTTACTCTACTACAGAAATAGTCAGACAGAAATAGTCATTAGAGTATTTTCAGATATCGTTTCTTGTCCAATGAAAACCACGAATTTCCCCGAATTGGCAATTTTTTAATTTCTCCAAAAATTGAGGGACTGAGTTCCTTCGGGGTTTGGGAAAATTGTTCATCTTGAGTTACATAAACTGTTTAAAATCGTGGAAAAGATGAAACCAGGGCTGTTTTAAATTGCTAAATTGTTCTAAATTGCCCATTAATGTGTAAGGAACATTAATCCAAAAACATCATACATAATGGAAAAGCACTGGCTGGATCAAATTTCTGCATGATGGTTACTTTTGACGCCGGAGGTATATTTTGAAGATTTTAAGATGCAGGACTGAGGTGGAGTGCGTTTATACTCTTACTGAATTTGAGTAATCATTTTGCAACTGCAGTGCTTGAATTTGGTCTGGTTTTGGTCATTTCCAGTATTTTCATCATCAATAATTGGACTGTCAGTGGAAAAATCTTAAGTTGTAGCTCTCCCTTTACACTCTCTTAGTGTTGCCTTCAGGCTGATCCTCCTATTTAACTAGGTCTATGCCGTCATCCCCAACAGCCAGGGTATATCCCCCTCCTTTCCCCCCTTTTAATCACCCTAACTGTCCAATGATGGTAAAAAATAATGAAGTTAACTGCTGGTCTTTTGATTGGAAATTACCTCCTGCAACAAGAGTTTTCCATGTTTGTTGCTTCGTCTGCAAGATATTTCAAGGAAGTTTTTAAATGGATGGTTTTACAGGAAATCTTACCCAGACAGTGGTAAGGATGTCCTGCTGACAGTGAGCCCCCATTTCCCCCCCCCAGAGGAACATCAAAGGAATCAAAGGCATGAACAATCATGGACATTACCACAAAAAATAACAACTAATAAAAACAATTTTATTATTCTTAAATGCTGGGAAAACTCGGAACGCCACCAAAATGTTATCCTCTCTGGGATATGCCAAAATCTCCCTCTGGATAAAAATTCCATGCAAATTCATCCATTAGCTTTCCCGTAATCTTGGTCACATAAACAATTTGTTTTGAAAATATAATCCATGGCGAAGGTATTGATTTTGTTGCAAAGGAATGTCAAAGGAACAAAGGCTAATGAGACCCCAACTCCCCCCCAAAGGAACATCAAAAGAACATCAAAGGCGCATGAGCCTCCAGATCCTCCTAAAGGGACATCAAAGGAATCTAAGGAACAAAGGGATGAACAATAATGGACACTACTAAAAAAAAATAAAAAATGAATAAACAATGGACGCATTATTTCTTCTTGTGTTGGAAATATATAACAGACCTTTCCCGAAATCAATCCAGATCTTTCCTGCCCATCTATGTGGTCATACATTTTGAAAATGATCCATGAAATAGATTTTGAAACACGAAGGATCTGCGGCGGCGGTGGCAATGAAGATTCCATAATATACCCCGACTTTAGGGGATAAAATTAATTAATTCCTTAAAACTCTGTTCAGATTGGGGATTTTACCTCAAAAAAAATAAGGTTCTAAAATAAGATTTATTGTTGTAGATTCAAATATCCAACTGAATATATTTTCAAATTCTATCAAGCACCTCAACATTATATTGATTAGTGAAAATGATAAGCGACATTCTGTATGGTAAATATTTCCACTACTACGTTTTACCTCTATACATTTACTTAAGTAAATTGGAATGCAGGAAACATAATGGCATATTTCCATTGTGTGGCATTTCTGCTTATGAAAATAATCCATTGATCCGTGAGGGTTAAAGTTGTCTTCCAGCAACTACAGACTTTTCAAATTTGCATTTCAGAGGTTTTCCAGTCTGGTTTTAAATTACAACACTCCACTCCAACTGCCTTTTAAGAGTTTTTAATGACCTTGTCATCATTACAGATGATGTTGTGTCAGCGTTTCTTATTTTTGTTTGATCTCGCTGCTGCGCTGACACAGAGGATCATGGGATTCTGATCTCCCTTCTCAGACGGTGCATTAGCATAGCTTGATCTGCGATGTCCCTCAAGGCTCCATTTTGGATCTGATTATGTTCTCCTTATCCTTATCCATGCTACCATAGGGGTGCATTTTTCAAAAACATGATATTTCACTTTTACTTTAACTTTTAAGCTGATGACACTCAGACATATCTTCTTCGGTAAATCCCTCCAACTACCAGCTTCTATTGTCAATAGTTCTTATTTTCTCGCTCTCGCTCTGCCCAGCGTAACCTCATGTCACAAATCTTGGAGTTATTTTGGATTCTTATTTTAGATTAGACCTCCAGGTAAATTCGATTGTAAATGCCACCTTTTTCTTTTTTTTTCAAAAAAGCGTTTTATATAAGGGCAAATCTTCCCTATCATTTAATGATCTTGAGAAGGTCATTATTACTTTTATCACTTTGAGGCTCGATCTCTGCTACGGTTTGCACATTAGAATGCGTTGGGGACTTATATGCAGTTTATATTCAGTGTTCCCAAATCTAACCCATTCTGTAATTGGCCACCTGCTCAGCACAGGATTAAATAATTACTTGATTGTCTGCAAATGTGTAAGTGGACGATCCCTGACTTATCTGTCTGACCTTACATTCCACTTCACCTGCTGGGGTCACTGAACCCGCAGCCTTTCATTTTGCCTAGAGCCAGAGAGCCACGTTTGTACAGACGTCTGGAGAGAGATTTTGCGTTGTTGTTAATGTGTTTTGACAAATGCAGAACATACTTATTATTTAGAACAATAAAAAGCAGCGGAGCACCAAGCTTGTACTTTCTACCCCAAGATTCTACTTTTAGATGTTTTTAGATGAATCCCCTGGCAGCCCGGAGGATTCAACTTGGCTTGGCCGCCAGTAGAGGGGTGGGGGGCCTTGCAGTGCTTCCCCCAGCCACATTTTTAAACACTGGACCTTAAAATGTACTATACAAATAAAATGATTTGACTTGACTTTAATTCTTCTTTGGCCATTCAATGTAAATAAAAGAACCTCCACACGAGTCACCCGGACTTACGACGTGTGAGTGCAGACGGACTCGAGCAAACACGTGTGCATGCAGAAGAGAAACTACCGCCGTCGATTTATGATGAATTTCTTACTGTTACTCCATAACTTTTGTTCTCATTTTTCCTTTTGTCGCTTACTCTATTCCCCACTCGAATTTATCATCTTCGCCTAAACCTCCTCCGCTTAAACCTCTTCCCTCCTCGCTGTCTTATCTCCGCACACTAGTCTGTTTGAAGGTAAGACTTACTCCGGGAGGTGGAACCTGACCCACATGTTCTCCATCAACTTGCTTCAAGCACAAAGAAGATCACTCAGCTACGTGTAGGAATAATCTATTGAGTTTCCTCTGTGCTCGGCTGCTCCTAATGACTCCCGCAGACATGCCGTGTAAAGCCTGTGAATAGAAACAAGAGATGTTTTTTTGATATCACAGCACGCACAGGTGCGCGACGCCGCCGATCTTTAATCAGTCTTCCTTTGTTGTGAGTGGCTGTGCAGTGTTGACAGAGACGTTTGGAGACTTAACACTCATGGCCGCCGTACGAGCTGCCTCCCTAGTTGTCCGGGGCTGCAGAGGCCGTCCGAGGCGCGAAGTTGCACCTTGTAGCTTTTACTGCCATCGGTCGCCTTGGCAGGAGAAATGCGGCTTAGTTGTGACTTGCCAGCGAGAACAGCGTCGGGACAGTTTTGATGTGCATGAGAAGCTGTGCACACATCTTCAAGAGACCTGAAAGTATGCCCTGCGTTTTGATGCAGGGAGGAGGATATAATCTCTCTTCAGAGAGGATCCAAAAGAAGGGTTTTTTGAAGAAGTTGTCACACACATTTTCAGCTCCTTTCATGTGATCGTATTCAAAGGTTTTGAAAAGAAAATGTTTAATCTGCTTGCTTGGCAGCACGTTTGTGGTGTTTGGATTTGTATTATAAGCACGGATTTCAAAGAAAAACATAAGCAGTGCGCTTAATGCATCACAGCAGGCCACTTCAATCAGGAGAGACTCAAAAGTGGAACAAATGAGATGATTCAAGTAAGATTAAACTCATAATGGATATAAGGTGTAGTATTCAGCAGCAGCAAGAAAGAGATCAACGAGGGAAGACAAAATAGGTGCTTCCAGTAGCAGGGAAAATTCCTCGTGAGCCTAGAGATGATCAGGAATGGAGCTCAATGGTGGCATGACATCTTGGAAAGAAAAACTTCTGATTGGAGGATTTGATCGGAGATTGGAGCGTTCGTGGTTGTGGCGGCGATCACAGATCGGTTTGAGGTCTGACGGTGAATCCGACCGAGAACGGTACAGGTTGTGATTAGATAAGAGGAGAAAGATCAAAGGAAATGATATAGTGATATAGTGGGTAAGCATCGTAACATCGTAATAATTTAGTCAACGTGTGTTAAAGCAGTGACAGTAAAGCCTCACAGAACAGACATTAACCACAAGATGAAAGGGGAAAAACATATTTAATCTGATCTTACGTTAATGTTATCTTAGAGAAGAATACCGTATCAAGAGTTTAAACATCTTATTATATTGATGGAAAAGAAGATTAATGCACCTGGCTTTTCATCTGGTATCATCATGAGGTTGTAGTTGTCAGTAAAATATCTCAAAATCAACTGGCTCCACGTTTTGGACGCACATTCTTGTCCTCGAGAGGCTACTATTAACTTTTCGTTCATCGCAAACATGAAGTCAAAAATTATACCTTTTTCAGATTCGCTGCTTTACAGAGATCAGCTCCGGCTACAGAAACGGATATTGGCTATTAGATGTTTGTGTGTTAATATGGTGGTTGTGATGATCATTATGCCTACTCAACAGTTGTGCCTCATGGAACTGGCAGGTTGGTTGCAGCGTCTTCAGGTTACTCCTTTATTTATTTATTTCCACTCTCTCTGCTCACTCTTCTCCCTGCTCATAAATCCTCCTATCCTTTGTCAGCTCTTCGCCCCTCGCTAACGCTTTGTCACATCGCTCTTTCCCACTCTCACTCATCCTTCCCCTCACTTAACAGTGCGAACACACAGACACACTCTCAACCTCTTCCCTCTGTCTCTCCTATCTTTTTTTTTCTTTTATCACTCTCTCCGCCCCCCCCTCTAGTTCCCTTGATTTTAACATCCTGCTGCTACATTCATGTTTCGAGTCTCTGTGAGACCGTCCGCTCCTCGACTGCTCTTTCCACTGCTATCCATCATCCTCTATTGGCCCATTCATCACGTAGCCGAGATGCTATTGGTTCATTCATCAACCGGCCAGCAGCTCCGCAGCTGCAACCAGCACACAGGCTCAGGAATGTACAGTCTCACAGTTTGGTCCCTAATGTTGCACGGCACTTGAGCTTGTGCAGTAAGTTTCTTGGGAGATTTTCCCAGAGGTAAGACTCCTTTGATGGCCTCTATTATAAAGTACTCAATATTTTTACTACTGGGGTCAAATTTATGACATGTAGAATCGGGTGCACGACTTTCTTAGCGTTCAAGCAGCATTCAAGACACTGGTGAGATATGATCATATATCCCAAAATATGTTTTTTATTATCTGTTTCCCAAGCTGTGATCCCATCTTCTGGCGAAAAATAGCAGTAACTTCTACAAAATACATAAAGGATAATATGTCACTGCAAATACAATGTAAAGTAATGGAGGTTAACATTCCCCTGAACTGTATATGAAATTTATGAAATGCACTGATTTTGTTTTACAAACCATATAATTGTTCAGCAGATGTAATTTTTTAGCCAGATGGTTGAAGGTTGAAGTCTCCTGGGATGCTGGAGATACCCTGAAAAGAGTAATATGTTTTGTTCAGCAAACTGCCAGATTTTTCAAACATTGTGAAGGTTTTAGCTTTCAGAAGAACAGAATTATTTAAAAAATAAAATAAAATAAAAACAAACTTTAACTTCAGTCAGCTCTGACATGCGGATTTTTAGCAGGTACAAAGGTAGTCATGGTATTAACACTTACCAATTATATCTAGACACAAAGTAAAACACAAAGTACCGTAGACGCAGATGAGAATACCTTAAGTTTTGTAGTTTTGTTCAAAACGTAGAGCATTGGAAACATTTTAAGTTTAGTCTAAAATCACTGCAAGACAAAAAGTTGGAGGTTCAACAACCAACCAACGACAAGATAGTATCATAATTGCTAGCTAGCGAACCCATGTTAATTTAACATTTAAAAATAAACACCTGGGTACGTCACTCCCGTCACTCCTATCCTCGGAATTTGAAACTACCAGCAGTTTAACATACATGTGTCTGGTCTAAGACATCCCTCTATATCAGAGCAGAAGCGGTATTAATAATCGCAGGTAACCATAGCAACATAGGTTAGCTCTGTGCTTCATTAATTGTTCACTGTTATTGGTTTTTCCGTATATTCCATTGCATTTTCTTCCTCATATTGGGTTCAGGTCATGGTGGCAGCAAGAAATTCTGGACGTCCCTCTCTCCAGCAACACACTCCTGCTCATTCTGCAGGATAAAAATGTGTTCCCAGGCCAGATGAGATATAGAATCCTCCCAACAACTTCTGGGTCTACCTCGGGGTTTTCTCCCCATTGGACGCGCCTGGAAAACTTCCTAATCAGATGCCTGACCCACCTCAACTGGCTCCTTTCAACGCATAGGAGCAGGCTCCACTCCGGGCTCCCTCCGGATGTCTGAGCCCGGCACCTTATCTCTAAGGCTGAGCCCAGCCACCCTAAGAAGGAAACTCATTTCAGTCTGTCAATCTGTCCTGTCATAATATAGAAAATAATGAATGCACATCCTCCTCCTTAATAACATTTGGCTCAATTTTGACACCTTCTCCACTGGAAACCATAAATCATTTTTACCTAATCGTTTATCCTGTTCAGAGTCAGAGGTTGGCTGGAACCTATCCCAGCTGAAAGAGAGAGGGGATACGTGGGCAGATCACCAGGTCATAACAGGTTGGAGACACAGAGACAGACGACCATGTGTGCTCTTGATCAAGCCTACAGTCAACTTAGAGTCACCAATTCACTAACATTAGGTTTTTTTTACAGTGGGAAGGTTATGGTAGTTCAGCTTTTGTCAAGCTAACCATGTTCATTAGTGCTACTTTCTTTGAGGTGCTACTTTAACAGCTAACGCTATCTCTGGGTGGTGGTATCTCTCATCTTCATAGTATTTTACTTTCGTATGTGACTGCAAATCCCATGTGTCATGTACATCTCCCACAATAAAATCCAAAACAGGTCCGCAACTTTGATTTAAGGTGCGACAACGGCGCAAAGTTGATGAAATAAAGATAAGTCATATTTGCTGACCTCACCAGAATTAAAAAACAACTGACTATAGCATCCACTGATCTGCAGAAGTGATTATTTCATTATTCTGGTACCAAAAATTTCCAGTTTTATTTAAATTTTACTAAATAAGATATTGATAGTTAGCTTTCAAATACCAGTACCATATATCAACAAACAATATTCCAGTAGTATACTTTATTACAATTTTTTCCCCCACCTCTTACACACCACTCTGACATGGACAGAAAGGCACTTATCGGTAACACACAGCTACATTCCTCTGGTAGATGATATATATTTGCACGTGCTGAAGAAACACCCAGAAACACACACACACACACACACACTCGCTCACACTGGCACAGATAAAGGTGTCCAGAGGCTTTTTGAGGACAGATACACACATCCATGACAACTGCAGACCATCAGAAGAGGCGGACATTGCTAGGGCTCCTAATAAGGTTCAACCCAAAGCTGGTTTCACATGCTAAACATAGAAACAGATTATAAACGATTCTGGAGCGTCTCCAGGTGATACTGATTAGAGTGTGAACATTTTATGCATCTATTAGCACCACCGCTCTCAGAGGACGCCACTGACAAATTGGCTCATTTGCCAGTCCCTGTCCCCTCCCCATTCTCACCAGCTAAACCTTCTGCCCCCCCAGAGAGCACGAATGAAAGATTGACGCACACACACACACCACGCACACACACATACACGCATGTATAGTGTAAGCATTTGTCAGCAGCTGAAAAGTTTCAAACCCCCCCATGACCCCATTTCAATGACTTTTTATTATTTATTTTGAGCTAAAACAGGTTCTTAATGGTCCTGTCTGCTGGTTGCCAAAATTCTTGAACTCCCGGGTTTATTAAACCTTTTCATTACCAATTAATTTTTTTTTAATGTGAGGACATGGAGGAAAAAATACTTTTCATTTTCCTCCGCAGACATTTTGGAGCTACACCAGATTTCTTCAAATGATGCGATGTGTTTCAGTGATTTCCAAATGGGGCCACGGCTGTCGGCTCCATTAATGAAACATTAGTGTTCACAAAGCTTCAACTCTTGATGATGTATTTGAGCTTAAAAGAGTGCCTCACAAACATTGGAATGATAAATTCTCACTTTTGTTGAGATGTGAATGTCATTGGAGCCTCACCTATTCAGACCAGTATTGAAAAGATTTTTCCCAAAATATCAAAGAAAATATAAAATATTAGAAAAGTTTGAATTAAAGTAGCTAATATTGTTTTGAAAAAAAAAAGAAAAATGATGTTATCGAGTCATGGTCCACTGTTTGGTTAAGTGTTGTAATCTGGACCCAGAAGCAGACTGCGTGACAGGATGGTTGGTTTTGGAAGAGAATTTATTATTAAGGAAACTGAGGAGAGGGGCTGGCAATGGGGATTGGCTGGGTGCTCTGCTGAAGGCAGTGGCCTGGTGCCTGGATGAGTGAGACAAGGAGAACCGGATCTCCAGGCTGGTGACAAGATCTTGAGCCAATCGAGCCAAAAGGTAGTTTCTCTAGGATCATGGAACTGTGCCATCTGGTGAAGAATGGTGGGGGAACCAGGGTTCTTATGCTACAGGTTGATGGTGAAAAGTGTGGAACCAAACCTGTAGCCAGGTGTGTGGAACCAAGCCCACAACCACATACACACTAAGACAAAGAGAGACAGGCCGGTAGGAGACTGAGGGAGAAACGGAGACGAATCCTATGGACTGGAGGATTCACGGACGAGTTGTGGTTCCTCCACCGCAAATAATCTGTTGTCATGGGTGAGGATGTCACTCCTCTATAGATATGCCTCCCTGCAGCCAGGTGCAATATAAGATGGATTGTTCCAGTAATTCCTAAATACAATTGCTAATCTAAATCTAAATGCCAAAATCTTTTTGCAGAAACTAACGTTATTGTTTTTGAATTTGCAAGTTTCTTTTCAGAATAGTGTCCTTTGTTCCTAGAGATGATCTTTGTTGGGAAGAAAGAATCCCAAAGATGTTGAAATTCTCTCAACAGGCTGACAGCAATCAATAGACAGTGGATGCTGGGACAGGAACTAGGAAAGATTTGGTGTCTGTGGCTGTAATAAACTCATGCAATCATTTCATTCGGCGCCACTCTGGTCGTGCTCTCAATGCGTTTCAATGGCCTGAGTCTCCTTCAAACCCGGGAGGATATTAAAGCTCTTGAGAGCTTGTCACACAAGAATGGCAGAGAAAAGGCAGCAACAGTTTCCCAATAGTATATTGCTGGTTGGCAGCTGTGTCTACAAGCACTAGCCATTTCGTCGTTATTCATTCATGATTTTGTAGTATTTCCTTACTTATGATTCATATATATGTATTTTAATGTGCATCTTTCAATCATGCTGATTGGCTGTTGATTAAAACACAGAAAAGGAAAGGATGCTCCTAGGGAGCATCCAAGCGCTATTATTTCCTGGCCCTCGCTTTTACTACGCCATGGTTGGTCGATATGGCGTCATATTTGTGCTACAATCCTGATAGCACTGCAGCTCATTTTGAACATGTTTAATGTGGTTATTGGGTTTTTTGGGGATCGTCAGAAACCAATTTTTTTTTTAAACATAGGTTTTATATAGGTTGCTATATTATATATTATATAATTATATAGAATATATAATGTAAGTTTATATATAATATATATAATATATATATTATATATATATTACGTCATATGTTGGTCAGGTGAGATATTTCCACATTTCGTCTACAGTTCTCTACCACTGTAAGGCCCTTCAGTGTGAAGTACTGGTGGTAAAAATAGATTGATTCATTGCAAACTACTTTCAAATATAGCTAAATATCAATCATTTACTTGGGCATCCTCCAAATATGTTTAATTTGTTCAGCTATAGCAGCTAGCTTAGCAGTTAGCTAGAATACCTAAAAACACCTGTGTTTATCTGATTGTTACATGGTTCACTATTAGTTTTTGTTCAGTTCATTAGACCGTGTTCAAAGTTGCAGAAAAGGCGCTTACATCTATGTCACACCTGAAAGGGGTCATCAGTGCATTGAGATATTGCATGTGCAAACGTTTCGGGGTCATACCTTCAAAATGTAGATACTTTCACCTGTTTTTCCAATTTTACCAGATTTAATCTGGAATGTTCTCAATAGGGTGACACTTTGGACAGAACACAGAGTTGGTTTGTGCCAGCTCCTGCTCCTGTTACTTTATAATGACTGAATGTGATGACATGTCTCTTCATATACTGAAGACCATATATCAGTCCGTGACCACACAGCTTCCAGTGGGGAGAGGGGGCACAACTTACACTCTGGTGCCAACAGTAACAAGGGCTTCCTTCAGTGCCATGTGCTCCTCTGTAGCTCTGCACCTGTTGCCATGTGGGTGCATGTGCATGTCAAAGGCATGGAACTGAAAAGGCATGTGGTGTTCATACACATTCCTTCTACCCCGCTCATGAATCACTCTGCCCCCAAACTCTGCAGCCATCATCCCGAGGGCCTTGCAAAGAGAGGAAGAGATATGGGAGCGCGACTGAGAATAAGTGGAGGAGGATGGAGTAGGGAGGGTGCAATGGCAGTATTATATGTGTACAGTATGGATACTATCTCAAAAATAACCTGATTAAACGCATCCAGTTCCTCTTACATTCCTCAAGCCCATGACATTTATTTTCATTCAATTTTCCACGGTTTTGATAAAAATCATCTTGTGCACTCAGTTTGACCGTATCACATTGTGTAATCGGCTTATTCCACGTCTTTAATGAATCTAAAAGACGTCTAAACTGAGTGCAGTATCCAAAATCAATACTACTTTTTCAGGGTAATGGTCCTGTGGTAAATTTCAGTATAATCCTCCAAAATGTAGCTCAAACTTTTCGGTGTGTTATGGAACTTTGAGACCTCCATTAAAATCTAAAATAAAGTTTGGATGTGAGTAAGGTTTGGCTACACAATATGACCTCAGAGTTGATGCCTCATCCAAACCCATACTCAGAATATCTTCTACATTATCAGATTAAAATCTGGCAGTCTCTGAGCAGTTAGATTTAGTCCATTAATGGCATTGTGACAAATAGTCCATACAGTACCGTAATGCACAATATAGGCAGCATCCTGATCAGCTAGTGACAAAAACGCACCAGTCAAATTGTTATGTCAGAATCATTGAAGAGATTGACAAGATTGACAATATTTTTGTAGGAAATATCAAATACATTAAATGTTTTTCTTTAAATAAGGCACTAAATGACGTCTAGCAAGATTCAATACACAGTATTCTGCATAATTTAGACTGGTTAGAGCAATGGTTCTCAATCTTGGCAGGTTTCCCTAGAGGTACGGTGGAGTACTGAAGGAGGTATGTAAGAATTTTCATTGCTTTTCCTACGGAACCCCAGACGTCCCCTGAGAGAAAAAAAATGTGTATGCACAAGATAAATAATTTATCTTTTGTGCATCAGTTGCAAAGGCAAACAAGATAAATTCAGCCTTGCAAAGGCAGGAATGGTCTTTGAAAAAACACTATTGGAAGCTGCTTTTCTATTGTCCTTCAGTATGTGCAGTCAATGATTCCTGCTGATGACGATCCCCCCATGTAGAAATTTCGACTGCATCTTTTCTGGTTGTGACAACTGCATTCACGTTCTCCCCTGACTCAATTGATCATTTATTAGGTGAGTGGCTGCAGCTCAGTTGGTAGAGCGACTATCCAGTCAAAAATCAGTTCATTCAGCCTTATAATATCAATAATAATAATAATACATTTAATTTATAACACACTTTACATTTGGATCAAATCTCAAGTTGCTCTCTGTCAACGTGTCATAAGGTCCTTGAGCAAGACCCTGAACTCCATTATGCTGCTCTTCACCAAGGATGAGTCCAGTACAGAGACCTAGTTTCACTGTGTTGTACTGTTAATGACAGTATGTGACTAATAAGGGTTACTTTATTATTATACATTCCTCCTACTCACAATGATCATGCTCACTGTGAGTGGGAGCTTTGGAAATTAAATGGCAGATGAAAATCAATACAATTTTCTAGTTGAAAACAGAGCTGACCAACATTTACTCGGTTTAACATCAACTATAATGCCATTTAATTCTTATTGCATGGTGACAAAAATGGGGTTTGTCTTTTAATGATGATTAAAAGCTGTGTACAAGTGCCAATGACTTTATCTGACACTGATGGCACAGCTCTGTATTTATAAATGCAAAAAATGTTTCGCACCGATGGAAAAATAATCCACGAGGGAAAAAAATAATGAAACGTTTAAGAACCGCTGGAATAGAGAAAAGTCGGCTGGTTTTACAGTATCAGGATGACCATTATTATCTTGATAGATGAGAAATCACAATGGCAGCCTTATCCTTTTAACTCCTCCAAGTCTTTGCAGCTCCCTCTGGAAAACTTTGACACTAGCTGTCTTCTGTCCACTCGCACTCTCTCCCACCGGGGGCCCGGCATGCCCTGGGACACAATGTCAAATTCCACATGGCTGAACTACCTGGCCGGGCTATTATTGGACCACATGCCTGACAGGACTGCAGGAGCAAGAGGTTGAGAGGAGACAAGCAGCAACTGTGAAGCTGATATGCGAGGTGCTGGAGACAGATAGAAGGACGGGAAGCTCCCCGACAGGAGAGAAAGTCAGTCTAACACAGAGAAGGAGAGAAAACACACAATAGAACAACCAACTAAGGTTATAATCTTAGAGCTGATACAACAAAGGCTCCAAAAACTGACAAAATTACTATCAATAGACAAACTTCTTTTGTCCCATCCTAGACATGTAAATTAGTTAGTCAGTGACTTCTCCTACAAAATCACTATGTAGGGTTTGAGCATTATTCCTAAAAAGTTGTTTTCATTTTACACAATAATACAAGTATAAGATAAGATAAAATAAGATAAACCCTTATTAGTCCAACAATGGGGAAATTGCAGTGTTACAGCAGCAGAGAGCACACAGATCAACAGAACGTATTATAAGTATATATATATATATATATATGCATACATAAGTATGCAGAACAGTTAGATATATGGATCAAAGTAGATTTGTGAGGAGAGTTGGTTTTACCTTGTTAAGCTGATTGTGAAAACATCAGCGCCTAGTGTCTTTGCCACCAATAGAACTTTTAAGTGTTTCGGTTAAGCTAGCAAACCGAGCTACTCTGCAGAACTGTCGGTTATTCAACTGATGTTAAACACGCACACCCTGTGGTCCAAAACTATTTCCATTATGGTCAGAGATGAAGAAAAGAGACTTGGAAATTATGGTTATGTTAAAAGGATGGAAAAACATATTTGTGAACTTCCAAGAAGCTTTACTTGGCTGACTGTTAGGGTTAACTCATTGGCCAGAGTTCAACATGCAGTGATGCTGAAGCAGTATGAAGTAGGAAAATCATCAAAATGTATTGTTCTTTTCAATACCTATGATATCCTGTATGGATGTTGAGGAAAGTTAGATCCAACTAGGTGCATGGAATGCTTTAAGGACTCGGATATTAAGAAAACTCTGCCGAAGACAAAATTGATTTGAACGCATAATCAGATTGGATTTTCTGCTCACGAACTTGTGCTTTTTCTGACTTGACGTCTTCAACATGACTCATCCACTTTGGCTTTTGACAGTAATCCTGCAAGCAAAATTTAATTACCTTACTAAGTCATTTACCTTTGAATGCAATGTTTTTTCCTCTAAACATATTAGTGAAGTTTCAAGCACTAGATTTTTTCCAAAGACATACGATAAGTGATAGTAGTCCGCTAATGTACTGAAGCAATACGGAAATGAACATGATTGGCTATTTATACGCAACACTTGAACCTCAGAGGGCAGTTGCAATGACTCGTTTACAAATTTCCTTGTTGAAACAAAAAACACAATGTGATCTTATTACATGTATTTAAATTGTTTTTTGAGAATATCATGTGAATGCACGTTTGTCAGAGGTTAGAAATTCCTAGATTCGGAATTATAATTCCAACATTTACTTTTGTCTTGAAAGCCGCATTAGTTTCTTTATCCTCTAATGCATAAAGTTAAAAAGGGTACTAAAAAAATAAAAAAACAGGCCAGTTGCTGACCTTTGAATGCGTAATAGATGAGTCATATAAAAAGAAATTCCACCCCGGCTTTATTAAATGAGTGAGTTAAAGCAGGAAAGAAGGAAGATAAGACTAAATACGGTTTTCATCTAATCTAAAATATTTCATTATAGAATTTGCTTTAGCCTAAAAGCTCATTTATGCTCCATCATAATGCAAAAATAGATGCTTTGGTTAAAAATGTTACATCCATCAGGACACACATTCTTCCTTTTACGATGACATCGACACATTCACAGGATGGCAGTGAAGAGTCATATTAGAAGAAGAGTTATATTACTTGTCTTTACTGACAAGATGAACTTCTTCATCTTATCAGTAAACCTTTTTTTTGTCTTGTTTGAATTAAGGTCATAATGCCCCTACAATTTCCTGTGGTCCAACTCACTTTCATCTGTCACGCTTGCATCCATAATCTCTCCAAAAACCATAAAATACTTATGTAATTAATGCAGAGTACAGACTGAGCCTTAAACACTGACCATAAATAGGCCTTGAACGGAAATAGGAAATAAGAAAAAGACATTTGTTTGTTTGTTTGTTTGTTTTTTAGTAGGTATCGAAAGGATCCACAAGGAACAAGTATTATCTTCTCGTACATACTCCTCCTTCCGGATCACCCATACTCATTTCTCCTCCAATCCACACCATAATTGAACAGTTTGTACTCTCCTCTGATGCTTTTAGCCTTGCTGCCTTTCCACCTGGTTTCTTGTACACACAATATATCTACAATTCTTCTCTCAATCATAACAGCTAGCTCTCTACATTTACCCGTCATCCAGCCAACATTTAAAGTTGCCTGTGTAGATTCTCTTTGTCACTCAGGTATTTAGCCTCCAGTAGGTGTTTGGTACATAGAGAGTTACAAATACATAGGTTAAAAGTTAACAGTCGATCTCATAGTTGTGGGTTGTTAGATGTTGTTAGGGGCAACGTGGTCTTGATTATCCCCTTCTGCCGGCACCCGACTGGCTAACAATACTAGTGGTTGTTGTTATTAATGGGGCCCTGACTGGTCCAATTTGGGAAGTCAGTTTTGTGATCCGCATATTGACTTGGCATTGGTTTTATGTCGGCCGCCCTTCCTGACACAACCCTCCCAAATTATCCGGCCTTGGGACCGGTACTAGAAGCACACTGAATGGGACCCTGCCATGGCTGGGTTCCCACAAGAATCCAGTAAAGGTCTTTTAATGCTGCCATATGCAGACATGTTTGAATTCTCGTGACAGGTTTGACATGAAGCTGCCCACGATCATTTATTATTTTAAAAAGGAAAACTGTTTTCATAAGACTTGTATTTATGCAATTTCAAAAATGTTTTCACTGGACAAACACTTCATTTTTCCTGTGCTTCATCTGTCAATGAAAACAGGAATTTGAGATGCTGTTTAGGACAACTGCAAGATAATCCCCTGCCAGAGCAGCATGAGCTCATCACTGAATCAGCAAAGCTGTGATCCATAATAATCACACATTACTGACAGACGTTGTTGTGTTTGGAGAAAAATGTGAAGAAGCAATTCTCCGTTTCCGCAGGGCAGCAACTTCTCACAGTCAGGCACATGTATTTGTTACCATCTCTCTTCTCTTTCATATCACCCCAGCCCTCCTCTTCATCATCTCCCCAGGTCAAGGTTCTAGCATATGCATGATGGATACAGCTTTTCCTAGGAGGAAGAGTCAAATGGTTTGTCGGGGAGCGTCGGAAAGGCCGCCACGGCCAAATGCAGCAGATGTTGGACTGCATCAGACACTCGGTTTCATCTGAGGTGGGGCGTGAAACCGGCAGATCTCAGTGTGATTTACTGCACCCATCTCCTCCTCTTTTTCTCTGCTCCTCATCTTTTCTCCTCTAATTTAATTTCCTGACATCCTCATTTGCTTCCTTCTACTCTCCTTTCTGTTAGTGCTATACTTTTTTTTTCATCCTCTCTCTTCATGGCCTTTCATTCCTTCATAATGAGCTCCCCCTTCTCTTATTTCTTCACCTTCCTCCACGACTCATCTTCCAACTTTTATCCCCTCTTCATTTTCTTTCCTTTCATCATATTCCGCCCTTTCTTTCCTTTCCTCTGCCCCCACCTTCACCTCTCATGCCCTTACCCCTTCCCTCCTATATTTTGCCTTCTTCCTGTACTTTTCCTTTTCCTCCTCTCTTCACCTCTATGATCCTTCATTAGTGGTTGCGAAATTATACGGCTGCAACAATTTCCTAATATTATGTGCGTAACTGCACATCATCATCTGTCTGGGAAGCAGCTCGAATACAAACATCGTGTTTATTGGTTTAGAGCAAAAAAAAGAGAGAAGAGAGTTGAGAACGGTTATCATTGAATTGAGGACTTGAGTTATTTTGGGTTCGGTCTGGGGAAATGGTTTTCGTCGAGGTAGACAAAAAGTCTTGCTCCTGCCTGGAGCTAGCAAATGGAAATCATTATCTGTGATTGGAGGGTTTGGCTGCCAGAGAAAAGCCTGACTGTCTCTGTGGCCGACACACTGGACTGGCCACCGGCTCTCAGATGGAATTTGTGATAAAGCAATCCTCCCTGAGGATTCCGAAAATCTCTGTACTCTCCATATCAACCTGGATCACTGTTAAGTTTCACTATTGTGTTTGGAAGCAATTTATCTGTATTTATCCCAAACGCAGCAGGGTTTTATGTTCACACCATGGATTCCCATCCCACCGACAGTGACGTCTACACCACGGAGTCTGATAAGGTCTGAAAACAAGATAATTAGCTCTGACTTGTTGTTTCTTTCCACAAAGCTCTGCTCCTGGCTCCTACTTTCTCTCATGCTCCTCCATCACCCTAATCTCTGTGTCCCCTCATTCCTTACCCTCCTCACCTTCTTCCTTTGATGTCCCTTGTCTGCATCACTCCTCCCTCTCCACCCTTGACCCCCCAACAGCAGACACCCTGGTTATCCCAGATTACAGGGTGGTGGAGGGAGACCGCCACGGAAAACAATAATTTTCCATTGTGTTCTCTACATGAAAAGTCAGACGTGTTTATCTGGGTTTAAGGGCTAAGTAAATGAATATATGCTTGTTTAACGTCATTAGGAACTTGTCTGGCTAATAGTTGTGGTTGTATTTGTTGGTTTTCTCCATTCTGGAGAAATCCGTTGCTTCAAAAAGACAATAAGATGAATGGAATTTTATTTGTTCTTGTTTTTCTTCTCATATTATTCACTAGTTGTTAAAAGGCAGATAGCCTGAATGACACGGAGAACCCTGGGAATATTGTTTAAAAAAAAAAAAATTGAGTTCTTTAAATGGGGGTGATAAATAATGAGAATGATTGGAGTTGGCGGCATGCAGCTGGCAAAAGAGTCACTACTTCAGGGTAAAAAGGTCACACTGTTATGCTCAGGAGCAAGCGGGAGAGGAAACGGTGCAGCGGAAAGTTGACTCACTGCAGTGTGTCTATGTTTGTTTGATTTAAAGTTTAAATTGATTGCTTACATTTCTGTCTTGTGCAGTGAGGTACAAACCATTTTGTCATTAACTGAAACAAAACTTTCTCTTTGGGGATATTTTGGAGAACTCTGGTTATATTGTATGTTTTTCCAATATAAACAATAATCCTTCCAAAGTACACTCAGCAAAAAAAAGGAATCACAAAGTTGATTTTAAGGTGAATGAACAGCCTGCAGAGCTACAGCATGTAGCTGCTGTTGGGTATCGGTTGTAAAAGTGTCGTACAGTCCTATTACTTGGTCCTGGGCGGCAGTAGTGGTCTATTGGATCTGGGGCGATCAGCTTTGGTTCCTTGCTGTTGGTAAGATGCAAACTCAAAGAGATATTACTTCCGTTTATGCTATCTCTGGGAGTGACAGTTGACTGTGATTCTGTGGCCTCAAGGCTCCCGATGGTGTTGTTTATCAGTGCTTCATTCAGGCGTGCTGTGACTTGAGTTTGGAATGACTGGTATCAGAAAATGTTCAATCATCCTAGAAAGGCTTACTTTTATCTACTTCCCAAGTTCCATGTGCACAGATGATGCATTTTTCACATGCTACATGTTTTTGGTTTATGGTTATGTTTGGGAAAAGTATTTCTCAGCTGTGAAGTTCTAATCCTGTAAAGTACTGACATTATTTTTTGGTATAGGAAATGACATTATCTATGATTCCCACACCCTGATCATTTTTCCAGACTCTATTTTTATTCTCACAAACATGGACTATGCATATCTGTTTCTGCTGACTGTTTTCTTTGCACAGCCAAAACCTGATCCGCTCTCTAAGGCGTTTGGTGTCATAGCCCTTCAATACCACGAATATAAGGACTATCATTTAATTTGAATCAATCCAGAATACCAAAAGTACTCAGCAGCGCTTCAAATCCATATGCAGTTCCTGACTATTTTACAGAAGCTGTTTAACCTTATTTTGAACATAAATATGTATTTCTGAGCTATTTTAAATGAATTAATCACAGACCTGCTTGAAAAGTATTTAACTGTGAACTATGACATCGTTGTTTACAGCTCTTTGCATGGGATTTGTTGACGATAAGAAAAGGATTGCCAATATAACCAACTCACTAACCATAAATAAACTTCACATTCCTGAACAGTATAAGTTATATAACACTATTAGTATTGCTATAATAGCCAACTCATCGGCTATGACTTTAGCTTGATGGTCTGAGAATCATCAGACCACAGACCTGTGGAAGGATGAAACCATCAGTCATCAACATACAGGTGCATCAATGAAAACAAGTCACCAAAATAAAATTAATAGATATCAATCAATACCTTACTGTTAACCAAAGGCAGGATGCGTCAGCGGAGATGATAAAAAGAAAAAGCTCTCCCGAGTGAAACCAACACTAATGGATGAGGAGAAGCAGCTAAATTGCATTAAGCCTGATAGGATCTACCTTTGAAGCATGTTTAGAACTCAGGCTCTGATGGGTTTTCCTCATTTAGTCTTCGCTTGTGTTTGTTTTTCTTAATCGAATTCCTCAAATGTGGTGTCCTGCCTCATCCACAGAAACCCCTCTTGCCTAAATCCCCGTTTAATAATGCAAAGACTCGAAAAAGAACAAGTGGGATTTATCCGGTGACTGCTACCATGGCGCCTTATCCCTTAAAACCTCACAAAAATCTCTTTTTTCTTCTCAAACCCTCCTCATCCACACTGTCCATTCTACCCTGACACCCTAATCTTGACCCCACCATGCTCTGCCCCACTCCCCTAATCCTCAGCTACCTCCTCCTCCACCCCCCTAGCTATGTCAGTATAACAAATGCTCGTCCATCCTGAAACGCAGCATGCCATCAGGCCGTGATGGATGTGCACATCGCAGCCACAGCCGACAAAGTCGGCGTGGATACGCTGCAGTCGCCCCTGGCCCTGTCAGTTCAGTCCCCGCACTCGGCCGTTAACGCCGCGCACAGAGGGGCTCCACGCTTGTAAAAACTCTGAAAACCTGATAGAAGAGACGATGGAGAGCCTCATCCATAAATGTCAGCTCATTCTCCTTCCAGCCCCCACTGCTTACACCAACAGCGACCCGAGTTTTAGCTCACTCCAGTACTTAACAGGTTCTTAGATGGTGTGAAACTGAAGACGTACTGTTGTCGGTTAAGAATGTGCTGCAGGAATTGTAGAGAGTGATTGCTCATTATGCTTGTGCTATAAAATTCTTTTTCTTCTCACTTTTTCTTCCGTAATTGTGTTATTCCTGTCTCCAGCAACAGGCTGCTCAGCTGTAAATCAAGCCAGAATCCGGAGGCAGAGAGACGTATCCCTCAAACAACAAAGCCTCCATCAATAACCCCTCACCTCTGCGCGAACTGGCAGAAAATTACATTGACTATCTATTTCATCCTATTCCTAACTCTCCACACCCAGTGCCGTGCACCCGGACAGTAACCTGAGCTCTGCCATGATAATGCAACTCCCTGGACAGGAATTGTGTTTGTGTAGCTATGTGTGTGTGTGTTTGTAGTGTAGGAAGCGGCGGATTGAGGGACAGCGTCAGAACCTAAGCCCCAAGATCAGCCACCTGTGTGTTATCAAGGGTAGCCATCCTCCCTGCCCTGTATCTGCCCTCCATGCCTCCTCTCACACACATATACACATTCACACTCATCAACAACACACAGATGTGTAGCTTTTTGATCTCAAACCACTGGTTTATTCCTCCACCCACTCGCTGCACAAACATCACCATAATTCAAATCCAGAAATGCACAGTTGTTGCTAAAGCAAGGTGACCTTTGTGGTCAGGAGGTGTAAAGATTATTTGGTGCTCCATTTATATTGCAGGCAGTTATTATCAAATGCAACCAAAATATATTGAATATATTTGAATGGGTGAATTTGAAGTTTAAAAACCCCATACTACCACGAAGCGGCAGGATAAATATACGCATTTTCATGTGTGATGAGGGGGGGAATTTCTTCCACTGCATAATTAAAACCAAAGAGAGCGAAGCACAGGAGCAGATGAAGACCTCAAGATGCACATAAAGAGAATCTGAGTCTATAATTTCCTCATCAAGAAGAAAGGCACACTGTCACAAGAGCTGCTTCAATCCAAACCACATCTCAACAGGTGATTAAACATCAACCATTCCCCTCCTTAATCTACGGCAGGCTTTTTTGGAGCCCAAAACACAGGAGTCAACATGTCAACCATATGCTGCACCCACAAACCCCCTCTACACTTAATTTGGAATTTTTCACTTGCTCCCCTCCGACCTGTTTTTGCCATTTACTCCTGCAGACGTTTCCAAAGGGGGAACTTCATTGTGAAACATTGGTAAAACTATCCAACAAGGGAGCCCATTCTTTTGAAGGATCAGTAAATTTCAGGTGAAATTTAATTCCTGCATGCCTCCTGTCCCATATTACGGCCCTGTGTCTCTGAGGCACACTACAGTAAATAATGGTCAGGGGCTCCACCTATACTTACCAGGCTGTTATTCTTTTACAGTAGAGAAATCATAAAGGGACTGCCATCATAAATATTCATCGCCCAACAGCTCTATAAAGAGTCCACAGACGGGTATTATGTTCTTTCAGAGGCATATGTATAACACCATAAAGCATTGAATCAAAAAGCTTATAGTTATATCAATAAACGCTATTATACAGTAGATAAGCTGGAACAACGGATTGATAACAGTTCTTCTAATTTTGCAGATACCCTAGGAAGAAGTAGATTGTAAGTAAAACGTTTGAAAAGTTATTACTGCCCTAACAATAATGGTCACGGTTAAATTAATAGAAAGTTGAGTCAGTTGAATCTGATATCACATGATTGTAATTTTGTTTTAACAGCTTCATAATCTATACTGACTGAATAACACAATAGCACAAATGCCATTGACTACATGAACTTAGGTGGTTTGGTTTAGTTGGTTGACTGTTTTTTCATCTTCCCAGTTTGAATGAAACACTGCAGAGTCATTACTCCACCAAGGTCTTATAATCTTACACATCGGCTTACGTTTTCCAGGTCCTCTTACATCCATCTACAAAATGTATCAAGACGTGGTGCAATTGTTTTTGCTTACTTCATTAAGATGTTATAAAATAACATTTTATAAAAAAAATTAAAAAAAATTAATTATTATTTTTATTATAACCCAATTTACAGGCAATCTAATATACCAACCAACAAACAAACACCACTGCAAATATTAACTTCTCAGCAGATGTCATTTGGACACAATTAAAAGCACAGCTAAAGTGGATCAGAAGTTTGTTTAGCAAGTTATAAAAGGCAGCATTGGATCAATAGAATTTTAACCCGATGATGGTGCTAGATAAAAAGTAAAGAGAACCGTAGACCTACTCATGTAGGAAGTACACTCATCAGTCATAGCATTATAACCACTGATGGGTAAAGTCAGGATAACATTGATATTAGTGCATCTGTCGGCAGGATGGATATAATAGGCAGCAAGTGAACATTTTGTCATTAAGTTGGTCTGTTGGAAGTAGAAAAATGGTCGAACATAAGGACCGTAGCGAATTTGAAAATGGCCAGATGAGAAGAGACAGAAATCTCCAGAAACGCAGGATTTGTTAGGTGTTCTCGGTCTGCAGTGGTAAGGAGATACCAAATTGGTCTGAGGAAAAACAAAAGGAGAACCAGGGACATGGATCTAGCAAAGGCTAGCCTGTGTTTTTTGATCCTGAAGAAGAGCATGAATTGTACAAAAAATAGTGGTTCTGTTAAAAAGGTGTGCGAACGCAGTGCATTGCAGAGCTGATATTGCAGCAAAAGAGGGACCTACACAGTATTAGGCAGGTGATTGTAATGTTATGGCTGACGGATGAATGTCTGTACTAAATTTCACCATAAATCGTTCAATAGTGGTGGAGATCACCAAAACTAAATCTTGTGTGTGACGCTAAGGAAAAGTCAGAGGATGACTTAAGCCATCCGAATCCAACCTCCGGAGATGAAAAGCTGTACAAAATTATAATTACGTTTCAATATCGATGAAAATAGTGGGTAGCCCAAATGAGCGGCTATACTCATGCTATTAGCATGGCGAAAAAACAATCCATGCAGCATTTCACTTTCTGTATGGGAGATATCAGAGAGCTCCGATCATCTCAGTCTCTTTAAAATAAGTAAACACTTCAGTAGAAAATGACCCGCATCCAAAGTGAAATATATCTGCGTTTCTTCTTTAGAGTCATCTAGGAAGTATTGATTTCAACTAACTGTGAATTCACATCCTGGTTTGCAGGCATGACCTTGCTTACTTTTGACTTTGAGTGCGACGTTCCAAATAATTCCTGCTTTAGGGTCTTAGTTCCACATGACATCCTCACGCCCCAACCCAGTAATCCGACGCCACTTCCCCTTTTCAGGATCGAAAGCAGGAATGAAATCTATCGTTTCAAGATCAGCGGAGGGGGTAGAGCGAGGGCGTGAGCATGGAGGCATAGCATGACCTTCTTTGATCCGCCCCTAAAGGTCTTCCTCATTCCCCTCCTCCCTCTGCCCGCTTCCTCCACCTCTTATGTGGATGTTCTGCCCTGCCAAGCACCTGTCTACAGGTATGAAATTAGAGAGAAAAAGATTCAGGGCTTTTACCTGCACACAATGTCTCCTCTGGTCTCACCTCATCCCAGCCTCCACTTATCCCCCCCATCCTCATCTGCCCTCGCTACGTCTGTCAGCATCAATATCAAAAACTAAATTACTGACCGAGTGGCGCAAAATGGAGGCAGTGATGATTACAATCAGACAAGGAGATCTTCAATTCAGAGGTGCTTAAAACAAAACGCACGCTCCCTCCTTCCTGTTGTCCAAGGCTCTAGATGAGAAGAACCGCGACCTTGTGTTCAGTCTGCACTTTACAGTCAACAAAACTCATTCTCCGGCTCCTCTCGCCTGCTGAGTGGGGAGAAAATCTCCAGGATGGAGCAGCTGAATAATAACAACTTCTGATTGGAGTTGAAAGAAAGAAGAAATCTGCAGTGAAAATTCAGGATTGTTTCTGTGGGATCTGGACTGGAGATCCCTGAAGCAACGACTGTCGGTGTTAAAGTCAACATAAAGCCTTCCAGTGTTTAGACAGATCCTGACATATCTGAGGTAATTTATCACTTTTGACAGTGCTGATATTTAGACTAATTAAAGGCATTGACTTTAAGGATGACGGCAAAAACACACCTCACCTGGAATGTTCCAATGTAAAAAAAACATCTTGATTATGCCCCTACTTTTGGAGGTGACATTATCATTACCTCCCTCTATCCAAAGGCACAGATTTATGTTTTGACACATAGGTATTCAAATTTTCAGCAGCAGGCTGGATAGCTCTGTGGGATACACCACTGACTTCGCTGCAGGAGTCTGGGGTTCAAATCCAAGTGAAAGAGGGTGTGGCAAAAATCTAGTGTGGACCCCTGGGCAAGGTCCCTGGTGCTACAAGCCTACCCAGCCCCATAAAGTGCCGGTCACAAGCCTGGATGATTGGGAGGATTGTGTCGGCAAGGGCTTCCGACAAAAAAAAAATAATGCCAAACTGTGCAGAATGAGACAATTCACTGTGGCAACCCTTAAAAAAGGGAAAGAGCGGAAAGAAGTAGATTGCTTGCTTTTCGTGCTCAAATTAATACCACCAAGGTTATGATGGTCAGGTGATCTCAAATTGCCATGATGCATGACATTGTCACCTATTCGTCAAAATAAGACACTTCTCTGCTGCCGATTATTACAGGCCTCAGTTTACATATCCTCACGCTGAACTTCATCACAACAAATGTATGTGATATCTAATGCAGTGGCAGGATTAAATCACAGTGTCCACATGAGTATTGATAGAGCACGTCTTGCATAAATGTTCTCTGTTCACATTTAATCACCTCGGAGGTGACATGTATGTGCAGCTTATTATCCAATTTGCAGTTATACGTGCATGCATCTTGATCCTAGGATAAGTTCATTGCATTTTAGGTGGATTCCTTTGCAGATGGAGCCACTGCTTTACTTTTTACTTTCTTTTCCACTTTCTAAATAACTACCAGTTACATTTTTAAAAAAAAAAAGGAAAATAGTAAAACAATAGGCAAATGAAAACAAAGATATCCAGACGTGGAAGACTCGGGACGTTACACCACTGCGCAGAATTAACTCCAGATATGACTTGAAAATAATATATTAAATAATATATTTGGAGAGGATCAATGTGTATTGGTTCACATAACGGTGAGAGAGAGGGATAGAGACACTGCCACCAATAAGATAAGCATAGCTTAGCATTTCATTACCATAGGAACCAGAACATATTCCAACTAGTCCCTCTTACTCACATGTAAAAAGTATGCAAAAATGCCATAAAACGGAAATAACGCAATCAGGATGATTCCAACCGGGCTGCTGGGCCTCAGACTATAAGCCACACTCTATTCAAACGCACAGCCAGCCGCTGAATCTGACCATAATGCACACCAGGAGCAACGATCTAAAGCAATAAAAGCAATAAATAAAAAGCTTAAAACAGCCACAATGCCACGATGAATGATGAATGATGATGTTTAACAATGTTTCAGTATATGTACACAGTACAATGTTTTCAGTACCGTGCACAAGATGAAATCCTCCACACACCAAACAACACTGTCTCTTTCTGGAAGCCTCTGTGCAGCTCATAAATACTTTATCTATGTATCTATCTATCTATCTATCTGTCCGCCTGTCTGTACAGCTAAAGTTGTCTATGGTCTATGGTATGGTAGGGTTTATTTATGACTCACTGTGAAAATGACTTTGAACACGTGATAAGAGTTAAAGCCCAGGAGGGGACTTTGGAAAAATGTATTACGTGTTTGTAATAGCAAAATGCTGGCACGTATGATAAGTCACACATGTGTATTAGCAACTACCACATGCATATTTGTAAAAAAGCACTCCCGTATTAGTGAATAGTGCGTGCAATAAAAAAAAAAAGAAAGCACTAGGATGCTTACATTTAATGTGTAAGCATTACAGTTTATTCATGCACTACCATTTTCTGAGGTCAAGCGCTGGTCAGACCTGCGAGCAGCAACATCACTGACACACATTGTACTTCAAGAGCTTGATTAATTGCGGACCATGAACGTGCTCCAAAATTAATCAAAATGCAAGTACAATTTACTAATTCACCAACTTTTACTATTATGCGTAATGAAAAAAATATCCACCCATGTCCTCTACCCGGCTATCACTGTGTATGAAACACATGAAGTCATAAAACTCAAAACAATGGTATAAAAGATGTTTGGACATACTGAAGAGATCTGCACGACCCAATGATGAACATCTGTTGGCTTCTTTCAGTGACCCCCTTTAAAATAATTCAGAAACAGGATCCACTGTCAATTTGAAATGCTCCAAAAATATTAGTTTTGACCATATTTACCTGAACATTCACTCTATTATGTTGTAATTTCTCATGTATGCTATTCTTCCTTTTTATGATAAAAAAGTAGCTCCATGAATGCTGATGCTTTTACAGGACACAAACCCCGACTGGGACTTCCATACAGACCACCATCACAGGTAGTAAAACTGCTGCCGTCGCCCCTAGAGGTGCTATCTGTGGTCGGGATCAGCTCTCACCTCAGCCTCCTCATGTCTTTCTTTACTCTAATATAGCAGGACCAGAAGCCCCTGCAGAGACCACCAGAGGAATGTGACGAGTCACGAGACCTCAGCCGCTGCATCCCTCCCTTCTCTTTTTTTCCGCTTCTTTTATGCACAAACTGATGAATGCGGCTATAAAACGGAGGATATGAGACACAATGGTTGCTGACCCGGGTCACTTGAAATACTCGAGGTGTGTTTGATTTACCACACATGTTGCCATGGCATTGCTGTAAAAGTGGAAATCTGTAGCAATGCAACGCATCAGTTACTAGTCCAATCCTGGGGCCTATTTCTAATATCTAAAAATCTGATGCACGCATTACATAATGAAATACTTCTGCTATTTTCAACAAGGTACGATAACGCGATACATGGCCCATAAATCATGAGCGACAGCAGGGTTTGGGTCGGGGGGGGGTATGGAGTTAACATCGCAAGTTGGGCTGTAAAGAGACTTGCATGCCTGTGGATTTAATCCTACATGATTTTTGCATGTCATGATCCCATTTTCAGCCCCGTATGAAATCTGCTCTGCCGGCTGAGGTCGAGTAAAATAATATGTGGGCAGATTTGGGAAGGCAACTGATATGGATCCAAACAGCAGATGACAGCAGCACGAGAATTCTCGTGCTAATGTGTGCTTCCAAAGAGAGTGGGTTTGTTCAAGTGTTTCCTTTTCATGTGTCTATGTGCGCGTGCCCACACACTCCTTGAAACCAGGAGATCCATCATCTGGCTCATATTACAAAGCAGTGGGGATCCTCGCTCAATTCTGGCTGACGGAAGAAAAGAAGACCAAAGATGGCAGCTATGTCAATAACAGGCATGGCCTCTGCTGACATCTGCCAGCCTCCAACCCTCACCCCCCATTATCTCCATTTTACATGCTATACCATCAGATGTGACTCCTGGCCACATCTGTCACAGTCTTGACCTTTCCCTCTTACCAGGGTTTAGATCAATCCAATCTAGATTTAATTGTTTAGTTGAGGGAAATTGAAGACAAGTCTGCTGAGCTGCTAATAGATGGGGATGATAATTAACAGTGTTGAAAACCTCTCGCTACTCATCTTTTACACACAAACAAACTGACATACACACACACGCACACAGTCACACACATATTTTTTCACTTTCATATTCCCCTGCCACACAAGCCCTAACATAGCAGCAATGAACCATATACTATATTGCCATAAATTACTGAAATTTAATTACTTTTTCTGAAATGCTTTTTATAAATTATAGCTTGGACGTGTTTCATCAAAGTGTTTGCACACAACTTTACTGGATTTTCCATTTTGGAGGATGATGACATTGCAAAGTGTGTGCACCCAAGCGGCATAAATCAAGAAAACTTCACAATGTATAAATTGAAACACATGTTCAGTCCAGGCGCGAGCTAATTTAAACATTAAACTAACAAGAAACACTTGTATTTAGTTACAGAACGCCGCATTCATGATCGTGTATCTCAGAGATTACACATGGGTTTAATGCACCTTGAGAAGTAATGATTATGTGCAGAGCGACCTTCAAGGCTTCCAAGAGAACGTATAGAAGAGGGATGGTCACATTTTTGGGTAGCACATTCTTGTATAAGAGGACTCTGCTATCTATTATCTCACCTCCAGCTGTGAAAATCTGTAAGTAAAACCCCAGATAAGTTTCATGTCAGGACATTATCCAACTCTAGATAGTACTGCGGCAAGTACAGATCAAAATTTCCACCTCCTCATCCTCGCACAGATTTACTCTTACAGGATAAGCTGAGAGGAAGAAGAACAGTTTTCTTATTTCAGAACAGCTGCACAACTCGAGGCTGGAGCTTTGATTCACACTGGGACCACCCATAAAGAGTATGTATGCACCCACATTTTCCAGCACTAGGGGTGGCAGGAAAAATCAATGCAGCGTAATATTGTGATATTTTTGTGCCGAGGTAAAACAAGCGATGGGTTTTTTCATTACAAAAGGGATGAATGAGTTGGATGAAATATTTCGTGAATGCTACGATGAGAGTTCAGGCCCCACAACCAGCGATAGCGTAAGCCAAGGACAACAAAGCTAGCGTCATGTTATTGACTCTGAGAAGTCAACCAACACTGGACACACCTAGCCCGACAAAGAAAACTCCCAAATCAGAGGGAGCTTAGAAAACAACAACATCCAACATCCAAAACGTTGGCATTTCTTATCTGATCAAGACATTTTATTTCACACACAAAGCCAAAGCTATGCTCTATGCAGGAGTGGAATATACGGCAAAGAAGATAAACTAGTGATACTAGGACGTGTGTTGGATTCATACATTATATGACATGAACGGCTCACTATCTCACAGACGACTGGTGACCTCCGTCTTACATTCTTCAGACTTTAACATGGCGGTAATAGTACAGTAGTCCTCACAAGTTTACATTCAGTTAAGGTGGACTTCAGGTGCAAGATCTTGTATGAATGCAAACCAACCAAAATATGATTTGATATGTTTCTTTTTACTAATAGAGATGGAAGCACTGCAGAATTTTTAGTGACAGTGAAGCAACTGGGGCAACTTTCAGCCAGTAAATAAGTATGTTTGTGGTTTATTATCATCTGTGAACAATCAGCAGAGAAATTCTGCTTAACTTTTCCCTGAGAGTATGTATCTACCAGAGACACTCCATCTGGATCACACTGTCAGTGTCATGACACACTTCAACTTCCAACACACACAAGCAGCATATCTGTGTCTCTGCTGCCAGCGGTCCTTTATCAATCAGTGTAGTGTGTGAGTGTGTGTCTGAGTGTGCGTGTGTGTTACTGTACCAATAATACTGCTGGACACTCTTTTATCTGCACAAATAATTTCTTATTTGCACAAACCCATTTTCTTCTTGCACAACTTCAGCGATTTAATCTGTTGAGAATTATGTATATAGGTCCTGTCTCCCGCTGCACACTGCCTTACCATAATACTTCATGTCTTCTTTAACTTATTTTCACTGTTCTTTTGTCTTTATAGTTATTTATTTATCATAGACCTGTTTTGTTCTAGCTTTTGAGATTTATCTTTATTTCGATTTGTAATTTGCTTTTGCTTATATTTACACTTATCGTTGACACATGAACGCAGCTGCTGCGACAGAACAATTTCCTGTTAAGGATCAATAAAGTGTCTATTCATCTATCAATCTATCAATCTATCTACAGAGAAACTTGTGTGTCGTTTAAGTCGATCCGTATGTCTGTGTGGGTCTTTATCTCTTGGTTACTTTCAGGACAACTGTAAATATTGTGGCTACATCTCTGCCAAATCCAGAGAGCTGACTTTGACCTCTGAATCTACATGATGACAGATCAGTGCTTAAAACACACGTCTCTCTCAGCTGCTCCAACCATCAGCCTCTGGAGTCCCAGTAGGGTGTGCTTGAGTGGTGAAGGGGTGAAGGGCAATCGTTAGACAAAGAAGTACAGAGAACAACTCCTGTCAGCAGCTGAGAGACCGACTGAATGAATTATTATTAGCTCATTGTTCTACGAGTCAGAAAGTAGAAACTGGGCGATCAGACGAGACAATACGCTGAGAACTCAGAGTGGTGGTTGGCTGATTCTAGTTTTGTTGTTTCTATGATTTTCATGACAAGATGGGTTGTATACAACTTGGAGCAAGTGCTACCAACAAGATGGGTAAGAAAGTTGGTTTGGTAAGTTGGTACGTAGACACACACAGGTCGGGTAGATAGGTAGGTTAGAAATGTTGTTAGTGTAGGTAGGTTGGTAGCTATGTTAGGTACATTGGTAGCGGGGTAGCTAGGTTCACTAAATAGATATGTAGGTAAGGTAGATAGGTAGGTCTGAAACAAAGGTGGGTAGGTAGTAGGGGTAGGGTAGATACGTAGGCAAGAAACATAGGTAGGTGGGTAGGTAGGTTAGCAAAATAGGTAGGTGGGTAGGGTGGATAGGTAGGTTAGAAACATAGGTAGGCTGTAGGTAGGCGGGTAGGGTAGATGGGTAGGCCTTCTCCGATTCTGGTAATGCAGTTTGAGTGTGTGCACCCACTGTGAACAACCATCACTGGAATGAGTGGGGCAACATTGTGGGACATGGGATCCAAATTTCTACATGCATCTCTAAACCCTCTGCCTCAATGTCCTGCAGATCAACCTCATGGTCCGGCTTTGACCTTCCATACTTGAAATAGTTGTGTGAGACAATGTGTAAAGAGGACTTTGAGGTGCGTCCTTCAAACAAAATACTGGCTTGTTTGAAGCTTCTTCATCTCATGTTTCTCATCCCATCAGAACTATGTTTTTTAAGACCATAGATGTAAAAAACAAATCTACAAGAGAAGGTTACAGCAAACAATTGTTCCTTCAAAAACCTTGCGACCAAAGTGTGTCAGAAGCAGAGTGAATAATCTCTTCTAAGGGTTTGTTTGTGTGAAACAGCAGCATCATCAAAGCTTGTGTTTACATTTAGGCTTCAGTAATGATGGCATTCTTTCTTTTGCTTGCACTGTAACGTGTTTAGACATCAGCAGCAGGGTTGGATTACAACATCAAGCTCAAACATGGCGACTATCTTTTCATCAGCACATTTAGTAAACTTCAAAACATCACAGTGACTCAGACCTCACCTGGTTACACCACCCAGAAGAAAGCAGCAACTAACCCAAAGTCCCTGAATGTGATGCACACCGTTAAGCTCTGGGTGACAGATGGAGGCCCTACATCAGTGCAGTCTGGTTAGGTTTCTTCAGCCGAGTTAAATGTTATGGACAAAAGCCAGCGAATGATGTGCAAATGATGTGGGTGTCTTACTTTTTTCCTGTCCGTGTTTGGAGTTATGCATCGTGTAGATAAGGTGCAGGGATGTGAATGTGTGAGGATGAAAAAGCAGACTCTTATCTGCAGCGGGCTTAGTATGTGTGTGGCCGTGTGTCGGGAAGGATGACGTGCGTCCTATCTGTTAACTCAAAACACACACACACACACTCACACACACACACACACAGACAGTAAATGAGCCACCAATTAAGAGCATAAGAAATAAAGGATTGCTCTGCGCTGTTAGATTTTACTGGGGGACAAAAAGGCTCCAGGAGAACAGAGCAGAGAATCATAAAATGAAACAAAGAACAGAGCCCAACAGAGGAGAAAAGATGCAACAGAACAGAATATTTTCAGTTCTCTCTTTTGCTCTACAGCTGGTTCACAGATATGTTTAAAGACTGCAATGAGTTTGGAGAAAGGTTATTTAAGTATGCTTTTCTCTGCCAGGAATCAGTGGCAAAATGCTAAGAATCTCAAGAGAGCTGGGTCCAATTACAGCCACCTCACATGAATTGGATGCAGATACCTCTGGCTCAAAATGTTCTGATTGACTCACTGAACCTCCTCTCGATATCTCATATTGACAGCTTATGACATATACTGATGAATTAATATGTTTTTCTGTGATTTATTCTAATTTATAAAATAAACCTGTTGATATGCTGACCAGGAAGCTCTTGTAAAACACATTTTAATCTCAATGTCACTTTTTCTAGGTTAAATAGAAGTTAAATAATTATTATTACTATTATTTTTTCTTTAATTAAAGAAATGTACTAATTCTTGTCTGAGGTTAATCTAATGCAAGCTGTGCAGTTTTACACAAAAAGACTTAGTATAAGATTAAAATGTTACTCGTCCTTAGCCAGAACTACAACCCCAGTATGTAAAATGTTCATAAAAACCAGAATGTGATTATTTGGAAATCATTTCTTAAATAGATAATATTAAATACAGTAAAAAGTTATGTTCAAAGTGGTAAACTTTTAATAAGTTTATGCTCATTCTGAATTTGGTACCTCCGCGACGTTTTGAAAAAACTGGGACAGTCATCTTTACTACTGTGTGACATCATTTTTCCTCACTCGTAAAACGTTTGAGACGAGAAGACATTAAATATGGAAGTTTTGAAAGAGGAATTCTGTCTCATGCTTGCTCGATGTATGACTTCAGTTGCTCAACAGCATGAGGTCATGAGGAGGTCTTGGTTGCGGTTTTTGGCGCCACACAATTTCAATGGGAACAGGTTCGGACTACAGACGGGGACAGGCCAGGGAGTCTAGTACCCAGACTCTTTTACTAAAAAGCCATGCAGCATGTGGATTTGCACTGTCTAACCAGAATAAGCAGGGAGGTCATTGAAAAAGGCCTTGTCTGGATGGCGGTGTCCTAAAATTTTTGAGACATGTTGGTCTCATAAAATTTAGAATGTGCAAATATTTTGAAAAATCAAAACATTTGATGAGGCAAGAAATTCAGATATATTGTGTTTGGGTTAGGAAATGATCACGTTCTGTGTTTTTTAAGTTTCCACAGCATCCCAACCTTTTTGAATCAGGGTTCAAAGACTAAAGTCCAGGAACAGTAGCAGGCTGTGGCATAGTAATGGGGTTGGGTATTTCAGCTGATCTTCTGAGCTTTATAATTTAATGATTTTATGTCTTCGGTATGTCATCAGGAAGTGAGCCAGCTTGGCAGATAAAGTATATAATACTCACGTTCCTAATCGGCTCGGATAGAGCACGCTGTATGGGCCTAGAAAACATCAGAAAGTCAGTGGGGGCTTTTTTGGCATATTGCAATTAAATGGCTTCTCCCACAGAAGTGACTGGGGCCCTATTTTAGAAAGTGGCATCCCGTAATGATATTTTCTGTCCAACGTTGCAGATAGAAAGATATCTGTTCATCCAATCATAGATAACAAAAGTCAAACTGAAGATTGATAAAGTTGTGGATAGGGATTCATTATGGTTAAAAAATGTTACATCTAGTAACCACATCCATGCACCGTGTTTCCATGGTAATAATCAATTACACCTGATAACATGTGGCACTAAATAGCGAAAAACAGAAATGAACAGTTTAAAAAATAAAAATTTGCCCGAAGTAGCTAACCTGACCCTGACAGAGGAGATGGCAGATAACAGACTGAAGTCTGACACATCAAGCAGCAGCAACATCTCAGCTCTGCTCTACGGTGATATGTAAGCTTCTGCATAATTTCTGAACTCTAACACTGCATAAACAGTTCTATCAGTAAAAACAAGCTGTGCCGTCTACCGGAGGCCAAACGTTTTGTGCTGTAATAATGACAGTCGACATGGTTGCTTGGTTAGTTTAAAAATAAATTATTTTTCAATCCAAACTACTTTGATATTTTGTCCTCCTTAAGATCAACAACAAGACTGCTTAGTGCAAAGCGTGCATGTTTGTTGAATTTGGAAGTCTGCCAATTAGTCTGATGTAAACCATTGTCAAACTCCATCTTCATTAAAAAAGGCCGAACAAATGTTCAATTCATCTCTCCAATTATCCTATCTCTATTTTATTCACTTCCGTTTTCTTTTTCTCTAATCTAAATTATTGTTTGATACACACTGACTTCAGCCCTATCTTGGGCGCTATAACATCAAAGAGGCCGCCTCAGTCCCACCAGCCAGAACACAACAAAATGAACCCAGTATAATAGTTCAATGTGATCACACAGTTCATATATATATATAATATGTAATTATTCAAGTGTGTATATATGTGCGTGTGTTTGCGTGAGTGTATTTTAATGTGTAGGATATGTGCCCAGGAAAACACAGCCCACCGTAGTTGATAGCTCATGTTCAGTGGAGGGGTATCAGTTACAGGATTGAGAAATTATTTGATTATAAAATAGCGGTGACTGTGTGTTCTTAGGAAGACCATGCCAGCTCTTATGAGTCTGTGCCAACTGGCCAATTCCAGCGTAGGATGGTGTGCGTATGTGTATGGATCCAAGTACGAGTCTGTGTATTAGCAAGGGGAAAGATAAAGTGAGGGTGAGATTGAAAATGCGTACGAATGCAGTCACACACCCCTTTGATAGGATTCATTAGGTGGGTTTACATGGGCAGCCTAATTCCAAATAAATTCGTAGAAGAAAGAAAGAAAGAAAAATCCGGCATGTAAGCAACCTTTCCAAATGAGATGTCATTACTTTGCGGGGGGGCATAGCGTAGGTCCTTTTGTAAAGACCTCTGTAAAGGGAACCGCTGCATGTAAACAGTGTTTTGGAATGAACCCTGGTGAGCAGGTACCCGGATTACAAACGTGAACGGTTCCGACATTTAACGATCTAGACCACAGCAGAGAGTTTGTTTTCAATGCAAACTCTCAAAAAATGATCTGGGGAAGTAAGAAATAATTAACTCTACAAACACGTCCAAGAAAAACCATCTGGGGCCGTAATGGACCGACGCTGTGGAAAAATTAAAATGCACTGAAAAACTTTTGGAGATTTGATGATCGGCAGTAGATGCATAAATCCCACGACATTCAAGTGGATCAGAACCACCAACTTCACTTCTTACTGAATGAATGAATCGAAGTTGTCACAACGTGGGTCTGTGTTATCAGAAAGAAGTGCAGGATGAGGGGTTTCTGCTTCAAACGTTACGGATGATGTTGATCTTAGCATTCATGGCTACCAACTTCACCTTTCATGCAACAATAAATGAAGTAATTTGAAGAGCAGGAAGATCGCTGTTAAAAACTCTGACCATCGGTAGATCCAGGTTTTTAGATTAAAAGCGTGTGATGAGGAGTTTCTGCCTTTTCACGATACATCGGTTGATTGATTTAGGTAGCATTTCTGGTGAGTTTACCACACAACACGTAACGTAATATATTCAAACATATTAACAATACGTTACTAAACATAACGTAATATTTGATAATGTTGTAACGTTAGTCAGATTAACCAATCAGAGGCAAGGCAAAGTCTTTTCCCCTCTCCCTCGTGTTTCCAGTACAGAAGTAAACATCAGTTATTATGACCGGTTCTTCATACCAGCATTAACCGCCCCAATCACAAGGCAGACGCCCACCCTCTGATGAAACTTTCATCTATTGATCGCTTTAGCATTTCTCACTCAGCTGTTGACAGCGATTCCGATTGATTCGTCGGCGCATGTAAACACCATTTCAAATTAGACCACTGCTTTGGTAAACAGTCACAACAGGAATTCCCTTTCGGAACGATTTCATTCTGAAAGGAGAGAAGAATTCATGTTAACCCACCTACTGATGCTGCTTGTTGTTTGTGTGTGTTTGCATTCCTGAGAGGACCCTGAGTGGATCAAAGCTGCTGACACCCCAGGCAGTGTCCTCCTGAGGGAGCCAGCTTTCTGATCTGTGATCAGAGATCAGCGACGTCTGTCTTGTTGTCTCTCGGTTGGGTCTGTCACAGCAAGTTAGCACCTAGCCAGAAGCACAGATCAACAATCAGATTAGACCCTCCTGAAATAATAGCTGATGGCTAACGGTGAAGATTGGACTGCCCAAAGGAGGGGTAGACAAAGAAGGAATTGTAATGTGTCTTATTTTCAGTGTAGCGCCGCAACTAAACTCGTGTTTTTGTATTAAAATATAGCAATATATCTTTAGCCGTACAACACAATTTAGCATGGGAAAATAATTAATGAGGCTCAAAGAAATGTGGGAATTAGAATAAATGTCAATCAGTACAGCATAAGACTCTGGCTGAGAGGCCTGGTTTCCTTTTTGTTTTGTTTTAATTTTTTTGTACACAGGAACATAAGCAGAAGCAAATTCCAGCACATTATTATTTTAATACTACAGCCCATAAATCACAATATCAATAAAATCAATATCAATAAAAAAGATGACACCACAATTTAAACGTATAACAATTTCCATGCAAATAACATCGTTATTTGCATGTTACCACTTACAAGTTACCACTTTTTTGAATAATCTTCATGTCATTATAGTTTTGAATGCATCCGTACTCACTCAAAGAAGTGTTTCCTTTTAGCAATGTCTTCTCAGCACACTAATGATGCTGACAGCTAGTTAGCATTAGCTCCCGGTGTGGTACCTCAGATAGTGTTTAATAAAGTGACTAAACTGACATTAAAACAGGTTTAAACTGCTCACCAATGTGTTTAATACAGAAGCGACTTCAGAATCGATTTTAGCTCGTACAATACCTGAAAATATAAATTAAACAGATTTTTACATAGAAAAAAAATTATTTATCCATTTAACCCTTGCAAGTCCCGCCTCTTCATCATGAAACTGTATCCGATTGGTTAATACGTAGTGACGTCTATTTTCGTCAATGAAAAACCGACAACACCGAATATTTATTGCATTACAGTCACTTCTCAGTCAAAAATTCTTGTTTACTGATATAAAAATAACAGATTCCAAAACAAACAGCATGCTCAGAAATACACATTAAAACTGAATTGAAAATAAAGATTAGGTTAATAAACATTATGTGAACAAAATGGGCACGACTTAACCATTAAAAGATCATGAGGCAAGAAACACGAGGACAATCAGACTGTATTACATGTTAAGTATTTGTTTGTATTTTTATATCCATCAGCAAATACATTTTCGAGGAAACATAATGACACCCGGTTAGGTTCTGTGCCAGTACAATGAGGAAATGTTTACTTAACTTACCTTTCATTTTTCAAATAAGTTATTGAGAAGGTCATAATTAAAGTATAATTATTGTCTTTCATCAATAAAGTTTTTTTATGGTTAGTGTATGGCTCACACTGCATTTGGTTTAAATCTTGTAAAGATGTTTGCTTGGTTTAACGCAGAGACGGTATTGGTTTAATCTATTGACATTGGCATCAAAGTGACATCCTGTGATCTTGTGCCTAAAGAGTACGCTATTGACCTATTCTTTGTGGAAAGTGCCTTGAGTCAACATTTATTTTGATTTGGAGCCTTGTAAATATGAGTTGATTTGATTTAATGACTAAACTCAACCCAATATGAGATGAGAACCAAAGATTTGAATGTCACACACACACACAGTTCATGCAGCAATAGTATTTCCAACCAAAATATAATTTGAAAGAAATGTACTATATATAAACATGGTTAGTAGGAATCATGGTTGTTTTATGTCATGAAACATTTTTTCCGCCACTGGAAGAAAATCAACTTATCTTGATGTGGATAGATCCTACATGAGATAATTTCATATTGCTTTTGATGTGCAGTCTATTGAAATGATGGAGATCACAAATTTGTCAATGGCCGCAGCCTCAACCTAGCACCACAACTGCTAGAATCCTTTTTTTCTTCTTATTACAGGAAGATTAAATGGTTTTGCCTGGTGTTTAAAGCTACATACACCAAATAAACAGGCATCGGCGGATAAAAAAGTAAAACACATGAGATGCACACAACTCTTAGGTGAAATGTCATTGAATGTGTTTATTTTTTGAACCTAACAAAGGTAACCCATTAATTCCCTGTATAGTGGGGGTACTAAATGACAAAGTCTTTCACGACTCTTTAAAGCACACAAGTTCATATAAAGTACTTTTTCCATTGATAAAACTAGAAGGGAAGCTCACCCAAAATGTCCTCATTGCACACGCAACCTTTTTGAACCCACAATGGTTCATATGATGCTGAAGTTTGAGCGGGACATCAGCCTGGTTCTTTTCAGACATTTTGCAGTGTTTGCACCCCTCGGCAATTACCTTGGAAAGTGCAAAGTTATTACAGGTAGGAGCGACAGCTAAAAGAAAAAAAACTACAAAAAAAATTTAGTATAGAAATAATTATGCTATAATAGCATCAATTTGGTGTTTCATGACCTTGAGAACATGGCATTAGAGACTGTGAGAAACTACGTGAGCGCCCTGAGTTTACACAGATTTAGGAGGACTGACAATTGGCAAAGAATTGTTAATACAAGCAAGATGATGCATTACAGATCTGCCATAAAACACAGTAACGTTGGTCAAAATTGCTCGAGCTCAGTTGCATTGGCCATTGGCTGCATGTGTAATGGTGTCGGGAGTGTACGCAGGACTGACTGCGTGCCAGGGCTCTGGTCAGCCCACCCGTTGTAAACGTGCTGCCAATTCTTGCTTGGCAGGCACTTTGAAACCCGTCCTTACCTCAGCAGCGGTCAACAGTGTCAACAGCTCCGTCAGACCACATGTGTACGCATGCAGAGCATATGAATCAGTGTGACTGGAGCGTTTTGTGTGTATGAGCCTTTTCTAATGGGGTGTGATATGTGTTTGTGCAAAGAGTGTGTGCGCAGCTGCTGCAGGTTTGACTTCAGACATTTTTTTTCAGCCGAGGTTCTCTCATCGTAATGGGATGGTTCGCACAAATGACCAGAAAAACACATCTTCCCACTCGCTTCTACTTGAATCCAACCGCACAGATAGTTTTAGATTTATGTGCAAAAAGACGTTGAGATATCCATCTGTTACATTTCTGCATCCAGCCAAATAAAATAGAGGTGAATGGAATTTCATTTTGAATTTGACATTAAAAATTACATTTTTATTAAAAAAAAAAAAGGAAGAGCAGCATCTCGTCCCTGGCACAGCCTGCCTGTTCCTCTCAATAAGCCACAGACCTCAGTGTTAACATTTTTCATTGGGTCCATTTCTTTGGTGGAAAATAGTTCCAATGAAAACTCTCCACAGTGAGGTCTGTTGATTACCAAGGGTGACTAAGGGCAACAGAGATATTTCAAAAATATTAATGGTCTAGTGGAGGATCTAAAAAAGTGCCAAAAGAAAAACAAATATGTCTATGGGGATTGGTCTAAGGCAGCCATTTCCAAACTGAGGAAGGTCACGGCCCCATCTAAAATCTGTAAATCTGCTGCGGCCCACCCAAACCTTGAATCACAATCCTGATCAAAACACGACGATGGAAGAAGGAAATCCCAACATTTTTATTTTATGAACAGAGCACCTGTTTTGCAATGCAGTGCAAAGTCATAATCCATCAACATGTAATAATTTGTAAAGAAATTAAGCACAATTAGCGGACATTTAAGGCCCCGCCTATTGTGTAATTTGTTGGTTGAATCACTTGCATATCATTTGACACATCCCTTTTGATGTATTTATTACAATTCATCACAGCTGGGCTCGTTGCCATGTAATCATTGAGTGTAACTCAATATACATGCTTTAAAGTAAACAAAAACAAGCAAGAATCAGATAGAAGATGATATGGAAATAATATCAAATGAAATCATTCTATAAGCATAGTTTGCAAAATTGAAAACTGAGAACAGTAAGAAGTGAAGAACAGTGTGTAGCTAGCTGAGGGCCAGACACATGAAGAATAGCACATAATCTAGTCTTGTCTTGTTTTATAATGTCTCACATTTCTTAGACTTAAAGGGCAAATTCAAGGAAGCTGCATCCTACGGGGTTTAAATAACAGGGCTGGGCAAGGTACGTATATTGGCTAAGCACATGTAGTATAAGTAAACAAGACATTATCATAACAATGAGGTTCTCACTGAAATCCGGTGGGCAACACCCCAGGGTGTCATCAACAAACATTATGTAATCATGATATCTGTGGTTTCGCTGGAAGGCACATTTTTGCTCCTTTCATAGAAGCTGGCCAAGTCTCCACTCCCTCAGCTCCTGTGCCAAGCTTACATATCCCAAATTAAAGAGATACCAAACTGGTAACACATCTCCCACTAAGAACATAAACAAACTGACCGACAACGTGTTGAAGCAGTAGAGCATAACTGCATTATTCCTAAAGCACAGCATCTTTGCCAAATGTGCAAAATTTCCAGTCATCGGTTCTACCTTATACGTAAAAACAGATACTGTGCATCCTTCTGATGGGACCAGTGGATGAGGGCAAACAGGGAGCTTCTGGTCCACGGATGTAATTTGCTCCCAGTACTTCGTATGTATAATGTATTTTGGGCTTCAAAAACTAGAAAAACACAGATACATCGAGATTAGAGGCACAGTTGTATAAAACTATCAGATACTCCTCCTCAAATAATTTCCAAAACTTATCCAAAACCACAGACTGATATTTTATTTCTAATGTGCGATCTTCCCTGAACGATGCATTCTCTGCCGTGCCACGAGTGCAACGTCTTTCTCTGACACTTTTTCACACTTCATCATCACTCACTCATTTCTGCTGTGTTGACTTTTCAAGCAAATGAAATACGCAGCAAGTTTGCTGACTGGCTGTCAGGTATCTTTTAAGTTTGCACCAACGGCTGGTTTGACTATTTCATCCTACATACCAGACGCAAAAGGTTTTTATAAAGGCTTTGTTACATCGTAATTACTGTATTATTGCAAGATTGTAGCACATCTCTCAGTAAGATTGTTAATGTCTTTTTATGTTTATATATTTATATATGTATATATATGTGGCAAGCACAAAAAAATCAAATATGCTCCAATTTACAGAACAATAATTAAAAAGATCTAGTAAGATCTGTATGGGTTAGTGGTAGTGGGTCAGAGATATTTCGTTATTATTTCTTAGCTTTTTGTTTTTTATTTGTTCCTTCAGACATGTTGGCCTCAGTGTTAACTCATATTCACCGCTGCCCTTTTGCACCTTGCTCTAAAAGCTCCCTGGAGCCTTCACTTTAGGAAGTTTGAAGCTCAAACCCCCTCCTCCACACACACAGACACACACACACACACACACACACACACACACACACACACACACACACTCTGCCCTCCCTCCATCTCCTTCTCTCACTCCCTCCTCTCAGCTCACAACTATAAGAGCCAGACAGGAGTGCACACACACAAAACCCACATGCATGCACTCAGGCTGCACATGCATCGAGTGGAACAGATCCACAGCGCTGCACAGTAGTGAGGCCACGGTGTTTGATTGAGAGAGGGGGGTTGCAGGGAGAGAAAGAGAGGGAGAGCATTTACTCCCCTTCTTGCCAACTTAAGGAAAGCACCAGTGTGGAGAAGTTGTGTGAAGCGTGGTTCCAGCTGAGGACTTTCTTATCAGACCATGGAAGCCAAGAGGTGGAGGTAAAAGAATAAGAAGAGGAGGGAAAAGGCACCCTAGGGGGCTGAAGAGAGGGCCAGAGTTTCATGTGAGGGATTACTGGACTCTTCATACGCGTGCTCGTGTCATGGTGATCTCCTGCGTGATCGTCTTGTGTTGACAGGAGCCGCTCTGTGTCTTGGATTTTCAAGGGATCAAAGATTGTTGTCTGTGCAAACTTTGTGAATGAAGGTTGCGGGAACAGAAAACATGTCATTCGGACGTTTCAGTCACCTGTTGAGGGGAGTCTGGCTGCTGTGGCTGTGGCAAGGTGAGTCCAGGCAATGTCTACAGGATGACGGTGTGTGTTTTCCAGCTGTCCACACAGCTTTTAAAATATTCAGCAGGTCTTGAAATACTCCCATAATTCCACTAATGTTTGTCCAGTGGATTTCACCTGAATAAATTCATGCAACAACACTTTTTTAGGCCAAGACTCTGAAGGTAGATGCTTTAAAAAAAAAAAATGATACTGCTTTCTTTATATATATATATATATATATATATATACAAACGATTGATAAAAAAAAAAGATAGTGAATACTGTATTTTACTTTAATTATTCCTTAACTTTTTTTAAAAACATTTGGGACATTAAGAGGTTGTCAGATTCCCTTCTGCAATCCAAGTATGAAAAGCATGAGGTGAATGCTCTCTCATGTGAGAAAAATCAGCTGAACACTTTGGGGATTTAGCTTAGAGAACACATGGCGGGACAAAAGAAGGACAATAAGGAAGAGATTATACGTGGACAAGCTCATAATTAGCAGGAAGTTGTTATGCAATTTGTCGCAATTCAAAGCTCAAAATGTGACTTGGCACTTTGAAAAATAAAAAGTGATGTTGGACTTATGAATAGCCAGTCTGTGTCTCCCCTCCGCTCCTCCTGTGTGTCTTCAAAGCATCGGTGGGATCTGTGGTCTGTAGCGGAGACTTAAAAAGAGCTCTGGATGGTGCCGTTAAACAATGGATCCCTGGGAGCAGGCAAGCGTGGCCCTGGAACTAATGTTGCCATTATGTTAATGGTTAGAATAACAGCAGACAGACATTACTGACCTCACCTCACGCTGCTGTGTGGAGCCGAGTGTCGCGGTGCTGCTGCCTCGATGCGGAAACGCAGCATTTTGCCCATCAGGCCTCATTAGGGTGAGGAGCAGTGGGAGGGAGACAAGAGGAGACATCTGCCCAGCAATAATCATCATCCAGCCGCCCTCACCCCTCCCTTCATCCCTAGGTGTCAGCAGTACACTGGTATCTGGGAAGTGTTTGCTTTTCTACAGCTCAAGTCGAGCAGAAGAGACAGGCGAGGTTAAATCTTTGGCACTGAGCAGATGCCGGCGGTTCTTCATATAAAAAGCAAGCAAGTAAATATTAAGAGAAAAAATAAAACACAGCAAAAAACTGATCAAATGAAACAGACTATTCAATTTCAAATCTTTTTTTTTTTTTAAAGGGTTAAATCAATTTCTCTGAGTGGAAAGCTTTTCCGTGAAATGTGCTTACACACATATAGTTTACAGAGAAACCTTTGAACCCAACAACTGGATTTCAAAGCTGGAATCAATTTTGGAATCCGGCCTCATTTTAAAGTGTTTGACAAAGATAAAAGTGACCCATTTGCTTTGTGAAGGATATTTCCAGTATGTCCTGAACTCAATTAGACTGGACAAGATGGGAACATCTTCTGAGCCCACCCGCTGCTCCCCTCCGCCATACGGAACAAACGCTTGATCATATTTATATAAATCAAATTTTGGAAGCAGTGCTCCTCTCCCTGTTGCTGAGATTCCTGCTCCAACTTGAAAGCTCTCATAGCGTGTGAAGGGCCACTGACCGGATCTCCAAAAAATGTCTCCACACTCAGCATTTGGATTAAGGTGCAGACAATGTAATATCAGCTTGAAAACATCAACGGACCATCAACTTCCCTTGTCCTCTATCTACATCTCAAGTGTCTGGGCCGTGAACCAGGAACAGACACCGGGAAGCCTGTCAGGTGCTCCGCTCGGCTCTTCGCTGTCTGACAAAAGCACAAACTCTCAGGATGGAATCCTCTTCATCCTTCGGCAGTGTGTTTGAAGATAAGAACTACGACGGAGTAGATGGATGTGTTGGCTTGACTTGTAGCAGCAGGACGACGAGAGTGTTGTTAGTTTGTGAACTTGCTGCAGAGGAGCTGGCGGCAGCGTCCGCTGGGCAAACCCCTGTAGATCCCTTATCTAAATAAACAAGGCCGCCGGATTAACCAGCTTACACTGTGATGAAAAGACAACAGTAGTCGAGCAAGCGCTGCCCGGGGGACAGGGGGATACTCCTGGTTGGGGGGACCGCTATGAGACGATGGGGTTAAAACCCATAAAAGGAAAGGGGGACCCAGGGTTACAATAACACAAGAGACCTCAGGTTCTTTGAAGAACCTCTTAATCAATCTGACCTGTGCTTCACTTTGGCGACAAGTGCGGAGGGAAGTAAGACAGACGGGGTTCTGCAGAAAGAGGAAATGCTGTGAATGATTTCTGTTAACCCACAATCCAAGGCAGTGCAGTAATCATTACTTTAGATGTGTTACAGCAGTGTGATGACTTTTTTTAGTGCTGAGTAGTTCAGTAATTATTTAAAACCTCACAAATATTCAGAAAAGTTAGGGGTCACCATCTCAGCTGTCCACAGGCACCTTTAAACTCCACAAAGATGTTTTTCACATTGTGTGAGATAAGGGTGAAAAACTCCTGAACACAATGTGATCACGGCGTTACATCACATCTCCATGATTGAATAATGGAATAAAGAGCAGAGAGATATCATCAGTTCACCTCGTCTCAGGGTAATTGTTATGTTTTTGGAATACAGCAAAGCAGACTTATTCCCTAAAAAGTCTTTTTTTCTTCAACCCTCTTCGCATTCGTTTGGATTATTCTCTTAAACTCTATTTAAAATTGGCTGTTATGAAAAATGCACACCGCCTTATTTTATGATGAATTCTGAAAGGTTCGTCTGAGGCTGAGAGTAACTGATACATGCCGTCTTTGGATGCCAAAGCCGTCATTTTTTGTCATAATTTTCAATTTTTTTCAGACAACCTAAAATCACATGTTGGGACAAAAATCGAAAAAATCTGCAAATAATAAATATCTACTAAAAATTCTGAATCATGCCGTCAAAATGTGATTTATTCAAAGGAAATTATTTTATGCACCAGTTCTGTGGGAGCAGGGCGAGAGCTTTGCCATTTCAAAACTAATCCAAGCTGCGTGCACCGATGGTTCACTCCCTCAAGGTGTTACAACACACTTTATATCTAAAAGAGTGTGAGAAAACACTTTTTCTTTTTCATACCCTTCAGTTTGCCTCTTAAGGCCTTTTGCATTTAATGAAATGGAACAATCAGAGGCTTTACACACTTAAGTGTGCAAAGCTCACAGTTAAGAATATATTGTGATGAGTGATTCAGAATATAGCTGCTTAGTCATTGTAAGTGCTCACAAGCCAAACAAAAGTCAGTCTTATACACCTATCCAAGAACAGGGGGGCGACTCAGAGACTCAGAGGGCCTTAAAAAGCAGCTGTGAACTGTAAATAACGTGCACCAGTCGCCACAATATGAGTAATAAGCAGGATGTCTGAGCTACTGCAGCATCACACACAGAAAAGAACACTCACACACCTCACTAATCTTGTCTTTGCAGCCCTTGAAGACGCCTCACCCCACCCTCCACCAGACCCTCGTTCTCCTGATCAACTTCATTCACCTCATCAACCACTGACAGACAGATAGACAGACAGAGAGGGGGGGGAAATGAAACAAAGAGAGAAAAACAAAGTCTTACATTTACGCAGCAAAAATGAGCCATAACCATCATGGCATTTCATCAGAGGAGGGGGCCAGTGTTCAATGGAGGCGGAGGAGGGCCAAGAGGGTGCTGGCACTTCAGGGACAGTTTAATGGGTTTGGTTCTGCAGCATGGAGACAAAGATGGAGACAGCGGTTTTACAGGACATTAGGGAAAATCGGAATGACAGAAATGGGGTGAGGATATAGTAAAATAGAAGGAAGCACACAAGGAAGTAGTTAAAATACTGGAGCACGGTAATTTCTTCTGGGACAAACTAGATTTATAGTCACATAATTCTCCATTAGAAACCTCGATAGACGGCTATGAAACAGACAAAGGCATCTCTTTCTAATGAATGAGGCAGAGGGCCTGACTTAAACGTCAAGCACTTAATCTCCTCTGCAAACCCTGAATCAAAAGTGCCTAGATCTACTTCTTGTTTGTGCAGGATAGCTCCAAATAAAGAAGCACATAAAACTATATTTTGACTTTGGCCCTGTGGATGAGACATGAGAGAGGAGCGCGAAGGCTGCCAAACCGTAATCACAAATGCAAATAAACAAACAGAGTGCAGCCTGGAGGTCTTTTTATAAATGGTATCCCTTTTTACAGTCAACTGTAAATGAATGTGTGCAGTGTGTTTTCGTCGGCATGAGTGTGTGTGCAAACAGGATGGGCGCTCACAGACAGGTAGATTGCTTTGGTCAGTCATCATTCAGCTGAAGCGAGGGCCGGTGGTGGTGGTGACAGAGTGACCTTCAGGACCACACGCAGGTCGCAGGCTGCAGCTGACCCCTTGTGGGAGAATCTCCAACTGCATGGGGACAGAGGGCTTGAACATAGCGTGATTGTTCCTAAAACAGAGACAGCAGATGGCTTTTACAAAATTATCACCCAAGGCGATTGGTCCATCTTGCTGTCAATCAATAATTCAATATCTCTGGCTTTTAAAAGATAAGTAAGTTACGCCATTTGGTAGTAAACTCTGTTTTTTTTGCTGATACAGGGAAATGAAGATTGGGTTGTGATTCAATCTCCAGGCTTAGGTTGTAACAATTGATCCAGCCGTCAATGCTGAATGTTTACCTCCTAATGTAAGTGATGGAGGACGAAAGTCTTTGTCCTCTGTCTGTGCAAAGGTGTGTTTCAATGTTAATTTGGTGCTTATATGAAGCCTCAGGTATTTGTGTATCTGAGACAGTCTTCCTCCGTTGAGCTGCAGTAGAGGGAGCGTAAACATGCCTCATATTCTACACTTCTCTTTGAGTTGAAACACCTTAGTGATGATACTTTATTGGCAAAAAACTTTATTCATATGGAGCCCTGACTGTCGTTCAGAGGAAGCTTGAAGATCAAACCAATCCAGTGTTATTTATTGCTGATGTTGCATGTTGACCCCCCCTTGAAGTCAGTGAGGATGGTGACATAGTTTGAGTTGAGTAGCACATATTATTAATGAAATGGAGTAAACAGAATTGTCATTTCTTCTGTGCAGGAAAATAGAGAAAAAAGAATGAAAATAGATTTAGCTCTTCCTGTCTTCATGTGCCTGAGGGCTCAACTCAATTATTTTGAGTTTCTTTTTCCAACAAGCCTCTGACCACCTACGCTCACACACACACACACACACATACACACACTTCAACAGCCAAACAATATCTCATTAATATTTTTTCCATTTTTGAGCTCCTCATTGTTTATTTATTCCAGTGCTCCAGTATTCAGTTCTTGTAAACAAATGAGGAAATAATTTGTCTTTCTACTGGGTATTTTTCTCTTCCAACGTTTTGAAAAAGACAAGGCTTCAAAAGCTTGACTTGAATTAACTGTTGTTGAACCTCATTAGTCTCATCTTTCAGTGGCGAGGCTCCATGAAGGTCATAGACGTTTGTTTTAGTGGAAACCTCACAGATTAGTTGCACCACTGTTGAATGATGAGATCATTATCATTTACACTCACACAATGTTGTGAAGAAGTTACATCTTTATATACAAATCAATATTCTACGTTATGAGTAGACTTAGTGTTCTGTAACACTGACAAGTGTGTTCCCCTCATTAAAATAGATGAAGGCCGGCTCATCAAGAGATCGCTTGACACTTTAATGTGATACAATATAAAAGTACAACACAAAGCTGCCCCCGACCAAAACAGAACATTATTACCTTCATGAATATGAATATTTTTTTCAGCCAAGTGTCGACTAATCAGCACAAAAACATGCTTAGCAGGAAATAAGGCATATTTAAAGACACTTCCATCAGTCTGATTTATAAAACAACACACTTGTTACCGATTAAAATTACAGGCTTCTCTTCAAATGTTTACAATACATCAATAAATTCAAATCAGAACCATTTTAGTCATCATGCAATAAGAATCAAACTTCATTGTCATTGCAACTGAACTGAGTGACTGAACTTTATTTTAACATATTTCTCCATGTTTTCACCTGTATCGCTGAGACGTTTCAACCACAAATCTATTTATGTTGATTTCATTCACTCTTGACCCTGTCAGTGGTGTAACTGTTGTCCTTCCTTTGACCACTTTGGTAGGTTTAAACCACTGCAGACTAGAAACATCCACCAAGATCTTCAGTTTAGGAGTTTAGGAGATGATCTGACCCAGTTATCTAGTCATCATCAGTTATCAGGCCCTTGTGAAAGTCATTCAAATTATAATACTTGTCAATTTTTAGCTTCCAACAGAATGTTCCACTTGCGGCCTAATATATCCTTCGAGCTGTCAGGGGCCATTGTCATAAGATAATCAATGTTGTTTACCTGTCAGTGGTTATAATGTTATGCCTCATCAGTGTATATTTCACTTTCGAAAATCCCCCCCCCCCAAAATCTCATGTACCCCCTGCAGTTCACCCCCCTACCCCTAGGGGTACGCATAACTTGCATTACTCTCACCTGTCTGAATAGTCCAACATCAGAATCCGTTCTGCAGGGTTCTGGTGTTAAAAACACATGAAGCGTGTACAAAAACACACAGTGAGTACTACGCTGTGTGTTTTCGGGACCATTGTGGAAAAATAAATCTATGGGAATAATTGCATGGTGAAACTAATGATATCTGACTGCGTGTGCAGGATGTGAACAAAAAATGGTTTCCAAACTCAACCAAATTTAGATGGTGGTTGAATATTATCATATGTATTACAACAACGCCTCACTTGTGGTTAGAATGGACCCTTTTGTAGGAGGATGCTTGAAAAAAAAAAAAAAAGAAAAACCCACGATGAGCAATTTTGTTTTACTAAGCTCTGCTTTTATGAGTGGTCGTTTAGTAAATGCAACCATATGTCTCACTGGAATGAGATCCAAGCGAGCGAAAGGGACAGAATGACAAGTGACCTCAAGAAACACTATAGAAATGCTTTGGCAAAAACAGAAACTCTAATATAGCAACCCAAATGACTTCACATCACAAGTGTGGCTCTCGCCTCTCTGTCCAGTCAGTGCAGTATGTGTGTGTGTGTGTGTGTATAACCCCTCAGCCAACATATCGCATGAAGAAAAAAAAAAGAAATCTAACGCAAAACAGGCCGATTTGACGACCTGCAAGGAGCAGTGGAAATTAATTAATCCTGATTAGTATTTCTGCTCTGAATACTCCCATGGGAGAGCAGCTGGGTCCAACTAACCGGGTTCCCTCGCCAGCTGCGGTGACATAGATCATAAACAACACATCACTGCATGGAGAAAATTGCAGACATGTTTCTATGCCTGTGACAGGGAAAAAAGGAGTATTAATGATATCAACAAATTGACAGGCTCCTTGAAGGAGCAGAAATGTGCCTTGAGCTTAAATCTGGTTTTGTGGTCTGCGGCTGCATAGTTCAAACAATCCGGCTCTGCACATGTGTGTGTATCAGGTGGAGGGACGCATGGAAATGACTGGGTTGTGAAAAATCTGCGGTTGTGGTCAACACATGGGAAGCATTCCAAGAGTGAGGGGAATAAAAAGTATCCTCCCTTTGACACTAACAAGTTTAATAAACGCAGATCTCTCAGCCGCCATCTTGGAGCTTTTGCAGTAAACATCCATCAGCAAGTCAATATCCCATACTTTCCATCCCGGTCCTCATTTTAACTCCAACTCCATCTGCTCCGTCATAAGAGAACAAACTGATCTGTGGCTCAGTAACCAGCCCCCATCTCAACGGGAGATGTTTCCACAAAGTCCATCTGAAATTTAAGTATTAGTTTATTTATTTGACATGGATATACAACAGCATTGGTTCTCCAATATTTAACAATACACAGGTCCCCAATGCCGTTAGTGTTTATAGCAAAATGCTGTTTTACAACACTGGTCCACGAGAGGCTTTAATAGTAAAAGTTAAAGAAATAAAATAAGAGAAAAAAAAAAAAAAAAAAAACGCCAAGAGGAGTAAAATTATGATACGTGAAAGTAAGAACTCAAAAAAGAACTTAAATAAATTTGTGACACGCAACTAAATTAAGTATTTTCAACTTAAATTGATGACTAGATAATACCTTATTTAATTGTGTTAGTCGCTAAAGTTGCAAAAAAACAAAACAACTTAAAGTAACCTCAAAAAAATAATAATTTATAACAGTAAATAAATATGTTAATTATTGGTGCATAAATTGTACCTCATTTTAGTCCTATAGCATCTGAAGAAAACATAATTAAATGAAGTATTTACAACTCAAATATTAGACTAAATAATACTTAATTTAACTGTCTGTCACTTATTGAAGTAATTTATTTAACTCCAACAATTTTCTTCTTACAGTGTAAAGTTGAAAATGAGAGGAAAGGGGGAGACAACATGAATCAAAGAAGAAGCCTTAGCATCTCTTAGCTTAGCATTAAGAAACAAGGAGAAAAAGCTAGCAAGGCCCCATTCAATGTAAACAAACCCTCCATACATCACTTTCGAAGCTCCTTCTTTCACAATCTATGTTCCATATGTTTAATTCTCAAAGAAATATTGGTGTTAAAAACAAGTCACCGATGAGAAGAGAAGCGAAAGTGACTTTGAAAGTAAAACAAGAGAAAAAAGTCATGATATGGAGGCTCTGCGAGAACTCATTCCCCTAAACTTTTGACATTTGTTTTGGGAGGTTGAACGTGTAACCATCATTTTCATACATACAAAAAAGTGCACGTTGCCAGAAAATACCCCAGTGGGCTTCCTCACGTTGCAGCCGTGACGGCGTAATCATAAAATCCTCTTTGACATGTTGACAACACACATCTCAGCGGGATGTGGACGGAGCAGAAAGAAAGTTATGACCAACGGCAGGCAGACAGATTGCAGACCTGAAAGTTTCAGATCAATACATTTGACAAGGTAAATTAGGCTTTAATTCAGGTTAAATTAATTTGTAGCATTTGGTAAAACTCGTGCATGAGCATTTATATAATCTACAGCTGTGTTTGTCTGGGCTGAGATCTACTGCTAGCTTTATCTTGATGATAGAAGTACACACATAGAACAGACTTTTGCCAAGGTGCTGACGTGTGCACAAATTCACAATCAGCACCACATACGCCTTCTGTACCAGAAGACCCCAAAAAACAGGACATGTGTGCTGCAGCTGCAGGCTGATTTGTGTCACGACCCAACTGTTAGCACGGTGGCCAACATTCATATTTTAACTCTACGTTTGGTTCCTACAGCGCCCTCTCTCCAATCGCTGCACGGAAAATTAAATTACAGTCCTGAAACAGAATTTATGGTTTAGATGTAATGAAGAAGATGTGAATTATCCATCATGGATATTTTCTTTCACTTCCAATGATGGACGCTGATTATCATCTTTGAACTGAATGATCTTGGTGTTCGCATTTCCTACATCCACCCTAAATGGTCCTGGAGATTTTTTTGCCAGAGTGTAATGAGGCCTCAGTGTTTATCTGATGGGATAACTGTGATCATTTTTTACCCGATGTTTTCCTTCTCCTCCTTCTGTAGCTGTGTTTGTGTCTGGAAGTGGAAGTAAACTATGGGAGGTGCCTACTGTGTCCTCCACTTCCTCCCCTTACGTCAGCGAGAGTCTGCAATGGGAGCAGAGCTGTCAGTACCGCCACCTACAGGACAGAGTGAGAATCACGGCAGATATTCCCCCGAGACTGGACGGAACATGGGTGTCGACAAGGTACATTTATTAAAGTTGTTGACATAGCAATAAGGTAAACTTGTAGGAACAAACTAATCCTGTTTTTAGAACCTTGGTGTTGATAAACCCGTCTGACATGAGAATTTAAGAATCGCCTTCATTTGTTGTTCTGCTTACTGGACACTGTGTACAATTAACTTCATCCTTTCTGATTTTATTCTCTAAGTTTTTACTTTCCCAAAAAAGAAGGAAGCTGTTTTTCAACAAATTAACTCTAAAAGCCCTGTTCACTACATAGTCCGTAACAAAAAGCAGACATAAGGAGTCGTAAACCAGCCCATGAACATAGTGGAGCATTCAGCAGCTAAAGTGTCTTATTTCCCTTAAAGGTTTATTAGAAACCAAAAGATGCCCTATATTAGGAGATTTAATATTGGATCAAAAATGTGTCACGTAGGCATGAACACAGATCCAAATGTTCAATAAACTGGGCATCATTGGGTTTTTTTACTATGATCTGCTGAGATGTAACAACTTAAGGTGAAAACCTGTCGTTTTTTGTTTATAGCTCGTTCATTCTGGCCAAAAATCTGTTCAAGCATATTCAATTATTAGACCAGAAAATTTTGCAGAGGCTCTAGGCGTTTATCAACCTTTAAAGTGAAATTTTCAGAGTCCTGCGTCCTCTAGTTATCTACACTGGTTCACAAGGTCTTCACTATCGCTCAAAAAGATTTGAGGCAAGGAATAAATAAAAACATGACACCAATAACTATTGACTAATCACTCCTTCCTCTGTGTTCAGGTGTGAAGTTCGGCCTGGTCCAGAGTTCCTTACCCGCTCCTACACCTTCCTCCCCAGCCGTCACTTCCAGGCCCTGCAGCACTATTACTCAGACAGCAGCTGCGAGGACCCAGCATACTCGCTGATCATCAGGGGAAAGATTCGTCTTCACCAGGCCTCCTGGATCACCCGCGGGGCGACCGAAGCCGAGCACCACCTCAGCAAGGTGGGCATCGTGGTCCACAGCCTGGCAGCCAAGCAGAGGCTGGCTTCCAGGCTGCCAGAGTCGTGTGTGGGTGTGAGCCTGGGTCGAGTCATGCCGGGGAAGCTACATGAGCTGTACAACACCCGCGCAGGGAGGGGATGTCTGGCAGCGCTCGGCTTCTCCATGATGGAACTGGGACTGATTCGAATAGAGATGCAGCACCTTAGCCATGGAGGGAAGGTGCAGGAGCTGTTCCTGGGGGACATCCACACCGACTGGACACAGAGGACACAGTACAGGCCTACAGGATACCAGCAGCCACTGCAGAATGCTATGGTGGGAAAAACTCTGCTCTTCTCTCTGTGCCTTGCTTTAACGGTTTGTAATGTCAAGAATGAACCCATGAGTTTCTTTATTCTATTTTTTCAGGGAGTGCATAGAACACTCAAAATGCCAGTTATTTGTTTCTCAGGGTCCAAAAATATGCTTACATTTCTATAACAGAATATGGTCATACAATCATATGACGTTCATTGAGTTCATGCATTGTCTGTTTGATATAAGAAAATTAAGAAATTAAAAAAAATAAATAATTGAAAAATAGGAGCTGGCATACCTTCACCAAGATCTAACACGTCCTAATCTTTATCTGGGTCTTCACCAAAATTCTGCTGACAAACCGAAAAAACAACCAAAAAAATAATAATTGTCAACATTTCCGGTGATAAATCTAAAGGCTTATCAATTTCTTGTTTGATAAGTCTTATTTTCTCATATAATCATATAAGAAAATAAACAATTTCACGGTATTCTTTCAGATCATTAAAAATATTATTGTATCACAGTTTTTAAAAAATTGTGAATGATGGAATTACATTGTTTATAACACACTGTCTGTCATTTCCGATCCTTACAGCATCACATCCACCCCTGCCCTGTTTGTGCCCTGGTGTACCGCTCCTCAGAGCAGCGCCCCCCGGTGTTGCCCCGCGCCCCAGCAGCTCCTCTGTCTCTGGCTGGTCGCTGGGTCAGTCAGCGCTGTGAAACCCGCCCAAATGTCCTCTTCCTCACCCGAGACTTCGTGTTCGATCCTGACCAACAGGCATGGGAAGGTACCTACCAGCACTACTCGGACCCGGCCTGCTCTCTACCGTCCTTCACGCTGAGAGCCTCGGGCCACTTCGCTCAGGGAAACCCCTCAGCAAAGATCTCAGGAGCCACTGAGTTTGTCTTCAAGGTCAACCAAGTGAGAGTCACGGCTGCGGACAAGCCCACAGTGAAGTTGCTGAATGGAACGAGGCCTGGAAAGTGTGGCCGTGCCGGAGGCTGGGAGCTTGGGGTGGAACAGGACTTGACCCCCACCGATGGGTGCACCTTGCTGGGCATCAAGCTGCCGCATAAGGAGTATGAGCTCTTCAAGATGGAGCTGGATCACAATAAACACCTGCTGCTGTTCATCGGAGACAGGTCTACTGATGGGTCCGGTCCAGACAGACCACAGAGGAGGCCAACTTCATTTCAGCCTCCCTTGGTGCATTGCAGTGGAGGGGGGACGCAGCCTTCACACCGCTATGGCTCAGGTTTTAACAGCAAGCAAATCCAGTTAGCAGTTAGTGGGACAGAGAGACTGGCACAGCTGGTTTTACTGGTGCTGTTGTCTTTGCTGTGCAGCTGGGTGAGTGTTTTTTAGAGACATTGCTCACAGATCAGGCCTGTTACACAGCTGAAATCTATGATGGACATTGTTTTTTGGCAGCTTTCTTTCACTCTTCTTCCATATAATGACGACCACATGTTTGATGGTCAAGGAAAATCACGAGACATTCCGGAGAGCCGAGTGTTTTTTAATATCAGGCTCTTTCAGCCTCTGCCCATAGGTTCTCTATGATGACTCTGAAAGCTGCAATTCTACTTAAAACTAGTCTGTATATAAACCACCAGTATATGCAAGTGGCATCATTTCAGTATGTAAAAAAAATATATTCTAATGGTGTTCCTTTGATGTAATGATCAGATGTTCTCAATTTACAGATTAATTCCTTTTTGCATACTTTTGGGTAAATGCAATTTTCTTAACAAGCTAATATAACAAAGCAGGATGACCGAGTTAAAATGTGGGACAGTTCTTTCCACATTAAAATGAAAGCCATGGACATTCCAGCGGACTTCACATGAAACCTTACTTTCATCCAAGATGCAGTTTGACTAATGCACTTTGTACAGAACATTGTTTTCTCAACATACTGGAGAGAAATGAAGCTGGAAAGTAGTAATCCACACTCTAATAACGGTCATTTTCTGATACCACTGTGGTCTGAAATGTTGTTTTATCCGTTGCTTCTTTCAGAGCTATCAGCGGTCTGTTAAAACAAATCAAATGAATATTTATTTTAACCCTTTTTATTGTACTTTTTGAGAAGGGGATGTTTTTCTGGTTGAATATTTTAGCTAGTGTCAACATATAAGACGTGATTCTTGTCTATGTGTATTAAAAATGGCTTTTCATAACATCTTTTGTTCAGTCACTTTGCATTCAATTTAAAACTCTGAGTCTAACCCATCTTCAAGGAAAACTATGACCACACTGACCACATTACTGAAGATAATTTTGAAATAAGATGCCCCTTATCAGACATTTGTAATGCTGCATATATCTGACTTCAGGGTTTTATGCTTATTATTTTTCCTCATTTGAAGGTCAATCAGCTTGATAATTTTTTTGGAATGCAGATTTCCATAAATTAGCAATTTCACCTCATGGACAAAGACATTTTATGAACGATTAGAATTATAAATGGATTGAAACATTCCTTTAGTCTAAAAATTAATTAAATTAACACTGCGTAAATTGCATAGATTAGTGAATTAGCCTGTTAACATCTGCTAATGTATAGCTAATATTTATATGTGTATAGATAACAGGTGAGTGGTGGGAATATAATCAGGTAAGTCAGAAAAGTATACGGATTCTTTACTCCAGTTGTAGTATGGTTTACTGTTAAATTAAAATATTGATTCAACTTATTAACTCAAAAAAGACTAGACTCTGAACTGTACTCAGTATATAAGTAAAAAAGTAGCTAACAAAGCTAACTGAACCTCATGTCATATTAATATATTTATTTAGGGTATAAGGAACTTTGTTTCAACTTCAACTACTGCCATTCAAAGGTAAAGAATTTACACAGCGTGGAATGTCCACTATTCAGAGAAAAAAGTGGATATAAATAACAGCGACATTCTTGCGTTTTTCATCTTTCTTTTCTCCTTTTATTTTACTCTTTTTTTTTAAATTTGTGTTGTTGGTAAATTTGCTGTGCGTGATGCTTCCTGTCCCTTCATCTTTTTTGAAATCAGCCTTGATTTCAGTTAAGAAAAACCAAAATATGCAATAATAATAATTATACCATATAATAATAAACAAAAGTAATTACCCTTTTTTGAAAATGCAAGAATCTGACATGTTCCATCCTGCTAGTCAACTGTTTGTTTTTGTGTTTCAAACTTTGTCTTCATTGATTTCTCCATACTCTGTCTTGTCACTAGCCCCGCCTCTCACTCCAGGCTCCTCCCCCTGCATGATTGTCCTGATTGTTTTCAGCTGCATCCTGTCTACTACCTTCTCCTCATGTCAATCAACCCTAACCTGCCCTCATGTCCCTCTTCGTGTGTCTTGCCCTAGTTAATTGTGAAGTCTTCTGATATATATATATATTCCAGTTTCTGCCTTGCTAGGGATTTTATGAATTACATTTTTGGATTGCGGACTCGTACCTTTGCCTCAGAACGTTTCAGTAAAGCTCTTTGGCCCTCATTAAATAACCATTCTTACAAAGAAATTTATTCTTAAACCCTACTTACGCAGTTTTAAAGAAGATTCACCAATGTTTGCTTATTTTCGACTTATACTTCGTTACCAAAGGATCTATGAACAGTGAATGAACATTTGTCCATTATAGTGATTTAAAGTAATAATAATAATAATGTATTTATTTTACTAAATATTAAGGTATTTTAACATAAATAAACGCTATACAACAGACGTGCTTGTTGTTGACAGCACGTAACTGATCGGTTGTGATTTAAAATAGACTTATTCGGCTCACAACTATAACAAAACACATTACTTCAAATATAAAATGAAAGATTTCACTGGGAATCCTTTATTCATATTTGTATGTCAGAGGTGGAGAGCAGGGTTGATGCTGTCTGTGAAAGAGTCTGACATCACACGTGCGGCGGCGGCGCTTCGATGCGTGTCATGAACGGTTCGCTGCTGCAGGAAGGCGCTGGCTGCTCTTCTGTGTTTTGCAAGATGTTTAACTTCAGATTTGACATCAAACCAATTTTCCGCCCCTCCAGATACATTATTCACTGTTACAGCATCCCATGCAGGTTCTTTTTGTTATTTTTCATCCACTACTGACACTAATAAATAAGACAGGCCGTTTCGCTGTCAACCTCTTGCAGCGATATTTCTTCTTCAGAACTGCTGACATTCTTTTTATGTTTGGAGTCTTTACAATTTCTGTTAGGCTTTTTTCTTCGTTGTTCTTCTCCGCACTCTCTGTGGCAGTCGTGTGTGTTGCACACAGACCTGTAGTCTAATGCCCTTTTATGGGCATTGGCGGGTTGTTTACATATGCTAATTAGGACAACAGGCAAGAGCTTCAAGTTTACCTGCAGAATGGGATTCACCAAGTTAAGAACACAGGTGGGAAAAAAGTGGTTAAGAAGGTTTCATGAATTTGACGTAGGTTTTCTCTTGGGAAACTTCTTAAGAACAAATTTAAGAAAATTCTTATGAAGATATTGGTGAATGAGACTCTTTATTTTTACTCAACATCTGGTTCTCGCATCAATCGTTGGGATCCCAGTCGTTTGAAGCTTAGTTGAAACAGAACCAGAAGATTCCGTAATTTGTATTAAAATGTAAGGAGTAAGAGTAAGTCTTTGTATCACATTAAATAATGCAAAACATGCCGTTCTTATGTACATCCCCTCTAGGATCAGTTAGTTATCTCTTCACTTTATTATACTGTATGAACATATTGAGCCCAAAACATGCCATCTCAGCGTTATGATTCATGAAGGTTTGACCTCACAGCCCCTTAAGGTTAAACAAAACTATCAAACACCTCAAGAAAAGTTAGGAGACTATAATGTCCCTAAAGGGAACAGTAAATATATACACAGCAGAAACAACCAAATCCAAAAGAACCTAAATATTCTTAAATATCAGTAAATGAGTCACATGGCCTTTGCATGTGGAGTTTAGCACGTCCTCCCCGTGTTTGTGTGGGTCCCCTCTTGGTAGTCTGGTTTCCCCCTACAGTCCAAAATTGTGCAAAATCAATGAATTGTTGAGTCTAAATTGCCCCTAGGTATGAATGTGGGTGTGAATTGCTTGTAAAATAGTAGAAGTTGCACAGACCAGCGTCCATTGTCTCCATCTTCTCATCCTTTCGTGGGTTGAATGCAGGCTGGACCCTATCCCAGCTGACATTGGGTGAAAGGCAAGGTACACACTCTGAACAGGTTACCAGTTCATCGCAGGGTCAACACATAGAAACACACAGTTTGTAAGAAAGAAACTGCTTTACTTCAGGAACCAAACAGAACGATGGGACTGTGGCGTCAGCTGGATTTTGTCCTTTCCCTTTGCTGTTCGTACCGTGGTCTGATTCTAAACCCAGATAGTGGCTGAATGTACTACCGTTTGATAAATATCTGTCATATGGCTCACACATTAAGCAAGACATTCCACTACATGCCCAACTGTTGAAAAAACACAGAGGGATATCAGATTGGAAGCTCAGTATTTCATGGGAATGTTCAGTTGTCAGCCAACAAAACCAATTTCTCAGTCCCTCTGACAATAAATGAGGCGGGAGGAGCAGCAGTTAGGAGAAGACAGAAGAATATATATAGCTCCAGATTCCCAGTGTTATGGCTGAAGCCAGTGAAGCGTCGTGCTGCACACACAGAGATATCCTTCATTTATAAATCTGTCACACCTGCTTACAGTCTGCAGACAGATTATAAATGCGCTCTATTTGGTGCAGAATATCAACGGAAACAATCAGAGGCATCACAAGGTTATCAACAAAATACCCTTTATTAGTAATCTTTAGTTTAAAGGAGCCCTAAGGGTAAATGATCACGTTCAAGGACCCTATGAAGACCAAACTATCTTTAAACATCTGCTTTTAGGCCGAGGTGGACGCGTCAAAGTAAAAATACTTAGTTATTACTGTACTTAAATTCAGTTCTAAGGTACTTAAGTTCCGTTTTAAGGTATGAGTACTTGAATATTATTTTTTTTTGTAGCAACATTTTACTTTTACTCCTTGCATTAAAACACAAATATCTATACTTTCTGCTCATTACTATGTCAAAATAGGCCTGTCGCCACCTCTGCCTCTGAGTGGCTTGATGGAGGTTTCTAGATTTGAATATTAATTACCTTAAAATAAAGTTTCAATTAAAAACTCAAGAAGAATAAGATTTTCAGTAAGTTTGAAACATAAAGAGACCGAACTTTGTGGAGGGGTGGGTCATGGAACAAGGAGGCTAATAATAATAATTGACATGTGTAGTATTGTTTAAGGGAAGGTATACACGCCAGAGACGGACATTCCGGTTCAGAGCTGCATTTCAATCTACCTGGTTCAATATTCTCTCTAGTTTGAGATCCGGCTTCATAGCTGATTAATGTTCCTCTGTCAAACTGTGGACCCTGAAACCCAACAATGAGCTGAAAGAAAGCATAAGGCTCAGAGGAGCTGAAACCGCAGCCACAGGTGAACAGCCTCTATGTGGTGATATGGAAATATAGAGTCTAGGTGCTTTGAGATTTCTTAGCAACTTCTCAGGGGGCATGACTTCATAAAATTGTCAGCTCTGTGATGAAGCTTCACGATGAGAAACGTAAGGGGAGGAAAAAAGTGTAGTTTCTCAGAAAAGTGAAAAAAAAGCTAGAAATAGGTCATGAGGACCAATATGATGTTTGTCGGCTCTCTATTATTAAAATTAAAAATTGTGGGGACATAAAAAGAAAGAAGAAGTACAGACAGACAAAGAGGTGGTCCTTTCCAGGGGCGACATGCTGTTCCTATTAACTCCTACGAGAATGGTGATGGCAGCTGCGAGCCCCATGAGGTCATCCTCCGGGGCTGAAATGAGAATTTGGGTCCGTACCTCTTAAGCCAAAACCAAAGAACGACAGATTCTGAGATGAGTGAGATTTATTTATGTGCAGAATTTTTAATTGAGCCTTATAAATGTAAATGAAATGTGTGCTGGAAATGTCTGGATGGTAGGCATGACTGAGAGGAGCTTCGCAGACAGCACATTGTTTCAAAGTCTGTCTGTGGTTTCTGTTGAGCCCCATAAAGTAGAAATGCGGTCTTGGTTGAGAGGAGTTAGGCCAAACTGTTGGCAATCAGGCTTATTGAATATTGGCTGAACAAAAGAAAGAAATCAGAAAAAATGATTAAATGCAGACGTCATTCATTTAGAAAATGAAATAAAATGCATTTTCGTATTGGATGGCATTATTACAGTCTGATATTTGATCTATTACCTGGAATAGTAAGGTATCGACACTCGATAAAAGAGTTAGCGCCTAAAGCTGAGATCATCTGTCTTTGAGCTCAATTAAAAGCAAAGTTCAACATTCTTGGAAATCTATTTATTTATGTTCTTTGCTCAGAGTAAGACAAACAGGTCGGTATGAAGGTACAACCAATCCTTTGCTAAGAAAGGCAGGAAACTCCTGTGTTTCCCAACTCAGTTATCTGCTGACACAAATGAAGTCTACTACAGTGATCAGGTCAAATACCCCACCCCCACCTCCAACCCTAACCACACACACCTACGTGTGTATAATGCATGTTTTTGGACTGTGGGAGGAAGTCAGGGTAAACACAGGGAGAACCTGCAAACAGATAAGCCACCAGTGGATTTGAACCGGGAACCTTGTTGCTGAGAGGCAACAGTTCTACCGACTCTGCCACATCATTATAAATTAAATGTATTATTATTATTATCTCATTGAACTCAAAATGCAAATACATGCATTTCCAAAACTCTTGTTTCATATTTAATGAGAAAGCAGGTGAAAGCAGCAAAAACTTCAGGCAAACGTGGGAAATAAAATGGTATGACTGACCAATGTATCTCATGTTAGGCCTTCGATGAAAATGTATATAATAATAATATAATATAATAAATAAGTATGTTGAATTTGTCCTTTGACTTTCTTTGGACTTCTCTAATCGGGCAGCCAACTTCTTTAGGAAGAATGTTCCTATAGACTGTAAAATAAAGGAAAACAAAACAAGCTCAAAGGAGTTTCCTTTCACTTCAACCAAGTTTCCAAACCGCATACAGTTTGGTGGTTTAGTCTGACAAATGTTCTGGTAAAAGAAAGAAACAGTGCTGCTTTTGGATGGAGATTCATCTGAAAATACAGCAGAGAGGTCATATCTCCTGCCTTCCCATAAAAGTTTTGCATATGCAGTTAATACACACACACACACACACGTACACACACACACGCGCACACACGCCCACACATGGATGACTGAGGTGACATCACTGGAGGGGTAACTTTCATACTCTCTCACTCATTCAAATTTCAGGCTTTGTTAAGAAAATCCCATTATTTCTATAAGAATACGAGTTGCAGCTGCCCCATAAAAGATAACATCAGCCATAAGTTGGCTGGATCAGTAGAAACAAATGACTTTATATTGAAACATGTGTCCTCTTGGCTGTGGGACAAATGAAAAAAAGTGCAGTGTTTTGCCCACAGACATGCAGCGTGCGGCACTGACTGCACTTTCATGCTTGATCACATGCCAGAGAAAAAACTGGTTCAATTCTGTCATGACATCATACACTTAACCAACTACTGAACCAATCCAACTTAAATAACACCACATGCAATTAGAGCATGTCATTTTCAAAATATTGAAATGAACACCTCATCTATCAGGACGCTATTGGTTTATGAAGTATTTACAGATCTTACTTCTTCTAATGCAACGAGGTTAAAATGTCTGCATTGAAAAGCCGTAAGAAGCAGAAATACGTGAGCAAAGTCTGTATTTGTGTTTTTCTTGTTTTGCAGAAAAAGAACAAAGTGATTGACAGTCAAAATCCACTTATATGTCTTATAATGTAATATACTACAACGCTCAAAAAATTACGGGAACACTTACATCACAGTCCGGATCTGGATGAAAGAAACATTCAAGATGAAAATCTTTATTGATATACATTGCGTAATTTGTTTAAAACAAAATCATGCAAGAACGATCAATGGAAATCCAAATCATCAAACCATTATGGGCTGGATTCTAAATTACACCAAAAATCAAAGTGAAAAACTGAAATGACAGACGGATCCAACTCCAGTGAATTTCATCAAATCTCATAATGTGACCCAGGAGTGTGTTTGAACACCACATGTCAAAGGGACCTCCTGAAAACATCTGTTCGTGCTCCTGATGAGATGGAGGACGGTGTCCTGGAGGGTATCCTCCCAGACCTGGATCAGGGCTCCTGGACAGTCTGTGGTGGTGTCTGATGCAGCGATACACAACGTCTCAGAGGTTCTCAGGTGGATTCAGGTTCGGGGAACATGAGGACCAGTCAATGACATCAACACCTTAATCTTCCGTCTACCATTGGCGTACTCAGGGGTGGGGTCAGGGGGCACTGACTCCAGCTAAAATGTTAGTGGCCTCTGATTTTGTTAATGGCACCTCAAAGACATCTTGTAACTACCTAAGCTGCATTTAAGTCCTCCGGAAGGTAACATAGAATTAGAAAAGTTCTCATTGTCTTATTTTACTTCTGAAGTGATTTAATGAAAACCGAATTTAAAAACGTCATTTTGATGTGACGTGAAAATGTCCCGAGGCTACATTTGCAGAAGAAGCAGCAATTGTCACAAAAGCTTCATGGTAAGTTAATGATTCCTCATAATGATTTCTGTTAACGTATGAGAGCGTTTACTTGCTGCTATTACTGACTCGGGTTCGTCAAACATTACGTAGCAGCGAGGTACAAAATCTCAAAGGGGCTGACTACTATAGCTACCTTTGCTGCTAACATTAGCTTTAGCTCCTTATGGCCAATGCTTGTCACACACAGGTGATCGCTACCTTATGTCTTCTTCACTTCTACATTAACTTTGACTTCGAGCTGCACATCTGAGAGAATTGTGGAAACATTTGGGCCTTCCATTTGAAATGGTGCACATTTCTAAGGTAAGTGTCTTGTAACAGGCCTTTTTATGTCATCACACACATACACACACCTTTAACCTTGACAGCTAGGCTTGGTCTGTCTCTTCAGCTCCAGCATGCTACTGCAGATAAGAGAGATGAATTACTTCAACACAAGCCACCTGTGCTAATATGACTGTCCCTGACGCCATTCCTTTAACCTCTCTCACTATCTCCCTTGTGCTGGTCTTACCAAACCCCACCGCCACAGACGTGTCGTTTTGGATGCACCTCATTTTAAAATTCAATAAATCTGCACATTTTTGCCGTTAACCAAGTGCTTGAGGAGATAAAATGTGGTAAATATATTCAGTAAGGTGTGCCTTTGTTCACAGCTATAGAGGCAACAACAAATAAAAGAACGACCAGTGACGTGAAAGATAATGAAAATTATTATTTGTCCTGTATTGTGGTGGCGTTGACGGTCGTGCTGGGGGGCACCCACCATAGTGAGATCCTGTGAGGGAATCTTCCCATGACAAGTAGGGTGTCTTCATTTTTCCCTCGTTTGATGGCAAAGTTTCATGCTCTGTTGGTCTTTCTCGTGCTGAAGAAGAACAATCTTCTCTCTGACACGGGGGGAGCCGGAAAGCTTGTGGACACTTTAATCCTCAAACCTTTCCAAATGTGCAAACTGCCACCTTAACCTGAAAATGTGAAAAGCCCTTTAGCATCATCGTTCAGTTTGGCATTTCAGGCTACTGAACAAGTATGGCAGCCAAAAAAATGGTGGCCTTCATGGAAGAGGACCCCCAACCTCAGTTGATGAAAGTGGGAATTTTTAGGCTAAAGTAAAACATTATTTTCAGCTCATTACGCGCTAACAAAAACACAATCATGGACATTATAGTAAATTTAAACACTGCACCTTTCATAAGGAAACAGACAATGATGTCAGACTTAGAACATGGCTTAGAACAATTCTAGATATTGAATCTTAGATTTATTTGTGCCTCAACAAAATTTTGAGAGACTGCTCATTGAAAGAAGTATAAAAATGCAAAATTTAGTTTGACTTTATTCTCGATATTTCAACTTTTTCCTCAATATTAAATATGAAAAAAGAAATACTTCCTCCATTAATTTTTTTCTCTTATGCCTGGCCCTTATATTCTCTCGTATTCCTCAACTAGTCATTTAATAGAGAAAAATCGAAAAGGGGTCCCGGTCAGGTCTTTACAAGCCAAAACGGTTAGGATTCACTGGTTTAATTTATAAAAATATAACTTTATGTGGTCGTGCTTTTCATGTAAGTAACTACATATATCTAATAAATGTAGTGGAGGAAAAAGCACAATACTGTATGTGTCTCTGTCCACAGTGTGGTAGAGACGTATGGGGTATCATAAGATGGAAATGAAGAGTTAAAAGTTCAGTTACAACAAAAATAGCACCAGTGAAAGTATTTATAGATCCTCAACAGAGAATCCAACCTTTTCATTTAATCCGTTTGGCCACAAATTAAAACATATCAGATGGAGAATAACTTGCATTGTTCAGCATGAGACAACCCGTTTAACATATTTGTTGCCTTTGGGACTGGTTTCGACTGAAGCCTACCCCTGTGGACCCATTTGTCACTGCTGGTGGCTTGTTAAATCAGGTCATGTTTCTGTTCTTAGGTTAATATCACTCGAAAGATTGAAAAGGTTTTTGCTGGAAACATCTGCCACAGGTCAACTCTTCCAGACTGCAGCCCCTCGCTGCCAGTTGTCCCGCCCCCAACCTCTCTGGCAGGCTGCAAATCTCTTTCAAACACCCCGAAACTCTTACAGGGACCTCTCGTAAGCAGGGAATTTACATGAGATTGGCTTCTATATATGCCAAACAAATATGCCATGCCGAGTATTTGGTTTCACTTTGTACAACTCTGAGAAGGAAAATAAATTAAGGGTATGTATAAACATGCCAAATATGTTAAACATGTAGATGAAGCAGGAGACGGATTGCTTTCACAGTGTACCTTTAACAACAGTGTAAAGCAATACTCATCGGGTTGCCAAGAGTAATTATGGCACGCTGTTAACACAAAGAATAAAAGTGTGTCTGGCTGACGCATAATTAAATGTTTTATTCATTTCTCCTATTCATTTTACAACGTCAAAGCTCAGCCAGAAATCAGGTTTATGTGTAGACTTCAATGGAATCCAGATCAGCCGAAATATGGGAGACGTAAAGCAAGATGGTGAAAGATCAGTCAAAGCATTTGGACAGAATCCACTGCAGAGGTCAGAGGTCAATATCTGATGTGGCCAAAATGGATAATAGGAACCTCAAGTTCTGGATAGAGAACAATGAATTCAGGAAAAAGTTAATGGGTCATTGGTGTCTTTTGTTGCGGGACATTATCATTAACTTATGTAAAGTCCTTTCTAAGAAGTGTTCTCTCGAACATGTTTGCTTTGACCATTGTTTATAGCTCGTCCATGCTATGATTGGCTGTGGGGAAAATTTGTGTGCAGTGTTCTCATGACTTTCACCAACAAACATGTTTGAAGAGCTGCTTTTCTTAACCCCGGTGTTCTGTTTGGGGTCCCAGAGACCCCAAGGCGCCTCTTTAAAATGCATCTCCCATCGGTTTTACAAATCTTTTAACAATGACTCCAAGTCCAACACAGAAAATGACATGAAACATGAGAGCCTCTGGGACTGTACTTGGAAAACAGAGTGAAGAATGAGTGTTTTTTGCTTTTTTCAAACAGCATGTTCTGTAAATCTGATCCAACGAGAGTTGGAGGTTGTGAGCAGTGCTGTTTGTGTTTGTATGGGAGGATATCTCAATCTTTGAATGGATTTCAATTTAAAATTTTGGAGCAGTGGACAGCAGTTGCCCTCAAAGCTTGCTGGAAATTAGGGTTCCAGTTCACCACTGCCTGTGGGGCCTTTCTGTGCAGTTTGCATGTTCTGCTTGTGTTTGTGTGGGTTCTCCTCTGGTACTCCGGCTTCCTCCCACAGTACAAACAAATAAAGAGAAGCAATATAGGTGAGTTGGTGGATCTAAATTGGCCGTAGGTCTGATGAACTAGCGGCCTGAACCAGGGTGTAAACTTCCTATGGAGCCTCGCAAAAAGTCAGCTGGGATTGGCTCCAACCCCACTTTGACCCTGAACAAGATAAACGGCTGCAGGAAATGGAAGGACGATATTGGAAAGATAGGCTGTAAGGAGGCAAGCATGTAGTAAGACTTTGAAACGTAGCCAGCATAGCATCACCTCGTGGCAACAGGAAGTGACATATTTTAGACATACAGCTGCCAGCCCGTTCCATACAGACGTCAAATCGGGCCAGAAAAGCCAGAACGCCTTGAAAAATATTGATATTTCATCCCAACTGTGTGGCCAATATCATGGTCACCATGGAAACCTTTTATTGTAATAACTCTGTCCGTGACATCTTGGCCGACAGCTACAACTTCCCAGAGTTTCTGCTGGTTATCTTACAATCAAGATAAAAATGAATCTGTCGTGACATTTTGACCTCTTCTTCAGGTTTAGCAAGAAACGTCAAGCCCTTTGGTAACCTTTGCCTTTTCAGTGTTTGGAAATGTTCCTCCATGATTTACCCATCTCCCTACAAAATTCAGAATTGTGATTTAACGGTGGCTGGTTTTCACCAGCGAGATAACAGCTGTGTCTCGCTGTAGCCAAGCCAAACAGCTGAGGAGCTACCGGGTCCAGGTGCACACCTAGGGGTTCCTGACACAAACTGGGCACTACTGCCTATGATCATGAGGTGCAGACAGTCTGGTTGTAACTGACACAATACCGCAGGATGAATCACCACGATTTCATATTAATTGACACCACATCTTAAGAGGGAGAAATCCATGGGGCAATTAATTTCCTTGCAGCCATACGTTTCAACACTCATCACACAGCTAACGTCAAGACGGCGTGGCTTTGGATGTCAGGCCTGGCTGCGTTGAGAGCAGTGTCTCCTAACAGCCAATATTTTTCTATTTGCGGAGGGCCATATGCTGTCACTAAAGCGTTTCCCACTGGTGTTCCGTCGGCCAAAAACACAATGAATAATAACAGATACACATACCCCCCCCTCAGACCTTAAATCTCGCCATTTCTCCCATGATATTTATGGATCATATCTTATATTCTGTTAAATGAAAACAGGTGTTTTGATTTCGTGTATGTATAAAAAGTGCAAAACAGAAAATGACATCACACGGTTGGGTAGCGGCTTTATTCGTTTAATTTATTAAGATGCTACATAGTCCAACCAGGTTGGGTTACTTTTATACACCAGAGAGACTACTTAACTAGGAATATTAATCTGCTTCTTGGATAGACTTATTTATTTATTTATTTATATACATAGAAAACCGTTTGCCAAACGTCTTACATCACGGTGATGGTCAGAGACTCCAGGGACCTTGGCCGTTACATGTAATTATAGTAGTTTAACCCTACATGGAGTACCTCACTGGTGGGGTGCACAGGAGTAAATTCTTCAAATAATCACATAACAGTGTCCTGATGCTTTGAAATATTTACTTTGTGTACAATTTTCTTATTCTCCAACAAGGATTCCTTTAAGCTAACATTTCTTGCAAATACATGTGACCCAGGTTTAAAATGCCAAGATGGGACAAAGAGCTCACGTCTACCCTGCCCTCTCTCTTAAGCAGAAAACCCTACTCAACCCAACAATTTCACAGAGATACAGCTGGAGCATAACTCATGTTACCAATCACATCCATTTTTCTTCCACTCCATTTAACATTAGAAGATGGTGGTCTTTACACTTTAGCAAAGGATCCAATCTTCAGACTCATCTGATGTGGACACAGTGAGATAGAAACATTACCCTCTTTTCCAATCTATATTTCATAGTGATGATTAAATAATAGAGCATATTTATTTGTTTGTTTATCTCTGGCATCAATCTCATTTAGAAACAGTAACATTTCAACATGTGGTCCCATCAAGGATGTAAGCAAGGCTGTATGATTTTTCCTCGCACTCACTCGAAAAAAAAGAAAGAAGGAAAAACACCCTTTAAATGTTGCAGGAAGATTTAAGTAATCTTGATGCATTAAACTGAACACAACTTCAAACGCAGTGAGGATATTAAACCAAAAAGCAACAGCTAATTGCTGAACCAACACCTAAAACTGGACACAGGCCTGCAGTGGAGAGAAATGAAAGAAAAAAAATCACCAGCAACGGAGAGCAGACGGCTTTAAACAGTCACTTCATCTCTGAGATACATTTGCCCCAAACAAATAGAACATCAACAAGTGTATGCTTCAAAAGGGAAGCAGGAGAAAAACAACGATGAGCTAGAAAAGACCATGGTCCAATTGTTGGGATACTGTAACAGGGCCAAGATGTTTTTGAAGTAGTCATGGATATAACCAGCTTTTACGTGCACCTTCTGCTCATTTGTGTTTTTTCACTACCTGTATGCGATCTTTTAGTGTGTGTGTTCCTGTGTGTGTACAGTTTATCTGCCACCATCTTGGCCTGAGAATAACTTGCTTAGACAGGTCACAAGGCAGGACGTTAATCTGGAGAACGTTTAAAGAAAAAAATTTCCCATCCTATAAATCTGGAGCTTGATTCTGAGATCGGTCATATGCTTAATTGCTTCAACCCTACCAAATTTTTGTTTTTACCAAATCATAAAAATCCAACAAAAACACAGGCAAAAAAAAAAAAAAACTGAAAAAAGAGAAAATGTAGTTGTGCAAACCTACAGGCAAAAGACATATTATTATCACCATTATAAAAGCATTTAAATTAGATTCAAAAGTCCAGATGCAACACACTTTGAATGCATGCAATCAAACATCCCCCTCGGACAACTGGAGATGTGGTGAGCACTGAGTGACAGGTGACGGTAAGGGAGTAAGGTAGAGTGAAAATAAAAGTGACACCAGGAAAGAAAATGGTTTAGTGTTCCATACACTGAAAAAGGTTGCTCTACAATCAAAGACGAGTGGATTTAATAAAGCCATTGATTGGAGGAGTCAGTTTGAAAGCCCTGTGTGTAACCCCGACAGTGGATCATCTCTCTGGTAAATCCCTTCCTTAAAGGGGGTTTCGCTGGAAGGAACTCCTGGATGTACTGTACAGTGGGGGGGGGGGGGGGGGGGTTACATAAACATGTACATATGCTCTGGCTGCCATCATTTAGAATAAGAAAAAATAATATACTATGATGACATTTGCACGATTGCAAACTGACTCAGCCGCATCAACACTACCTCACCAGTGTTAGAAAATCAATTGGTTTGAATCACACAAATCAAATTGTTTCCATTTCTCGCCCTCCCCGACCCAAGGAACCGGTCATCTGTATACATGACCCTACATGAAGAGGGACAGAACGATTATGTGATGATTACGCAGAGGCAAGACCTGTAACAGTAGGTTTGTCCAGAATATGATCAATCCTTTTTTATTCTCAAACATTACTTCAGATTTTCTTTTTCTTTTTTTATTATCATAAATGAGACCAAAACAAAACTAGTACCACCCCCCACCCCGCCGATATGGTGATGATCAAAAATCCCAGATCCTGGGTTTGTTTTCAATCCCCTCGAAAACATGCCAACCGAACCGCACTGCCATCTACAACACCAACTTGCCAACGATTACGCCCACCAGGAAGAAGAGCAAGATGAGGGCCACCCCGCGGATGCTCATCCCGTCTTCTTTTTTCATGCCGGCCGAGGTGTGCTGAGATGACATCATGTTACTCTTCCTCATCCGCAGACCGTCGTCCTCCTGGGATGAGGAGGAGGGGAGAAAGAATAGCGTTGAAAGGTGAGGAGGGTAAAAGAAAATACAGCGTGGTGGTCAGGCGAAGGCAGAGTTAAGTTTAACTGTCAGTTCCTTAATCAGTCAATAAGATAAGACTGTATTTATTTACTAGCTCACAGAAACAGGATCTGTTTAAATCTTCATCTGACCCAATCCTCGTAGGACCGCAGGAGGCGCCAGGCTTTTACACACTTAATTTCCCAGCAGCGGGTGGGGGTGCTCTCTGTTAGTTTAATCTCAGCCGCAGGAGCAGCCAACAGTCGTTCCGCCTCTGGCAAGAAGTAAAAGAGGAGATGGTGGTGGTGTGTGACGGGGGGACGACTTTCTCGTAGCCATCTGTGGCTTTTGTGTGATGTGGGTTTCACATTTCCAACCAAATCTTAACAAAACCCAATTTTAAATCTTAACTTCACCGAACATTTTGATTCATGTCTGAGTCATCGATTTACAGAATCGCCCACGAGCTTGAAACCCTGAAGTTTCCCGCTGATTATGGATTTCAGCAGACGCACTTCATGAAAACCTCAATTCTGAGTTTTTGTCCTTGTTAAAATGAAGCCAAGGGCGGAGGACACCGCAATATCATTTGAGTGAATTAAATTCCCACTTCATTTGCTCATCTTAAGCATCTGCAGATGATGTGAGTTTCAGTCGCGACGCAGATGTGACTCATGATTTTATTGATCGAGAGGAAGCTGGCTTTTCTCTGCTCCTTCAGAGACGTAATGACTTCACTCCGTCTTTGATTTAAGCCTGAAGATAGATTAATTGTTTTGACTGTAGCCTTTGGTAGAAGGTTCAACATGTGGAGCATAGCAGAAGTGAAACAACATCAACCTGTCAGTGTGTTGAAAGAAAATGAATGAGCCAAAATTTTGACAATTGAGTAACCAATCTGATATCTTTATTATAAATACCAACAATTATCAGGCTGTTGTGAATGACTCTGTTTAAATCCATAACACTATCCCTGTTATTATCACATTTTTTGCACATGTAAACATCTTATCCTGATTGAAGTAACCGGGATAAGAGCCCATACTTTTTTTCTTCAAACCAGAATACTCTTTTTGGAGTACTCCCAAGGAAACCAGGATCCTGTTATATGTATACATCTGATCCTGATTTCTGACAGCTGAGGGTTACTGTGCAGGTGCCGAGTCACGTAGCAGAAATAGAAGTGGCTAATTGATTTATCCACAGTCCCGCAACACAATAAATAATGTAGATAACAGTAAATCTCGTGTGCAGGAGAGCTGGAGCTCATGCGGTTCTTTCTTCTGGTATCATGAAAAGCTCAAATATGTTACCCAGCGGGTAGCAGGACCCCCAACTCATATGGAAATCCCTCCACTCTGGGTCGCTGAAATCCATCGTGACTACCCTCTCCCACCAGTCACATGTATACAGGGATAAGAATCATCCCATTTATCTGTGCTGTGTAAACGCTGCATAGTCCTGATTCTGATGTGCATGTAAACAGTCAATATTTGGTGATTTTTTTGGGGAGGATTTGGACAGATGGCGGAACAACACAACATCGACCTCGCTGCATTTTTGATAAAACTACTAGTTAGTTATTACATTCTTTAATTGGTTGGTGGATCTTGACCCTGATCTTGAATATAATAGCAGTTATTTTACACATAAATAACTATTTTGTGCATTAATTTAAGAATTAACTTATGACAATATGGGTTGATTGATTGATCACAGGCTTGTTGAAAAAAGAGAAAAAATTAAATAAATCAGTTTGATTGTAGCATGATCAAATTTCAGTAAATAGTCTGCATCCATCGATCAGCTGGACTTATCAAAACAATAAGAAACAACCTCTAAATGACATCACTGTCTCGAAGGAAAAAGCGTTAACACCAGGGTTCATCTGGAGGACTGAGACCACGTTGATGCCATTGTCTCACTGCCAGGCAAACCCATCAAACTGAACCATGAAAAAAGAAAAAACGAGCTAGTGATTGTCCCCAAGCCATGTCACTCACCCTGATCTGTTTGTTTTCTTCCCGTAGCCTCTGCGCCTCCATCTGCAGCCTCTTACATTCCTCCATGATCTTTTTTACCTCCCCGTCATCAAGGGTGGAGCTCAATGCCTTTGGAGACAGCGCGGAGGAATCTGACTTCAGCAAGTTGGACGACATCTTGTTGGACTCCATGTCGTGCTGTATGTGGGTTACAGGGTGATGAGTAATATAAAACATTCTGCTGCTTCAGCAACACAGGAGTTAACGCTGTAAATATTCATAGTGTAAAACTCATTTCCTGTAGGGGAAAAGATTAGCGACTAATAAAGTAAAAACACAAACAGCCATATGAGCATTGTTGTTTTATTTGAAGTAGGTCACAGTGAGGTTTGCCCTCCTCTCGTTTTCTCCTCTAACCAAGTCTTGACTGCTTTTGTTTTACTCTGGTCTGCCTCATGACCAAATAAGTAATACCACCAAAATCCTTGGCCCTGGAAAACTACATGTACAATCTCTTGTTAATCATGAAAAGTTTTTTTTAGGTAACAAAAAAAATCAAAATGGTGAATCTATTTTGCATCTAGATATAATTTTCTTGGATTTGAAAGAATCTCAATAAAATACTGGTGGGAGTGGCAAGTTTCTACCTCTCTCCGTTACCTTATAAAGCAATGGCAGATTTAGGGGGGGGGCGCTGAAAGGGAGTTCAGCGTACGAGCTAAAACAACCCTTGGTACTAATACCCAATATATATTTAGAATATACAAAATGAATAGCGCAATATCCCAAATACAGATTATAATCCAGATCTGGGGTGAATTGCACATTGTGGGGGAGCATTATGATGAATCAATGACCGTTTTATTTTTTTTGAATGGCTTATTGTTTTTCCATTATACTGGCAGAATGTGAATAAGGCCCCATCATGCAATATTGAAGAAAGTGAACCAGTGATCCAAACTCTCGAGATTAAACGTTCGAGATTTAAATCCACTCTCCCTTGGCCCAAGATCCAACTTTCCACGAAATCCTTAAAATCACATAACAACTTTTTAACATATCTTCTAAACAAAAACTACCAAAACAAAAATAACATAGGCAATCATGCATCCTACAGATCATTTTGAACGGCGGTGTGTAGTTCCCTGTCATTGCGGATGATAAAACATCTAATTACTGCTGTATGTCTACCGTGTCTCCATGGCAATTTTGACTGATGACTTGGCTCAAAAATGGGTACAATTTTATGTTTCTTGCTGACATTCAAGTAGAGTGTATACGTACTCACTCACACTGCAGAAACTGAGAGCCTATATCTGTAAGTTTGTAGAAGAATTCAGCCGGTGTAGCTTTTCCTAAGTGGATCAAGCTGGTTTCTATCAGCATGACCTCAGACGGACTCTGTGGTGCATAGAGCTTACTGGGAACCATGTGTCTGTATCGCACAGCTCCAAATGAATTGAAAACATCTACTGCAGGCTCTTTTCTCTCCTTACGCTCGTGAAGCCGAGAGACTCGGCTCATATCGTGACGAGATAATGTCTCTTAAGCCATGTTGCCTCGGAGAAGCTACACAAAAGTAATAAACACGGGTCATCTGAGGTGTAGTTAACGCCGCCTTAGAGCAGAGGTGCCTATCCGGTCCATTGCGACCTACTGGTAAATCGCGAACTGCTTATCGGTCGATCGCAAAATAATTTTTAGAACCTAAAAGAATAATAGAACCTACAATTCTCACTAAGAATGAGGAGAAGGGTTTTTCTTTGTGATTTCTAACTCAATAGGCATGTGCCTGATATACAGAGCCTACACTGCGATAGCAGAGGAGGGCATTTTAGGACCATGCACAAAACCTACTATTTTCCAGCCAAAAGTGATGTTCGGAAAAGTAAAGTTAAAGAGCTGAAATCTCAACTAGCAGTGCAACAATCCATTTTCACTAGACCCAACACCAGATGAAAGGCTGCCACCAGTTTCCCCCTCACTTTCAATCCTCAGACATCACAGATGTTGCACAGCTGTGATTTCTTTACATTAGAATGTTGTCTCACAATATGAATGCAACAAAAGGTTACTCACCATTTTGCCACTTAAAGGACATACATGAGGAGAGGATATTGTTCAAACCCTCATGGAGTTAGTGGAGAAAATACTCCTGCCTCTCTCCAAACTTGTTTCAATTACCACAGTAGGGGCCCCAGCCATGGTGGGTCCTGCAAATAGTCTTATTGCCTTTTACAAAGAGTTCTTTCCCAGACTTTATCCATTATCACTGAATCATCCAACAACAAGCTTGGAGTGGAAAAGTTTTGAACTTGAATGTCCCCATGAAGATTTTGAACTCCATCCGCACCAGAAGCCTTCAGAGGAGGTTATTCCCTGCTCACATGGAAGATACTGAAGTGGACCACACGGAGCTACTGCTGCACACTGACGTGCGATGGGTAAGCAAAGGCAGATTTCTGGCGCAATTTCCCGAACTTTTGCTTGAAGTAAAAGATTTTCTTAAGCAGCCTAAAGATGAATTATGCACCCGGTTTGAATTTAGACAACCATAATCCACATGAGCAGCGCTGCAAACACGTTTAACTGCAAACTAGAGCTACTCTCAACCAAGCTGAAGTGTCAGGACTTGCACTACTTTCCAATCATGCAAGCAGAACTTGAGCATCAGGGCAAAGATGGTGCTCAACTTGATCGGGCCCGCTATATTGAACAAGTTCAGATCATTGCATTGGAGTTTGAACAACTATGAATCACTCAAGCTACTTGCCACATACATGTTTTTACCGCCTCTGAAGTGCGAATGCTTTTCCTCCTGGACACTACTTCAGTGGAGCAGGAAATGCTCAATCTGCATAATGACATCCATATGAAATCCGGAGCGTCCACCAACATGAAGGTCGACTTTTTGTACTTGCTCTAAGAAGTGAAGTATCCTAACCAAAGAAGATGTCTGTCAGCCCTGTTTGGATTGACCTACCTTTGTGAATTTACACTCTCTAACATGAAAACAATAAAGGCCAAATTCTGATCCACAATGACAGGTGACCACCTGTCTGCCTGCAGGTAATCAGGGCCGCTCTCTGACTTGTCAAATATGCCTGCTCTATAACAGTAGCTTTCTGCAACTCCTCAGGGGTCAGAGACTTTTTTTTTCTTTTTTTGACTGGTAGATTTTGTTTTGTTGAAAAATTAAAAAATAGATCATAAGTGTAAAACCATTGGGTACCTCTGCCTTGAAGTGTGGCTGAGACGATAAGGGGGTGGAGATTGAATGTAAAGACAGGCAGAGAAGAATGAGAGTGAGGAAGAGCGAATGAAACAGAGTTTGAAGAAGAGGTGAAAAATGAGAAGGTGGAGAGAGACAGTGAAAGAGGAGGCGGATAAAACAGAAGAGGCGGGGCATAACAATAAGCATCATCAATAAGTCATACGGTCCGTCCTTGAGACAAACCCAATCCATTGCACAGAAACAAATGTCAATGTCTTACAAATGTTGTATTTGATGAAGATGGATAGATTATACAGGATAGCTCAGTAATTAAAAATATATCATAGGATCTTGCTGAAGCATGTTACATTGAAAATAGTGGTAAGAAGTATTGAGGCATTCTACTACGTAGTGTGTACGTGCTTACCGTTTTTTCATTCTCCACTGGCATCTCAAAAACACACCTCAGCTTGGAGTCCATCAGCTCATCTGGCTTAGCCTCCTTCCACTGGACAAGCCCGAAATAAAAACAAATACCATCAACATGTTGTACTATTCGAATATAATCAAAGACATTTCGATCACGGCAACAACAGAAAATTCTTATTGTGTTTTTTCTATGATACTCAAACACATGTCTCCGAGTTATGTTCGTGGCACATTGAGTTGAATTGGGCTTTAGCCATTATAAGTCCATGAACAAGTATGTACAAAATAAAGACAGAGGGAAGGGTGGTTTTAAGTGTGTGTGAACAAGATCTGACTGGAACAGAAGTCAGACTTCAAAAGTGGATCATGAAAGGGGAGTGTATAGAGAGGTGATGATGATATGGCTCCATTAAACACAATATAACCTGCTTTTTTCTCACTCTCTTTTTTTTTTAATGAACAAAACACTGGTTGTTCCAACTTGCATCTATTGTTTTTGGCAACTTAAACATTCTGAATGTTGCAAACCCTCAAAATATGTTCATAGACTTGGAGCTGGACTGGATTGTTATGAGGGAGATCTCCACCTCCATTGTTAACCCCAAACTTGAGTGAAACAACAATAGAGATTAACTTAAAAGCAGGGGGACTGTAGTTGATCTCTGTGCCCTCCCAATGACCCTTCCCCAATCTGCTTTGAAGTCAGACTTCTCTTACATTCACAGCTTTCCACAATAATACATCAGGATTCAGCCTCTGTCTCAGCACACATCTCAACTAGGATCTGTCACCCAGGTGGAGTTTGTGTGTCTGCATTTGTTTTCACATGAGCGTGAGTCACAATATCATTCCATATCCTTAAAAACACTATGTGGCATGTTGATGGTGATTTGCTCGGAGAATGCTGGCCCGTGATCACATGGGTTATGTTGAGACCACACACACCGTTAAGACTAAACTGAGGTCATTGTGAGTTTTTTTGCTGTGTTTCAGCACCGCTTCACAGCCCCTCACCCTCACCGCCAGTTTGACCAGCTGCGTCTTTACTCACAGTTACACTCAATATTTCCTGACATACTAAGGGTGCCGTGTCGGTCGTCTAAGAGACACAGATCTATGTGCAGTGGGTTTTTGTTTCAAACAATTACAAGTCAAAAACATATGGCTGGTGAAAGGAGAGAGAGACTCACCACTCCCTCCATATCGGTCATGTCAGGAGGTGCTAACAGGGACTGGACCATGAACTTGTGTTTGCTCTTCTCATTGGGATCATAGTCAAAAGGCTGCAGCATAACTGTAATCAAAAGAGAGCATAAGAAGAAAAGCATAAGGTTAAGACGTCAGGATGACTTTTATCGATATCTGAGGAAAGAAATGTTAAAACCAGGACTCACAAAACAAACCCAACATGGACATGAGATAATTGATGAAACAGAGGAAGAGGAATGGCTGCCAATATTCTACAGCGAAAACTGTCTTTTTCAACATTTTAAAAAGAAATAAGCTGTCACTCAAAAAATTTCTTGTGTGCCCAACATTCTACAATCGTACTCCACCAGCTCAAGTATCAGGGATGTACGTCATTGCTCAAAACATATTTTGATGAAAATGTCTGTTGCATGACTTGAAATGAGATAAGCGCTATATAAATGTCTATTATATTAATCTTAAATTTGAAAAATTAAGTGTTTGAATTTGAGATCCATAAAAATACTGAAATTTTGGGGTTACAAGAAATCTCCAGGATTATCTAGATTAGATCCTAGAATATTGGACATTTAAATTATCTTCCATAAGGGAAAATCAGTGTGTTTGAATCGATACAGGTAGTCTCAGAGTTATTTAAATGATGATGTTTCAAGTGTCAAGTAAGTTAAGATAAACTATTAGGAACAACTTTTACTCTGACTATTATTTGCTTCCATATACACTAAATGTGATGTATGATGAAAAAAATCAAACTCAATTTGGTAATACTCTGTAAAAAGTCACATAGGACTAGTCACGAGTAAGTCACTTTATTAGAAGCAGACGTCACAGAGTAATTTATTCTAATTTAAGATTATCTATTTACCTTTAGTTAACAACTGAAAATTGGGATAGAAAAGAAACAAGGGGATAATGGTGCTGATTGCCGACACATGTCGGCAATCTATCCACAGCATTGAAGTGCTTTTGTTTTGTTATGATTCCCTCATTTTCATTTCCCCTTTTGGTAAACATCACCCTCACTTCCTATCCTTGGGACACAACATATCAGACAGTGCGTTTTGTTATTACCCTTCAAACTGCAGCAGACAGGAAGGCAGCACGATTTGTGGGTTCCATCTTCCGCTCCAATGAATAAATAAACATGTATGGAACGCCAGCAAAAGTTGCTTGTCTTTGTTAACAACTTTCTCAACTCTGAGTCCACTCCTTGGACATAAGGGGAAATAGTGAACCAAGCATTTTTTCCAATTGTAACCTGTGTTCTTCCATTTTTCCAGGGCTTGGCGCTTCCCTCTGTTGCTTGTAAAAAGCGGTGAAGATGATTTATTTGTAAGTTTGCGTTACCATGACAGTGCAACACTGATTTCCAAATACCCCAGGGGGTAATCCCTCTTACAGCTTCCAACACTGTGTGTTTTTTTTGGGTTTTTTTTACTTCTTAACATTACATATTGCTCTAACAGAAAGCAGGTGCTGGGTTGGAATACTTTTACTCATCATCACTTCGGTTCTCTCAGTCGGTGGTGGGTTATGTGATGTCATTCCAAATGACGGAAAAGGTTTTCAAAAGCTGGAATGATGATTTACAATGATCACATACTTATTTCAGTATTTAAGTGCACAGGGGATGAATTTAGCTATTGATTGGTGACCTTCCTCTCCTTTGACTTTAGTCTTTAGATGAGGTTCCATTTGAAAAGCGTATTTTGACATCAGTACCAAATATGTGGACAATGCCTGGGTAATTCTTTAGCTTCGATAGAAACTATGTGTAGCCGATGTGTAGCCATCGGGAAGGTTTTCATATGTGGCACATGCCAATACTCCCTAGGGAGGAAAGCCTCAGAGATGTAGGGCAGCATTACAGCAATCAGGGCAGTTTAATATCGCAAACCAGAACCAGACGGCACGAACAGATTGAGAACGTCCTGTTTGAGTCAGACCCAATTTAGACGGCCATCTACCTTAGGTCCAAGGGGACAATAACAAAGGATGGAGGCAGGAAAGCAAGTTCTTTGAGCAACAGCGAATGACATAAAAAGATCAGAGCCAAAGCCTTTGACAGAAAGACAAAAACACTCCCTTCTGCAGGAGGAAGGTGGTGGTTTGCATCATCTTTGATCTAGAAGTTTTGAAAACTGGTTTACAAAAAGCTACCGCCATGCTAATGGCATTATTTAGTATCGTTACATTACACTGGGGAATCATTTATGAAACTCACAGAGGCTAATTGCCGTTAACACAGTCAAGCAGGATGGTAATCACCTGCCTGCTTGTTGATGATGAATAGAACCATTAGAGGAGCAATGGAGGGAGGGAGGAAAGAAAAACTTTCCTTTCCTGTCACTAATTAATTGCGTCCTGTGAGACAAGATGTTCATATGTTAACTAATTGTATTCAAATACTTACAGACTTCCACCCATAGTTCCCAACACATTCAGATTTGAATTATTACCATAATAATTATTATTATTATTATTATCACTTTTGTTTTTTAAATCAGAGGTTTTCAAAATTAATTTAGTCATCGTTCTGGACTAAGCAAGGTAAAAAAAATATTTAAATTTGGGCAATTTGTCAAAATCAAAGGTCAGAAAAGATTCAAAGTTGGTTAGTTGGTCTAAATCAAAGGTCAAAAAGGGTTTAATAATTGGTTAATTTGTTTAGATTATAGTAAATGGTAAAGAAAGATATATTGCAAACAGATAAAGGCAGTAGTTAATCACCTTTAAGAGGTCTGAACTGGTTGTCTCTCATTTAATTGACTTATTTATTTATTAAAAATTAAATGATTGGCACAATTCATGGCTTAATTCAATATAAACCGTTATATTATGATAACCCTAACCCTCAATAGAAGATAAAATTCACAAATTTACTGTGTCTGACAACGACATGACCAATTGGATGTGAATCCTCATAGAAAAAACGAGGTGTGTTTGAAAATATAACGAATAAACAATCCGAAAAGTGTCATTTTAAGCACTAATACACGACACAGATCGACAAAATCAGAAGATGACAGTAGAGTTTACTTTAATTGTTACAGCTTATGACAATATGAGATCAAAGGAAAATGATGGCAACAGCTCTTTGTCACACCTTTGTGTATAATCACAAAGTTAAAAGACTCATTCAGAGTCCCCCGTCTATTTTACCCAATGTATGTAACTCAACACAGAAGCTTGATCAAAGATCAGCAAACCTACACAGTTGTTGGGATACAGGCCTGGATGTAAGCGTTACAGCAATATTCATAAAGTCATCTGTAATCAGACTTATCAGTTAATCAGTATCTTACACTTTGCTGGGCTTATCTAATTCAGTGTCATAAGCATTAGCATATATTTTGATCAATATGGCCATAAAATAAGAATCCTATAAGACGCTATAAATAAGTGTATTCGGAAAACTGAAACAGAAATAATGATTTTTCTAATGCTGTATGTTATTTTTCTATCTGCCTCTCTAGGAATGAAAACGTCCAGAGAATGTCAGACAAACTTCTAACATATTCCCAGAACAACCTCAACATTTTTGGACACAAAGATTTTTTGAAACATTCACACCACATTTTTTTTCAACTGGATGCTGCTACATAACACCGAATAACCTCAGTAACATTCTTGCGGCAACGGTTATGTTGGACATAAACAGATGCTTGGCAGGACTGTTGGCTTTTGACAAACTACCGCATGCACCAATCTCCCTTCCCTAATTCCACTTAATTTGTGAGTCCCCATGGAGGGTCGTTCAACATAAAGTGTAATCCAAAACCACAGCAATTGTATACTGAAGCTGACTTACTGACATTGTACAACACAGTGGCATTTTTTTTGACATGGAAGACCGTTGAGTCATCTGGAGATGGTAATTTAGTGTAGTGTAGAGCAGTGGCTCTCAACTGGTCTGGCTTCGGGACCCACCATCATCCGTTAATGACAAGTCGCGAACCAAATCGAGGAAAAGTTTCAACTTCTTAAATTTATTTAATGAAAGGATGTCGCAGTTTGAACCTGAGATAGTACAGAATATCAGAGTATGCCAACACAAAAAAACGCCCAGCAGGTTAGAACACACTGAGTGTTTTGTCCTTCTTTGTCCTCAATGTATGAAAATCCACATCTCATGGGGTCGGTGTAATATGGCATATAATGGCATATGAAAACAAGATTTGTGGGTCTTCTTCTATGCTGTGAAATGGGCGGGCGCGAATTAGCATTACAGGGTATTATCGCCACCTACTGTTAAGGAGTGTGAATAGACGGCCCTCTGCTGCATAAAAAAAAAACCTTCAAAATTAAAGCACAGGATTTATTTCTTAAGACTTTTTTTGGGCCTCCGACCCACTTTCGGATCGCAACCCACCAGTTGAAAATCACTGGTGTAAAGTAGTGAGTAGTAGTGATAGAGTAGATCATATTTCCTTCGAAAACAAAAACTAAAATAAGATTGTATGAAACTTATAATCTGAAGTGAGGGTGTGCCACGGACTGAGGTTCCCAGTATTTTTTAATGATCAGATCTCAGCTAAGATTTTGAGGGTCGTCAGACAATTATGTCTCCAGTCAAATGTAGTAAAGCCAGCACACAAATGAGCAAGTAGGGCCCTACTGTGGTTGATTACTTTTACATTCATGCTTTGAGACCTAAGTGCTTCAAGACAGCATCTTAATTCAGCTACATTAGGTGATGTGAACTGTATTTATTTAGGGTATGATGGATCACAAAATTCCTTCTCAAATACTTACCGATCAGATAATTTTTCAGCTCATAAAAAAAACAGAGACAAATATGATTTTGCTTTCCATTTATTACTTCATAAAGGTATGAAAAGAAGTGAATGAAAAGTAAACTTTTTCCTCATCGTCAGAATAAAATTTCAGATTCTTTTTCCAAAAGCAATGAGGATCAAAAAGTCATCTGTGGCCAGCCTCTTGCACTGCTTTTCTATGGTTGTTGGCATCATCTGTGGGGAGTTATTACTATTGGGCTCTCTCTACTGCTGATCCTGCCTGTATCTGTGCCAGTTTTGTACTCGGAGTAACTCTCATAGAGGGTCTGTCAGTAGCACCCAACGTCACAAGTCCCACTCCAGTGATGCAGAGAGAAGTCAGCCACATAGGTTTCCGGTACCCTGGGGATCCAGAGGTACAGGTGAGGGCAAAAGAGCATGACTGACTTGGATAATTAGTTGACAAGTTGATCTCGTCCTGATCATAAAGGTCTGGCACCTCTTACAAACTTCATACAAAGGGATTTTACACTATGCTTCAAGCATTCTCATCCATCCGTTTTCTGTATCTGCTTATTCTGTTCATGTTTGTTGGGGAGCTGGAGCCTATTTCAACTGACAATTGGCCGGGGGTAGGTTACACCCTAGACCAGACGTACCAATCTCAAGGTATGCGGGCCACATCTGGCCCGCACAAAAAAATTATATTAGGCCACGAGACAATATTTAATTTATATAATAACTGGCCCGGTTGCATACAGCACAAACACCACAAGTCCCAGAATGCAATATATTCAATAGTGCCAGCGCTTCTGCCTGCTCCTCTGTTATCGGCGTTCATCCAGTCACTCTGTTAAACATTTTGGCCCCCTCTGTGATTGAGTTTGACACCCCTGCCCTAGACAATCCACCAGTTCATCACAAGGCAAACTTACAGACAAAAACCTACTCACATTCATAACTATGGTCTATTCAATCACCAATTCCACAGTGAGATATGTCGTCATGTCTGTAGCTATGAAGAGCCCAATATATAGAATAGCTGTAGCCTGCATGAATTCTATTTATATGTTGTGGTGACCAATTCTTGAATCTTGGCTCTTGGTCCCGACTTACCAGGGGGATGCCACTTCAAATGTTTAGCCGTAATCTATGTATTGCCATTTTCAAGTCTTTCCATGGCACAATGCCTACATGCTGTAATGGCTTTCTCTCCAGCCTTCTTACACAATCAGCACATTTTAGCCAAAAAGTGCGCATACCTGCGACTTCAACTATACCGGAGGCTGCTCTAGTTCCTCTTCTCCTCCAGTACTGAAGATAATCTGTCTGTCAACTACTTATTAAATAAAGCTCATTGACGTGACCACACAACTGAATTTGTTATCTTTTTACGGCAACCCTGCACCAAGATTGGGACAAGTTTTAAAAGTAAAGGTAATAATTATAATGTCTTTCGTACTAATACTGTTAAAATTTTCAAATGATCCGTGGTTCACATCCATCCCCAATCGTTTGGCGTGGCCATCGTTTATGGGGTGTTGGAACACTAGTATATTGTTTACGTGCCAAACAAAGTCCTTGATTCTAGATGACATAAGCTGCTTGTGCATCTTTCAATGCTGAATTGGGGAGTGGAACCACCAAACTGACCGACTTTGGAGTGCAACCATTGTTAATGGTGTATACTGTCACACCCTGTGAAGTCTAAAAAAAGACCTGTACAGTGTACATGCCCACTTACTTCTGACTAGACCAGAATCACCAGTCTTGGTTTACAATGCATGTGCTGCTTCCTTTTAAAAGGTATTTCCTGAAGTAACCTAATGCGTGCGCACTTTAAAAACACACAATAAGTTTAGAAAGATAAGAACCTACAACCTGTTGTTATTCAATTAAACAACACTGGTTTCTACGTTTATCTGGAAGGCAGATAGGACAGCAAAAAGTAACCAACTAACAGTTTCTCAACCACAAATAAAAAGTGCTGATATCTCACTCTCTGCTGATTGCAGGCCCCGCAAGTTGAAAATTGAGTCTGCTGCTTTAAATGGCAGAGGTGGCAACGTCTGGAATAGCCTTTACCAGTCTCCCTCAAAGTGCACTGAGGAAGAGGCCCTCCAGGAGGGACGAAGGAAGTCAGGGCAATGGGTGAGAGGTATTGTGTGTGTGTGCACGTGTGTGTTTATGGACACACACGAAGGGCTAGATCAAATTATCATTTCAGGATACAAGCCCCATAAATGAGTGAAGTTTGCAGGTAACTTCTGTGATCCTGAATCAGTTCCACTTCTTTAATGATTACCTGAAACGTTGATTGAAGTTCCTGCATCAAGGATTCCACTGTTTGGCCGCACACAGTACCGGCGCGGCGCCGTCGTCTTCACCTTGAAACACACATTCCTGTCTGTAGGGTTGGAGAGCTTGAGATTTGTGGTGACCACATCCGAGAATGGACCTGTGAAGAAGGAAGATAAGGTGGATACTTAAGAACTAATAGACAAAACTGACTGACAGTTCATTTGTAGATAAAGTGCTGTGGAGCTCTGGCTTACCAGAGTCTTAGAAATACCTTTGTAAGCATTCCTAGAATTATTTATTTTGTAAGCCTTCCTAGAAATATTTATTTATTTAGCCTTTGTTTGAATAGAAAAAGAATTCAATAGATCTCTTTTTTTAAAACACGTGTTCCTCTTTTGGAAATCATGATTTTGTATCCTGCTGGTGACACCAAGGGCCACTGTCTTTCACACTCAAAATCTCACATCCATTTTCACACTCAAAATGGATGGTTGGGGGATCATTTACTCTTGATCTTTTTCAGGTTTGACTGCATACTCTCTGGTGCGTCACCACTTGCTGTTCTTGTGTTTTGATGTCTATAAAGTATAGATTTAAGCTTTGACATTGCATTCTCTCTCTCCCTCCCTCCCTCTCCTGAGGGACCACTTGCTGTTCTTGTGCTGTAGTGGCTATTCAAGTATAGCGTTTTTCTGTTGTCCTCACATAACGGTCTTGCTTTTTCTTCATGTGCTTTGTGCTGATAGCAAACAATGACTCAAGCCCAGGGGCCCCCACGCCCCTAAGTCCGGCCCCTGTGACACCAATAAGCCTACTTCCTGCTTCTGAGAAATGGTCTATAAAAGTGATAATTTCAATGAAGGAGGCTGGTAGGACTCAGTTCTGGGTTCATCTCAGTTAGGGCTCCAACGAATAATTGATGTAATCGACAAAAGCCGATTAGGAAATTTAATCGGCCCTACCTCTACACCGCGTAATGAAAAGGAAGTAAACATAAGCACTATTGCATCACCATCGCGACAAAAAACATCAAAGGTGTCTACCTCAACACGGCCAAAAAATGTTGTATACTGCAAGATTTGCAAAGCTGACCTCTCCTGGCGTGGAGCACGTCAGTAATTTGAAGCGGATGCACGTTGGCTCTGTAGACGATGAAGACTCATCTCTGTAAAGCAATTAGCTATTTAGCTTTCTCAATATGAAAGGGCCTGTACTTAACGCTTCTGTTGGGTTTATCGGACTTTTGAAATGTAGTGAATTGTTAATGACGTCCAGAGTACCAAATAACTATAATTAAATCACAATGATGTTCTTCACGTTACAAATGTGCCCCTACGTTAAAATCATACACGTTCATGGAGACATTTCAAATTAATGCTGATTTTACTATGCTGATAATACTGTATTTTTTATATTTTTATATAATTTATTTATACATTTTATTTACCTTTTTTTTTTTTATCAGCAGTGATGTTCTGCAACATGAAAGGACTAAATTCCAGTTCAGTAAATATACTATTGTTATAGCAACCTGTTTGTTTTAACATTCTGTTATTAAAGCAGTAATGTCTATTAAAAGACATTTTGGAAAGAAGAATTAATCTTTATTGTTTTTATTGCTAGTTTGCATATGGAAGCTAAATTTTGCAGGGGCGTGTAAATATCTGACACTTATGATAAATAATTTAAACAGGGTCAATCAAAAACTGAACATGCCTTTAATCCAGCGCCCACAACTTCAACAATGCCTCACTTTCTTGATTTGACCTGCTTATGCATGGTATTAACAATTTTGGCTGGATATTGTCCTCCAAGTAAATAATTCCTGTCTGTTTTCTTACATAACATGCCAAAATCCTACATCTAATTAACACAACCTGATAGGAATAAAATTGAAAATATGTCAAGTTTGCAAAGTAAGTCATCTACTCTTTTTCTTTAGCATTATTCTTCAGATAAACGTAGACTATTAATGTCTAATCTTTCTTCCTTATTAAGAAACTCAATTTTAGTAATACTATACCAGAACCATTCAGAGTGAAATGATTGTTTAAAATCAATAAATCACAGACTCGACCACTGACAGCCATTATTCGAAGAGCTCATGCAGTTTGGCTTCGACTAAATTACAGCTATCATTGTTGTTGCAGGCCTCAATGCACTCAGTCTCTCAAAAGGCCGGATGGATTAAGCTGCACGGATCTGTCAATAATGCAAAAGAAAACCCTTACAACCAAAGACACAGCAAAGCAACACATCTACAAATCTAAATGATCATCTATGGGTACGTGAACTATCCATATAGACAGAAGCATACTGATTGAAAATACTTTTTCTAACAATTCAATTCATAAACGTTTTTCACGCGGTTTCAAATGACACATGCATCTTCTACTTGTACTTTAACTCATCTCTTTTGAAGAAGAAATTATATGATGGTCAATGTAATTCTGAACCTCCAGCACAGTCCGAGTCAATGGGTTAAAGAGAAATGGGAACATGGAGAACGGGTAAAGTAGCAACCAACCACTAACCAACAAATCACAGAGCTGGCATTGTGAAATGAAAACAATCTAAGAAAAGTAGGATAATTAAATTTGCACTCTCTGATTATAGCTAAAGAACTTTAGATTATAATTCCATTTCCATTACTAATGCCTTAATTAATGCATGTTCTAGAAGAATCATGAGAAAGTACCAGTCTTAGGTCTGGACTGAAAACTATCAAGTCGTCTAGACAGCTTAACTAGTATCAAGTTTTCGATCAGCTACATTAATGACAGACAGAGCTCAATAATTTATAAATATTGTTGACTAGCTGAATTGGCTAATTTTATTTAAATTGTCATATAGTTACAGTTATCACATTGATTAAAGAGTCTTGATGAAAAAAAGAAGCTGAGTCAATGGAGAGAATCTTTCCATTGAGGAAAACTTGATATTATATATATTACAGGAAACACACTCATTAAAAAAAAAAAAAAAACTCCTGCTTAGTAACGTAGGCTTTGACTGACTCAATGATGTCAGATACACCATCCATTCAGGATTAGTGAAACTCCTTGTTCCCCCCATTAATAATAAGTATTATTAAAATAGTAACAAGGTAATACTGAGTAAGAGTATTATAAAAATATTACTTGGTTTTTTTAAAAAGAAGTGGAAACACTTGACTATGACCCCATTACTCTTCAACTCCTTCTGATAGACGGTATGGTGGTGTTACCTGATTCTGTTTGGAAATGGTTATTTTGCTCTCAATAATCAACAGCATCTGATCTGGCTCTGGCACAGAAGAATGACTTTCCCATTTCTAATCCCCTGCGACAGTATTGCTAATATTGCAGTGGGTGGATGATCACTGGTATCCCCAGTTTAACTCCAACAAATCTCATTTTATTGATTACACATGTGCTCCCTCACAAAACCACAGTGTTCCGTGTCATTAAGTTATTTCTGCCGTTTCTGGCAAGAGTTGACATATTTGAAAAGATACTGCAGAAACTGCATGATGAAACGTATCCAGATAGCTCAGTGGCAACATTTGCTAAATCCTGTGTTTTTCCAGTACATCAAGTGTGAGCAGAACTAATTCATATTCAAGTAAAGGGCTGTGATGAATGAATGTCTTCCCAAACCTAGCAGCTATGGTGCCAATACCACACGCTCTGGATCCGTCAGACTAACGGAAACTAAGTTTCATTTGGGAACTTTACAGTATAATTAAAAACCATATAAAACAAACTTTGTTCATAAATGATTCCATTTCTACGACAGAGGTCCAAATTTATCTTAGTAAATGTTTTGGTGTCCCTTTGCTTCTACATAAATCAGTGACCGCCAGTATATCAGTAGACATATATGTTGGTTGAGTTGGGTTTAGAAACTTTGATGGTCTGGTGATGTTTTTCAAGCTGCGGAGCTTCTGAAAATATTCTAAAGAAAGCAAAACTCATGACGTCATCAGTGTTGACAGAGAACTCAGTGTTTGTGGAACAATTTACCAAGTAACATTTTAACTTGTGATTTTATGCTACCAACACAAACCCCAAAACCAAATTAGGTAACTAAACTAGATATTATTGGGAGCAAAACTTTTGCCATTGAGAGAGGCCTGCTTATTCTACAAGCCTTTCAGAATAAGCCCATACACCAAATTTAAGATAAAGTTTCAGCTCAGCAAACATCCAGAGCAAATTACACTTCCATTCCTCTTTCAGCAAAGACAAGGAGAAAATCCAGAGCCTCACAGGTTTGGCTCGGCTTCTAAAGGCTGCTAATGAAACATACTCAGGCCACAACTACTGTACACCTGATCTACTACTTCCTGAAAGTTTCTTGGTATAGTAACAATCTAATGAAAAGCACAAACTTCTGTTAAAAGTGATAACTAACAGATCATGTTGGATTCTGTCGTCTTTCACCATTAGATTATATGATAACAATTGAAGAGTTGGGATGGTATATTGTTACGTCCAGTAACTAACTCTCAAGAGTATTTGGTCCACAGTTGGTAAGAGACTAAGACTAAGTTGCTACTAAAAGCCCTGTTCCACAACACATGTCTGCATATTACTTGAAGCTTGAGAATTTGTGAACATGTGATTGTTTCTAGTGTAATTGGAAGACACAAAATTCCCTTTGTCTGGTTAACACTGCACAACTTGTTTAGACACTTGACATACAATAGGTCTGTCAGATGCTTCGTCTAATTGATTGGCATAAACTGCTAAATTCCGTAACAGTTTGCCGCGTACATTAAAACGCCTGGTAATTATAGCAACACTGCATTTGCTTCATAGAAAAGATTTTTTTCAGCAAAGTAAAAACGGATCACTGAATAACATTTTGGTATTGCTCTCAAAAGGTCTGGTATGGAGCTCCTTTAAAGCAGCAGCCCCTTGTCACTGGGCCACAGACCAGTATCGTGCTGCAAAGCATTTGGGACACAATATGATTTGGGGAAAAATACCTCAACTCTGAAGAATAGTAAATTTTATACTAATGACTATTGCAGGGATTACATTTTACATGTTGCTTTCCGCTGGCGCAACAAACTTCCCAACCCCGGTAATGTCCACCCATACTAACGTGATGTCATTAGTTGTTGTCAAGCTCTAAACTCAGTTTTTCACTTCAGTATTTAAAGTGTCTGCATTCAAAGACAAGCTGAAACTTTAGGGACACGTGGAGCGGAGCATATTTGACATATTTCAAACAGGAGCTGGGATTTGGGGAAAAACTGAGGCTGGACCGTCCTTATCCAAGCTGAAGCCAAGTCGCCTGTCTGCCTTCAACAACAGACTTTGACAGTTACATCCCTACTGCAGATGACCCATGAAGTGAAAAGGAGTGTATCCCTGGCTTGTTTGTCAATGGCACTGTGAGTCATCCTTCTCTTAATAATTTTCGAATAGAGAAAAAATAAGTACAATGCCGACAACACATCTCCATTACTTTCTGCATTCTTCTACTGATGAGTCGTGAGTCTACGTTTGATGGTATCTTTAACTTTATGCATGTTGTTCTATAACCTTTGATTCATTTTGCTGTAGACGTCATCTCCACTTGGTCTACTCGGGGTTGCAGGAGATTTTATTGGGGTCGCCGAATAGATATGTGATGTGAGGGAGCGTGTTTCTAGTTCCACCACACATCATGTGGACATCTGAGGCCAAGAAGGCAGTGCAATGTTCAGAATTCATTTGAAGGGACTGCAAGCTACACCCAATACACTTGACTGGACACAATACTAAAGATCTGGCCAACCTTTCACTTTAACAAGGTAAAGCACATACCACGCTTAACCGGATGACATGGAATGACCTGATAAGGTTAAAACATTTGATTAACTATTTGATAACACCTGTAGCAGTGCTATGTGCTATGATATGGTGCATCAGCATAAAATGTCCAACAAGTAGAGCCTATTTCTTGATAACACTGAATGTTGACTGATGACCGACAGTTTGCTTTGTTATAAATACATTTAATTTGTCTGGTTTTTATCTACTCTGGTTGAAAGTGAAGATTGTTTCACTGACGTGTGCCCGCCTGCTAAGCTAAATTCACTTAATTTCTCACATAAAAACGTGAACATCTTTCAACGAGGGGCTGTTGCAGACTCAATGCATCTTCTCAATTTATGGAGTAACCATTCAAAATGTTTGTATTTATTAAGAGTAGATAAAAACGATGAGATGCCACACCCCATAATAAATGAACTTAATTCTTCGTATCTGTAAAGTATTTAACATATATACACTGCATATTTTCGATAAGCATACAATGAATATGTAATTTGAATGTAATGTCTCTCACTTTGAAATGTTTGGTTTACCTATTCAAGATCAAAGGCTGATGAAAAGACAGTAGAAATGGTGAGGAATGTTAATTTTTGCACAAATAGTTATTCTTGAAAGTTTTAGATAATGTCTATTGTCATTTGGGTCATGATGGTCATTTTAAAAATGTGAGAAAAGCGTTTGGGAACCACTGGGTCTATCCACAGACTGACAATAATTATCAGACATCCCATAACCTCCAGGTCTCTTCATTTGACATGCATGGAGACATGCGAGGGCTGTTTTGACTTGTCTGCACCTCACACATCATAGAAAGCAACTTTTTTATTCTATACGGTGTATATAATCTTTAATTTTAATAACTAAAACTACATGTCAATAAATTGTAAGTGCTCCTGGTCATTTGGGGTGGACAAGTGGTTGAAGCCAGGCCCACAACGCCGAACAATAACGCCAAATCTGCCTCTGCCTTGTTCATACATATATCCTTTTCTCAGCACTGTATAATACTCAACATGGCAGGGTTCACTTCAGTACCATCAGGAACACACAGGCATTTAAGCATTACGACACCTTGGTCTGTTGAATTCAAATAGCCTCTACACCCATCAGTCATAATTTTATAATTACCGTGTAGGTCCCACTTTTGATGCTGTAACAGCACTGATCCATTGAGGCATGGACTCCAGCAGACCTCTGAAGGAGTGCTGTAGCATCAGGCACCAATATATTAGCAGTAGATCCCTTAAGCTCTGTATGTTGCACATCCCACAGATGCACGATTGGTCTGAGATCTGGGTATTTGGAGGACAAGTCAACACACTCACTGTGTTGTCCCTCAAACCATTCTAAAAAAATTCCTGCTGAATGAGGCCATTGGGTCATTTCCATGAAGGATGTACTTGGTTTGCAACAACAATTAGGTACGTGCATTTTGTCAAAGTAAGATCCATAAAAATGTCAGAACCCAAAGTTTTGCAGCAGAATATTGCCAAAAGCATCACAGTGCCTCTCTTGGATTTTTTTCATCGTATAGTGCATCCTGGTAACATCTTTTCCCCAATTAAGAAATATGTAAGCGCCCACTTCATGCCCCGTCCAGAGAAAAGGGGATTCATTAAACCTGCCGACCGTATTTCTTTGTTCAGTAGCCCATTTCTGATGCTGACATACCCATTGTAAGCACCTTTAACAGTTAATAGCGGTCAGCATAGGCATTCTGACCCGTTTGAGACTACATGGCCCCATACAAATAATTGTGCGTTAGAATCATGTATCCAGTGTATTGACAACTTTACTGAAGCTTTCATTTTCACAGTTTCTTAGTGTTTATGTTGGTGACGTCTTAATTGAAGATGGACGGTTCATTTTAGCAACCTTGTTTTGGCAGTTTGTGGTGTGTCTTCAACTAGTTTCAGTTTTGTTATACTATTGCAATTCTTTTAATGTTAAAGTTACTTGTCTGTACTGCTTACAGAAAATGTTTCTACAGGCAGCATGATGCAAGGAACATTGATGAGTTAGGTCAGTGATTTGTTGGTCTAGGGAAAACATAATTAACTTTGCAACAGACCACTGTATGAATGGGCCTTGCATCTATCAATATGTGTATACAGAATTTATATATTATTCTACTTACTTTTATTTTTCTACCGTGCCTCCAATACTGAGTAATGTCTTGCTCTTTCCTGCTGAAACACTGAAATTCCCTTACTGTGGGCAGAATAAAGAATTAGCTTTTTGCTCGAACATATTCATTTAGTAATTGGAAGCCAAAATTGTAATTGAAAGTAAAATTTAAACAATTTGCATCCCTACCTTCACTTCAAACAATCTTTCCTTTTCCGGTAGCCACAAGCATCCGCAGCAGACTTGGAACAACCAACAAGACCTGCAGTTTTGGAGATACTCTAACCTAGACATCAAGCCATCGCAATTTGTCCTTTTTGAAGTGTCTCATATCCTTATGCATGCCCAGTTTTCCAGCTTCAAATACATAAATTATGAGGACGAAATGGTCACATGCTACCTGCCAACGGGTGCCATTGGAACAAGATAATCAATGTTATTCACTTCATCTGCTTATGGTTATATTGTCATGGCTAACTTGTGTAATGTACAATTACATTGCAATCAAAGCAATTGACATTGACAAAACTGGTAAACACAACAAGGATGGAATTTCTGCTCCACATTAGGGCACTATATACAAGGCAATGTATCCCTCTAAACTGAAAAACACAGTAAAACCAACGTATTTTCCCTAATGTGATCAGTGACAAAAATCCCAACACAATAAGACCTCGACCTTTAGCTCCTTATCAATCATGTGATCGTAAACTTTTACCTTATTCATTAGAGTAATAAATGCAATAATACCTGGTGTTTATGTAACATTAGTATGGCCTAAAGCAACGTGGCATTAAGCCAACTGCTACACTTCACCAAAGTAACGATAAAGTCTGAAGAAAGGGTTGTGGGCTGACACATTCCGATGAGGAGAGGTTGTCCAGTGAGCTGTCAGGCTTTTACATGACTGCCGGTTGACTGACAGACTATGACAGCCAATCAGAGAGCGAGCTAGCATGTCTAGCTAGCTAGCTGCTAAGGATGTAGTGGCTCGTGTTCAATGAAAGTACACCAATTTAGCAGGCAATATCGATGTGACAAACGTATTAAGGTTTCTATTTCCCACATGAAGCACGTTTCATGTATTGTGCCTGTAAACTACGGTGGGAGCATTGGTAGCTGCAGAAATGTGTGACAGGGCCTGGGTAGCTAAACCTGCTAGCTAACTTGCTAGTTAGCTGCTGAGCTGTCAGTTGACCTGTCGAGGTTTCACAGTAGGTTTACTCCTTTCATGCGAAGGAAATAATATCAAAATGCGTCTGGTTAGCCAAACACCATCCTGCCCCACTCCTCACCCCGCTGGAACATACAGCTCCCCCCTCTCATGGACCCAGGCCCTCCCCTCTTACCTCTGAATTTCAGTTCGTGCTGAGGCTCCAAGAGCAGAACCTGTTCCGGCCTGGCCATGTCCCAACAGCTGGAGCGGTGTGATCGCACTGCAACTGGTTTCTGTCCGTGAGCCCCGTGTCAGGATGCCGCCGGGTGCTGCAACGTCAGTATAGTCGTGCAGTGATTGAATTAGCTGTGAATATCCAGTCGCCCCGGTCACTGGTGCTACTCGAGCTACTGACGGCTGTTATGATGCAGCAGGAAGGGAACGAGAGAAGGTTTGGTGACGTCACTGCCTCTGCATAGCCACCCAACAGGGAGGGTGACGGGTGATGCCAGGTTGCACCCAGGCATAGTGGGGGCCCCACCTCGGATTTTAGGACACGTACAGTAACATACCCAGAACATGCATGTTTAGTTTGTAAAAGTTCATTATCTGAATTTAGCTGCTACCTGAACGTGAAATAATTATTTAGGGTGCTAACATGCAAGCTCCTGACCTGATGGATCTCTTTTTCTATCAAATAGGTCTCCCTATATTATAATGTAATACCACTAGGATTATATAACATTCCTGCATTAAACAAGGTTATTTATTCAAAATAATTAAAGATCAGTTTGTTATGTTTTTACCCCAGCTTTTCTTCACATCCCTGTATAAGAACTTAATTTCATAGTACAATCACCATGAATTGTCATGGAAAGGTGTTTGACATTATTATTTGATCACTAACAAAATGAAGTGCCTTTTGTATTTATTCAGATTCAAGTATTTTCTAAAAATTCAACAAGGGTTCTGGGATTACTTTTTAATTATAACTTTCAACATCTTTTTTCAATAGTTTGAAAAATGCTTAATTTGGCCAACAAGAGGGTGATATTTTAAGATAACTTATACAATCATAAAAGCTAAATATAATTTAAGAGAACAAATACAGTGTAAGTGATTGTAATGGTGTTAATGTTTCAATTTAAGTGCATCAATGAGAACAATGTAAAATCATTGACAGAAGTTAGTTACATTACGGTAATGAGGTTATGTAAACATTGTGGAAAACTTTTTTTCTCCCCGAATAGAAAGCAGCTTGGACAAAAATCTGATATTAGATTTGTAATAATAATAACTTCCATGATTCATCCTTTCACCTGTCAGGTGGGCTTCCATTTTCTGCTGATTAATACAACCTCCCATGTCATTGTCACAATGTCAAGTAATGCTTCATTAATATTGATCCAACACAGAAGAATTTACCCTTCATTTTTGCAGTAATGTAATATGTGACATTATTACTTACTTACTAATTTAACTTATTTATTTAATTCACCAGTTTTGATCGATCAAATTTCTAACACTAAATTTTTAGTTATATTCCCTACTTAACACGTAGTAGGGTTACAAATGTGTTTGCCCTCCCAGCACTATGGAAAGGGCATTGAAAGGCCTCTGCCAGTTGCACACATCTCAAGTGTCATATTTATATATATTTTTAGCCGGGCGACTGGTTGTCGACTGAAGTACATGACCAAACACAAACAACTTTGTCATTCTATCCCAACGGGGTGAAAAAAAATTACATCCAAAGTATTTCCCTGGTCTAGCTCGAGGGAGTGAGAAACACACAAACAACAGGATGGACAAGGAACAAGATATTTTCGTCAATCTTTTATTAGTATACAAATTGACAATTCCCTTTTTAAACATTTGGAAACAAGTGTTTTCAAGCATTTAGTTACAATCAACATTAGACATAGTAAAAACCTAAATATGGTAACTACATTGGTGATGGAATTCCTGCTAATGGTATACAAATGTATTGTGGTCACACATTAGTTAAAACAGAAAATAGTTATTTGTTTATTGTGTGCAATATATATTTGGTATATATCTACACTGAAAAAAATACATTATATAGATTAATAACACTCCCAGGGCCAGCCCAAGACTATTGGTATTTTTAAATGCAAAACTGCCATCCAATTCAATCCAAGTTTCCTGTTCTCACAAAATTAAAAAACATGTTTTTTTACTGTAACATAAAACTGATCTTAAGCATTTGGGTGATTCATGCTTTAAATCACTGTATTACATCAAAAGTGAAGGTTAATTATGCACAATGAAGTAAAATGGATCTGACATTATTTGGCACTGTGATCTTTGCTGCAGTGAGAACTAAGCACGCAGTCACAACTCAAAATACATACAGTCCCTCGACCTTATTGATAAGGTTATTGTTACTCTTGTGATTTCTTCAAAAGAATGTGAATCCAGTTATTTCATGGAGATAATTAATAGCGATGAGGGCCAATGACTACCAATAGTCAAAGTGCTGCTTTCAAAGTACCAGCCTGATTCCCTTTTCTGATTCAAATGCTTAAGAAACTGCATATTAAATACTAACTAAAGTTAGCATTATAAATTAGAGAATGGTGAATTATCAAAGACAACAGCACAATTCAAACTTAATCGAATGTTTAAGTTTTGACCAAGAGTCACACTTTGATATGTATGAGTGAATCAACACAATTCCAAATCAACATAAAATGAGATGGAATAGTAACCCATCATTCTCATTTCTTTAAAACTGTAGACGATAAGTAGGTTAACTCTTTTACACAAGAGTTAACTTACCATTGGTATAATAACAACTATGGCAATTCCATAGTAAAGTCCTGAAGAAATGGTTTTGCACACAAATCGTCAATAAGATTTAAGATGCTTAAAGGCAAACACAGCGGCTGGCGCTGAGAGAAAAGTACACAAAAATCTGAATTTATAAAAGCTGTGTAATTAAGACAACATCTGCTTGTTTTGGCAGCTTTGCAAAAAAGCCTTTGTGGCTAAAGGGACCCGAGAGAAACAGGCAGGCATGAAATGACATATAATTTATAATTCTGTGCGGGCTCATGAACTCAACTGCTACTGAAGTTCAATTAGGCTGAGGCAAGAGGTAAATGAAACTCCTGCAACAGAGTGTAAGAAACGCAGAGTGCTAAGGGTTTTAATAAGTGTCAGAGGGTGATAGAGCTCTGCTGTTCTACAGGGAATCATATTTGAACCAAAATGAAAGCTGTACCTACACTAACTGCCTGGAATTTGGAGGAATGAGGCAAACGGAAATCAGAAAGCAGAGCCTGGAACAAAGCACATACAGTAATTCAGAGCAGAATGGTTCATTAATAGGTCAGCATGTCGACACAGTTCCACTCCTAATTCTACATCTATTAAAATTCTGCAAAGGGGAAATTTATGCTCTAAAATATAAATTTCCTCTGAAGAGTTATAGTTTCCAGATCCCAATGCTTTCATCGCAGGCCAGGTAGTAAAACAACACTGCATGTGTGAGCCAGTGCTGATTATGGGGGGGAAAAAAAGAAAAGATGAAAAATGTTAATGGGAGAATTTGGAAACACCTTCCAAATGTCAGCCTCTTGAAAAGAGTCAAGAGAATTGAGAACAATGGAGGAGGGAAAAAAACACTTAACTTGACGTGTAAGACAACTGGCAACAAACATCATATTCGAGATTCAAATTATACTGACCAAAAATCATTTTCAGGCCTTACAAGTGGAAGTTTTTATCATATGATAATAAACATATCCCGGAAAGCCAAAGAGAGAAAAAACATCATTGCTGAGAATTTAAGCAATAGCTCGACTGCCGAATACGGTGCTCTCTGTCAGAGTTAGATGAAAAAATTATCCCATTTTCACATCTGTACATTAAATATTAGACAACAGTCAGCAACCAGTTAGCTTAGCTTAGCATGAAGACATGAAACGGACTATACCGGACGAATTGTTGGGTTTCTTGTAAGGGGCCTATAACTTTCTAGGTCAAACCAAATAAAAATATTCTCCCATATAGGTGGCCATAAAAAGCAAATTATTGCTGTCGTGCTGTTTTTTTACAGGATACATGAAAAGGTATTAGATGTTATAAGCGAGGTGAAGGCAGTTTGAAAGGTGGCGTAGTGGGTAGCCCTGTTGCCTCAAAGCAAGAAGGTTCCGTCCCCTAAGAAGGTTTAAATCCACGCGGGAGCCTGAGGTGTTACTACCTTTCTTTTTCCAACGTTTTATGGGTTGCCTCCGTGTATAGCTTCCCCCCACAGTCCAAAAATAGGCCAAATTGTTGACTCTATACAACCCACAGGCATGGATGTGAGACTGAACGGTTATTTGTCTCTATTTGTCGACCCTGTGATGAAATGACTCACTGTCCAGCGTGAACCGTGCCTCCAGAGTAAAATCTGAATCTGAATCAAAAGCCCTGGTAGGCTGATTCTGTTACCGTGACGTTTGCAGTTTCTAGTTTTTTTGATAAGTTCCTCTAATTAGTTGCTGGTTCCAGCTATATATTTACCAGACAGACATGAGAATGCCATCAGTATTATTGTCTCACCCTCGGCAAGAACAGGAAATAATCTTATTTTCCTAAAATGCCAAACTATTCCTTCAACGCAAAGGAAGTAGTTTCCCACACATGTTCCATATGTGCCTTTTAAACACCCCTCACATCATCGCCAACTGGGTTTTTTACATTTTTGGATGAAGAACAGCAATCACACCATGACATGTAAATTCACTGTGCTACTTATTAACAACCGTGAATTACCACGTCTCTCATAATGTCAGTCCAAAAAAGCAAAAATGAAATGAAAGATTTGTACTGATGACACCCATAACCACTACTCATCAAAAAACACAAAATAAATTGCACATGTTAAAAGTGCATAAGGATTCTTGAAAAAAGTTGGAAATGTTTTACAATAGATCTTCCAAACAAATTAAAGGCAATAACTTAAGTGTGTTTCAAGTCCATGTTTGGGTGAAAGACCATATATATTTGTACAAATTAACAAATAGGAATGGCATCTGCGTCGATGAACCTGTAACGGTTCACGCTTCAGTTCCTCTCGTGGACTTCGGGCTATAATACAGGAAACAGAGATTATGCCCGTGATAGCTAATAAGATTATACGTATGGGGATCCTTCACTTCACTGTATTACTGCAGGCATTTTGTCAGTGCGCAGTTAGGTTTTTCTTCAGCAGCAGATGTGAAAACATATTTGACAATTTGCTGCTGTTGAGTGCCGCCAGCCATCAGTTTGTTAGTGCTGCACCCCGCTGTCAGCGAAGAAGGGTATTTGAGGGTGTGTTGTGGCCGGGTGCTAAGCAGGCGGGTACGAAGAGAGTAGGCAAAGGTCAGGTCGCCAGTTATGCGTTCAGAGTTACCAAAGTCATCAGCAGCACATCTTGCGCGACTCTGAAGCCTGTCGTCCCAGTTTGAAAACTTTTCCTGAAGAAGCTGTGTCCGCCACAGGTATGCGCTTACCTGAGGAGATACACACACAGGTGGCCACCATTAGGGTTCCATTTTCTGTCTGAATCCCTCAAATACCACACACAATGTTATATTTATCAAAGTAGTCTAAAAGTCTTAGTCTTAAATAATACAAGTGCTTGATTGCGGCCGTTGCAGCAAACATGGCACAATTGTGATCAAGAGGGAAAATACCTTTTCACACTGCTGTTGAAATATCGCCAATTAAAACTTGCATTTTGTGTTTACTCAGTTTGCATTTGTTCGATGTAGAATTTTGTTTGAAGATCCGACACAGTATAAAAAAGACACAAAAATATTTAAAAAAAACAGGAGGAGGTCCAATATTTTTCAAACTACTGAACTAGATACATTCACTACCTCTTATAGAATGTATATGAATATCGAACTTACTGGACTTAACTAAACTTAAACCAACTGACCCAGTTACATAACTGAAGGAAACGATTTAAATTTGGCATTGGATGTGAATTAAGAAGTTTTTAACATACAAAGAGACAAACGAATGGTTACGTTCCAATTGTATCAATATGCTACACTATAGTGTCATATGTAGCTAGCATTTAGAACGAGCTATGAACTTTATCTCTAGATAGTCGCTTGCCACTCAAAAGTGAATCGACTGAACAACCCCGTGTCCATGAGGATTTGTGTTTCAAAAAAGTGTCAAGACGTCATGATTAAGTGGATTCGGTTTAACTCCCGACATGGCATAATCTGAAGCTTATTCTGCCTAAGAACAGTGCTGTCAAATGTTTGATACAAACCCACAAAAGACTGATAAAACTCCTGAAGTATGTGGAAACCATACCTCCTTCATGGTCAAAACAGTTCAAATCTCAGTGTACGAGCTTTAAAGGACAAAAGGAGGCAAGGAAATTATCTCAGAGCTGTACAATGCTTAATTTTCCAAATCTTAATGGGGACTAAAGGCTTTGGAGGCCAGTGGCAGTAAATGCTTAGGAATCACACTCACTTATCTCTATAAACACCTCGTTGATGTTAATGGCATTCTTGGCACTGGTTTCCACGAAGATGGCATGGATGGAGTCTGCATAGTCCTTGGCATCCTTCTCTGGCACTTCCCTGTAAACACATAAGGCATGTTCACATTATTGCGTTGCAAACAGATTCTCCGATTTCATGCATTAACTAATGTCCATCAACTGCACTTCTTCAACCTATATATGGAAAATCTCCCAACTTCATGAATGATCCTTTTACCATGTATGAATCTTGGCCTATTCGTTTTTTTATATTATGTGAAACACAGAATAACACAGATCTCTTCAACTACTCCTCAAATATAGACATATTTTCATAAAAAATAGTTGAGATCACTTAAATAATAAAGATTAAAGTACGACAAAGACCAAAGATTAATCAGTCTGAGAGTCGCCAACACCACCCTCAGGCAGTAAAAGAGGGAGCCACGTCATACTGCACCCTAGCATTGTTCATGACGAATAGTCTTCTTCTTTTGACGGTTCCCTTTAGAAATCGTGACAGCGGATCACCTGTTTGCATCTTGCCCTTTCCTCTGCATCTTCCTCTTCCTACTACCTCCTTTTCCTTATGACGGCTTGAGCATTATCTCTAATTCAGGTTCACCTGGCGTCTGAGAGGTCACATTTGTTTCCAGCAATGGCGACCACTATATTGGGAGGACCATGCTGGCGCAGCTCCTTCACCCAGTTCTTTAGCGTTTGGAAGGATTCCTGATGAAACAGGTAAAGAACAGGAAAGAACCAATCAGCAAAAAAGGCTATGGTATGTCTCACGGAGGCTTTAAAGATTATTTTGACATTTTATGAAATATGTTAATTTGCTTTCCAGCCAAGAGTTAGATTAGAAGACCCCGCAAGTGTCTTCATGGTAGATACAAATCTAGAGGGAGCAGATGGTTAGCATGGAATTGGAGAGACAGACAGCCTTCTTTTGGTTAACGGTAACAAAATCCCCTCTCTTCAATCTGGGCAATAACTGAATTGTAAAAAATGCAAATTTGTCCATTCACAGAGTGTCAGCAAATTCCTGCAGACTTTGCTGCAGTGAAGAGCACTTTTAAAATTTTGAAATATTGTTTTCACCCTCAAAAAACAAACTTTAGTAGCACAGAATTTTTTGAACAGACAGTTTAGGTGTAACAGCTGCTGGCTGGAAATTTTATTTTACTGCACAGACAAGAGCATCAACACCCACCAATCTTATCATGCAGTTCTTGGCAAGAAAGACACCTTCTTTAAATATGGAAAAATATCCCTTTAATACATTTATTGAGTATAAACCAACACAGAACAAAACAATTCAAACTAACCAGTAATGTACTTGGTAGATTAAAAAAAATGAAATGAAGAAAAAAAAATGAATACCTCTTTTGTGATATCATAAACAATGATGGCAGCAGCCGAACCTCTGTAGTACATTGGTGCTAGAGCACGGAACTGTGGGAAGACAGAGAAAGTAAGCAATGATCAGTGTCGGGATAATGTTTGACATGGAGGAGGCCTGCATGCCTAAAGCCTTCGTATGAACTTCATCTAAACCTAAACTAGATTTTAGGATACACTGGAATCATTAATTCCAGCTCAGAATCTATAGGAAGTAGAATATGATGATCAGAGAAAAGTATTTAAAAGACAAATTAATCAGGGACAGTTTACGCTGTCTCTTCTTTGAAGACTGTTTACCATGATCTCCCTCCAATGTTTAATTTCTGGATATGAAAAGAGTACTAAAATGTAATTGCGGTACATCTGTATGATTGCATATTTTCACACCCCATAGAGATCAAGCAGCAGAATCATGGCTTTTCACAGACTATGGCTAATCAGCTACATAAACACAGACCGTGGTGATTTCATCGCTCTGAGTTTTATTAGACTCCATAATTCTGAGCAAAAAAAGACACCACGTACCCTTTGACTAAACCAAAGGCCCAGTCTATAAGCCAAGTGGCTTTATTTAAAATGGAAGTCTTTCCACCAAGACCTCACACATGTGGTAGCCATCAAGAGAAAGATGAGCAGAATGTGTCAAAAGCTGTTAGCGTTTAGATATTTATGGAGGACTATACATCTGATCTTAACCCAGCAGATCACAACCTAACATAATTTGAACAACATGTGCATTTCTAAAAACATAGAAGCACAGGAGGCTTCGGCTTCTTGGTTTTGTCAGGGTTTGGTATTTTTCTGGTTAAATACTTTCCAAATGCTCATTGAAACTTGGCTTCAACAATTAGCCTGCTGTCATCAAATTTAAAAACATATTGTTTTTAGCCATGCTAGCAGCATGACTGTAATATCCCTGTGGCTATTGGATGGATGACTAAGAAATTTGGAAAGTACATTCATTGTGCTCAGAGGATAACACTCGCAGATGACCTAACTTTTCCGTGGGCCACCAGGTGGTTCACATTTTCTCAACAATTATTGGATGGCTTGTCTTGAAATTTGGTTTAGACAATTATTATCCCCTCAATTTGAATTATAACAACTTTGACGATCCACAGATTTCTTCGTCGCATTCCTTCATTAGAACCATCTTTAGGTCATTTATGTGAATTTTTTAATACACCTGAAAATAACAATAATAATAATCTTTACTTTACATACCACTTGTTACACAGAACATACATACAGTACAATGTTAGAGAAATTTTAGCGCTGCATTTGAAGCATTCTAGGGTAAACCTGGTAGTAAAGTATAAAGAATAACTGTCTAACATTAGCATTAGCATATTAACATCTGATAGCAACCACTTGCTACCAGAAAGCGTCTTCACAAAAGTGGAATATTGTTAAAAATATACATTTCTGCTGAAACAAATTTGGACAATTATTTATTGATCTCAATTCAGTAAAAATTTTAGTTGTTCGCAAAACAAGATGTGAAAGTTTAAGAAAAGGATTATATCCCTCTCCAACTCCTAACCTCTATCTCTGAACTGGTCCTTTTATAAATGAATAAAACCATGTGCCAAGTATTAACTGATGATCTTTACGAGAAATAATCCCTGTCTGAGAAAAGTCTTTCTCTTGGAATGACCCAACCTTCCCGCCAATTTCATTTTCCTTTACAATTCCGTGGAATAAACTATCCGTCTTGGACTGACATTGTTACCTCAGGAAAGCACACATTCCACATAATTATAGTTGTTACTGGCCCTAAGTACGCCAACAGGAATCCAGCCCGGGATATTTGGCAAAAGCACTGAGGAGAGTTCTGTCTGTTTCCTTGGCTAGTGTTGAGCCACACCAACACCAATCCTGTGTGGTCTATCTCTTCCGTAACCCACAGCGTAATCACAACAAGGCCAGGCGTCTGACCACACAGCAGCCCAGAAAACAGTACGAGCGATGCCCGGCAAGTGCAGATTAATTGCTGAAACCGCAAGCCTTGAAAGGAACCCCTCTATTTCATTAGGGCAAAGTCCTGTCGCTTATTTTGAGACGGGGCAGTCAAACGCGGAGCCTCGCTGGGTGTTTGTCAGCTGGGCTCACATGTACTTGTAAGGCCTCATCTGGTCTGGAGATATGGACTAAGGATCATGGAAATCACAGAGCTTTCCTTGTGTCCTGTCTGTCTTTCCAAAGCATGGGCATACAAAACCCACCAAAGGAATGCTTCTACGTTTACCCGCACAGATGTGAATCCTTTGGGAGGCGGAAAGGCCACATGGGGGTGACAACATAAATTTGTGTGATACTCTAAGGTGGATGAAATGTAAAAAAACGAAAAAATGAAAAGAATAATCATATTCCCTTTCATCTCTTTTTTTTTTGCTGCTAAGAAGAGGGATGAAAAGAAATATTACACAGGAGGAAAAAACAAATGGGAAAAAGGGTGGTGTGGAGTTGAAGTGACTCTCAGAAGACATGGTAGCAGCACATGCCAATGGGCTGAGAAAGCTTGGGTTTTCGTTTAATCTTAAACGCAGCTACATTGACGACCCCCGCCCCTAATGAGGTGAAAACACAGAGTCCTCTGGAGAACTATGATAAAAGACAAACGGCATTTCATCTCCCCTCTCTGAAGAGAAGCACAGCAGGGCTTAAACCAGTAGAGGATTGTGCATGAGAGATAGAGAAGAGCGTGCACAGAATAAAGGAAGTATTGTGGAAAGCTAATGCAAAGAAATGTCGGATGCTGGGTGTGAGTAAGAGGAGAAAGTAGTTCCTTATGCTACATCTGTATCTACTACTTGCATTTGAATGGGCAGGGTTGAATGATAAAACCCAGATACTTTTTAAAACCACATTCGGTATTATATGAAAGTATTTTACTCCATTTCAAAAATGTCTTCTTACATGTGTCACTTACATGGCACCTAAAGATGAGAGCACCCAAGAGCAATGGCACTCCTTCATCTGCATCTCAGAGCGCAAGAATGCAGTGAGAGTAAGGGAATGAAAGTGAGGGCCGAAAGTTGCTGATTTGTCTATAAAGCATAAGAGACACCCCTCACTACTCTAAAGAATGCATATCCATCACTGTCATCATTTAAAGTTGGACAAGGGAACTCCTGAAACAAGAGCAGTACAAGAAGTAGGTTATTGCCTAGTGGGCAGAACTCTACCTCTAGAAAGGTAAATATTGCCCCCTATCAGAAGTAATGAATAACTACATTATTCCCTTTTCCTCAGGCTGATTCAGGTAGTGGTGCAAGCACACGTGGAAAACTCTCTCACTTTCTAGAAAGACACACGACGAATCAGGGGAATTCTAAAAAAGAGCCAAATCAAACTCATGGCTTACAATATCAAAACATAATATGAATCTTGCACCGGCATACAACCCCCCAGTCAGTTTATGAAATATATTATATAGAAAGCACAAACCCGTTCCTGTCCTGCCGTGTCCCAGATCAGGAACTTGTGCAGCTCATTTTGGTATTGCACTGTCTTGGTCATGAAAGATGCCCTGGTGAGAAAAAAAACAAACGTTAAATGGATGAAAAATAATGAATATTATAATTCAAGTATAAAATACATTTAATAATATTTTTATTCAATTTCGCTTCTTTTTCCTTTCTCTTTTTTTTCTAGAAATATCTAGGAAATGATTTATAACTATAGCTTAGTGTTTCTAATTGAATTCAATTCTAAGAGTCTGAGCCAGTGATAAAAATGCCATATCTTACATTTGATCATCGGTTCATCTAAGATATCTTAAATGGACTGACAGTGTTGGCAAAAGGAATTACAAATATAACACATTCAATAGGACTCGATTACGTCGTCTCAAAAAGTGTCCGGACCATTTCTGTATTATGGGAATACAACAATATTAACATTCAGTTCGAATAGATTATTAAGATACGATTTTGATACACACAACAATAAAATACCAGCAAACATTCTGTGCCAAAATCGCAGATAGGAAGTAAATTTGTCAGTGTTAGAAAAGCTGCCTCTAATTTACCTTAAAATATATGGCATTTCTGGATTAATTGATTATTATTTATCGACTGACATGTTGGCAAAGGTTTATCTGAATTAAGCACAGAATAGTTAGGCTTAACTTACTTATATTATCTGTGAAATCTCAAAAATAATGACAAATGCCTGGCACAGGTAATAAAATCATGTTTTGAAATTGCTAACTTGTCAAAATTAATGAAACAAAATAAAATAAAAAGTGCTCAATTCATAACGTCATCAAACATAAAAGGAAGCAACTTTTTAAATCACTGATAGCGTAGTTATTCTGCTTTTCTTATGGATTTGTTTCTATAACAAATAATTATCATAAATGGAATAAGAGAATCAACTAACGATTGTATATATTCTCAACTTGATGGCATTCGATGAGCTCATACCTCTGTGAATATACAAATGCCATGAGCATTTGATGAACTAAAGCCTCATCAAATTGCTTTGTCTGGCCCAATTTAAGGTCCATATGGTCAACAGGCAAATAGGATTATGTGAAATTAAAAGTAACTTATATATTTTTGGAATTGGGTCGCACTATGATTGTAGCTGAATTTTTGACATGTGGATGTTTACATGTCTGGTTGTTTAACAAACATGTGAAGTTTGGGGCGATGATTGGACCATGGATAGCAGAGTTTTAACATTTTCCTGTTTCAGGAAGAAATGCCAAAATTAGCATTGGATAAGCTTTAAAATCGAACCATCTGTTTACCTTAATAGAGGCCGCCTATCCAGTAAAATTGTATCGAAATTCAATTTTTACTAATACTCTCTAATACTGTAATAAACAGCAGCCATAAGATAACCTCCTCCAACTCTCATTAGCAAAGGTAATATTGAACTATAAAAATGTTTAATCTATGGAGGATAAAAATTAACTGACTGCAGGATTATGTAAAAAAAAAAAGAATAATGAAATAACTTCTAGTGCAGGCGACAGCATAAACTTACCCAATTGTTGGATTGATGTTTGGGTCGAAACTGTCCTCCACAAATCTCCAAACAATACTCGACTTCCCAACACCAGTTTCCTGCAGAGACAAAAACGACTTTGCTTACTAAACATAGACAGAAACCATGACTGGAATTATAATCGCTACCATACATAAGCAGATTCGGTGGATATATGCTCAGACACTCTGGCGTCTTTCTGGAATATCCTTCCTGTTCCATGACAATCATCACCTCAAATTGTTTTCTAATACATTTGTTGACATGGAAAGAGAAGTGTGAGAATTTTACTTCAAGTACATATCAAATAGATACTGGATTAGAAAATGACCAAATGTTGTTGTAAACGGTCTAAACAAAGATTAATAATGTTAATGTAACTGATTACTAAATATTCACTGGAGAAAAATCCTATCTTGATCTCTAGGGAAGTTATGTAAGACTGCAACAAAATGTTGGTTTAATTATCTGTATTTTTGGCCGATTTGATCAATAAGAAAAAGATCTTTGTTGCCCTGAAGAAATGTGTCCTCAACACATGTAGCTCCACTTAACATACACATAATTAAAGTACTTACACAGGCTGTCACCTGTACACACACAAAATACCACCAGTCACCCACTGCACACTGCGTGTTGTACAACATATATCAAGATGTGTCAGTCTGCACAAGCACAACACTTTCAGTTCTTGTATCAAACTGCCAATATCACTCATCATTGCACATTTCCCTTGTACAACACGTGAATTGAGTAAACTCAATTGTTAAAACTGTTAAAAACAGTCAAAAGTAGAGCAGCAAAGTTTCGTTGTCTGTTGCCTAAAGATTAGTTCTGGTTAGCTGTTTAATCTATAAAAAACAACATTATTCCAGTGGTGCAAGATCCTAACCATCGATGCCTTCTTTTGTCTGACAGGGCCTTAATGATGCATATCTAAATTCCTCACATTGGAAATATACTGGGACGATTAATATTTGGCATTTCAACTGGTGAAATTATTTAAACAATTAATAGATGATCGGTAATGTTGTTGATTATCTTTGTATTGATCAACAAACCGACTCATCATCCCTAGTTCATAATAACACGAAGCTTAGTTCTGCAATATACTTAAGTTCAGACATGCATTAATGTTCCTTTGACCAAATCACTAAATTATAAGGAGGATTAGAGCAGTAATGTCTTTGACGGGGGATATTGATGTATTATAAGCAAATCGATCAGAGTTGTCAACATGCTAACCTGATGTAAACAGAGTTGCGCATCATAATACAGCAATACGGCTCATTAGAGCATTAGATGCCACAGGTCAAGTCAGATGCGAACAGTTAAAAGTTGATGCTGACTTACCCCTAGAAGACAAACTTTTAATTCTCTCAGCGCCATATCGATCTGTTATATCTCAAGAGCAAGTTTGTGATGAAGACCATTGACAGTTTTTTTCCTCTTATTTTGAATATTCTGCGGGTGGTTTGGTGTATACCAGCAACTTTATTTCAACGCGGTCAAAAGCTTCCAAGGGTACATCTCAGGTTTAGTTTAGTAAATCTTTCTAAAGCGCTAAAACGTTCAGTAATCCGTCGCATTTGACATATTGTGGATGATATAAACAGCTAGCTAGCTAACAGCGAAGGAACGCTTAGAAGCCATCTTGAAGTATGGAGTGCGGTCACGTGACCGTTCTAGATCTTTTTGTTAGGAGATACACAAAGCCCACAGTCTGTATTTACGCCCGGTTATGTCAAGTTTACCCCCACGATGAATTACGATTATCGAGCTTAGCAGGTAGTTTTATTCCACCGGTGAATTCTAGCACCAGGAAGTACTTTCAGGAAGTAGTTTGTTGCCTTGTTTGAGTGACAGCTGTGCGGTGGTGACAGCCCACACGGGACGACGGCAGCCCGTAGAGCCGAGCCGAGCCGATACTCAAGATGGCAGGTAAAACACTTTTTGAAGTGTCTTAACACTTTGACTCTGTGTTTGTACTTATACAGTTGTATTATGAACGTTATAACTATACCATATAACAAACAAGCTCATATTTCACTGTATTTATGATGTTTCGAGGCGAAGTGTTAGCTAAGGCGAGTCAAGTCAAGCGAAAGGGTTGGACAAGCCGTGTTAGCAAACTTAGCCTATAAGCCTGCTAGCTTATGAAAGATATTCAGGGCAAGTAAAATGTGTGACTTTGAGCTTCTATTTAAAAATAGAAACACTCAGCACGTAAGAATTATTTCCAACATTACAACTCTTTTCAGTGGTTGGACATTTGTCACATCCACAGCCTTGTTTATTATCGAAGTGTTGCCATAGCAAAGGCTAACGAATTGACCTAGCTAACGCTAGCCGTGTTGCTAAAGTCATTTTCAGCCATAAGCTGACCAAATCCGTCATTAAACCACAACAAAGACCAGGTGTTGTTCTTTGCCAACATGCTTACGAGTGTGTATCAGACCATTCTCCTCGTTATGTAGTCAACATCTAATACGCCACGTGAAAGTTGTCTATTTGAGGGAAGCGGTTTTATATTTGGCAAATATTCGTTTGCTCTCCCAGGTGTAAACACTGGCAGTAGCCGTCACACCACATGCTTCTCCTTCTGGAGATCTCTCTGGATTTTCAGTTATATTCCTGCAGCCAGGAACATGTGGCAATGGAAGCAAATAACGATACAGTATCCCTGTTGTGGGGGGGTATTACGTGAACTTACGGAACATATATGGGACATGCATCGTCCAACATGTGCCGTGAAAGTGAAATCTCACTGCTGCAAAAACCTCAAGTCAACTGTATAAAAAATTAAATATATATTGCTAAAATAGTTCGTCTATTTTCCAAAAACGTTAACCATGAAAAATGGATAGGGACATTGCTATTGATCAGGTATATCCACTGGTTTCCCAGCCTCATGGTCAAATAACGGTCTGACCGATACAATTTAAAAATGTTATCTGAAATCACAGGAGTGAAGAAGAGTCAAGGAGATCTGAATTATTTTTGTAACTGACAAATCCCCTGGAAGGCAGCTACTATTCTGTCTTCTGCACCAGTTCTTTCAAGTGAATTTTCCTCTTGCCATCCTTGCTTTACATCTATGTTAAACTAAACAGTCCTTCACAATAATTCATTAGCTCTTCAAACTGTTTATTAAATTGTACATACATCCTTTTCTTAGTTTTTGTATGCTTGTCTAGTCTTTAAATGTTTTATAATCCTTTCTAAGGTCATTATCCTATTCTTTTTAGAATATTGCTATCCTTTATATTCTAACCATCTATAGTTTCATTCTGCTCCCTTGGACATTTTATTTGATTTATCTGTATCTTGTATTATTGTTTTATGTGTACAAGCTGCTTTAAATTAATCGCCTCCCCCAGTGGGATTAATAATGTTGTATGAGCATGAACTATTTCACACACATCAAACATAAGTATACGCTTTAAAGGCGTTTATTAAAAAATATAGCTCTCAGCGGAAGAACTTGAGTCAGTGGTGGGTGGAATCTGCAAAAGCGTATGGAAAATGCAAATACATTCAAGATCTTTCTCTGAAGTACACACACATTAAGGAAATTTAAGTTGTTTGTATACATGAATTCACCAGATTACTATTGAGTGGTATACAGCACCATTTAATATCTCTTTTAGATTACTGTTATCTTCTTTTCAAATGGGCCCTTATATACTTGGTATAGGTCAGTGTAAAATTCCCTTTTCTGAACTTTTATTCCTTACTCCTCATTACTACACAGACAAAAATCCCATGGATATATTAGTTTTGAATAGTGATTTATCGGTTAGACAAGGGAGTTACTTCCTGATGGAAACGCGGTTCTTCCTTGTTATTTGTCAGCCTGTAGACCCGACAGACAGAGCTAATTTTATTTTCATAAGGGAGTGTTGAATGAATTGATAGTATGCTGATATGTTTGCTGCCTGGACTTTCCTAATAATTGCCTTATCCTCACAGGTCTATCTTTATACTTTGAAGATGGCCATGACGATTTGGATGACTGTGAGTACATTTTTATTTAACAATTTAAACAGTAGCTGGGTTATTTCTTTTGCATATCTGTGGAATTTTGTTTTCTTTGCATTCAGCTCAAACGAAATGTTACCTTTGGTGTGAGATACATGGAAAATAGAAGTATCATCTTTACGGGCAACCCAGCTTGCCCATGTGAAATATAAAGCCGCCAGCAGCAATTCTGGATTTTACACCATGCTATTATTAGCTGTTATACAGATCAACAGTGCCTGTTGTCTGTGTTGGTTGGGTAATGAAACACCATTTAAAACCATCTGCAAAACCAGTGGGTATTTTGGCTTGAATATTAAGTGTAATAATCATTAAGTCTTAACCATTTCTGCTGTGTTCACACTTTGGAGGTTCTTAATTCTTGACATTTAGTCTGAGTCAGTATCTTCAACATGGCACTGTAACTATTGTGGTGCATCTGTCAGTCCTCATTCAAATGTTTTGTTTTTGTAGGCCTTCTCTGTGAGTTTCAGAGAGAGTATCAGTGGTTGAGTTCCTGTAAAACGATCTTTATTTCCACCCCGCAGTTGGATTTGATGACTATGGTTCAGAGTGTGATGGCATTCGCATCACAGCCTTCCTTGATGCAGGACAGGACAACCTAACTCCTCTTGGGAGGCTGGAGAAGTATGCCTTCAGCGAGAATGTATTTAACAGGTAACAAGAGCCCTATAGCAGGTTGTTAACACAACACGGAAAATATACACCGGGATGTTCATGAGAAGTCATCCTGTTGTCATATTTTCTAATGTGAAGTAAAGGTACTGTTGGATGGAAAACCGGGATTTGTACACATTTAACACTGACCTGATAAAGCTTCATCCAGAAATCTGTTCACTCTTAGCATTCCTTACCACTACTACAAGTTGGTGCTTCACCTTCTTCTGGTGAAGCCATGAGATGATGCAGCCAGATATTTAAATGATGTAAAATATGATTTGATTTTATAGGAGTAAAATGTAACCTGTTCTGGGAGAAGGTCTGTTAGTGTTATTTATATTGATATAAGCAAGAAAATGAATTATTTGCTCTATGTAAAGAAAGTTTACAGCGAACTTAACATTCATGTTAATGTTTAATGGCTCAAATATCTAAATGGTATAATGTTGCACAACAATACATTGTTGCTGTTTTGTGTTTTGTTGCCTCACATTCAAAGGTTAAATTATCCTGAATAGTGGATAATTTGTATGATAGACCACAGTTTGTGAAATTTCAAGATAAGATTTGACATATTGTACAATCACAAATCATCACTATGTGTTTTATCACAGTCATCTTGACAGTTGTCTGCATTCCTGTGTATTTACTAATCGCATACCTGCTATAACTCCAGTGATTTAATGCAAAAAAAGGCTTAATGTTGAGACAAGGGTGTCTGAACATTAGTGGAAAATACTTTGTGTTTTAATGTAATGCTTTTTGATAATAATCGCTAATAGAAATCTCAGGGTGCTTTTAAAAACCAATTAAGTGCATTATAGTTAAAAAAAAGAAAAAAAGAATGCTGTTCAAACATTTAATACCGCTCTGTTGTCCTAAAACAAATTAGTTAGTTCCAGTCTGCAGTCTGCTTTTTTGCTCAACTTAGCAGTGGTCAAGCCCTACTGTCATTTCCATGTACATGTGTGTGTTATTTACTTGACAGCTCTGTCAGTGCTCCGTGTGATGCTGCAGTCACACAGCACATGCAGACATGGACAGGCATTTGACTAACATGACACTCGGTTGTTTTCTAGGCAGATTGTGGCTCGAGGACTGCTTGATGTGCTTCGAGAGTTCAGTGACAATGAAAATGACTTTATCAGTGTCATGGAGACGGTGGCCAGAATGTCAGAAGATGGAGGTAGATGTATTTTTCATGCCTCAACATAATTCTGTGCTTTTTGATTTAGCTCTCTATCTCTAAGCTTTCAATACCAGTTTAAATAATGTTTTATATGACATGTTTGTTTTTTGTTTTTTTATCAGTATATAACCTCTTTGATCTCACACTTGAATATAATGTATTAGCATAATGAGCTAAAAACTATGAGGTTTGATATAAGCGTGATATCAGACTCCAGAGGGTAAAAAAATAATGTAGAGAATTTAATCTTTTAGAACAGATGTTCTAAATTCTGTTTCATTATGTTTGTAGAATGACATTTTGCTTCAATGTATGTGTGCAGAGCCCACAGTGCGAGCTGAGCTGATGGAGCAGGTCCCCAACATTGCCATGTTTTTGCATGAGAGTCGGCCCAACTTCCCCGCAGCATTCTCAAGATATTTGGTACCCATTGTAGTCAGATATCTCACGGATCCAAATAACCAGGTAAGTTTCAGATTTACTGATTCTCTTAATGGTAATTCAATGAAAACAGTTTTTACTTCTGGTCAGGAAGACGAAGTAAGGGTCAGTAATCTTTTGTTGGATGTCAATTTTTTCGTAGGTCTTTACCTCTTCTTCTTTTTCTTACCCAATAAGAGATGGAGGGAAAAAATATATCCACAGATGTTGTTTATTTGGTGTTTCAAAATTGCTTTATAACTTCCTCGTCTTTTCAGGTGCGGAAAACCAGCCAGGCAGCATTGCTCGTTCTATTGGAGCAGGGCCTCATTTGTAAAGCTGATATGGAGACCAAAGTTTGTCCTGTTTTGCTTGAACTCACAGAACCCAGCAGTGACGATGACTACAAAATCGAGGCAGTTGCTGTAAGAAACCACTATTCTAGTTTTTCTTCAGTCTATAAGTTTAGTAAAACTGGTCTGTTGCATATTGTAAGGGAAATTTGCTTGCATCGAACTGAGCTGAAAACTGCATGGTATGAGATGGTTGTTCCGATAAAGGTTCCAGTTTTGGAAATGCCCCTGATCCTAGCTAAAATACTGGATAGGGTACTAGTGAGGACATAAGTGTAAGTGCTTAAACACCTTAAGTGCTTTATAAAGCTGAACGGATATTGTACTTCATAAGTAGCCAATATAAACTGCAAGCAGAAGTCGGCAAACTGAAATTTGTCCTAAAAGTCCAATTGGTGACAGTTGAAATATGGCAACTTTTAAAGTAATTGTGCCCAGATTAAATAGCTTTTCAGTTATAGTTTCCCAGAAATCCGTTCTACTTTGCTCCTCCTAAAAAGCAGTCTATACAGCAAATTACACTGTGCTGCCATTGGCAACTGAAGACTTAGAGCAAAGAATGGATTTCTGTGAATGTAACATCAGTCAGAGATTTCTAAGTTTCAGAACTTTGGCTATATTTTCAACTGCAAAATCCCACCAGAAGAACTGTGTGAAAGTTTGTTAATATACACGGCTTTATTATAGAAGTGTGGCATTGGTGTTGTGGATTTCAACACCTGCAAACTTAAACCCATTTGAATGTCCATCAGATGAAAGAACACAATGTGTCGACTGGGTCAAATAGAGTAAAAACGGGGAACGACACTGACTGATCATTGACTGATATCATTCAGCGTCCTTAGTCTCATTCTGTAGCCGGTCTAAAATACAGGGATGTGATGAAAGGACTGGATTCTGATTTCCTCTATTTTTTGTTGGGAACCCTTTTAAATTCCAATTTTATTTAATAAGACAAGAAACTATCTGACACTACCTGAATCATCAGTATGGGGGAAACAAACTTGAGCTCAAATCTAATTGTGCTTCCTTAAGCAGCAACAATTGCATCAAAGACTTCCAGTAAGAGGAAATACATTTCTTACATCGCTGTGGTAGAAAGTAGAGTTTCTTTAGATTTCATAAACTTTTATTTGTCGTACATGATCGAATTTTAAAGGTTCAAATTTGCATTTGTTTAATTATTAAATACAATCTGCATGCAATGTAGATTGTGATGGAAAGGCTCACACTTCAGTATTTTTATTTTCTTCTTGCATTTTAATTTAGGGTTAGGTGTCCCCTAAATCCATTTTCTTGTCTAGCCTCCCCACCCACACAAGACCTGCTCCTCCTAACATTTTCCATATGTCTTGTTTGACAGATCATGTGTAAAGTTGTCACCATGTTGAACAAAGACACAGTGGAGCATCTGTTGCTGCCACGCTTCTGTGACCTCTGCAGCGACGCCAGACTCTTTCAAGTCCGCAAGGTAAGGACCTCAAAAAGCCTTTTCATCTACACCATATGTAAACATACTTTTAAAAGTCTGATATTTCTTGCGATTGTTCAAGATGTTCCCTCTTAGACCCTAGTAACCACTTAACAGCTGTTACTCATTCTCCCAAGATAAATTCGATAACAGGGAAAGCCAGCCTTAAATCTGCTTTGCACATCACATTAGTGGACACTACGCTCTTGTTTCCTGTGAGGAATGTTAATTCTCTGACTCTAACTGTTGCCAGGGAGGTATTTGGAGTTGCATAGGTGGTCAAATATTGTGAACGTCTTTTCACCTCTTTTGTGATCATAAGACTTTTTATGCCTTTGTATTATCCTTATTTCCTCTAAAACTACACACTCATGTTCTTATTGTTTTTGCTGCTTAATGCTTGCCCCCAGTTTAAGAAAACAAATCCTTATTTCACAGTCACAAGAGTTTATTGTAGGTTTCTGATTGAATCCCCGCAATTGTCGGGAGTATCAGTTTTTCATTTTTATATAGAAATTAAATTCATGTTGTTTGAGTACTGCTGGAGCGAGAAATTCATACTTTCAAATTTCTTTGTTTGTTCATTATTCTGTTTTTGTTCTATATTACAGGTCTGTGCAGCCAATTTTGGAGAGTTTTGTTCTATCGTGGGTCAGGAGGCAACAGAAAAGCTACTGGTGAGAAGCTCCGTAAATTATTTTCTTTAATTGAAACATCCAACCCCATGTTTGTGTCATCATTATCTAAAATGAAGAGCAAGCGTCAATGTCCTTCAGGAGTTTTCTTTCCGGAAAACCTTGAACAAAAACATCTCGTCACCTCTGTGTGATTTCAGTGTAGTTGAAGAGTGCTATATTTCTATGTATCGCATTTGCTTTTCATTGATAGGGCAGGCGTCTCTTTTCACCTAAGAGTTGACAAATCCCCTTAGGTCAATATCAGCATCGACTTACATTGAAGTGGTTTTGTTTTAATGTAGATGCCCAAGTTCTTAGACCTGTGCTCAGACAGTCTGTGGGGCATCAGGAAAGCCTGCGCCGAGTGCTTCATGATGGTCTCAAATTCCACCTCTCCAGAGGTGCGACGTGCAAAATTGTCCCCCCTGTTCATCAGCCTCATCAGTGACCAGTCTCGCTGGGTAAGACACACTCACATGAACAATGGTAATGTGTGTAACGTCCTTTGACCTGTGATGAAATTAGAGCAGTTGTTGCTTAGATTTAGAATTGAGAACCTTCTGCTTTTTACGGATTCTAGGCCTTGTCTGGTTGTTTGCTTATTCACACTAACCAAATGTTAAAACATAAATAGGGTGTGTAGTATTTATTGGGCTTGGCAGCCTATGATAAACTGCGACTCTGAGGAAATTTTGCACCCATAATTCTGAGCAAATTTTGTCATAAAATGAAAATAAGCTCCAGAGATATTAAAAATATTTCTTGCAGCCCAACTAATAGATATCCTTTTGCCCGGCTTTTAGGTAAGACAGGCTGCGTTTCAGTCTCTGGGACGTTTCATCTCCACCTTTGCCAATCCGTCTAGCACAGGCCTTCACTTCAGGGAGGATGGCTCCCTCCTGGAGGTCACCAGGTGTACATTAGACAGGTAAGACTTTGTGACCTTCATCACCACCAAAACAAATAGAATGCATTTACATCCGATGAGGTAATGGTTTGCTTTATCGAATCAGTTGATTCTTTTGGGATTGTTCAAATAACGTTTGACTTATTATTGTTGCACGCACTGTTACCATAATAGCATGCTGTGACATCACACACAAACACACACACACCCACACACTCACACAACTGTGTATGAATTTTATTAAAGCTGTATTTTTATGACTGTAGTTAAACAATAGAATTCCTCTGTAGTTATATAAATGTTGTATGATCAGTTCACACCAGGCTTTACCTGTTTGTATAAAATAATTACCAAAATAAATAATAGTAATAGGATAATAGGAAGAATTGTCTCTGTTTGCCTCAAGATCATGGCATGTTTATATATATTAACTTGAGTTTTCCTGCTCCTTACATTTCAGCGACTGCTCACTGAACACTCTGAACTGCTCAGACATCAGCAGCTGCCACAGAGAAAGAACCATGGCTCACACACCTCCCAATCAGGACGGTCGTGCCACACCGTCTCCAGAACACGTGTTGACAGCTGACAGCGAGGACATGCACTTCGACAACAGCCACATGCCTGTTGCTAGAGTGATGCACGGCAGCTTCTGTCATATAGTGTCAAGCATTATCACCAGCCCCACAACCACAAACAATGCTAAGAACACAAAAGAAATGGAGCACACAGATGAGAACTTTAACTCTTTTAACTACTGGAGATCTCCTTTGCCAGACATCAGCGAAGAAATTGAGATGCTAAATTGTCAAAAATCAGTGGAGGTGACTGAAAAAGAGGAAAGGAAAGAGCAGGAGTTGGAGGAGGAGCAGCAGCAACCCAAAAACTGTTGTCCTGATTCTATGTCCAGCCCTGGCAAAGCTACCAGTGACCAGATCCAGATGGTTTTGGACCGTTTGCAGCCTCACATGGATGACCCTGATGTGCAAGGTAGGTATTAGCCAGAGTGCAAGTGTGATTAGCTGTAGACTTTGTCCATTAGATTGAACCTTGTATGTGACTTCACCTCCAGCTCAAGTCCAGGTGCTCACAGCAGCTCTGAAGGCAGCCCAACTGGACAGTCCAGGAGATGACTGTCCAGGAGATGACAGTCCAGTAGATGGCAGTCCATTCGATGACAGTTTGACAGAAGACAGCCCACCTGAAGCCCATTCAGAAGAGCAGCCCGAGAGCACCATTGACAGTCCATCTGTGGAGAGCCGCTCGGTAGAGGATCAGTCAGAGACTGATCAGAGTCCTACAGATATGGAGAAATCGTTAGACGCTCAAATAGCCTTGGAGTCGAGCCCCGTCCAGGAGCGCGGGGATGAAGAGACACAGACGGAGCATCTAGAGGACCAGCAGGACCAGGATGAGTCTCCTCCCGACTCCCCTCTTCTTGTAGGAAACACTTTTTACGTTGTGTTAAATCAACAGCTGCCATTTATATGGCTGAACAGATATATTAGAGTCTAAGTGGATTTATACCCAACAGAAGTGGTTAATGGGAGCCCTCCAGTAGATTTCTATTGCTTATTCTCTTGATCATTCTTATATCGTTCTGCTTTCATCTATCCACCTCAGTTGGATTTTGCGGTGCATTGTGTTGGCTAGAATTGTAATCTGTAGCTGCAATGAAACTCCTATAATATACGGCTATAAATCCAGCTTTAGTTCTAATTCTGAAAAGCAGCTGAATATTCTAACATCCTTAATGTGCCGTTAGTTTCCTTGTTCTCTAAACTTTTGTGGGAATTTGTGTCCAGGAGTCTGAACTCATTGAGAGAGTGGAGGAGGAAGAAAGGGAAGATGGTGCTCACAGCCCAGTACCTGACGATAGGCCTAAGATCCAGGTCAGTCATTCATCCTGGAAGTATTGATCAGACCGTGGCTGTTGCTATTGATTGGCTCAAACCAAGGTTAAACTAGATCCTCCTCATGCACTTCCGTTCCTCGTTGATCACCAAAGTTTTTAATCTCACTCTGTCCTCAGAATGTCATCCCCCAGCAGCTGTTGGACCAGTACCTCTCTATGACAGACCCGGCCCGGGCCCAGACCGTGGACACAGAGATAGCCAAGCACTGTGCCTTCAGCCTGCCCGGGGTTGCTCTCACTCTGGGACGACAGAACTGGCACTGCCTCAAGGACACATATGAAACTCTCGCCACAGATGTGCAGGTAGGCAAAAAATAGGAAATTAGGAATGTAGTGTGGGTTTAGATTTGTTGTTTAACTCCAAGGTAAGCGATAGAATGGCTGCTGAATGTAAAGCTCAATATTTAAAGTATTTCAATTTAAGGGTAAATTATTTGGATTTTGGATCTCTACAATTTATTTTTGTTAAGATTTTGAACTTAATCAAAAACCGAACTAGTGGTGTGAGACAGAATCCAGTAAACTGCTGTTCATGATGTGTTTTATATATAAAAGAACTCTACCCAAATGACAAACAAGCTGCTGTGGTCGTATCAGATGTAAGAATTCTCACGTTTTCCAAGCCATTGTGCTTTCTTATGCTTTCCACGTGAACTCCAAATGTGATGCTTGAACATGTTAAAAAAAAAATACATGAGAAGAAACGTTACTTCACTTGACGGCAGCTGAAACAGTTTAACAGAAAGTCACACACTGTCTCTCATTACTTCACCGCAGCATTGAATTTCTCTTAGCATGGCATCACTGTATTATACACTGATGAGTTTTCTCAGTAACATTTAAATGCAAGCAAGTTTACATATTGTTTTATTTATTTTACCTTAATTTAACCAGGAAGCCTCATTGAAATTTAAAATCACTTAAACAAGTAGCAATCAAACATTTTAAAATGCGACAAGTACATGGTATACAAAAAAAAATCCATAGTAACAAGAACTGTTCATACATAGTCACCCCTCAAGAAAAACAAGCACCTGTCTCCATCGCCACATTCTTTATGATATATTTTATGACATTCTTTAAAGTTATTAATTGATAAGAGTTTATCCGATTTTTAGATCGGTTCGTAAGTTGTTTTATACTGCATAGTAGGAATCTTTTTTTTTTTTTTTTTTTCCCCAATCTGTGGAAACACAGCGTACATTGAAAATCATTCTCTTGGAAGCGCATAACTGGTAACTACCAGAGCTTCCCCTTATCTAAGATGGCATCTTCTCATCCAAGATAGATGGATATATTATATTAATTCAGACATTTCATTATGAGTGGCTGGTGCTCTAATCCCGTTATGTGTTGTTTCTCCCTCCTACCTTCCTGCTCTCAGTGGAAGGTGCGGCGCACACTGGCTTTCTCCATCCATGAGCTTGCTGTCATTCTGGGTGACCAGTTGACAGCAGCAGACCTGGTGCCCATATTCAATGGTTTCCTCAAAGACCTGGATGAAGTCCGGATCGGAGTGCTAAAACACCTCTATGACTTCCTCAAGGTGAGATTCTGATTGTTAACACTGCTGATCTGAGTGTGATAACATATCAGCTGTGTTATAATGGAGACAGATGACAAAGCAGGGGTTCAGTTGAATACTTTTGAGTACAATGTTTTGCATCAGGTTTGTTGTAAAGGTTATGAAAGTCTGATTGATTGCTTTAACTGGTTGTCCTAGATAACTGAACTGTTCTGTGTGCTTCCTGTTCCAGCTGCTGCAAGCAGACAAGAGGAGAGAGTATCTCTACCAGCTGCAGGAGTTCATGGTGACGGACAACAGTCGCAACTGGAGGTTCAGATATGAGCTTGCAGAGTACGTGCCCTTTTGCTCCACCAATGTGGCAATAATTAAGTTTAGACTCTCTTATCCAGATGACCTCAACAGTGTTTTGCTCATAGACACATTGGCAGGGATGTATTTTGCTTTTATAGCACTACAAATGTGTTTGAGGCTTTTAATTTCATTCTCAGATTAATTTGAATTTTCCACAATAGAATATTCAATACTGTAATTAATTCAGTGTTGATTCAAGACACTGGATAAACTCTCAGACCTGTTTGCTGGTTTCAAGGGTTTTCTCTGTCCCCTCCAGGCAGCTGATCTTAATCATTGAGCTGTACAGCCACTACGACGTGTATGACTACCTCAGACAAATAGCTCTCACACTCTGCTCCGACAAAGTCTCAGAGGTCAGATGGATCTCCTACAAACTGGTGAGAGTGCATTGTTTTTTGTTTTTGCTGGTGTAGGGAATATCTGATTAGAAAAAAGTTGTGACAGATGACATATTCCGCAAAATTACCTAAAGGAAAATTATTATTAAATGAATGCCCTGGCTGAAAGTTGTAGCTGATTAATTGTATGCTGCCTAACACTGAAGTGTTGTCATTCAGAAGAATTACACATCTACATTCTTATTTGCGTCCTATTCCCTTTTTTGCTACAACAATGACAACAAATGACTTGACAAAATTCTGGGAACAGGATCTCTCACTAGACTGTGGACGATCTAACCATTTAAACTCACTAGATGAAACTAGAATCTCCCTCACTGACACCAATCAGTCCTGTCTGTTCAGACTGATTGGTCAGTGTCTCACTTCTTAACAAGGTTTAATGGAAATCAGCTCCGTAGTTTTGGTAGTTTTATAACATTTTTCCAAATCTGTTATTGCTAAAGAAAGTAGAAAACCCTGAATACTCTTAATCAGGATTAACTCCAAGATGTAAGGGCTTCTTCCTTGGCTTATGTTTGAAAACACGTTCTGAGTTCGTATTTTGCTCCTCCTCTGTTATCTTCAAATGTCAACCTCTGAACTTCATAAAACCGGAAACGGTGCCCTTCTGCTGATTTTCGTATAGAAAACCCCTCTTGAGTCATCACTCCTTGTGTTCCTAGGTTGTGGAGATCCTCCAGAAGCTGTACACATGTGGGGCCGATGATCTGGGCTTGAATTTCATCAATGAGCTCACTGTCAATTTCTGTCACTGTCCAAAGTGGGTGGGACGACAGGCATTTGCCTTCATCTGCCAGGTTAGTGGTGCTCGTCTAAAAAGACAGCCGTCAGCCCACCTGTTGGTTCACCAAACCAGTGTTTGAATAATGAAATGTTGTCTGGAGCAGTGGGACAGAGAGAGCTTTAGATTCATTTATACTTCTTTCAATGTTTTAAATTCCATTTGAGTTGAATCTTCCACTAAATCATACTTTTAAGTTCTTGATGAAAGGCATTCATAAGTCAAATACGTTACTTTCAAAAAAGATTCAAGATTCAATTCAAGATTTTTATTTATCAATTTTGCTATACGCGCTGGACTTAAATAATAATAATGATACTGAAATAATGATACTTGATGTCATTGTATGACATTACTAACTGGGTACAGATGAAAAACTGACTGTTTTTACAAAATCTAATATTTAAGTGGAAAGTTTTCAGCGCCAGATTGTCCACATGTGTTAGTAGCTTTGTTTTCTGTCTTAGCTGCAGGTTTCTTTTATGTCAGTGGTTCCTGCTCACAAATGCCTCGTGGCTCTTTCCTGTGTTCAGCAGTGTGTTTTAATGTGTTCTTGTATTTCCTGCAGGCTGTGGTGGAAGAGGACTGCATGCCTTTGGAGCAGTTCAGTCAGCACCTTCTACCCAGTCTGCTCAGCCTCTCCTCAGACTCAGTGGCCAACGTCCGCGTACTGGTGGCCAAGGCGCTACGGCAGAGTGTCATGGAGAAAGGTAAGACACGAATAAATTAAATGATTAACGCTTTTTTTTTTAGTTTCATGCAAATCCCTTAATAAGACCATATAGGTCTGTCAATACTGTGTAGCCAGGGTTGCAAACTAGTATCTCTCAAGAAATATCACAATTATATTGGTTTCACTATTATTATTATTATTACTTTCATATACTTAATGAAAAATATTGATTTCTTGTTTGAAAAAGAAGTTAGGAGAAAAAAGGAACAAAATCTTGCCGTCTATGTAGAATAAAGGGATAAATACTACGCTGTGGAGGATTTTTATTTTTTTATTTTCTTGAGATCAGAACATCTGAGCAGCATGTATTTTGTTCTTGACTTATTTTCAGGCAGATGTTAAAATAATAATAATAACTTTACTACTATAATTTAATAATTAGTGGTTGAGGAGAAATCTCATCATAGTAAAAACAGGATTGAACATAAGGCGGATATCATCTGCTGCAGTGCAAAGGACAGAAATGAGCTAATTCAGTCCAGCATAGTTAGAAGATTAAAGCATTTAAATGTAATCCAATGGTGGTTGGAACACACATAAACACAAACCTCTAGTTCACCATTTAAAGGCTCCTACAGTTACGTGTCTGGCAACATGGAATGGATCCTACCAAGGGACTATTCATGTTTACAGCAGGAAGAATTCTACTCTAATTGATTTACAGATTCTGGAAGTCAGTCTGTCCAGGCTCACCCTCTGACCCATAAATGACTGAATCCTGCGTTTTGTTCACAGCTTTCTTCAAGGAGCCTGGCTGTGCCTACTCTGACGAGCTGGAGGAGACTGTGATGGCTCTGCAGTCGGACAAGGACAGGGACGTCCGCTTCTTTGCCAGCCTGGACCCTAACAAAGGCCTGATGGACACGGCCCCCCTAATCTAGCCCCGTCAGCCTGGTCCAACTACAGCCCACATGCCTGTCTACCTACCTACCTGTCTGACTGCTGCACAGTCAGCATAACCCGCAACACCAGCACCCGACCAGATCCTCAACCACTCGCCTGCTGGGCAGAGCTGCACCCTTGACCACTCGAGAATCATATCAGATGTTCAGATGACAGTGTAGAAGTGCGAGCAAGCTCAGACGACACGACCCGGTTTCTGGTCGGGCATTAAGCAGCGCACATTGCATTCACAACACAAAGTGTGTTCTTCTCAGAGATTTCAGCAGATGAGCAGGACTCAAGAGTTAAGCTGCGCCACATTGTGGGAGCTGCTACTGCATTGATGCCTGAACTTCAGCCCCCCCCTCCCTCCTCCACACTAACATGGACTCAGTCCCTCCCCAGTCAAAGACTTGTAAAACTATGACAGGCTCCTTCTCTCCAAAGCTAGTCATAAGCTCAAACTTAAATTGTTCAATAGATTTATTTTTTTCTTCCTCTAAAGGCTTTTTTGTGATTTTCTTTACAAACAAGCAGGCGCGGTCTGTCTGACTCCGACGTGTGCACTAACTCAGGGGGACTCATCTGAACCTTAACAGCATTACGAGCTCACTTGACAAGCAGCAGCTCCTGAATCCATCGTTTAAAAAAGAAAAAAGAAAAAAACTCCAGCAGGTCTGAGCGACAGACCAAACCAGCTATGTAGCTCTGCTCGCGCCTCTTTTTGTTCCTCCTAGATGCCTCTGTGGTCTCAGACGCTCTCCTCCTTGCCGTCGTCTGAGACGTCCTCTGGGTGGATGTCATTTCCCCTCCTACGTTCTTTCTCACCCTCTGCATTTCTTCACCTGGTCTCCGTGGGCCAATGAAACCACTACTGCTGCACAGAAGGAACGACGATTCTGCTACTCCGCTCAACTCTTGACTCAAACCCCCTCCACTTCCTCTCGTGTCTGTTTACCAAAAATGAGACACGGCAGCCGGAGACCAACTAAATACCTCTGTGTGGACATGACTGGCCAGTGTGTTGTACATGTGGGGGGACATCCTGGCTTCAAACTTGTTTTGAACCTTGCTGACAGGCGACTCTTTGCGTTCGGTGACGTGGGTTTGATCTGAGCATCTTTAACAGAGGCTCACAATGATGGAATAACACAGGAAGATGTGGATTATAGACAGGAGAGGAAGGAAGCAAGCACACTGTTGGAATATGCATGCCCCTCCCCCACCTCCCTCCCCCATTGTGTATAGTCTATTCCCTCTGGTTGACCCGATGTTGGGTCATGTGACCACGGTAGTGTTTAGCAGCTCTGACTCAGCAGATGTACAGCGGGATAAAGGAATGGCTGGGTCAAGAAACTGAAAGACGGTTCATCGTTATTTCCGTCTCGGTGGAAATATTTTAAGTATGAGGTAATCGAACTCGTGTGTGCAGCGTGACCCTGTTGAGAACAGTACATGTTAACGGAACCAAGGCCAGTGTGTGAATATTGGGAGCAGCCACCAAGTCACTTTTTTGTAGTCGATTAGAGCTCGCCGTTTTCCCTCTGTTGTAAATGGTAACCCCTCCCCACACCCTCATTTTTTTTTTTTTTGAAAATAGACGTCAACTTGAAGACTTAAGCTGATTTTGGTGTGTGCCGTGCATCTCAAGGTCTTTCTTACTTCGAAAGGAGAGCTCGCCGCGGTAATGGCGGCGTCGACTCGTCTGTCTGCAATTTGTGTCCATCTCATTTTTTTAATGTAGTAGAACAGTTAATATATACATTTTATGAAAATTATTTTTCTTTTCAATTATGCACCACTGTTCAAAGATTTTATATCCTAACTTTACAAGATTTACAACCTTTGTAATATTGAATGGTTTCTTTTAAAAAGACATTTTATGTAATGTTATTTTTAGTATTCTGTAATTAAAATGATGGATTAATATGTCTTGTTTCTGTTTTGTGTTCTGCATTGTTGACCAGTTGTGTAAGCTGGGTTTTTATTACTTTTTTGGGTCTTTATTAGATGTTTATTTTGAACACATCCATGTTGAAGCAGAGAATTTAGGGAACACGGATTTTGGAAATGAAAGACAAGCATTCAACAAAAACAAAGTCTTTCATGGATTTATGCAAAACGGAAAAAAATAAAGTTCTATATCCCTCGGTAAATCCTTTCCCCTAGATATGCAGGAAAATTATTAAGACAAGTTTGATACATTTTTTTTCTTCAAATGGAACCCAATTATTAATGCCACTGCAGGAAAGGGGGCATTGAGATTCATCCTTGTCAGTGTCGGTAATGGAAAGATCAATTCACATCCCCTCAAAAACAGCTGAACGAAATTTCACATGCTTTTTAGCTCCTAAAGTTGAGCAACTCCTCACTTTCTTCAGTTTGGATATTTTCACACTTTTATATCAGCATCCCATTTATGACAAATAGTTTCCTTTAATACACATCCGTACAAATTGTGTTCTCCAGTAGTGAAGGCATCGGGTTTCCATTGACAATTACTGGTCAGGATTTTGTATTTTTATTGAAAAAGTGTCTAACCTGTGTTCTGTTGTTTTTTCTATCCTCTCTGAACCTTTTTGCAACATGTATGCTAATTGCAGCCATGGATCCGCCTTTGACTTTGCATTATCGCCTCTAAATCATGCACAATTTAATTGTAAATAAAACCTCCATCATCAGGCTGACAATTGGGTTCCTAGAAGAACTGTTCTCCGCTTCTAGGTTCTTCATTGTGGGGATATGCTGCATTTGTTTAATTCTATTTGTAAACTTCCCCTTTGGGTTCAGCTGTCATTTAACACTTAATCATTTTATTCTGAATGATGATAACATTAATCTTCCTCTCTTCACTGATCAACATGTTGGTCTTCAAATGTCAGGGAAAATGCACCGTCCTTTTTCTTGATTTTTTCAAACCACGACCCTAAAACCCAAAGATACTTCATTGACGAATGGGATAAAAACCCATTTTCATATTTGAAATGGTAAAACCAGCAATGTGCAGCGGATGAGAACCTTTCACTCCTGTGCCTCAGGCTCATCTCCTTTTAAAGAGCAGCAGCTTGCGGTCCCATGTGGTGGTGCCAAAACTCTGGATGAGCTCCATGCCGCATTGACTCTCCATGTGCTCCCTGGCATGCTCTGCAATGTCGCCACGGATCTTCAGGGTCTTGAAGTGGTCAAAGTCTGAGCGGCCCAGCTTCCTCAGCCGCCGGGCTGCAGTGCGGTAGCACTTCCAGGGCTGAGCTTCAAGCAGGAGGTAGTGGCTGATGGAGGCCAGTCGAGAGAGCATCTGCAGCAGACCAGAGTCACCATGGTTTAAGTGGACCCACATGGTGACAGCCAGGCACAGACACAGGTGGAAGTGGGAGCAACTGTGCTGGTTGAGGTAACCCTGCAGATGCACGGAGTCTTTCATGATGTCCAGAGGGATGAAGGAGATGCTGCTTGGCAGAGGGTTTGTCTGCTGAGCCCGTTGAATCAGGATCTCATCCAGGTCAAAGCCGAGGAGGTGGACTTTGCTCCTATGTGACTCTTCATCATAGTCCTGCACCAGATGCTTGTACAAGGCTTTACTCAGTTCCTGCCGTTCAGAGGAGGGAAGGAGAGGTAAGTTGTGACCACCAAACGATTCTAACTTCATGCTTGACCATTAAAGGCATCATGGAAAAATGTGTAGGAAAATTATATGGTGAAATCAAAACAACTGAAAAAGTTACATCAAGTCAAAAGAGGGAGTTTAAGGGAAAAATTAGGTCAAATTGCTACAAGTTCTATACATCCAGGCGGTGCTCCTCTGTACAACATCCACATACCCCTGAATTACAGCCCACGTCCAGTATTAGTATGGTCTGTTGAGGGTCCCTGTAGCCCAGATCCCGAAGGAGTGTGGGTGGGATCAGACTCAGACGATTCTCCGGGGGATTGAAGGTATAATAATTTATAAAGTTTCCATACGGAGCAGATCCTGGATCATTTATTTCGTCAGCGGTACCGCCGCTCGGCGAGCATGTTGCCATCGTTAGAGTGCAGCTTCAAAATACGTCCGGGTGGAAACATAGATGTCATTTAAATAAAATAAAAAAAGAAACAACAAACCCCAGAGAAAGATATTTGGTTGTCCCACTTTATAGACACAAAACTACCAAGCGTGGCCAAATCCTGTCAGGTCTGTCATAATTCCTTTAGCACAAAACAAGAATCATGATGCTAAAAAAAATCATCTTTTTCACCATTAATAGGAACCAAAGCTAGGTCGAAAATAAATGTTAAAGCGTATTCACTCAAGACGTGATAGAACATTAAACTACTATACGGAAGAGGATTAGGGTTTCCTGATAATACATTTGTTTATTTTAGAGTTCTGAGTTTTTTCAGAAATCAAAATCAGACTCATTATTATATATATAACGAGCGGTGCTGAGTATAAAGTTATAAAAAACATAACTTTAAAAGTTAGAGTTCTCATAATAAATCAAGAAATGTAATCTGAATTCGCATAATGAAGTAATTTTTCTGGGTGACAGAGAGATCATAAGATGAATATCGACGTTAAAGTAGGAATTAGTAGGAAAGTAGGAAGTCCGAATTCAGACGAGCGAAAAAAAAATTAAGTAATTTAAGTCCTCCTGGTCAGAAGGGGGCGCTCTGATATTTGGCATTGGTTTTATCAGATGAACAGAAATGTCCCATCTGATTTGCCGTATCTCACTCACGAAAGCGAAGGATAATTAGCTTTAGTGCTAAGTTTTCATGCAGGTGTGCTGACATTGAGGAAACTACCGACTAGAAGCGCTAAAGAACATCATTTTATACCAAAGGGTAAGACGAAACAAATGTATTTGCTCTGAGATGATAAAGGCTTCAGGGGCTTAAAAAGTCAGTGAACTAGTATAACTGCTTGACCACAACTAACTGCTAGCTGGATTTTAGCATTACAATGAAAATGTCTTCCAGAGGACACAGACGAGCAAACTTTTATAAAACATTTAATTTGGCATGAAGTCTTGGACTGGTAGTTTAAAGTCAGCATAAACGTTCCAGGTATGTGTAGGTTTAGTGGGGTGTATCTACCAGAGGTTGTAAATGAGCCAGACAAAGTTTAACGAGGTTTATGATCCTGTCGAGAAAGATCAGTGTGTGAACATTTGATCAGTTTGGGTTTTTATAAAGAGAATTCCTGTATGTTATGTTGAAAATGACATGATCCAACGTGCCATGGTTGTTCAAAGATCAGAAATTGTGTTTAAAGATCAGAAATTGAGATGTTGGCAAAAACTCATATTGGCATGGTTGACTTGCAACAGAACTTGAATCGGTTGTAGCGAGAATGATTAAATGAAGCCTCATCTTAAATGAGGGGCGGAAGGAACAACAATTAAATGATTAAACCGGAGGTGATAAAATGCGCTTGAACTGAAAAAGTGGGTTGGAAAAATGTGAAATGGAGATAAGAGTAATTGTCGTTTGATTTGATAAACCCATTAATATTTGTATTTTATGTAGTGATAATCATTTTATTGTTTTTCTCTCAACAAAAAAATATTATTCGCAGGGTGCCATTTTTGTTACTTTACGTCCTAATAATCTTAAAATAAATAAACAGCAGTATAAACATAATCAGGGAGTGAGTCAATATCGTTTTTAAGTGTTGAATAATTGTAACCAATTGATGTGAAAATCATTATATATTTCTCATCTTGACTGTATGGAAATTCTGCAGTGTTAATGGAAGGATTATTCCAGCCTAATGCATTATTGCACAATTGCAGGTCATTCTGTATAAAAGTAAAGAAACATGTCACTATTGTAGCAGGGGGGCAAGTGGTGATTAGGTGATTCTAATTATCTTATACAGTATATTAATATTGTAATCCCCTTGGCATAGAATGCAGGGCAGTCTGTCTAATTTATTCACATGTTTTTTTGGGCGTAACTCAAAAACTCTTCAGTTTCTTCTCATAAAACTTCAAATCTATGCTGGAGTGGTGCCTATTGGTATTTTTAATATTTCGGATTTTTGTATTTGTAGAGAAGATTTAACTTTTAAATTATTTTGTAGTAGTTTTTCCAGTGACACTTTACAATATTAAATATATCTTCAAAAGATGTTCATACAAGTCAACCATATACTGGAATGATGCATTTCACTTTTTAAAAAAATGTTAGTATTGGCATTTCCACGACAACAATCTAAACCGATTCTTGATAGTGACTTTCGTTTTCTAAGCTTATCTTCAGCTTATCCTTCACCTACAAATGTTACTCACAGAATTTCAGAATGTATTTGCTGTCATTATTAGTCTGAATATTTATTCAAAATTATTTTCTACAGGATCTAGCTCAGAAACCTATGAAGTATTTTGATACCTAACATCATCAGCAGTTTCAGTTACAATTTGAAATTAGTTGTAAACTTATTTAGCTTTATTATTTAATAATACTACATAGTAGTAACTTTTCCATCATCACTGTAAGTTACTAGGATAAGGATAACATTCTCTGTGGCTGCCCTGACGTGGATGTCATGGTTTAATTTTGTATAAGTTTTATACAAAGATATTATTCATAGTGTTACAATCAAAAATGTTGCTTTGTTATTGTCCACATCCTGCATTGGTTTAAAATCCAGGCTTAACCTGATCGCAACTAAAATCTAAGGATTTTTTTTACATCTTCATAATATTTCATCCAAATCAGCTCAGATCTTTGAGTAATCCTGCAAGTCAAGTTAATAAAGCCACAAAAATCTTAACCTTTCTGCCTGTAGGGAAAAAAACACATCATATATGATAAACTTCCTGTGTACTCAGAATGAATCAGTAAAACGGTTGAAAAGCAGCGACCTACAGTGACCTTGTCGCCCTGTCCTTGATTCATCCAGGATCCTCATCATGGTGTCTGGAAAGCGCTTAGCAGACATCGGCTATAAGGCATTCTCTGCCTCCATGATGGTTCTGACGGCCTACGGAGGCTACATGTGTGTGATGCGAGGTTACCGCTACATGCAGAAGCAGCAGCAGCTGAAAGTGGCGGCAGAAAACCAGGACCCTGAAGTCATCAAAGACTGAATTCAGATGGACCGCTCATTTTGAATCCTTTTGTTTTTTTGGGTTCATTGTCAAATCATGAAGATGTTTGTTCTTCTCAGGACGGTTGTGAGATTTCACTGAGGAAGATGTGTACGTAAAAATGTCACCAAACACATTAAACATGAATTATTTTTGCAACAGCAGCCTGTGCAAAAAGAAAATAATGTTTTGAGTGACAATATTTCATGATTAAAGACTGCTGTTTGTATTATATTATATTAAATGTCTTGAAACCTTCTCAGTTGAAAGTAGTTTTTTAAACAGGAGGATAACAAACATGTTTCTACAACAGACTATATTTGGAAATACATTTTTACAAGGCACTCAAACAACAACATTTAATATTCATACCTGGATCCTCTGGGCAGTAACGTCAAACTATCTTATAAACATTTTGGTCTCAGGAGAAGTAGTAAAAAAAACAACAATAAAACCGAAAAATGTCACAAATAATGTGGTTAAAAGGTAAATCCAGCGTAGATCACAAAGGACAGAAACTTGAGTGTATTTTAACATTAAAGTGTGGTACATCTTGTCACTGATGAGGCCACAGCCATAATATTATTAATATTTATTAAACCTGCTGTGACCTGACCGACTGGTAGTCCGAAGGCCCGAAGAAAAACACAGCGGCCGTCTGGCCGTTTAGATCCAGTGTGAATTAATCACGTTCATCTGACCAATAAAACTGGGAGAGATCGTTGAAACTGGCTTGTCGTCTGCCAGCAGGTAAACCCATCTGTAAAATAAAGCTATGCAAATCACTGATTTCCATATCATCTCAGCTTTGTGTTGAACGCAAGAGTACAAATGTCCGTCAGCCATCACTTCACCAGCGCGTGGCTCCGGCGCTGGAAGGTCACAGTTTGAGCGTGCAGGTCTGAACCTCACATGTTAAGGGAATGTCATGTAACAAACAAAGCTCTAGGGCGACTGGAAAGGTGCATAGCAGGGTGCTCCCCTCAGTGTCACCAGCTGCTGTGGTTCTGCAATCGGGCTCTAGCCACAGCGAAGTGACCATTAGTGCCATTTTCTCCTTTGGGACACAGAGGAATCTTGTAGTTTTCAATGGGCTGGTGGTTCGACTCAGGCTCTTCGTCTGAGCTGCTCTCGACGTCACTGCGGACGTCGTTGCACACCTAGAAGGTAGGGATAAGGGACAGAACACCCATTAGGTCTGCAGGAAACACTGATAAAGAAAACTCTAACTGTAGAAACTCTTTATTGAATGAATCACATTAACTGTGTTGTCATTTTTAGGGAGGGGTTGTTCAGAGTAACCATCCATCTGTGATGATGTTTCTCCCGGAGCATATCTGAATGTGCTTCAAACATTAAACACACAACGTAGTGCCTTTTAATATTCCGAAGAAGTTTATATAGGTTTAACTTTTTTATTAGTTTTCCCATCTAGTTTTAAGGAGACTCTAAAGGTTGATCATCTTCTCTATGGCATAAAGCCAAAAGGATACACTGCTCTGAACTCACTAAAGGAGCGGAGGAAGTGTCGTAACCTGACGCATTTGTTGGAATAATCCTTGCAGGGGGTCGGGGAGGATATATCATCCCTGACCCTGGTGTTAAATATTGTAGTTTAACTCAATTTTAAGTCTAAACTGGAAGAGTTCCGATCCCTCTGCTCCTGGAGGAACTCAGTTTGTGCTGGTGTGGAAGGACCGTAACTTAAACGCAAACTGAAAGTCTCCTCATCACTGAGAACAAGAGTAAATAATCCTTCTGATATTAAATATCCACTGGATAAAAGAAATAGTAATAATTATGTGGCATATTAAGAAGAATAGATGTGATGAATGCCTGAGTATAAATACGGATGTGTTCATCATGACCACAGGGTGGTGCAGCGGGACACTGCTGTCATGCTCCTGCATAATGAGAAACAGTTGGACACTCATGACACCGTTAGTCATCATTTATAACTCCTGGGTGAACCTTTGGGTTTTCCTACTGCGACTGTTGTTCCATTAATGCCACTGGAACTACAGGAAAGTGGGTAAGACTCATGGAATGGTGTGTGATAAGAACCGCAGCAAAGGACGGTCAGCAGAAACTCACAGCTGGAAAGAGAGAAGGTGAAAGTCTCAGGCGGACAAAGCAAACGGAGAGGAGGGAGAGAGCAGCGGGGGAACGCTCAGTGGACTGACAGAGAGAGAAAAGAGCATCTCCCTCTCTCAATCCAGAGGGGGAGGAAACAAACCGCGTCTGCAGAGAGAACGAGACAAGAGTCAGGGAAAGCTTAGGCGAAGGTGCAGAGGCAGTAGAAAATAGTCTTCCATGGATTTCAATATGTAGCAGGCTGGAACAGACATTTGTTCAGTGTTTAGTGTTTCTTCCAGGCATCTAGTTTATAAAACCACCTCCCTTCATAATCATCTGTTATGTCCTTGGTAAAGGTTTGGGACATTCTTGCCGGTCTTTGCTTGCATCATAGTATTAAAAGAGCGTTCTGGGACTTTTTTTATTCATTAATCCAGGCCACTTGAGAGTGTGAGCTGCTCTAAACCTCACAGAAATACATGAAGTGAAACAAACAGAGGCTCAAACACGAAACCTTCTGACCAGTTTCCACGTCGGTAGTCATTTGTACTTTCTACTAGCTGTGAAACATTTCTGTGGGAGGTCTAGATGTCAAACTGCAACAAATGGCTGATCGGCGGCGTTTCCCCGTGTAAAGTCGAGAGAACAAACGTTTGGTGAGGCTTGTGTCAAGTTTGCACTGCAGTTTCTGTGGCCGTGTTAAAATGTCTCTTTATGATAGACCAATAGTTCAAAATCAGTAAAAATAATCACATAAGGACAAAAGTAGCAAATATTAATCTTCAAGGAAATCAATGAAGTCTCTTCACACTCTTTTCACCTTTAAGATGACGGAATTATTCGCTTTCTGCCTTTTATCTTCTAAGAAAGTTTAAAAATAAAAAGTCGTAAGAGCTTAAATAACTACTCAATCAATTGTTTGGAAAATTAATAACATTGATGACAGCTATTCATTTTAACAGGCACCAAGAGAAGCAAACACATCACACGCTGCCTGGAAGTTTGAGAAGTCTCAAAAGAAGGTTTGATGGTTTCTTCTTAAAGCCGTGAATGCTCATGCTAATGTCTGCTCTAACTCTACTTGAGACCTGCTGCTGTCTGAGATCCTCTAGCAGGGCTCTGCTAACGGTTCCTAATTCTTCACTTGTGACCAAGAGACACACCGTGCCTTTTTTTGTCCGAGCCTTCAGCTTTGGAACCCTGCCTGATAGAAAACTCAACGTCCCCCTTTAAATCTCTAATCTTCCCTCATGGTACTGTTTTAAATGACATTCATCTTTAAATCTACATTTTAAAGTTAATTTATTACATCTCATAGTTTGAAGCATGTTGTTACTTTGTTTTTGAAAGTAATACACGTATCCTTCTTATTATTATTTAATAATAATGACCCAGTCGGGGCGGTGACTCACCTTTCCCCGCAGCAGGGCTTTGACAGCTATCCGGGCTATGAGGCAGGACCAGATGATATGCAGCACTTGGAGGACCACCAGCAGGAAGTTAAAGAGCCACCAGGACGGGTACGGCCCGATTATGGCCCAGCTCTCAAACATAGTGGAGTTCAGGATCCTGGAAATGACAGAACGGGTGTGTATGTGGAGGCGTAGGCTTACTTTACAGACTTGCAATAATTCATCCCGGTAACGGCTGAAAGGAGTCAAGTTGTATTTGAATCATCATGTTGACCCGTAGGGCTAGAATCAGACCCATTATAACAGTACCGATTTTATTTTTATTTGGACTGACAGCAAGCCCATGTAAGAGACCGGTGACGTCGTGTCTTCCTTTAAATCCAGGTGAGCAACAGGAGGTTGTCACTGGGCCCACCTCCCCCAACAGAGGTATGGATTTCATTCCGGGTAACTGCATCAGCAACACTAGCTTTATCGCCCGTCCAAACCAAGACACTGAATATAGCGGCTCCGGTTACTAGCGTCACCGATCGCTTCTCTATTGTCTGTCCCTCTGGAGGGTTGAGCTTCAACATCCAGGTCCCCGAGTCCCGCCTCTACATTAACACACATCTCTGCAGCGCCACTGACAAGAAGACGATGAGTCAGTCACACACAGTAGGCCTCATCTGATAGAGAGACCAGAACTGTGAGCTCCTGCAAGCTGGTAGAAAGAACCAGGTAGAAACTTCATTAATCCCCAAAAGGGGAAATGTAGTCGCTGCAGCAGCTCCAGCATGCAGGTATTCTAAAGATGACTAAAAATGAAAAACATACTATCTAATAGGTCATCTTATAGACATGTTTAGATAAACCAGCTGCATCCCTTTTCAGTCACCTCGAAACAACAGAGCACGATGGTTTTCACCATCAGCTGTGTGTGTCAGCTGAAAATATGAAAAGCTGAAATATCATATTTGATGACTTTGACATAAAACAAAGCAAATTCTTTGTTTCAAGCAAAACAACATAAAAGCATTCAGACTATTGTGCATGAACACATTGTTAATCATCACACCAGGATATGATATTCATTCTGAGCACTCACCATACTGGATATATGACAAGTCGTGTGATGAAGAACGCCACACTAAACAAGATGAAGAGGAAGTCACACAGGCGCTGGTACTTGGCGTAGTTGGCCAGCTTGGCTGCCTGTAGGACAAAGAGACAAACAGAAGTAGCGTTCATGGTGAGTTCGGTGTAGAGATTCGTTTTTCAGCCGTATTCACTTCCTGGGCTCACCACAATTATCTTGTTGGATTTTAGCCAAGGGAAAACGACTATTAACATTAAATAATTATGAAAAATCAACCCTGTTGTTTGATAACACAACTGTGAAGCAAACAATGAAAAACACAAAAACAATCTGAAGGAATACTGCTGTGCTTTTGCGCGGTTACTGTGTCAGTGGTGGTCGATTGATGGACTTTCTAAGACATCCAGGTTGTCAAATGTACAGAAAAAAAACACATTTATTAAAATCACTTTTCACTTGAAACCCATTCAGCGAGATTTTCATCCAAAGAGATCTCACTAACAATCCATGTGATGTGACCTGAGACGTACAGTATTATTATGAGTACTATTATTTTTATTAAAATGTGCCTAATCAGAAGAGCTGACAACGCTGCTATTAAACTTCACCTCCCCCCCTACACGGATGAAACGTGTTGTACTATCTCACAGGAGGGGGTTCACCATAAATTCTCTTTGTCCAGGCACATTTCAGGATGTCTGACCGATTGCTAACATTTATAACTAAGGTCATGTGCTAATCATGGGGTTACTTTGCATGTGTGCAACCAGCCAAAGTTACTTCCAGTGAGATTTCATAACCAACAATGGTGTAGGGAAACTCCTTTGTGATCGTTTCTATATCTTCCATATCGTTCCTTTTTGTGGCATTTATGTGACGGGGCCACTTCCTGCTAAATATCAGACGTGCTTTAAAAGGTCAACGTACTGTCAACGCACTGCTCTGATGTTATATCTCATTAGATTACCCTCTGTTTTTCATACTGTGTGAAGACGAAGAAGAGCTTTTAAGTCCAGTACCTGGCGGAGAGGATCAGTTAGAGTTGAACGGTTTTACAATGGAAGTCAACAGTTAAAGAACACACCACGAATAAACTGATGTGAAGCATATTTGATTTTGCAGCTCCTCGCTTAAAAGATGCAATGCTTTCAAAAAAACGAACATGAGTGAGTGATCGCCGTCGTTACTGTGTCAAACTGACCTCCAGCAGGGAGTCGGAGGCGTCATGGACACACATCACCAGGCTCCCCACTCGCGCCATGTTGTTGACGTAGGAGAAGCTTATCAGGCTAACTGTAGCCAGGTGATGGATGAACATGATGAAGAAGTCCTGAAGTGAAGAAAAAGTAGAGGGATGGTTAGCGTACACACACCTCAACGTTCAGCCACTGAGTGCAGTGGAAATGACATTACATAACTTTACATTTATGTAACCGAAACATCCTCAATTAGACTATTATTATTTGGGTCACCCATTTTTCTCTCCCCATGATCAAGTTTGACCGTATTAAACAACCAAAAACAACGCCATAACAGTCCAGGCAGAGTTTCACTCGTGTCCAACACGCCGTCACAAAACTATGATAACAAACAGCCAATAGATAATTAAATTACACATCCATTTGAAAAAGTCTGATAAACAACAAAAAAGTTAAGCACTAATCTAAAGACACATAATAAGTGTATTTAGCCTCAATGAGGAAAGTAAATGAACCAGATAATGCAGTTAGATTTAGAACGACAGATGGTACAATTTAAAACAGGAAAAGAACATAGACATGGCGACTGCTGTAAATCAAAAGTAGCAGCTGTGTTAAACATGCTAATGTATGCAAACTTGGATTAATTGCAAGTTAATAATAGAAAATTGATTTCCAAAGACAGAACCCCCCTCTGCTGGAGAAACCATAACCTCTACCAAAGGTAGCTTTGAGCAAACTGACATAAAAGTTTTGTGCCAGAAATCTAAAGTTATGAAAAGTGAAGCAGCCATTAATAATGAGATGCTCACCTTTAGGGTCTCTACATAGCACTTAATAAACTTGATTGAATTCTGTCCAGCAGCTGTTGAGATGTGCACAGACTGTTCCCTGTAACGTTCGTAGGAACGGACTAGACTGACCCTATAATCCTCCTTTGGTGGGGGATCAGAATCAGAGTGGAAGTGAGCTGATATTTCTGAGGTATGCTGATCCAGTGTTGGTGATCTATGGACCCCATTTACTCTTAAACAAAGCCATGCTGAGGGAATCTTAGACAGACGTGACGGAATGACAGCCTAAACCCACAGGTAAGACGGGGTAGAGCATGGACCAGGTGGTTCACAGGTGATTGGCATTCTGCTGATGACTGTTGAGTGGAGTTCTGTTAGTCTGCCGGTCCATGTTCGAGTTCAGTCTGCTATAATAAAGGTGAAAAGGGCCGGAAGTTCACGTTATAATAAAGTGAAACCCGGCATGGGTGTTTTGGAAATGTGTGCTTTACTTTTTGAAACAGCACCATGAAATAAGAAAATTCAAGTAGTGCACCGGGGCAGCGCTGCGGTGCAGTGGGTTGCACAGTGGTCTCACAGCAAGAACGTTCCGGGCTCGAATCCATCTCTGCCTGGCCTTTCAGTGCAGAGTTTACAAGTTCTCTCCATGTCTGAGCCGTTTTCCCACCGGGTACTTCGGCTACCTCCAACAGTCCAAAAACATGCAGTATGGATGAACTGGTGACTCTAAACTGCCCGTATGTGTGAGAGTGAACATGCGTGATTGTCTCTGTGTGTTGGCCCTGTGATGAGTCTCATCTGTGGTAGGCTTTAGCCCCGCCCCCACGACCTTGAACAGGTTAAGTAGTCACAGAAAATCACACTTAACATCAGCACCACTTGCCGGCATTTCCTGCTTCCAGCATATCAATTTCAGGAAAAAAATGTTCACATGCTGTCTAATGTATCCCACCCACTGTCAGATGCCAGGGTAACAAAGTTATCAATCTCATTCTGACCTCACCTGTCAATGGTTAGAATGTTATGGCTGATTGGTGTTTGTAAGCTATGTAACACACGTTCTCTACCTGAAATGTATGGTGAACATTGTGTTTGGTTCTATAGATCTGATATATAAGCACAAAAATTTTTTACTTCTGAATCTTTTTTCTATGAATTCAGACAAAAACTCAAACAGTAAAATATTCCACTAATATTTGACTTTAAATTCACATTTCTTTGTATCATGTTCAAACTACCTGATTGATTTTTGTGAGCCCTGGGTTAAGGGTTGGGAACAGAGTGAAAGCGATCCATTTAAATTGAGAGCGGACCCAGATGAAGGTGCTGAATCAGCAATTTCCTTCCTCCTATTTGCACCTAGCGAGACCGTTTTTGTTAAACCGATTGAGAGCGGGTGGAGGAGTGATGGTGCGTGCCGAGGGAAAAATTCACATTTTGGAGGTCGATCCTGAAAAAGAATCAGCTGCTTTCTCTTCTCCCAAATTGAAGCCGGGAAACCAATTTAGCCTCAGTTTTACAAAAAAAAAACCTGCAAAAACAAAAATCTCACATATTTCATACTAGATACGTTCATCTAAAACTGTCAGCAGTTAAGTTCAGCTTCTGTTTTCAACTTTTATTTGCACAGTCATACTGTGAGCCGGAAACATCGAAATGTTCCACTTCACCCACACACCTTTCATACTCATTATCTCCATCACACTTACATGACCCATTCACTTTTTCTCACTTATCCTACTACTGCTGCACCTCTAGACAAATCAACACCCGCCATCATTCACACCACTTGGTTTATCATGATGCACGGATATTGATATACGCTGATATTTATAGAATGGCACCAGAGAAGGGCAAACGTACATCCACCAAGAAAATTTACAACTTCTACTACGGTGACACAATTAGCTATCCTACTCTTCCTTTATTCTTCCTCCTTCCCCAGGTAACCCTACACTGAAAGTCAGACAAAGACAATCAGAGGTATAGTGGGGTTTGTCAGGTTTTCTCCATAGCAGGACCCATGAAAGAAAAATCCTGGATCCATCATCTACCAGATAAGCAGCAAACTCAAATCTTCTGGTCCCCTGCACCGGGCCCACCTCACATAAAAATACATTAAAAAAAAACAATGGGCACGGATCACAGAACCTCCTTCAACTCGAGGGACGAGGAAAATATGTTAGACCTTGTGAATTTTCTTCATCAGGTCACCTTTGCAGCTATTCTTCAATGAATCCCCCCACTTCCCCCCCACTCGTACTTTCAGGGTTTGTTCAATGTTTTTCCACAGCAAAAGAGTTCTCGTGAACTCTGTTGCCATGACAATAATGAAGTGAAAATCAGACAAACAGTCAGTTTTAATTCATACTGCATTCTCCTCAGAGATATCTTGACTAGCTCCAACAGAATTTCATCAGCGTGTATTTGTAACAGGCTTCATTCGGACCTTTAGAGGAAAGGGACAGAACAAAGTGCGGAAACTGAGATCCGTCTCTGTTCAAGTGTTTGATTCATTCAGCCGGACCAAGACAGAGCAGGGAGGGGAAAGATTAAGAGTCCAGAGAAACTTAACACAGACAGAGGCAGCCTAAGAGTGAAACATGTAAGAGACATGTGCATGTGCTGACGGGGAAGTCATGTGAGCTGACTGTGAGGGGCGCTCCACAGAGAGAAGGAGGTCGGCATCAGACGGGACAGAAGTATACATAAATACAAACATGTCAAACTGAATCAATTCAACAAGCCTGGCTTAGTTAGGGAGGATCAGTGGACTGTGTGTCCATAAAAATACACTTCTCTGGGCAGACTCATATTATTATTATAAACTCATTAATAGGATCCATATATCTTATATGGATCACTCCGAGGCTTGTAGAATTCTATGATATAATTTCTACCTTTTTTCTTAATCTTCTCAAACAAATTTAAAAAAAACCCAAAACTTTCCATTAAATCTGACATACATTTTAAAAACAATCCTGTTCCTATACTTATTTAATTGTTTGTTCTAATACCAACGCGTCTTGTCTGCTTTTATTATTTATTGGGATCCGTTCTTTTTCATCCTGTTTCAAATGCGAGAAGTATATAACAACATATATTCTTATTATTTATTGAAACACATTCTGTGTAATCCTGTGTGAAATGTGCAAAGTACCCCTTTACTCTGGTTTGAAAATGTGTTTTATAAATTAAGATTACCATAGTTTATTTTTTTAAATAGAACTCCCTAAAATCAAACACAGCCAACATGTAATAATAATAATAATAATAATAATAATAATAATAATAATAATAATAATAATAATAATAATAATAATAATGATGGCTGTAAATCTCCCAATCGGAAGATCGGAAAGTAGCCGGTTCGAGTCCCGGCAGGGTCTACTTGTCGTAGGGTCCTTGAGCAAGACCCTGAAAGCCTAACTCCCTGGGCGCTTCAAAGGGGCCGCCCACTGCTCCCTCAGGGATGAAGTCAAATTTGGAGCAATAATTTCACTATGTTGTTTTTGTATGGCTGTATGTGATCAATAAAGGATAAATTATTATTAGAGTGTTTCCCACACGACAGGAATCAAAACATAAACAGCACAAATAAAAATACTAAATCACTAAACCTTGTTTGTAAAGTAAGCCAAGTGCATCCATCCATCACTCCTAAAGTTAACAGTCTTCCTCTGCTGACCAGTAACCAAATACTGTCAAAGATCGGAATTAAAAACTGTCCTTGTCTGATCCATGTCCCATATGGAAGTATGGAAGATGAGGGATTTATGACACATGTGAAACCATCCTCCAGGGAGAGAGGGAGAGAGGGAGAGAGGGAGAGAGGGAGAGAGGGAGAGAGGGAGAGACGGAGAGAGGGAGATGTTTTTGGGGAGCTGTCACATCAATCTGTATTTATAGTCAGAGGATTATCCATCATGTGACTCCTTTAGTGTGAAAACCCTAGAGTTTTAAACCACATTTGATTCATTACTGGTTGTTCTAGAAAAGCGATTGAAGTATCTCTACTGGCAGGTTTCTACAGGATCTATCCCCAGACTTTGAAGATTTCCGTCACGACAAACCAGCCCCGGCGAAAACAAGAGCTGCTGGACAGAGTTAATGAAACAGTCAGCTGATCAAGAGTTTCAGCTCCCTAATCAGGACATCATGAGGAGAACTAAATATTCTTGTTGTTCAGTCCCTCTCTGACAGCTGTCAGACTAAAACGAGTAGAACTAGCCTTCTCAAACATGTCAAACATTTTAGAACCAGCTCTGATATGTTGGTATTTTGAGTCGTTATGTCACTCTTATAGAATCAGGCCTGCTCCATGACATGACAGCGGGTGCCCTTGTGCTGCAAAGACAGCGGCTGCCCCCCCCCGCCCCCTTTCAAACACATGAACATGTGACCACCCAAATGAATACAATTGTAAGAGTTTGTAGCATACATTAACATTTGAAATGCTTTGCGTCAGACATAAGTGTGCACACACACGTGCACACGCTCTCTGCTGCTGCCAAATGAGGAACAAAAGATTCTTTTACACGAGGGAGGGGGGAACTTTCATATATTCAGAGACGGAGCCGGTGTCGACCCTCTTACCTTCCTCTTAATGTCAATAAACTGGGAGAACATGAGGGACCAGTAGAAGGCCAGTTCTGTCACATAGTAGTGGTAAAGGCCTGGAGTCATGACCTAAACAGAGGGAATAGACGGTATCAGGATCAAGCAGCTCAAACATCATCTCTGTTCATCTTATTTCTGAGTGAAAACTCAATTACAAGGCGACATGTGACTGTGACTGTACAACGAATCACAGCACACATCCCGGCTGGATGAATCACCACGGCGTCCAAAGCGACTTAAGCAACAGGACACAAGACGTCATACATTTATAGGAATAGTGTCAATCCGACATTCACAGATTTCACAGGAACAGGCAGGCATGGATGGAGAGTGTGTGGTTTGTAGTGAGTGAGTGTCTTAAATCTCTTTCCACCTGAAGGAGAGGAACGTCAGATGAAACATGTTGTGAAATTTCCCAGCAGTGATCTGAAGTGCAGATATGCAGCTTGACTTGCTTCAGGATGGAATCCTTACCAGTGGACCAATGTGTGACTAAAGTTTGTTTTAGAGAAGTGAAACCAGCGAGGCAGAGATAATGGGGAATAAACATTAGGATGGATTTCAGTCCTTTTGTAGTTTTTATCATCACATCATCCGACCCTAATGTTGAATACCTGTAATATTAAGTCATAATAGTAATATGGCGAAGCACATGGGTTGCAGACTAGGGATTGGGGTCATGCTCAAGGACACAACGACATGTAGAGTGCGAACGTTGAGGGATCGAAACACCGACCTTTGGGTGGGGGACGACCATTATACCCACTGAGCTATTACTATTAATATTATTACAATGATGTTATTCATTTTAGGAATGAATCAAATACATCAAATTTGTCTCGTAGACTAATTTTTGTCCTTATTCGTTTTAAACCATATTAAGTCCCATTATTCTGCTGTGTTTTAGTTTAGTTTTTTGCAGCCTTTTAGTCTAATTAAATTAATGTTAATTATAGAGTTTTGATATTTTAGACTTTTCTAAGCTGCCAAAGACGTTTCAGTCAAACTAGTTTATTTTACTCTTATATTCACATTTCATTATCTGATGAAAAACCGGTTGTTAGTCAAGATACTTAATTATCTGACTGCATGCCAGATTCTCATTAGGAACTGATCCGTTAAAGGTTTAATCCTAGAATCCCTCCTGTTTCTAATTATTGAGCTATTCCTAATAAAAAAACGATCGGATTCAAGCCAAGTATGATGGTATGTGATTAATAAAGGATAAGTTATTGTTATTATTGAGCTGGAGTAGCACATGAAATGAAACGAATGCACATGGAGCAGAAATAAAGTTAAAAATGATGAAATTAGAGCAGAATATTTGTAAAGTTTTCTTTTTTTTAATGATATTTTCGTCTAATTGGTTTCTCTCAACATTATGACATCTTGGTCACAGTTAATGTATTTAATAATATTGTTTCCGTGTCATCATCTCATCTTCGTCGTAAAAAAAGGCTGTCAAAAAACCTTAAATCTACATAGTCTTGGTTGATGAAATTAAGACTACAACTAGTCTTAATTTCACACTAATGTTTTTTTTTTATCTTAACTAATTGAATTAATCAACAAGGATACAGAAAAATTAAAATCATTTTTATTCTTACTAGGATGCTTTTATGAGGAGTAATTATTCATAATACAAAAACAGCAAAAAGGCCTTTAGGTGAAAGGAAACAGACATTGACGATGCTTCCAGTGTTACGTACTGTGCAGTTTAAATATAAGAGGGGGGAAAATGTCAACAAAAGCAGCTTTTCTGGTTTCTGCAAAGGTGCAAGAAAAAAAAAGAATAAGGCATAAAAAAAAACAGAGGAAGACATTTTTCTTCTTCTTCATATCATTGAGAAAAAAGTTGAAAGTTTGAGAATAGAACATAAAGACTAACGCTGATAAGTTATAATCAAAAATAAAAAAGAAACTGCAGAAAGGCCTTGAGGTTAAAAGAAACAAATATTGACGATGCTTCCAGTGTTACACCCAGTGTTGTTAATTTTAGAGAAAAAAGGTCAACAAGTTATTTTTCTGCCTTCCTCCAATATGTGCATCACATAATAATTAGATTACAGCCCTGATATACGTGTCAGCGTCTGGACATAGTTGTTTCAACTCTTAATTCTTTTCTGACACTGTATCTGTCGTGTTGGATTGTGTGGACGAATCAGAACTGCACCATACCTGATAGGGGTAACCGTACCAGCACTGCCGGGTATCCCACATCCAAGGGGACTGAAAACAAATCAATAAAATTCAATACAAAAAACAATCAATAATTCTATGATCTATGCAAATATGCTAACAGCAAATTTCTTTCCCCCCGTTTTAATACCTTTTTGCTCCGAGGGGTTACTCACCTGCCACAGGAAGCGCAGCCCATAAGTAAATATGCACAAATAAAATGTAAACCTCCACCTAGAAATAAGAGATGAAACAACGTGACCCAAAGAAAAGGCAATAAGCATAAAACAGGAGAACTTCGTCCCAATTTCAACCTATTTTTTTTAATCATCTGTCTCGCCACTATCCTTATATGTAACAAACTCACATAACCTGACACTGATTCTTACTTCAAATCCAAGTCCAGCTCCTGACAATAAACAGGTCAATATAGCCAAAATGTTCTTACTCTCGTTATCCAAAATCATGAACAACATAGTAATACAGGATTATACACACATATAGAAAACTTGGACTGTACTCAGGCCTGCTGAGAGGTCAAAGGTGAACACAACAGGCTTAAACCTACATGCTCTCGCAGAACTTAGTGTGTGTGCTGGGTTTATCTTGGTTCCTGCGCTGTCTGAACCATCGCTGGACCTTTCGCACCTCCCAGTCCAGCTGCTTGGACAGGCCATCCAGATGGCGAGAGTCTGGATGCTGTGCACAGGAAGTGAAGAAAAAAACTTGAGCCAGCAAACAGAGTCCACTCCGAGCTTTTTCCAACGGGCCTCAGCTGAATCTCTGTTCGTACAAAATCATCGCTGATGTCAGACACTGATTATTAATTGGTCTTATAGAGTCAAATTCTTAGAATTCATATTATGGTATGACATCACTTTCTGAATATGTCTGAGGTACAACTATCAGCCCGCTGTTAAGTCTCACCTGCATGAAAACTCTCGGTGGCTAAATATGGTATTTCTGAAGCCGGCATAAACATCTGAGATTTCTTCCTTCCCTGAAGTCGATTCCAACATTGTCTCATTGTGATATGCGGATTTTTTACACTGAAATTTCTAAAAGAAAAGAAAGTATCCAAACCTTTGTAATAGATCTAAAGACTTTTTCCAGCACCGCATTGGGCTGAGCTCTTCGCCCAGCGCCTGGCTGAATGTGCAGACTCCGGGCACAGGTTCTGGCGATCAACCTGTGTCAGAGATGAGAGAGATGAAATTTAGAAGATGCACAGTAGCACCGAAAGGAAAACATGGGAATAACATTCAGTCACAAGGATAACCAGGGTCCCCTCACATATTCAAAATTGAGAAACATTGTGTAAAATATTTTTTTGGACTGGATGGATGGATGAAATGTCTGACCACATTTTAGAAGGATCAGTCTTAACCATTGGTGTTGTGAGATTCTCAGCAGCATTGTTGTTCTGAAAGAACAAGAACAGTTGGCTATCTCCAGTAAGTTCTAACCATCTGAATAAGCCATGAGGTTTTTGGGGATCCTGTTGTCAGGTCTATTGAGCAGCAGTATTTCAGGTCTACCCACAGAGAAGCATAGCAGTGGCTTGGTGGTCCTCTAGGGCTGCTTGGCTTCCTCCTGCCACTGGATTCCTGCAGCATGTAGATGTCCGGATGGATTCTATCACATAATAACAAGAAGTCCAAGCAGAAAACGTCTTGCCATCTGTGAAGAAGCTGTAACAAGGACATTGTTGGACGTCCAAAAATAAGAACAATGGCCCCAAGAGGACGTCGAGCTCGACCAAGGCTTGGTTTCAGAAGCCTTGCAACGTTCTACAGTCGCCATCACTTGACCTGAATCTCGTATGAGATTTGAAGATAGTGGGTGCAAAGATAAACCCAGGAATTTAACAGAACTGGAGGCCTTTTGTCAAGAGGAGTGGGTTAACATTCCAGAGGAACACTGTCAGAATCTGGTGTCTGACTATACGTCACATTTGTAGTAGGTCATGGTAGAAAAAGTGTCAAAGAGATGCTCAATGTTGAAGGATTGAATAATTTTGAGACTGCAGTCGTCAGTGAAATCAGAACTTCGTGTTACAGCTCCAGATGTGACGTGAGAGTAAAGTCACCAACTAAAAGCACGGAGCCTCACCGATGAAAGTTTGAAGGTCTCCTGTTTTGTTTCAGACTTCCAGGAGCACGTATATCTTACGCACAAGAGTGAATGTGCCAGTGATGTCAGATTGTTCCACTGATCTACAGATTGTGGTAACGCGCCAAAAGTACTGTCCACTAAACAGGTTTCAAAGCTTTTAGAAAATCAGCTTCACGATTGTTGGAGTATGAGGAAGGAAACGCATTCTTCATGATTGTTGGATCTAAAGGATACACACAGAGCTTTTATGGTGAGTGACACGGAGAATAAACATGAATTTAGTTTGTAAGAACATTCCACAGGGCAGGAGAAGTTTTTTTAATAACAACCACTGCAGCGATGGAGAAAATACTGCAGTTGGAATCTGCTTAACGACACATATCGCATCTGCTGTTGGAACTGGGTTGTTTTGTTGGTTTGGTTATTTTCATATATAATTGAGACTTTGTTTTATTTCTCTCTCTGGTTGTGTCGATTGATGCAGCATCTGCGTAACTAGAAAGAAAACCCAAGACACATGTTCAATGTGTCGCATCAGGCTGACTTACCACTAATAAAGAGTGAAATAAACCCAAAACTTGCTGAGTCAGTCAGTCAGTGCCTCTTTAAATCCCCAGGGATTCTGGGATGGCTTCTAATGATAGGAACACAATGACCTTGTTTGACCTCTGCCTGTAGTTTTGTTCTGCATGATGACTGAAGTGTCACGATCGACAGGGAACGTTGATCTTGCAAATAAATATTTATTAATTAGGAGACCAGGTGAGAAAGCCTTCCATATTAACAGCCATAACATAATAACCGCTGACAGGGGAAGTCAGAATACCATCGATCATCTTACAACGGCAGCTGGGAGCAGGTGGGACGTATTTGGCAGCAAGTGAACATTTTGTCCTGACGATGTGTCGTAAGAAAGAAAAAAAGGCAAGTGTAAGGACCTGAGCGACTTTGGCTGGGGGCTAGATTTTGATGGCAAGACAACTGGATCCAAAGCATCACAAGAACTGAAAGAGTTATCGACGGGTTTCCAGTCTGCAGTGGTTTGAATTCTGTCCAGCGTTTTTTTTGAGGAGGGTGACCTCGTAACAGTTTAACAATGTCTCGTTGCATGTCCTGATGAGAGATGTTTCTGTTTTATGACTCTATGTGATGCAGATTTCTTTACTATCCAATCACTTCACACCCTTATAAATGCAGACGAGGCCGACTCACATCTGTCGTAGGACAGCCACTTAAGTATGCCTTTTATTACAACGATGGAAGAATATTTTTTGCAACACAAAAGGCTGCTGCAAAAACTTCACACCGATAGGGAGAAGAAAGACATTCCTGTGGTTTCAACCTGTGAACTCTGTGTCTGTGACTTTCTTTTGTCAGACAAAAATGTGGAGCTGCTCCAGTGAAACACAGAAACAGTGGTCCTTATCTTCAAACCACGGCGATGTTGTAAACGGCGTCGTTTGTGGAAGAAGCTAAGAGACAATAAACTATCTGCGCCCGACCCGCCCCGAGGCTCCTTCTCAAGTTTTTTTCAGTCAGGCGGGACAAGGTCTAGTTTGTTGTTGATCCAAAAGTGGATTTTAACACTTACACCAAACGGACAACATGAACCTCCCCCATACTCTGATTGGCTCGGCTTGGGGGTCGGCTCTGTGGGCTGAACAGAGATGCTGAAGTGCTGGTGCGACAAATGATCGGCTGTAGAGTATATGAAAGATACTAAAAGAGTTTGTTGGAGTTGTCAGTCGATTTAGATTCTGGAAATAACTCAACAATAATGGAGGAATCTTCATGAAAACTTCCTAAATAAAGCCATTAAATTGTTTCTAATCACAATAATGTCTACCTGGGGTACTGAGGTGGACCCTAACCCTCTACCTCCAAGTAGAGGGTCAGTAGTTATTTTCTTGATTTCTTGTTTTATTGATGTGGGTTTCGATGCTTTGCAGCATCTTGATAAACTTTATGTTGCACTTTAGTTTGTGGTTTTATTTGTTCCATACTGTAAAGCAATTTGGTCAACTCTATCTCTAAAAATGTTTTATCCTAAATAATTACATACATATAAGACAAACAAAACTACCCAGAGAAATCATATTCCTAGCTCTGTTAACAAAGGCTGTGTCCGAAGATCTTGTCACAGGGATGAGAAAACATGCATTCCTTATATACAGTCCCACCAATCCAGTTTATGCATGTTTAGGATGTTTGTTAAAGAAACGTGTTAAAACAGACCCGCATTCAATCCTCTCCAGGTGTCCCTACTCTTTTTTACTCTTTTTTTACTTTTTTTCTTTACTCTTAAACCCCCCAACACCACAGGTGTGGAGTCCATTTGGATGTATTCATCTACATTTTCAAGCCGGAATCACGTTTGTATTTGTGCGGATATGCGAGTGTCAGTGAAGTTTTTTGATGAGAGCTGAAAACTCAGCAGATTATTCTGACATCACGTTGGCAAAGAAGCCGAAGACTTTATTAAACAAACATGCGTGTCAACAAAAAGTCTCTTTGAGCCTCATATCTGATTGACAGAAAAAAACTGATGCCTTCTGCCAGACGTGGAACCGCTGATATTTGTCCTCCCTGTTTTTTTGTTGTCTTATTGCAAATGATTTTGCTCAAAGCACTTTTTCTCGTCCTAAAATGAACTGGATTATCCAACTTTCACTCTCTACAAAACAGCAAGAGCATTTAAGCAATGCATTTAAAGTGTGAAAGGATACAGGGAATAATTCCATACATATACGGGATTCTATGCTGCAAAAACAGGGCTGTAGGAAAAGTTCATAAAAAGAAGATCCCTGACAGCTGACCTTTAACCAAGAGCTTCAACTGATATGAATTCATCTATGTTCAAACTGAATCATCCCGACACTGCAGGGTACCGTGGATGTGCAAATGATCCGATGCAGAAAGTTTATTCTGGCAATATTATCAAACATTAAATCATATAGAAGCTCAAGAGATAAAACCAGTTTACTCAAATTAATTAATTGGAATAAGCAAACAAACTTTTTTTTAATTCACTTAAAATCTATTATGTAACTGGTGGCTAAAATGATAAATTAAGTATAGTCAAAATTACACGTACATGAAATAGAAAGTGTTCCCGGACAATCTCTGTATTAAACTGTGAAACAGTTACATGGGTGACATAACGACGGGATGAGTTATATCACCTTCATAACAAACATAAGGATGAATCCAGAGCCAAAGCAAGTCTGAGCCTGCAGCCCTAATTATCAGACAGCAGCAACAGGAGGGGGAAAAAATGGGAGCTAATCTATTTATAATAAACGTCAAGACATCCCTGTTCCTCTTCAGAAGCTCCCCAAACCAACGCATACAGGGCTGGTTACCAAGAGACAGGCTCAGTGTGGTCTTTGCACAAAGACACAGGGATGGAAGAGCGGTGAGTAACATTAAACCCTGACAGCGGGAAAACCTCCCAATCTCAGGATCTACGATGAGGAAAGGATCTATTCATAGACCAGAACTGGATGTACTTGTGGCCTTCATTTGACTTCTACGAAACACGGAGGACAAGAGAGTTTGAATGGAGACGACGCTAATAAAGAGACCACTGAGAAAGGAGGATGTTTAATGCTTCATTTCAATATTCTGTTTGTTATTTTCCCTTTCCCATTGAAGATTGAGGAATCACCATGTTAGAACAGTCACCCAAAAAATGGATAGTCTGGCTAATCATATTCTCACACACATTTCAGTCTGCTGTCTGAAAACCGTCTGAACACATGACCCGGATTAGAAAGACCCAGGCTCGCACACACCAGACAGCCTGACTGCTCCAATCTCAAAAGTCAGTGCCAACAGGAAAGCAATGATCAACATCACACAAGAAGAAACTGGTCTTGAAAAGGAGCAGTTGGCCATGGCCAGATTTGTAACATTAATCAGAAAGAGGAACTGCCTGCAGGTAGAAGAGAAATCCTGCAAATGCTGGTGATAATAACTGTTTTGTGATGACGGTGGCAAATATTTTCGGAGACGATGGCAGAACCTGGTGAAATACAAGACTTGGATACAGAGATAAAGATTATATGCACTACTTCTCCCAAGCCTCCATCCTGCCAGTAGCCCGTCTTCAGAACGGAATTATCTCACCTTTAGAGCCTAATCACAAGAGATGGCTTGAGATAACTACTTTTTTTTTAATTATAAATCTAGATAATGAGTTTGCAAGATACAAAAACAGGTTAACCCTGAGCTTAAATAACAAAAAGGTAGATGAAATATTTAAAACAGCCAAATATGTGGTTTACGCGACATTTGAGATGCAAAGAAGTAGTAGTGCTGCAAGACATCAGAGTGTCTGTTTAGTATTGGTTTTAGAGCTTGTGCTAACAATGTATGACCAGTGGTTGCTGCTGGAGTTTGAGATAATAAAGAAGGTTTCGTGGGACAATAACCATAAGCACACAACCAAAGGCAGGAGCGACTTAAGGACATTTCTGTGAATGCCTTCGACTGGCACAGCCATAGCCCCGAGAATCCCCAAATCCAAGTGTGCAAAGCTCGGCGAAGACTTTGGGCTTAAATAGCTGGCAAAGGTGCTTCATTGCTGAGTAATGGATCTGAATACTTGTGTTGTTTTTAACAGATTTGCGAAAAAAAAAAAAAAATAATTTCTGTGATGGCTTTGATATTGTGAGGAATGGTGTGTAGATTTAGGAGGGGGACAATTTACTTAAAGGACTCCAGCATAGATTTTATCATTGTTGTTCGGGTCCGGCTCATGAGAGATAACAGCGAGCTTTTGGCCGGCTCTAGGAGCTTTCCAGCTTTAGCCAATCTACTATTGATAGGGTGCTAAAAAATTGTTTTGTTACTCGAGGTGATTTTTTTTTTTTTCTTATTAAGTTTGTTGCTCCTAAAATTGTCCAGGTTGTTACTCTGTTGCTCATTTTGATATTACAGGCATTAAAAAATTGTACCTTTGTAAGATATGTGTGGCCTTGATTCACTGGTTGAACAGAAATCCATGCTGGTGATGACATGTTTGTAGCCACTGCAGTTCATGCATGCTGTGTCTGTGCTTGTGACGTGAACCATTGTCAGGTATTATCACCGACCGGCATGGGATCCATCATCATACTGAGACTTTTGCTCTCGCATTTCTTTGAATGTTACTTCCGGTGATGGCGATCTTTCTGATTTTTTTTCCACCGCATTTTTTTTTCCTCAAAAAACTGTGAGAAGTCATATCTTAAAAATGTTATACCTGTGACTCAGGATTGTAACAGGGAGGCTGAAATGAACCCTATTTCATACTTCTTCCTGTAAAGTGAAACATTGTGATTTATAACTATATAACTTGAATGCAGTATAATACTAAGTGTCTTATCTAACTTTTGGAAAGAAAGCAAATGAGTTCAAATGCTTGTAAAGCAGCAATGCCGCTGTAATAATACATAATAAGTCAATGTCATGTCTGTGTGAAAAGGAAACAACGGAGATCACAACTAAAATTATGCCATGAACCAAAACCAGTTTGTGGCAGGATGTGTGTGAAAAGACGCCCCCACCATAGCGCAGCCTCACCACTGTCTAGCTGTGTGCTTATTGACCCTCCTACAGCAGGTGTTGGAGCGCAATGTTTTGTGTTGCGAACAGTACAGTCTGTATAGCTGCTGCAGAAAGTGGGAGAGCCCAAGCTGTGGTGTGAAGTTGTTTTTTTTACGGGATAAATAAATGAATGGGTCAGTCAGCTGGAATAAATGCTCTCTGTTAACATCACTGTGTCCGAGTCATGGAGGATAAAAGGGGACCAACAGGTGGGTTAGCACAATGTATGTCTCCAATATCTGATTGCTTCTCATTTACAACCACTTGACCTGGTTTCTAAATTAAATGGGTCTGGCTGGTGTAAGGTTTAGGGTCCAAAATATTAGTGGAAAATGAGTTTATGATGAGTTAAAAACAAAAGCTATGAGGGCATAAAGCCAGAAAGGGACCCTTTTATATGATGCAAACTTAATGCTGGGACCCGGGAGAAAATATCGATCCCAAGTCTAAGCAAAAAATCATCAATTCTCATTTTAGCCAAAATAGCCCAGCCCTAGGTGGATACTATGATATTGTTGGTTGAAGTTGTTGGTACAAGCCTGAAGCGGTGTATTATCTATGTATCAATCCTTTGAAGGATGCTTCCACATTTCATAATACGGAAGTATTTGTGTTCAGATCAGCATCACTGGATGTTCTTAACTTCACAAATATTTAAATAATTCACAAATTGCCATTTCAGTTGCCCAGTAACACAGATGGAATTGATATGTGTCATAAAATAGTAATAAAGGCTGAAGTGGTAGCTAATATAGTACTGTCAACTTAAATGCAACCAAAAAGTTTAGTAGTTTATTTTATGTGAAGATTTATTTTGCATATAAGTGAAGCAACACACAAAAGACAACAAAGAGATCCCAAACAGAAGAGCAGCAACTGGGCATTCACTACTAATGTATTATCATCATTATCATTATTATTATTATTATTAACTAAGACGAAGTGATGATTTCACTTTATAGAAAAAAAAAAACATGACAGGATTTTGATAATGAAGGAAAATAGAAACAAATTTTCAGTATTCTTTAAGAGGCACCACGTGAGAGTGGGTGTGATCTGGTGGGTTTGAGAAGAAAGCATTCAGCCCGACTTTGCAAGTTTGAATAAAGGCTGTATTGAGCATTGTTTCTAAAAAGAGCAATACGTTGCACTGTACTTGATTATTTAATTTTCTGATCACCAGACCACAACAAAGACAATATTCACATGGCTTACAGTTCCAGTCCCTGAATCGAACAATTCAGACCAATTCCAAGATTTTTGGCAATTTCAGCTTGTTTGTATGAAGTGAATCAGGAAGAGACCTGATCAGAATGCAGACTCCTAACTATGGGATGCATTCTGTTCAAGGGCCACCAGACAAATAAATGTAGGCTACTGGAATGACGAAAAGAGTGTGGTCCGATCTTAAGAAGTTTGAATAAAACGATGGACTTGAACACAACGCTATACAAACTACAACAACTGTTTAAATTAGAGGTGGGGGAAATATATTGAATTAATTTAAAAACAAAACCCATTACAAGCCTAATGGTGGCTGTAATCGTTAGTTACATAGCAATTCTAAAGGATAGAAACTGACACTTGAGTCTGTGGACATGTGTGCATAACATAAATAAATAAACAAACAGGAGGTCCATCATGGGTTTGTCAGGAATCACAAGCAGACATCAGTTGCTCCTGCAACTCTTATCGGTTTCAGGAGCAATCGATAAGAGTTATATAGAATTAAAACCAATCCAAGCGCATCACCGTCTGATCAGATAGTCCACTGGTGCCTTTGAACAACCCTAACGGCTCATCAAGTACAGGTAAACTTCAAACTCTTCAGCTAATAAATGTGTAAAAGTAGTTTTCATGTCTAGACCTTCCAACAAGATACAAACTTTATGTGAAGAATAGATATCTGAATCAGTCACAAGAGAAACACTCATACAGGAGAGACTGGCACGAACCTTTCGAAGAGTATCCTGATTAAGAAAATCCCCACAGCCAGCGGTAAGGCAGCCAACAAGTGCCCAGCTTTGGGGTACTCCACCCCGGGAGCGGGGTCTGCCAGATCCGCCCAGGTTACATTGTGAGGCAGCCAGAAGCGCTCGTTCCAGAACCAGGCTGAGAGAGCAGCCATGTTTCACGGCGGCACTGTCCCCGGGCGGTTCGGCAGGTAAGGTCTTGTCCGAAAAGAAAATACGTTTAGAACTGTTGGACGCCGTTCCTTTCCCCGGGTGCTTTCGAAGATGACTTACCGCATTCAACTTTAGCGCACGAGCGTAAAGGTAGCCATTATCGGATACATACTTCCGGTGTAATTTTTCAAAATAAGAAGCTGTTCGGTCGAAGACGAGTTAGTGACAGAAATGAACATACTTTAATTGCGTTTATTAACAATGAGCAAATTCACTCTTTTCAACATTGTTTACAAACGACTGTGATGAACTGAAGCTGCAAATAGTAATTCAAATTGGTCTGATGTAAAACTTGAACATGCTCATGAGATTTGACCTCAGACACATCCTCCTATATTATTATACAAAAATATATCAGAATGTCAAATGTCCTGCATCCCTTAAGTGAGTCTAGAGTAGTGAATATCATTTTAAGGAATGGAGAAGACTAGCAACCATCTCAATCACCGTTAATGTCATCTTTCCATGGAACACAAAAAATAAGATTGCAAAAATATATCAAAATATCAGAATGCACAACAAATGATGGTTCATGTGGAACGTTTGGAAAAGCATATACAGTTTGAAATATATACTTTTTAGGAAAACAAATATAAAAACTCACGACTCACCTCAAAAAACATGATTCTGTAGAAACATTGAACATTTAAATTGTAAAAAATACAAAATGTCAAAAGGCACAACTGATTATCATGAGTGATAGGTGTGATCCCCCTCAGTACTTACCTTCAAAAATAATACTTCCACGGACACCAATGTTGAAAGGAATACAATTCAAAAGGAAAGCAGACACAAAGTCAGGATTATTACAGATGAAAAGTTCTAAGAATTAGATTATAGGATTCGTACTGGACAAAATTAACCCTAAAAAATAAATAAAGGGGACACATTTTTTTGCATTTAAGACTCACTTAAAGGCTAGAAAATCTAAATTTCGGAGCACATTCTTTTTTCTATGAAAACCATCAAAATAAGAAAATTGCAGAACAATTCATTATAATTAATAAAAGGCGCAATTACACAACAAATGATCCTGTTTGGACTGACTCTGTGTACTTGAGCCCACCTTCATTTTTTTTTTTTTTTTAAACTCGCAAATGAATCCTGACTGTTTACATAAAAAAAAAACACTATTTTACGTTACATATATAAATATAACCACGTATATCAATATGTGGCGTAGTTATGTTCATTTTAACTTGCATATTGAATAAGGAAAGTAAACATGTCATTGGCTCACGCCAAAATAGTCGGAATGACGTTTTACTGATAATTCCTCTTGGCAGTTTTGAATTTTAGTTTTACGTGAAAAAGCTTCCTGTGGTTTGTTCTCGTCACGGTTGAGCTTTACAAACTCAGGCTGCCGCCCTGAGATGAGAACTGGAATTGAGGAAGTGAAACAAGTCCCTCCTCCTCCGCTGGAGGGATGGTTCCATCCATCCCCGCTGCTTTCCTCTAAGCGCCAGACTTCAATCATACATTTATATTAGTTTAGTATTAGTAGTACCTTATTACACCTTAGGAAAGTGTGGGAGAGTGAAGACCCGAGGTGGAGCGGTCGGACGGGTTATCAGACACCCGTGGGTGGGGGGTAAGGCTGCATGAAGGCCCCTAAAAACTGATTTATTTAAAATATGTTTTACTTTATAATGGCTGAAATATATCCCATTCCTTATATTGGTGTAGTGTTGCATAAGTGTCTCTTCCTCTGTGGTGTCCAGCAGCTGCAGTGCTGTCTGCCCTCTAATTATAGATAGACATTTACCACTTTGGGGCAGGTTATTATTAGAAATCTCACAGGCCGGCTAACTGAATAACTATTCAAGGGGTTTGATTTCACAAGTGGTTAATTGTGTAACTTTATAGGTCTTTACATAACAAACCAACAGAGCTGAGAAAAGTACAAGAGATAAAAACAGATTAATGCTACTGCAGCATACATGGATAAATGTATTTAAATATGTGTTTTATCAGTTAGAATCCTGTCAGAATGAGTGTGATAATAAAACTACTCTTGTCTTCTGTGGTGCCTTTATCCGAGAGCCCTCCACAGGGGCTTACTGGGACGCTGCTCGGATGAGGTCCATTAGCATATGGAGAAGGACAGATGGCTGTGAATGAACAAAGACTGGTTTTCCCTAACAGAAGGCAGAAAGAGATTGCATCTCCACAAATGTTAGTGAATGAACCGACACAATGCAAAAAAAAAAAGAAAGTTGATTATGGAAATTGTAAAGACGAATGCAATAAAGTTAAATATCACTGAATAATGTTACCGGCCCCTTTGAGGGCTGGGGTCACGCATTCGTAGAGAGCTTGAAGTAGATGCTGTAGAAAATGGTAAAGGTGAAGAGTTTAAAGTGGCAGCGAGTCTGAGCTCAGGTCGGATTACAGAGAGGCTGGAGGGTGTGTGTATTATTGTATACTGCGACCAGGTCCCAGCAAGTTGAGTGGAAACCGTTCGAACAGGGAACACAGGCGCACGAAAATAAGCGAGTTCAATAATTTATTGCAAAATAAATAATTTCAGGTAATCGGCTGAGGAATCCAGAAGGAAACGGTCAGAGTGCGGGCGGTACATGGTGTGTGTTCAGTGCGTTGACAGTAAAAACATACATATCAGTAAAAATATGATGTCACATTCCGTAACAGTCGGGTCAAATAGGTTGTGTTGTGTAAGGCAGAGTAATTGTAATCTTTTTAAGACTTTTCTAAACGGTAAGAAAGGAGTTACTCCTCCGTCGGGTTATGCAGCACAGGCAGGTCGACACAGCAGCTTTGAGACTCAAACATTAAAGTAATGGACATTAGGTAAAGTCCTTCTCCCAACATTCATGTGAGTTATGGGGTAGTCCTAGTGTAAAAGTCCCAATCATCTGTCCTTCACATGTGCTCCGGGTGGTCCTGCAAACATTTGATGAAGTCTGTGACGGGGTGGCCGTTGAAGCAGATCTGGTAGACGGCGGTGAAAAGAGGAAACCTGGAGAAGTGGAAGAAAGTTTTAAGGATGATAGAGATTAGTTCAACATTTCAGAAAAGAGGCTTATTGCTGGGAGTTCAATACTTCTCTGAGGAACGAGAGGAGTAGCAATGGACACTGATCGTCTCTTATAATACGTCAATACCACATTAACCAACATGATGGGAACAGAATCAAATGTTATTTGTTATTCGGGTGGAATCCTGATTCTAAGGCACATCATTTTCTGTAACCCCTCATCCTGGGGAGGGTCGACAGGGAGCTTGAGCAGGGAACCTCCTGGACAAGTCACCAATTCACCACCGGTCCAACACGGAGAGAAAAGGAACCCTCACATTTTTAGAGTCACAGAGTCTCCACTATTGCGTGTTTTTGGAATATCCTGGACCAGAGAATCGGGACGGAACCCATGCAATCAACTGGAGAACATGCAAACTCCAACCAGTAAGGCCCAAGCTGGATTTGAACCCATAACCTTTTTGCCATGAGACAGAAGTGCTACCCACAATACCCCATGTTGCCCTGATATGTATAAATAACATTTCCTGATTCAGATCATCTCCATCAAATACAGCCCAAACTTACTTTTCCAGCATGTCCTTCTGTTTCAGGATCTGGTGGACCTCGGCCGCAGTCGCCGGACCCTGAAGCTTCTGACCGTTCAGCATCTCATTCTCCAACTGCTCTATGGTCTAAACAGAGTGAGACGTCTGGTCATGTCAAAGTCATCACCACAAGAACTGGCAGACACATATAGATGCTCCTCGTACTTTGCCCGTTTTAGCGAAAGCCTCCCCAATCTTGCGGTTGCGTCCACCGTAGCAGGTTGTGATGAGGTCAGCGACGCCGCAGCTCTCCAAGAAGGTGGCAGGGGAGACCGGGCAGTCTGTGCAGAAGAACTTGGCGAAGGCAATCATCTCCATCAGGCCGAGACGAATCACTGCTGCTTTGGTGTTATCGCCGAAACCCAGGCCGTCGCAGAAACCTGCTCCCACTGCTACAACGTTCTGGAGCAACGATGAAGAGGAGATGCTTCCATGAGGGTTGTGCTCCTTTCACATGTGGGGCTTAGAAAAACGGTTTTCACCAAAGAGAACTGATCCTCTGATAAGTAGTGTGTGTGTAAATTTGCTGGATTTCAGGACTTAATGAGTTGACATTGTTAGATGATACAGTACATTTCAATACAATCTCTTTAAAATGGAAAAGATTAGATGGACGGAGGGGGAAACCTTGAGAGCTCCACAGATCTCCACAACATCAGACTCCTCCACCACGGTCACACGGAAGTTAGTGGTCTGCATCAGCTCCTTCAGCATGGGCCCATGGGCCTTGTCTTTGCAGCCTGTGTCCAAACATAACAAATCATCATCGCCTTTCCTCAGTCCTTATCATTTAAAACAAAAAGATGTGCATATTTTGAATTTAATTAAACACATTTTAAGTATATTATTTTATCAAAACCGGTCAGATTAGAATTCAAATTCCAGGATGTCACGTTTTAATACTGAGGATTTCATTCCGAATATATCAGAAAGGTTAAAAAAGGAGTGCTGTCATCTGTTTAGGAATCTCAACATGTTTTTAAACAGAGTACCTTTCAATCTTTTTCTTCAAATTCATTTGGGTAAAAGGTCGAGATAGGAGATTTTTCTGCGGTTGCGATTAAATCTAGCGTCCGACAGGCCCTATCCATCAAGCTGGACCATCATTTCTCTCGTGCATCATTTCTAAAGAACAAAAGCCATTTTGTGGGCATCTAAGTAAAGAATTGAATTTGTCAAATATCCATCTATCCTCCGTACCGATGGTGGTCTCACAGAACTTCTCCTCTGCGACCTCATTGGCGATGTTTGCGCCCATCAGGACCGTCATGCAGATGCCCAGTTTGCTTCGAATGACCTCTGAGATCAGCTTCAGGCCCTCCGGACCCACATCAACACCCTGGAGCGTGCAGGTATGAACACACACAGACACACAGAAACACACCTTATGAGCAGAATTTATGCACTCCGATATATATTATAATAGAACTTCCTACACAATTATGTTTCAATCGATAGTTCCATAAGTGTATGTGTATATATATATATATATATATATATATATATATATATATATATATATATATATATATATACACATAATGTTTTTTCTCACGTGTTTTTTTTACAAGTTGTTAAACCATCATAGGTTATGCTGTATTTTTTTGTATATTTTAATTGTTTGAATACTGTTTTTATCTATGTACAAGAAGAGACAGATTTACATCATTTTTTAAAAACTATTCTTAAAATAGTATTTCATTTTAGTTCACATTTACTTGAATGTGCCTCATATTCTTATTACATAAGCATTTTTGAAGGGAGTCTGAGAAAAGATATAAACAGCCAACGCGTCATTATTACAGTCGTGCAACTGCAACATTATAATACCAGCCAATAATATTATTATAACAAATTCTTATTATTATAGACGCCTGGAGAAGTTGAAGCACTTGGAGATAAAGGAAAAGCTGATTGGAACAAAAAGGCTACCTTGATGAGTGACATTCCTACAGCATCCTTCTTGATGTGGTCCTTAATGGTGTCACAAACCCTCCCAATGAACTGGTGAGGGACCACAAAGATCAAGATGTCGGCTCCTTTCACAGAATCGACCATGTCCGGAACAGCCAACTGTTGAATGGAGAGGAAATCTTGTGAGGCTTCCATATATGGCAACAGGAAGCAGATAAAAAAAAGTCAGCGTGTGGTTTCCCTTAGTCATCAATGAGAGTTCCCACACTCACCACATTGGGAGGCAGCTTGTGACCCGGCAGATATTTCACATTTTCGTGGTCCATGTTGATGATTTCTGTGAGTTTACGGCCGTCCACCATCTCTTCAAACACCCACATGTTCACAGTGGTGTCAAACTGAGCATGCTTGGCTGCGTTGGCACCCACAATCTTGGCAATGGCAGAGCCCCTGTGGAGCGACGCACAAAATCAACATCGTGTCAGGACTCTGGCTGGTCCTGATGTACTTTTCCAAAAAAAAAAAAGGTTAATTTCCATCTGTTTTTATCTGCCATCTGTGAAATAAACGTAGGTTTCAATGTATTTCACACTTGGCTTTAGGAGATTCTCAGTTCAGCTTCTGCGATGGAAGTGTTTGTGTTTATCTCACACTTAAAGTGCATGAAAAAGTGAAGAAAGGATGAAAAATGAAGGCAGTTTGAATACTTTTCAAAATAAGGCAAAAAAAAAACATGATCCAATACTGAAATCACCGCTGTGAAAAAGTATTTACCCCTTCACAAGCCAAATCCAGACTGCATTAATACCCGGTTGGACTGTGAGACCTTAAAGAGAGGTTTATAGATGCAGGAGGTGGGTTCTCTCGGGTCACCAGTAGAACACTACGCCTCAATCACAATACATTTTCTTGAGGAGATGATGAAGAAAGGGATTGAAATCCTTCAGTCCAGGAAAGGATACGCAGCTTATTCTACAGTTTGGGGACGCCCAGAAGAACGTTTAGAACTTTTATGAACTTTGCCCCAACGCAAGTTGATGACCCTCAGAGCTTTTGAGAGAATATTCTATGGACTGATGAGTCAAAACGCTGAACAGTTCAGAAGAAAGTCAAACACACCATTCCCATAAAAAAACAAACATGACTGCCACATGGAAGTGCAGTATAATGTTTCTGCTCCAGGGTCAAGATGACTTGCCATAAATTGAGGGACTCATGAATTCTGCTCTCTGCTCGGACATTCTGAATAGCTATTTAAGTAAAGTCAGGTCATCAGTCTGTGAGTCATTCTTCTGAAGCACCACTGGGTGATTCAGCAAGACAATGATCCCAAGCAGAGGAGCAAGGCCAACCAGAGTTTAGACCTTAACCCCATTGAGATGTTGTGTGACCTGACAAGATCCGTTCTTTAACTCACAAACCTCCAATGTGGCTCCACTAAAGCAGTTATGGAAAGAAGATTGGGTTAAAATTCCACCTCTGTGATGTAAGACGCTGGTCTTCACCCGTCAGAAGCTTTTGGGTGAAGAACTAGCTATTAAAATGATTATTTAAACAATAATTTGCGTTAACTCGTCGTTTTTGTCCTGTGTTTAATTTGATTTGAAGATCTGATGCAGTTCAGGAGGCAGCTTCAGTATTTTCTCACAGCAGAGTAAATAATTAAACGACCAAACTTAGTTATTGATTTAAAGAAATGAATGTCTCCTAAAGTTTCCCCCAACTAGTGAACAGATGTCATTTCTATAGCTCTGGAGTTACATAACAAAACAGACCAGAATAACACTATACAGTAAACAGTGAACATGAGAAGGCCTTTGTTTGGCATGAGTAGAATCTAATTTAAAAAACAAGCTCAGATTATCGACCTAACATGAACTAAGAGCTACAATCGTTCTCAAGCGGTTTTATCAATATTCTGAACCAAAGTTGTATTTATCGATATTATATTATTATTATCTCACCATTACACTGTTTGAAAGCTATTATTTCACAATATAATACTTTTTACTCCACTGCATCTATTTCACAGCTATTCTTCCCTTACAGAGGATGTTGCATAAAAAACAAATATTTAAGATATTATCAATTTTTAAATATTAAAATATCCAAAGGCATGTATCTTAACACGATCTTCTTCTCAACCAGTTAAAACATTACAATACTAGTTGCCTATCAATGAATCTGTAAGGATCATAAAGACCACAGTAATTGCAATATTATAATACATTTTAAAGGATCCTGAAAAGGTTTACGATTGCAAAATAAATGCAATTCAAATTATTTTTTTTGGTCTCATGTAATCGGAGACACCAAAGTTAGTAAAACATTTCACATTAACACATTGGTGAAAGAATAACATGTCAAATGCAGCCGTTAAATCCAAACTGTGCAGTGAACTCAGATGGAAACTTCATTTCAGACCTATTGTTTTTTTTTAGGTTTTTTTTTAGGTTTTGTACTTCATGTTGTCGACACAAACACATTCTTACTCTTCTGCAAGAATACTTTTGAATGAAGGACAATCACAAGTACTGCGGCAGCTTTAACTTTAGTCGGTGACTGCTGTTTCCAAACTGACCTCTCTAAATGTCATCATTTAGAGAGGTCGTTTTCATGAGGGACGTCAACACCAGATAAACGCTGACTCAGCACAGAATTGCAGCAGTGTGTTTGTGTGACTGATTTCTCAGCTGTTTCAAAAAAAAAAAAGTTCAATTCTCTCCTTCAGGTTTGCCAGCCTCTAGACAGCATTCATGGATCACCGCCAAACTGTGTGAAATCTAATCCAGGGAACAAAAATATTGATATGGCGACCACACGCTATACAAACATTTATGCCAGATACATCCATGAGTGCATTAAAATTCATTCAAACATCTTAAATATCATTCACTCACCAGTTACCAGAGCCAACCACACAGATTTTCTTTGGCGCTGCCATCTTTGGTTTGATCTCCCAGAAGGAGCTGCTGCAGTTGTGAAGACAGACTGAAGCCAGGACAAAAGTATTTATACCAGACACACAGCTGAGGCTAGACACTCCCTGTACCGTTGGTTGGTCTGCTCCACCACCTTTCAGGGACACATTCTCTCTCTCACACACTCTCACAAGAGCAGCAGCACCATTTAAACACTGGTTGTGAAGAGACTCCTGCAAGTTTTTAAAGTTCAAATAACAAAGACCTCATAAATAATCAATTAATGAAAAATTATACATTAACTCGGTCCGTTCATGCAGAAAACTGGGTCACTGACCTGTGACATAATTGGAATACTGGTCCCTCAATCACATGACAACCATAAACAAAAGTTCCTACGCCTTCCACTTAAGCATCCCTGTTCAGCCCACCAAGATCCTCGCTCCACCCCCAAGGGAACATCAAAGGAACTCTTGAAAGAAAAAGCCCCATGTCCGTACCCAAAGAATAGTCAAAGGTATAAAAGGTGGTTATTCCCAAATTCTGTCACACGTAACGTCACTATAATATAATCAACTCTAGGATATGCCTCAACCTACAATTTCATGCAAGTCCGTTCTGTAGGTCTTCTGTCATCCTTCTTACAAACAGGAGTGAAAAAAAACCCTCCTTGGCAGTCAACTACAACTACATTTGTTAGTTCAATTAAAGGGGCAGTGTGTTAAGTTTCGTGGCACCTAGTGGGCCAAATCCAGATTCCAACCTTATAACACATCAATTCAGCCGTTCCTGTCCGAGAACACAGTCACTGGCCAAGACTAAAATAATTTTGTTTTGTGACAGAGGTTAAAACTATTATGAAACCACACACGGAGCCGTTAACGCCAACCTGAGTGGACTACTTTTCTAGTGTGTGCACTGGTAAGGCTGCAACATGCTTTCCTGCCACCTAAGGGGGCTCTTTTCAAACATGTGGTCAGATTAAACATTTATCAAGATTGGATTTTTTAATTTCACCTGAAGCTCCCTCCAGCAGAGAAAGTAGGACTTCACTGCACAGCTATTTCTCATATTTGGCATTTATAGACCTGAGGCGACCATTAGCACCGACCCCAACATTAACTTTGTACGTAATCCTTATATGGAGAACTTTTTATTTTATATTTGTAACAGAATTTAATATCCACAAACAGAAAATCATCACAAATGATGATCTTACTTTAGAAAGACAGAAGTCAACTTACCCAAGCATGTGCAGAGCAAACATGATTAAAGCTGTGAACACTTCTTTCAGCTTTGATGAAAAGTTGCATCTTATGAGGATTTGGAAACATGAAAAAAAGTTCCTTAAATGTCAAAGCTACCTGCCAGATAAATCATCAACTGAAACAATTTAGCCCCATGTAATCCAAACAGAGATATTAAGAGTGGTTGCATTACATGGAGGGGAAAAAAACAAGCAAGGACACAGAAGGGGTACATTTTACATCTCCTTTATTATAACATAATAACATACAGAAAAATAGGTTTGGTCCATGAAAAAGTTTTCAGATTCAAATAATTCTCCTTACAAGAATTTCCCACCATTTTTTTCAAATCACATACCCACCCAACGTTAGTGTGTTCTCGGAATTAATGAAATGCTCATATGCCAAAGTTTCAGCCAGCAGACACGTCTTTTACCTTCAAGAAGGAAACAATCTTTAAGGTGTCAGGTCTTCAGTCGGAGTACGAGGACCGTAGGACTGAGCTGTTATAAAGTTTTTATGGCTTCTCTGCACAAAACTAAAATACAAAAACCTAAAAGCAGAAGATTCAACCTTTTCCAAGCTCACAGGCTGAATAAAGTCTGTGGTGTTTTTGTCCAGGAGGGCAGAGGTTTTGCTAAATGTGACTGTGCTCTGGCAATGGCGGCTGATTAATAATATAAATACTGGTTCAACTATCTGAGCATAGGCAAAGAGTTCAGAAAAACATCTGCCAGGATAAGAGATACAGTTTTACTTCACATCCATCTTCAGCTTTTCCTGCTCTGTATTTACAAAACTAAATAGACTAGAGGTACTCATACTAGCTACTTCCTTGATAATTCGTACTAGCTAACAAGACAAGTACTGATATAATACATATATCAAAACGAGGATCATTGATAGTAAAAAAAAAAAGAAAGAAAAAAAGAGGAAAATCAAAAAACAACTTCATACATAATTTCACCCTTAAAAACATTATCTGATTGATCTTTTAAACGGCTTTTTTTTACGACAGCCTGTGGCACAAACTGTTGAGAACAAGCCGTTGAGAACTTAAGACGAAGTGAGACGAGACCGGTCAATATGCAGCCGAGTAGCCTGATTGGTTACGGACACAATCACAGTCAATATCTAACCTAATAGGTAAAGCCCCTGGGGGCTGGAACAGGAGCGCTAAATGTAAATTTACTTTTAGAACAGGTGAACAAAAAGCAGTGGCAGAATAAACACATTCCACATATTTAAGTTTTAGATTCAGGGACAAAATACATTACGGTTATAATAAGCCCTGCGCGTCTCACTTGGGTCCAATCTGTGGCGCTTTTGTGTGGGCACAATGTATCAGCACCAAAGGAATGCTAACATGTAAGGCTTAAACATGCAAGAGAAAAGAAACTGGAGCTCTGCTGCGAGGAGACCAAAAGAAAAAAATTTAAGTAGCAAATGAAATTGCAGTAGTAGTCGAGCTGTGAGGCGCAGATAAAGGGACATCCTATGTAACGGTAAAGCCATCTAGCGTCTACGTCTCTAAATCTCACTTTGAACATCCCACACACACACTCGTACATCAGTCGTGTCCATCAGAGCAGTACGTCTCCTAATATGTCCAACTGCGGACAAATAAGGTCTTTAGGTGTTCCTGATGCCGAGCGCCTGCTCCAGCTCCTGTCGCCTCTGCTGGACCTGAAAGACATTTTCAGAAAGACAGATTAAATCAGCAGGAAAGGAAAATGCTGGGATAAACGGCCAAGCCTGAAAAACATGCTGACGTCCTGACGATGTGCTTTAGAGCTGAATCGTTCAAATACTGTGACAAAATATAATCCGCGGCTATTTTAAGATTCAGTCTGAACAGGAAGTGCTCCTACAGGAAGCCCTAGAGTCCGTCAGTGCCTGTATCTACCAAGCAGCACATGCAGACCACGTCTGGTGACGTCCTGGGGAGCCAAGCCAGCGGGGGAAAAGATAGATCAAACCCGTTGTAGGGAGTTTGTGTGGGCAGCACTGAGATCAAACGAAGACATGAGTGGAGATCACAGCCAGCATGGAGATTATAAATATCAAGTGTTTCGTAGGGATTGCCCTGAAATTCTATCAGTCCAGAGGGACAAGAGTCTAGAAAGAAGCCTGGAGGAGAGGGGGTTCTGTGAAGGTCGGATGCGTTTCTGCTTTTTGTTGTGGTCTTATGTTGTAAATAGATATAATAAACATTTTAATATGTGAGACTGTTGGATGACAAACCAAAATCCAAAATATGACAAGACTTAACCACATATTAGTTGATTGTTAGTTAAGCAAACATTTTCACAAACATTTTATTTTCTCCGATAACAATATAAAACAGTTAATTAAGTAAATAATCAAATACTTGTGACAGAAATAAATGTGCCTGCACTTTCTTGCCCCCTCTTAGACTCCGGATTTAAATCATTTTCTATTAATATTCCAAGCCAGTTGTTGTTGATATCTTCCTTATTTCCAATTAACAAAAATCTAGCCACAACAAAAATTCCAATGAGGATTTAAACGCTGACTGAGGAAGACATCGGCAGTTAAAATCGATGATGGAAAATGGAGAGTAGATAAGAAAAGTCATCAAAAATCATTCTCGGTGACAATCTCTGCATCAAGTCTGCACCACAATCGTTAAGTTATTTCCACAAACATCCACTTCAAGGTGGCAAGAGGAAGTCAGGCGATCAGAAACAAATAATTCCTCAGGAAACAAGAATTTCTCGCCTATGCAGTTTAAGTTAGAGTTGTTCAGATAATCAAGTTTAGACCAAAGTTAGCATCAGGCCACTGGCATGAAAGGGAAAAGGGACTGCGTACAGGTGTGGGAAGAATTCAAGGGGAAACAGATTACCTTGGAACAGAAGTAGCGACAGACTGCCTCCTGAGCCCATGGCTGGTAGTAAAACTCTGCTCGGCGCTCTTCTTCTGGGTTTCCTACCACATCAGTCATGGTCTGTGAACGGAGAATGACAATTGAATTTTGATTAATCCTCCAACTGACGTGTTGAAGAGTGTAGTATCCTGTGGGGAAGAAAGACCATTAAAGGCCCAGAATCAAACATCAGCCGAAGCGATGACAAACACACTGCCACAGGGGTTTTCGGAATAGGTTTACAGGGATTGTGCTTCCACAGTGGCTGAACACAATTAGATTCCGCCGTGAATCGGCTGAATTAACACTGCCGGTGTCCGACAGTCGGTCAGCACTTAATCTGCTCGTAGTCAGAGGGGAGGCGAGTGTGCACTCACACATGTTATTAATTGTTTAACGCTCGGTTTGGAGCTCCTGTGGGCCACCTGAGTGTGCAGCGTGAGACCAGGATGCTTTTCCCCACCGTTCGTCCATGAAACTGTTCCACAGTCAATACTTAATCTTGTCAACATAAACATTACCTCAAAGGAATTCTGAACCTGAAAATTCTTTTAGATTTTAGGATGTTTTTTCCTGATTGATCAGACATGATTTAAGCTTAACAGTTCCCTTCTGAGAAGCTCTGGTGATTTAAATATATACGTGTGTGTGTGTGTCTGTGTGCGGTTTTAACAAGTTACAACCTCACCTTATGCCGCTTCGGTTTTTCTACATTATTTTATGTTTCCTGCAGAATGTTTTTGTAGCTGCTGCATCCACAACGATTTAACCGGTTTTCAAGGAAATGCTCATCAAATACCCCGTATCACACCTCTGGCTTTAGGGCCTCACAAATCCTTGGACAGATGGCGTGTGTTCCAAAACCGATGATTGATTTCTTTCTAAAATACTGAACATCTACATTAAACGGTGGAGATTATTTCAACATTGAATGACGGACAATAAATACTTATGCATCTTTAAAATCTTACAGGTTTGAGACTTTCAATAGCGCCCCAAAACAAACATTTAGGGATGATTGATAAACTAAAAGAATAATGCATACCTCGGTATTGTCATTACTAAAACCTGATCAGAGAATAATTCATCTTCCTCAAGTAAGAACCATCTCTGCAGGCTCTTTTACAATTCCAAACTTGAAAGAAGGAATAGGTGTGCGCTCGGGAGAATGCACGATACCTGCATTATATATATTTTTTAATCACAGTAAGGAGATCGTATATTTTTATATCATGGTGCCGAGGGCATAACAGTCACGTCGGTACCCGTCTCAATTACTGTACTGTGAGCCAAAAAATATGTCCCTCTTCAAATCGGCATCTGTTCCCAGATCCGTCTCAACTCTACCTGGATCAAGCCCAACATAGAACTTCATCGAGACTATTTGCCTTATGTTTGAGACAACTTGCAACACCAAACAAATATGGGAGGAAACACAGAACCTCCTCCCACTCTTGTTGGTAGATGCAATAATGTAATTCATAGATCAAATTGTACATTGGCAATGGCTGTGATATAATGCACGAGGTGGATTTGTTTGGGTTTCAAGCGATAGCAACAGGATATCAGTGGCAGCACCAGATAAAACCTAGTAGCAGGTAACGCGTGAGGTCATGAGCGCCAGACTCACCTTGAGGTCTCTGCACTGGGATTGCAGCCAGTCATTGATAAAGCCCTGAGGATCTCTGGCAAAACTCAACATAAACTCTCTCTGGGTCTTCAACTGATTAATGGTCTCGATGGTTTCATGGATCTGAAAACAATGGTAGAGGAAAGAAAAGGGATTATCAATTTAACATAATACGGAAATGAATCGTCATTATCAAAATGAAATATGACTGATAAACAGTAAACAAGCTTTTCCTCCATTACCATGAGATGTTTCACCAGTGGTTCGAAAACCTTTATTAACTGCAGCATGCCCTCATATGACTACGTCTGTACTCCATTTACTGTGAGAAATCCCTCCATCACATTCTGACATTCTCCACGTCTGTCTGCTGTGAACTTGACCAACTTACTACAAATGCATTTTCATTAATCAACACTCAGGTGTGAGCAAGGGTGATAAACTAAAGCTACAGAATAACTGTTGTCTATTTCGTGTTCAAGAAAATGAATTAAGAACCAAAACTAAACAAAAAATAAACAAACATGGAGATAAAGAAAAAAAAATCAGCTCTACTGATGCTGAAAACGTAAATGAAATCTGCAAACGTTGTATTAGGAATTAGATGCACTGAACTGATTTTGATAGGTAGCTACTTATTTTATCCTAACAATGAAAACAAAACTTTTGCTTGTTTACAATAACATTTCACATTTAAGTCAGCCATATAAGTTTGGTTATGGGTATGAAATTATTTACAAAGCATTCTTCTCTAGCTTAATGAATCTTAAGACAAAAATGAAAACACAACAATGAGTAAGAACTGGTTTCACACCCATTTAAAAACAAAACTGATGAAAAAACAACCCTTGACATGAGATTTAACTATGAATAAACTCTTCTTCAGCGATGATAACTACATCACCTTTTGCTTCACCTCAACCAATGTTGGATCCTAAGTATTCATTACATTCCGTTCACAAAGACAATAGATCAGTGACCAGATGAAATGACGCATCCCATGTGATCGAGAACCACAGGTGCAATGTAGGTTGATCTGAAACAGGATGCAAACAGGTCGAGTCCTCCACAGTCCCACTGAACTGAACAATATGCACTACCCAATGGTTACATCGAACAATGTCTGATGACACAGGGACACATGTGGTTTATATCTGGAGCAAGAGTGAACTGATGGAATATGTGGCCTTAGCACGGGTTCTGCTGGTTTACACAGATCTGAAGACCTGTGAAAAAACGGACTCTACCAAAAACAGTTTCTGATATCAAACTGAAAAGAACTGGGCGTATATCACAACCCCAAAAATCAAGCAACAAAGCCAGAGGCGCCAAGTAATGATAAAAATGTTCTGTGTTTACATCGCTTACTTATCCAAGAACAAAGATTACGAAGGAGGAGGTGATTTAGAGTAATGTCACTGTACCTTATACGGATTACAATCACTCCAGCCATGGTAATGGCAGCTAGCAGGGAGGTCGAGACGACCTAGCTGACCTCTAAACTGCAAGTTGGCTATTATTCAAGATCAAAAATATGAGAAGATTTGTAAATTCTCCCTCCTCAGACTCACAAAACAACAAGTTACGTCTGATCTGGCTCAAGAACAAGGCTCAAATATTTAAAAAAAGATACACGTTTACACTACATTAAAAATCAGTTAGAAAAATCATTTAAAATGGCCTTTCGGCAGCAGACAGAATGTCCCTAAACTGAATTACCATTTACAAGTAGTTAAACCAGAACATTTTCTTTTTATTTGGTGAGAGTGCAGGCTGTTCTACAGTAAGGAAGAATTTACCAATTTGATGGATCCAAACAATAAAAAAGCACAAAAATACTCCAGGGGAGTATTTCAATAAAGAGGGTTTAACAAACTCAGAGTTTAACCCTGAACCCTGTGTTGATTAAGACTGAGATTGGACAATCAAGAGTTCTTTGTTCTAGAACAACTGATTTGGGTTGGTTACATTCAATTACAATTTGATACATGTGAATTAAACTCGTGGCTTTAAGGATGTTTAAATGTCATTATCAATGGAGCTCCCAATCAGGTTCACCGTGGAAACCTGTGACTCTGTTTGCCATAGCGTTTTACCAGTTGTGCTCACAAGCAGTCTTTAGAAGAAAAAACAGACAGTTTCTACTGAGAATGAGAGAGAAATTACTACAAGATTTATCTATTAATTTTATCGACCCTCTTTGATTTATTTTTTAGGTGGAATTTTATTGTAGAGAAATTTATTTTTCATTTATGGGCAGTAAGCCCATGTAAATGCAGCTATAAATAAAATCCAAACACATGGTAAATTCTGGGTAGACCCAGAATACACTGGAGGTATCATATATTTCATAGACCACCTCACTTTAATTTCAATCCCATTTAACATGTAAAATAAAATACATGTAAATACAATTAAGTGCATTTAAGACTCAACAGACTTCTGTTTTGTCATGGACAAAATCATGCTTTGTTGAAGAAACCCTACCAGTCAGCAGAATAGGTTGACACGTGTGTTGCCATGGTAAGTGATTCAGAACTCTCTGTAAAATAAAATTACAAAATGAGGTAAATACCTTATTGTCCAGTCCTGCTATTTCTTGCTGACTGGCTGTGGAGAGCAGGAAGGAGTTCATCTGAGTTTTCAGAGTATCATCAACCTCCACGTCAATGTCATAGCAAGCAGTCTTCTTCTGGTCATTGGGGTCCACACTAAAGTAAGACAATATATTACATTTTGGTTCTAGGTGGATCCGTTAGAGACATTGCCCTTGGCCGGACAAAAACTCCAGAGGAGACCTTGTGCTTCATTGCAACGAAACGTACCTGATCACATGGTTGATGATGATGGGCTCTGGAGGCATCAGGAGTGCATGCAAGCGTTGTGGTATCTCAGAGAACTTCATTCGCTGAGTCTCAAAAATCTGCAGAATGGAACAGAGACACTTAATGCAGCAAGAGCTGTCTGCAAATAATGAGCTATAAAATCAAAGTTTTTAAGTATCAAAAGTTAAGGTTTCTATATTCAAAGCAGTTCTCCATTTGTACTTAAGGACATATAGACCTGTCATCTGTGTGGACAGCCACTTCGCTTTTATTTATTCAATCATCCTATGAATATACAGGCTAGGAGTTTGATTCAATCCACTCAGTTTCCTTCCCTTTTTGTCCTTTCTCTCCGCTACAAGCATCTGTCGGTGCAGTTTTTTTTTTAACTAAGCTGTAAAGAGTGGTAAAAGGGCAAAGCAATGTTTTTAAGTACATTGCTCGCCTCCATCTTTATCACTTTCTGAAAAACTGTTTATATTCAAAGCTTCTGTAAACTATCGAGCAGATTTATATCATCGTTCAACTTTGTAGGAATTCAACATTAACTTTCCATTATCGTTTATTTTGGCGCCGTGAAAAAAAAACGCACTGTCAAATCTGCCAATGGCCCAGAATGAGTGCAGGTCTCCATATAAGAACAGAAGGAAGAGTAGAGACGAACTGTTCCAACCTCAAGAGCGGGGATATACCAGGACAACTATGAATCATACTAGCGACATGTAGCAGCTACTTTGCTTTTTAAGTTACGGAAAAGTCTATTTCAAACAAGAGCATGTGCTACTAAGAGTCCACTCACCTGCTGCAGGTATTTGTCACAATTGATGAACTCGCGTTCGTGAGGATCTTGAAGTTTATGGGTCTTCACATACTGCCACAGAGCCTGAATGATGACCGGTCTGGTCTGAGTGTGGATACCTAGCATACGAGCCAGTCTGGGGTCCAGCTTGAACTGGGGGGGCTGGATAAAGAAAAGTGAAGCTGCCATTAGATTTGGTGTTTATTTTACCTCTTGACTAAATTCAAAACATATTTAAGTGCCTTAAGTTAAAATCCTTAACCAGTGTTAGGCAGATTAAAACACGGGCTGGTCAACCCTCCAACATTTACCTGGTAGTCAAGCATGAGCAGGACGGTGCAGCGAACACCGACATCACCGGGCCTCTTCACCTGGAAACCATCAGTCTCCTGAGTGGTAGCAGTTCTGTGCCACTAAAACGACAAAGGACATATTATTAAGAAACAGAACGATGTGAACAAAGACAGACTTTTAACCAAAGCAGCAATCATCAAATCACCTTTAAGTCATTTTAGGTAATCTTATCGAAATGCATAAATAAAAGATGACAGACGGACGGAACCCATTCTTTGTTCATGATGGCGATTATGACATTAGTGGTTGATTTTGTAAGAAACAAAATCAGAAGGCAATCATTAACTGGAGCCGTACATTTGAAATTCATTACATTTAATCCGACGAGAACAGATTTAGTTATATGTAGTTGCGTATAATTAGTTCAATAAAATATATTCTTACTTCCACAAGGTGATTGTCTGGTCCATACAGGTCCTTGTCCAACTCGATCACAAGGGACTTGAAGAATGAAGAGAACTTCCTTTTTTGTTTGGTGGCTTCATACTTAGAGACGGCTGTCTGCAATGCAGAGGTCATTGTTGTAAATATTATTAATTTGTTTTCATACAATTTGGTTGGTTATGTGAGTAGAATTGTGTGAATGTGTGTATGTGGGGGTGTGAGTATGACTGTTGTTAAACAACGTATTTAAAGAAACATTAACTAAATTAAACCGCATGAAGCTTACATCCTCCAGTAGACGGCCCTCAACACGTAGCTCCCATGATGCAACTGTTCCCTCTCCATCCTCAGCATCTGGCTTTGCAGGGTTGAAGGTGTTTGATATAAAGATCCTCAGTTTTCTTTTTTGCTGCAAACGGTCATTAAAAAGAAACTTTGAAATGTTAGGTTATGAGTCATTAAACACCACCTCTATGGTTACAATGATTATTACAGGGGAAAAAAACACATTTCTAAACAACAGCTTCATAAATTACTAAAACGTAATCTCGTTTTCTTACAATAAATGGACATGGCTCATCATTTGGAAAATTTAGATTTAGTAAATTTCATAATTTTTGACTTAATCTACATCTAAAACATTAAATATTAGCCAGATATAACTAATCATAAATAACCAATCATCCTTATTTACTTGGGACTGGTAATAAGACGTCAGTACAAAAATGAAGCATCAGTTTGATACTTATTTTATTTATCTTTAAATGTTTAGATATATAAATTTATTTTGTATTTATCTTTAAATGTTTAGATATATATCAATTTATTTCTATTTATGTTTAAATGTATAGATATATATAGATATAATACTTTACTATAAAAATAGTTGCTTATTTTAATTCACCATTGTGGGGCATCTTTTGTTATTTCAAATGTGTCCCTAGCAGAACTTGAAACATGAAACATGTCCACTGAATGTGGCAGGCACTAGGTGGCAGTAGGAGCCAGGTTTCCCAGTCAAACCCTTTTCCCTGTCTAGTGTACAGGGATGTGAGAAAATATCATGGTGATCATTATTCTTTTTTACAACCACCCATGGAGAAATACATGCTTATTCCCAGGTGTTACAGTGGCATGATATCCACGATACAACTAAAACTTTTGTTCTTTGTGTTCCTAGTTGTTTTGCATTTTTGCATATTTTTGTCTTATATTGTGCATGTAGTCCTACGTCAACATGTAGACACAGGGTCCCGAGGATAAGAGCCATCTCGAGGTCTACTTGTTTGAAATGACAATAACAGTTGTCCTGGCATTTGACTATCATGAAGCCAGAACATGTTCGATCACTGATGCATATTAGCACCAGGGGGAGAAGGAAGAATCACAACTGTTTGTGGAAAATGTATTGATTTATCTTGCGGTGGAGCTCAGTGCAGACTGACAACAAGGATCTGTTGCAGGGGAGAACGAGGAAAATTGCATTTTCATGACTGACATTCAACTATCCTATATTTTCCCATTTTTAGGGCCAACTATAACGAAGGATAAAATCGAGTGAAAACGGTCCAACATAATTTAGAACACTAAAAATGTACAATGACGGGAAGGAAAGCACATTAAGGTAGACCACTTGTTTTAATTTACATGAATGCACAAGTTGGATGTTTTTCCTCTTTTAGCAGACAATCTCTAACTAACTTGGAATCCTGTCCTCAAGCACAAATGCTAATTGGTTTATCGCTATTGATTTTTTCCATTTGGGAGAACGGAGATCAATTATGTTCGTTTAACTTCTCTCCACTCCATGCAAGTGACTCCAGTGGTGGAGTCTGACGAGCTGTGGAGGAACAATGGAGATGTACATGTGGCAAACTCATATCATGTTCTTTTTAAATAAAAGCAGCAATAAGAAAAAAAAACCCATCGTATGATAACAGATTCAGACTCATACAGCCTCAGATTCACCATTTAACTACTGGCGACAAACTGATATCTTAGTAATAAAACTGACACACCCTGCACCAGTTAACAAATAAACTTCCGAAGTTTCAGGCGGCACTACTTTGGCTACAAAGCTGATGGTGAGCATAATGACATAAAGCAAATATGCAAAAGAGTGTATAAAAAAGGTTCATGTGACGAAAGTGTTCAAACACAACCATGCACTTCTGTGACAGGACTTTCTGCAGAGCATACCAATGTAGAACCATATCCAGTATAAGAACCTGATAATTGGGCGTTTCATTTTGCTGCTAGTAAAATCTCAGCTCTTAACTACTGTGGCATTTAAGGGCTATACAAACACAGCCAGTTATAAATAGATAAAATGCCATCCCACAGCAAATTTTACACAAATACCATTTTGCAACTTTAAGACTTTTTTTCCCCAAATTTGAACTGGCACAAGTTTACCATTAAAAAAAAGGTATATATCACAACTTTCCTTAAAACATGAAGTGTTTGCTGGGTGCATCACATCAAAATCATCTAAATGCTGTTATCACCACAACTCTGCAAAACATCAACCTCAGTATTGGATTAAAAATCCATTCAGATATATTTGTTGAACAACAACTGGGGTGCTGAATAACTTTGATACTGGGATGAACAATTGATCAAAATGTTATTGTAATCACACAAGTTATCTGTTGTATTCTCAATAAAGATGGTGTCCCTAATGTCAACTTTTTATTGTCGTCTTCATTCTCCTTGTATTTACGGAATGTTTTTTTTCTCTTTTCTTTTTCATATCCCTCTTTCTTCTTGTTAAATACCATCTCATGTAAATACCAGAGGTCTCGTTGGCCTCGTTCTTAAATTTTGCATCCGTTTTTGCACTTGTTTGACTTTATGGCTTTTAGCTTCCTGTTAAGATTGTCTTCCTGTCTTTTCTGTGTCCATCAAAGTACATTGTAAACAATTGCTTTTAAATGTGCAAAATAAGTTATTATTTATTACAAGATCTAAATTAACCATGATTGCCATGATGATCAGTCACTTCAAAAAAGGTTCTCCAGACATAAGGGAACAAGCCTTCTGGTACCGCAGCAAGCAAAAAACACATGACGTTTTTTTCACCCGGAGTAAGAGGATTTCCAGGAAGGAAACATACCTTAATGGGCCTCTTGAGCGCCTCCTGAATATCCAGCCGCTTTCGCATGATAGTCTGGTCTAGCTTTCTCTCAAAAGCCAGCAGATCCATGTAAGCCTGAGACTCGGGGACCAGTTCCCTGATCTGGGGCACAACAAAAGACACCTTTGAGCACGGAGCAACTGGACACTGTGACAAACGGAGTACAGTGACGGGGAAGCGCTGGCAGTTTTCAATCTAATCTTAATTAAGAGGTCTTCATTAGCAGTTGTGATATAACCTTATTGTGTTTGGAACGCATGTTGTCTAGGAATATGTACGCAGAAGAAAAAAAGTTTGAAGCCAAATGAATGACAGACAGCACTCATCTGATAACTTTTCTATGATAATGAGAAGTTCTGAAACTACAGTTTAAGCTTCACTTATCGCCCACCACAACATCTCATACATCTGTTTTACCTCTTTGACTCAAACTGACACTTCTCCAGATGTGCAGCATTGCAATAGATGTTTCTGAATGCATTAAACTCCAGCTATTTAAAGGTCTTCAAAAAGTCAGTCCGGTAAAGGTTTCAATTGGTTTCAATTGAGTTTCTATGTCAATCGGTTTAAAATGGGCAGACTATATGTCTACAATGGAGAAACTTGTTTAGTGTGTTTTCTCAAACATTCAAAGTCAGTCTCTCACTTTACTTGCTATTAAAATATCCTTATTAAGACCAACTCCTGGATTAAAATAGACAAGATGCTCTCCAGCAAAAATCAAATTAACTATCATTTTTGAGTCTTAATACTCACCCTTTGAGGTAGAATTTTATCAGCCATCTTCTTCTTCTTTGTGCTGAAATAACAGATAATAAAAAAGGATCATGCACCGTGCAAGTCATAGAGAAACACTTCATTAACATAATAAACATTCGGGCTAGTGGGACCAGGATCAGGCCAAAGACAGATGTTGTGTTTCTCTCACTTGTTAACTTGTATTCTCTCTTTCACCCTTTAAAATAGTACCTCAGTCTTTTCACATATTCCAATTGAAACACCCATAAAACATTTCATTATAATGATGTCAATTAAACTATTCTATTGTTTGCTCTGTGAAATTAAAAAGTCTGAATGCATTTTACAATTATATCGAAGAAAAGGTAGATTTTACGTTTTCTTTTTTTTTTTAAACGAATCAATAAAATTGATAAAAATTATATCATGTGACACAAAGAAAAGCAGAAAATGCTCTCACTGAAAAACTGCAACCAGAGAACTTGTGGTCACAAAATCTTTAAATGACAAATTGATTTTGAAGCAGATTAAATATCATGTTTCACGAGGGACTGTTAGAAACATTCAATTAAGAAAGGGCAACAACATCTGGGCCTCAATGATGTGGAATAGGAAATAGAAGAAAACACATTATCAGAGTTTAACTTTAAATATTTATCTTAAGTTTCAAGAAAAGCAGCACTGCTGCTGCATGACAACAAAGGGACTTACTGCTGGTTGCGATTCTGCTGTTGCACCTGCTGAATCTGTTGGGGAGCGGGTCTCTTTCGAGACGGGTCCATCACACCAGTCATCACAGGTCGAGAAACTGGGCTGTTGCCATATCCTGGGGGGCCCATGGCTGGTCCCTGCGGGGTCATGCGGCTGGATGGAGGCATGCCAGGTCTCTGTACAGTAAAAAGGGTAATATTTTCAGTCATAAAACTTCAGAAAGTTTCCTCTAAGTTTTCAAAAGTCATTTTACAACCCTCAATTGCGGATAACATATACATGAGACCACCTACAGTGCTGTTCTGCAAATAGCTAACAGTATTCAGTTGTGACGTTTTTCATCCCAGGTTTGTTGAGACTGCAGAGATCTGGTTAGGGACAAACTGCAAGGGTTTCATATCAACAGTTGTATGAAGTATACACAGACCTTTCCACGCGGCGCAAACTCGAGACTTGCGTTTCTCTCCTACTTACTTCAATTTCAGAAAATAATCAATAACTATTACTGTATTTAACTAGACATTTCTTTTCAAAGGAAAAATTAAAACCATTTAAGGGTTAAACTTTCAAAAAAGAAACTACTTTCGTTGTCTAATTTTTGGACAAGGCTGCTTTTTGAGGGTGGCTGACAATTTAACCCTTGCATCACGGCCGTGCACCTTCAATGACACCTCTAGTGCGGTGGCAATGATGAAACTGTAAAACGTGATTCCAAGAGAAACGTGTGTAACCTAAGGGATTTAGTAAAGAGAGAACCGCATCAGTCATGGATGAAAACGACACCACAGGTTTAGTATTCAAAGGCAATAAGCAAATCCTACTTAATTTGCATTGGTAGACATCATACATACTGATACTGGGGCTCCGATTAGGTAAATCAGAAAATTAACACATGAGTATTGCCTGTATTTTGTGAGTACACAAGATTTTGTTAATTTGAAATGTTAAAACCCAAAGCAAACTCAAACACTGTAGTTAAACACTATTTCCAGTGTCCCAGAGTCCAGAAAGCTGCATTTTTAGAGGAGAAGAGCAGTTCAAAATGTAAAATGAGGTCATTATTGAAATTTAAAAAATATAAGCTTATTGTCTTGTTTGGTGATTAAGCTTTTCTAAAACATAATAAAACATAAAATAAATCGGACATCACAGTCATCACTGGGTGATTTTTAAACGAGAACATGCAATACATTATCAGATCGTTTACATAACATCCACTGACGCAAAACATTCCTTCTAACCGTAACTAAATTTAATACATTTTATCAACACAAGAAAAATCTCCTCTTCTTGAAACAAGTCAGTACCAAACAACTACCAACTCACCAAGCCGTGCGCCAAGAACTCAAACAAGCGACTTTTTGTATCAAACTCCATGTGTGCAGGTGAGAACAACTAATAAAGGAAAAATCCCTGATTGCAGCTTTCCCTCCAGCTCTCAGTCCAACAAATGGGACACTAAGGCAAATCACAATTTCCCTTCAGCCTATGATGGAAGGTAGAAACGAGTGAAGAAAAGGACTTGTCAACAATACAGGAGTGATGAATGCACTCTGCCTTTTCTATACAGTGCAGCGTGGGCAGTAAGGCATTGCATGTTGATTATTAAGTGCTCTCTAAACTGTACATCAGTATAACCTTGGTTTGCCTGCGAACAACTGGAGTTTTTCAGTATTCAGAGTATGACGACTCTCCGACTGTGTAGTGAAAGGCTCCTTATGTGAGTGAAAGCAGTCAAGGACGCTGGAGAAAAAAAAAAAAAATACAACATCCTTTCACTGAACTATGTTTTATGTTGGCGGTAGCTATGCAGAAATCACTACAACGGCTGTGGAGCGGTGACAAACGACTTGATTCTATCAATATTTAGAAAATAGTGCTGCTCAATGAAAAAATGTGGTAGCTTGAGGAGGTGTCCATATGATTCACAGCAGTAAGGACACCTCTGGTTTATTGCTCACCGTTCGTTATCGAATCAGCATATGGACCAACTCAAGAACAGAAAATGTACTACATAAAAGGTATAGCCATAATAAACACACAGCATTTCTGAGTGACTCCAAGTGACAACCAAAACAGTTCCACCAGGACAGAGGTTCCCCAGCATGCTCTTATATGGCTGTGACTATACACACGGCAATAAATTACAACTTTCATCATCTCCTACAACACGGGTACACAATATCATTTAGGCCACTTTTTGGAAGTGCCAGGTTCTGGGTGTTAACATTGAGTTGGAACACTTTCCAACAACTTGGAAACTGTGCTCCAAGTTTAGTAACAGGTGCATGGATTTACACATGGCTCTTTTCCGAACCCGCATGTGACACTGGGGGGCCAACTTTAAGGTGAATCTGCAGTGCTGCTACTGTGGCAAAATATTGCTTGCAATGAGAAGTATTTTGACTTTCATTATTTCCTCTGGATAACAAAAAACCTCAACACATCGGAATTTTCGTTTGGGCAGAGGCTCTGTGTAGTTGGTAGGATATATCACGTTCTCACCTGTGCCTCAGGGTTTTTCTTGATTCTGTATTTTCTATTTGTATTTTTCTGTCACACGGGCAGACAGCTTTTCTCCTCCAGTCTCCGACTCTTGCTCACCCTGATTGTCTCTGCACCTCACATTCACTTGATCTAACACTGAGCTCTCATTGGCAAAAAAAAAAAAGTACAAGTGCTGCTTTGCTGCAGCTTATGTTATGAATGAAAGAAAGAAGAAACAATCCTTTATTAGTCACATAGAGTCATACACAGTACAACATAGTGAAATTACTTCTCTGCATTTGACCCATCCCTGAGGGAGCAGTGAGCAGCCCCTCGTGGAGCGCCCGGGGAGCTAAGGATTCAGGGTCTTGCTCAAGGACCCTACGACAAGTAGACACTGGTGGGATTCGAACCGGCTACCTTCCGATCTTCTGATTGGGAGACGGCCGCTCTACCCACTGAGCCACAGCCGCCCCAACTCTACAGAATTATTGTACTTCAGAAATGAGCTCGCTTATAAGCAAGAATCAAGATCACGAATTTTGTAGGATTAATCACCCATCCTATGAAATGAATGATTGTGCCGGAGCCTTATGTTCCTATCATTACATATGAGTGGGAATATAGGCCTTTGTTCATTGTAATGGATGGGAATAAAGGTCTCGGTGAGAAAAATCTCCCAGTTTCCATTTAAATATTGATCATAAAAAGTGTCCTTTTGATGAGGTCCATTTCAAGTTAAATCCTGCTTTTATATTAAGTACACGGTACTTCTTTCACCAATGGTTGTTAACACGCTTCAGTTATGCAACTCCTACGATATTCTGACAAAAGGAAAATAGAAAAAAATCCTCTATTTTATCTCATTTATGTGTATGCAAACATCCACCGCAAAAATAATTAATTTTGGAATAGTGTGCCTGTTTTTGAAATGCCATGAAGCCTTGCAACCCATCAAACCTGTCTAGAATCATGACACTTTGTCTTAGAAGAGAACAGCACTCAAAATGGAAAGTTTTTAACCAATATCTTTAAAATAAGAACATTTCTTGGGGTTCTTCCTATTGGGCTGCTGGCATCTTTGAGGCAAATTTTCCGTCTCAGTCATCTCAGCTGTATTATACAAAACCTTCAGGTGAAGACAACATCTTTTGCAGGGAAGAAAACTAACTGAAAAATATTCAGCAGCTAACTTTAAATACACAGAGCGCGGTGTGAATTTAGATTGAACCTTCTTTGGATAGTTTGAATGAGACAAAGTGCTGAGATACACAAACTTGCAGCTCCGCTCAGTCTTTTCATTCATAGTTTGGCAAAGCATGGCAATGCTACAACTGTCAAACTAACTTCCAACCAAAAAATTGAAAAGACCCCTAGTCAGAAGTAAATACCAAGTATATCCAATCACATAGGAAGTAATGTGAACATTAAAAGTTTTTCCAACTCGAATTGTGAGCTACAGTCGTTAGCGGCTAAGCTAACTGGCTAATTGGTTAACGTCGGCGGGCGGGAGGGTTAGCTAATTCAAACTACAAACAAACTCTGTAAGTCGAGCACAGTGGACGCTTAAGACGTTTCTAAAGGCTACGCACGGTTCGGCAATGCTATCAGCGGCAATGAGGAGAGAACCGCTCCGCTGGCGGTGGGTAACATTAGCCGCCAGTGACAAAGCAACCGTAAGAGGCTTTGTTCTAATGGGCAGGCTAACTCGACAGCAGCAAAGATGGAGTGATAGCTCACCGGGTATCCAGGCCCAGGCATCGGGGAGCGATACATGTGGTTCTGTGCAGCCGATGCGGGTCCCATCCTCCCTGTCGGCGTCCCGGGGCCCATGCCTGGTCCTGCACCCGGTATCGGTGGCCCAGGTCCCATTGCTCCACCACCACCACCCGTAGGTGCCGTCTGGAAGCCCCCTCTGGCCGCCATCTCCTCTCTAATGTCGCTGCCGGTGGATGCACGGAGCTATCGCGAGAACGGGAACTGAGATTCATGTGATGACGGACTCACAGCGGCCCCTGCTGTCTTATTGTGACCACGATCACACAAAAGCTACCCGGCGGATTCTTATGAATCTCATTAGGTAATGGTTGATATGACTAGAAAGAACTCGTTCCTTTTTTGAGGTAGATCAGGAAAAAGGGGCAGAGTCAGGAAAATTGGTTGCCTCCTTCCTTCCTTACGCCTCCTTCCTTCCTCAAGTAAGGACGACGGTGGCTCAGTTGGTAGGGTCCTTTGCCTTTAAAAGTTGGTACGGTCCTGCACCTTTAAAAGTTGGTAGGGTCCTCCACCTTTAAACCTTTAACGGTTGGTAGGGTCCTGCACCTATAACCCTGCACCTTTAACAGTTGGTAGGGTCCTGCGCCTTTAAAAGTTGGTAGGGTCCTGCACCTTTAAAAGTTGGTAGGGTCCTGCACCTTTAAACCTTTAACAGTTGGTAGGGTCCTGCACCTTTAAACCTGCACCTTTAACAGTTGGTAGGGTCCTGCGCCTTTAAACCTGCACCTTTAACAGTTGGTAGGGTCCTGCACCTTTAAACCTTTAACAGTTGGTAGGGTCCTGCACCTATAAACCTGCACCTTTAACAGTTGGTAGGGTCCTGCGCCTTTAAAAGTTGGTAGGGTCCTGCACCTTTAAAAGTTGGTAGGGTCCTGCACCTTTAAACCTTTAACAGTTGGTAGGGTCCTGCACCTTTAACAGTTGGTAGGGTCCTGCGCCTTTAAACCTGCACCTTTAACAGTTGGTAGGGTTCTGCACCTTTAAACCTTTAACAGTTGGTAGGGTCCTGCGCCCTACCAACTGCGCCAGTTATTAGGGTCCTGCAGCCTACCAACTGAGCCAGTTGGTAGATGCAGTGGACAAGAGTTGTTCACTTGTCTGAAGGTTGGTGGTTCTGTCTCCGGCCACTGCAGTCCACATGTCGTGTCTTTGAGCAAGATACCGAACCCCAGTTTGTGAATGAAGCCTTGCATGGTAGCCTCTGTCATCACTGTATGAATGAATAAGTGAAATTGAATGGTGAAGCAGACTAGAAAAGCCCTACATAAGTACAGTCCATTTCAGTTCCTGTTTTCAGTACGTTCCACTACGTAGTTGTGTTTTCCTGGTGTCAGGTTTCAGAGTCAGGTGTGTTTATTTGTGTGTTTTGTGGGCGGGGCTTTATGATGTACAGCACTTTATGTTACTTTCTTATTTATAAAATGTTCTGTATAAATAGAATTTGACTAATTGGTTGACAATTTCTAATAGTGATATATAGGCCTACTCCTTGCGATCACATTTATATGCAGTACGCCAATGTAAATTCATTCTAGGCATTTGACAAATCCATCAGGTGCGGTGTGCAGCCCCTAGGTAGAGTATAGGTCTTGCTCAAGGACCCAACTAGATGTAAACTGCAGGGGCAGTGCGAGGACCAACGACCACTCTACCTCTGAGGTAGAGCTGACTGCGGGACAGCATAAAAGATTGGGCTTTTTTCACAGTTTGCCACCAATTACTCTAAGAAGACTGAAGAAGGAGACGTCCTCGGATGATATTGACATGTGACGTTGATGTCTTTAATGTCTTTGTGTCATGTAAGTTTGGTGTCTTTGATATATTTGTATCAGGTGTCCTAGTTATAGCTAATTTGACAAAAAAAAAAAAAAAAAGGTAAGAAAAAAAAAAAATAATAAAGAATAATGTTACATGATAATATATAATAATAATACAAATAATGACTAAAGACTAAACCTTTAACATAAAATCGTTGATTTCATAATTCTTTATATGTTTATTTATAAATACATTACTTCCAACTACAGAGACACATTAATCTAACCCAGCCACTGGGGGTGAACGAGGGGGTTGCAGCAGGAGGGGTTTTTTGCGCAATACCTGTGCCAGTTCAGCATTTAGGAAGGAAAATCCACTGTGGTGACCTTTTCATTGAGGGAAGCCAAAGGTAGAAGAAATAAAGTTAAAATCATTTTGTCTAAAAGGTTGTTATATCCCAAACATTGCTGAGGAACATTATTAAAAAGTATGTAAATTAATATCAATCACAGCATAAAATATAAGATAGTCAACTGTGTCAATTAAATGATTGATCAACAATGTGTTATTGAATGATACACTCAGTCAGTTGGTGTGTAAATATATTAATTGTAGATACGTATATTATACTTACTTTGTATATTACACTTAATGGTATTCAATACGTACACTTCTATTGACCTTTATTATATGTTTATCCTGCTGTATGTACGTACCTGAACATACTCAACTAATTACTATGACATATTTGTGATGTTTGCTTTTGAGGTCAACGCAGTTAGTAAAACATTGTGCAGATCATGCCAAAGTCTAGGTCAAACATGGCAAAAGTAAAATTTATTAAGCCAACCACATTGTCCTTCCAATGAAATCTAGGTCCCTTCAGGCGTGTTAGACGGGTATTGAATATAGTGGGGAGTCCTGGTGTTTTCCAGTGCTGGCATAGAAACCTTCACAGTTAAGCCAATCAATTGTCTGTGGGCTTTTCTCTAAGTGTTCAATGTCTTTGTTGTGACAAACACAATTAGCTTAGGGCTAGAATACAATGTATCGTAGGCCGTTTTGGAAAATATGCTGAAAAATGAATGGTCCACCTTTGAACATCAGGTCGATTCTGAGGCATAGTGCCCTTTTCAGACTTACACCCATTGCATCCTGATGATACTTCAGGAGTCCCTTAACCTGTCCTCAGCGTCTGTCATCATTCAGACTGCAGAGTTCACTCTTAAAGTAACACAGACTATAGCACCCAAAAGGGACTTAAACATTTCCTGGCTTTGGTAGTTTTTTTGTTTTATGGTTCCTGTGGGCTCAGAGTTGTTTTCACATATATAAAAGAAACTATTATGTTTTTTGCACTGAAAATAAACCCTTCACTAAGATATAGTTAATCTGTTTCAGTAATTGTAAAGCCAAACAAGTCATGTTCCATACACACTGTCCGAGCCAAGTTGCCTTGAATGTTTAAAGGCACCATCTTATGTTTGCCCCAATTTATAAAATAGCCAGGGAATGTACCAAAGTCATTCTTTAGAGTTAAGATGTAAGCAAAGTTACAATGTGACTTATTAGTAATATAAAAGACAATCTCATTTGCATAGAGAGAACTTTAGTAAGAGATAGGATGTTGTATCTATGAATGTCTGGATGGGAGTGAGTTGTTTAAACAGGATATCCAAGCACAACCATGAATATGTCTGATACGGGCGATAGACACTTGTTTGTCATTATTAAGGCACCCAAGGAGGTATTCAAGATTCTGTTCAAATCATTAATATCTTTTCCACCTCAGAGAGATAAACCGACTCTTCGTGAACAAACTTTTTCTCTGCACCATGTGAGATAATGTTCAGAGATTTTTGTGGTAGTCCGTGTTTGCAAATAATTTCTCAACACACATCTCAGGAAGTGGAAAGTTCCCCCATATGTAATTAATTTGTTCCAGGTTGATTTATCCCGATCTGAAATTGTTGAGTCTGCAGGGCACAGAGAAACAGTTTTTTTTTATGAATCAAGGTGACGATGGAATCTTCCAGTGTCCAGTCTTCCTGCTTGTAACAATGTTGACTATGAATTGAATCAAAAAATTACAGAGTTGTAGAGAAATATACTGTTGATCACTCCAAAAGAAAAGAGTGTCTTTTATGACACAGATTTTATGCTAGAAATGAGCGATATCTATTGTATGAAGCTGTTATTAAACAGCTATTTCTGTCGTTAATTGCCAAATTGAAATAAATCATGATCTGAATTGGAACACCTTGTATATTTTAACAGGTATCGTTTAATTTACCATTACGTGCCAAGATGTTATCGCATCTTTCCTGAGTTGGTTGTTTGGTATTTTCTTCATCTTGTAGCTTTATCTATACTAACATCAATATATATCCGTTCAGCTTAACCTCTTTTTCACTTCAAAAAATGAATACAATATAATACCGCATATAATAAATAGGAAAACAAGTAGAGCTCTCTGAATTTTCCTTTGTTTGGGTGAAGAGCTCCATTTCTTTTAAAGATAACCTCTATATCCCTTATCAGAAAATAACACTTTTCTTTAAAGAACTTTATTCCATAGTCTTATTTTCCTAGTGGCTGACTTTAATGCCAAATCATTTAGGTGCCTCCTGAATTTAAAAGAACCAGTCTGTGTCATAAAAACCACAGACATATTTTTGGATGTTCACATCAAAAGTTTATCTTCCATGACTGTAGAGGTTCATAAGTTCGTACCAGAGTTCATTTTCTTGATTTTTATCTCATCCAAATCACAACCCCAGTGTGTGAAACAGTTTAACATGACTTTCTTTGAATGCATATCTTCACTATAGCGTTTTTTCAGAGAAAAACACATGGAGGCAAGGTTGAACGTCTGAAATGGTTCATGACTTAAAAAGTAAACAACAAGTTTTCCTGTTAAGCAATAAACCAGTTAAAGGTGGAGCGGGTGGGATAATTAAAGTCAACCAAACACTTTCTTGTTTCAAAACTTTTGTTGTCACTACGCTTCTCCCCCTATTATTATGGAGATACAACAGAACAAAACATGGCATATCATGTTTCTCTCTATTGGGCTTGATCTGCGCTCGTGGGAGTACAGTGCATTCTGATCCTTTGGAGCACGTTGTGGAACAATCATCATCCATGGGAGAAAGATGATTTGATTTGTTGCATTGTTCCTGAAATCTCTGGTGTATTCTAAATCATGTGTGTCTCTAAGACGGTGGTTGATTAGGTTTATCCTTGACAGCCTTGATATTAAACAAATGAATAAGGACTCACGCTCAAAATAAATTAAAGGTCACATCGGGCGTACAGAAGTCGGTAATCTAACACTCTGTCTTTCAGGGGTGAGAAACTTGACTGCACTGTAATTATTAATACACTTAATGAGTAGAATTTAAAGCGGTGGCCAGAGGAGCCGGGCCTCTGCCTTATCTATGACAAACGGCTAAATCCATCCTAATTGCACTAAGAGATATGACAGGATGGATTTATGCCAGGAATGGGACCCATGTAACATGCAAGCATGTAGAATGTAGAGACAGGATGTGTAAAGTTAAAATCACAGGTTGAAAAACTGTAAATATATGGGAATTCATTAGGATAATATAACTGTTTACTTTCACCCAGTGCTGGTTTAAAAAAAATATTTCCACCTGACAGAAGCGTTCAGTACTTTTTCTGTCATGAATATAGCAATATCACTGTTTAGAAACAACATGGTACAAGTGCTGCAGGCTGAAATGTACCTCAATTAAATAACATTTATCAAGATAAATCTTTATGAAGACCCAAAAGTAGAATTCATTATAATGCAGATTGACCTATCCCATTCTGTTGAATGGAACATTGAGCCCACACTTGAGTGGTACTGAATATTAGATTGTGTGGAATCTTCAATCAACATTTAACATAAAAAAAGAAGCTGAGAAAAAAACAGAAAGTAGGTTATAAATAGGTGTATTAGCTGATTCAAAAAGGGTTGTCTGATGCAAATCTGTCCTGTGTGAAAAGTCTTTGTTCTCACAGAAATTAATTATTTACAAAGAATTACCACACCACACATGAATAACTGGTTGCAGCTTGACTAGACAAACCCAAATCTGATTATTACCAGTAATTGTATCTTCACTTACAGCAAAATTAGAAAGTTTTCAGAGCCCTTTACTTTTTTTTTTACCTTTAATTATTAAGCAGCCTAGTGCTAAAATATATTTATATATTTTTCTCCCTCATCAGTCTCCAGTCCATACCGCTTAGGAACAAGGCAAATACAGAATGTTACAAACATTTGCAAATCTATCAGAAAAGAAAAAAAACCACTTTTGAACAGGGTGTACCCAAATCTCGCCCAATGTCAGCGGGGATAGGCATTAACCAAAAACCGAGACCCCGATCAGGATGAGAAGTTACAGAAAATGAATGAATGATAGACAGAAGGATTTGGAACCTTTGCTAAATTTTGCTCAGGTACATCTCTTTCCTGTTGATCATCTTTGAGATGTTTCTACACCTTGACTTAAGTCCACCCGTGGTAAATTAAACTGATAAGACGTGATTTGTTAAGGCACGCACCTTTCTCATATGGTCAGACAGCTGACGATGCATATCAGAGCCAAAACTGAACCCCAAGGTTGAAGGAACTGCCCGCAGAGCTAATAGTCAAGATCGTGTCAAAGCACAGATGTTGAGAAGGTTACAAACATTTCTGCTGCTTGAAGGTTGCCAAGAGCACATTGGCCTCCACAATTCTTAAATGGAAGACGTTAAAATGGATCAACCGGGACTCCTCTACAGTTGACCGCTTAGCCAAATTGAGCAATCAGGGAAAACCGAACCTTGGTAAGTAAGATCCTGCATGGAGATACAAGAAACTTGGAAAAGGTCAACGATCATTGCAAAACTCCAGTGATCTGGACTTTATGGCAGCATGGCCATTAAGCCTCTCCTCAGTGACACCGACCAAGACACAGAGCATCATGCTGTGGGTGTGCTTTTTTAGTGGCAGGAACGGGAAACTGGGCTGTCCATTAACAATTCCCACCCAACCTGACAAGATCTGCAGAGAAGAGCGGCAGAAAATCCCTAAATCTAGGTGTGCAGCTTGTCATCTCCTATCCACAAAGACTGGACGCTGTAATCGCTGCAGAAGGTGCTTAAACTAAGTACTGAATACTTATACTCTACTGAATACTACATTGTAAATAGGTTAATTTTCAGAAGCAGGAAGTGTGCTTGTAGGTCTCAGCAGTGGGGAACTATACCAAAATCAAAAGTAAATCCAGAAAAGAGGAGGAATGTTATCCGACTACATTTCTAAGGATCTGAGACGCCACAGATCCACATTGAGTCGATGTAGAAGAATTGTTACAGTATTGAACCTTTCCAGAAGTTGTCAACCTTCCAAAAAGAGCACCACTGAGGTTCACTTAGGAAATGAGCGACCTGGGGTGATGAGTGCTGCTGGGGATATTAAAGCCATTTAAGAAGGGCTGACAGTTTAGGATGGATCCCGCTGCAGGATTATCTCTCTTATGTTTTCCACAGTCCATGAATCAACCAACAAGCTGAAAGCAAGGAGGGCGCATTCATCTCTAATCTCCTTTATCAGTGAGCTAAATGAGATTACATAATGATTGAACCTCATCCAGGAAGGAAAGGCCTTAGTTGCCAAGATGAACAGTTAAAACCACCAGACTGCAGGAAATCTTAACTAATCAAGAATTTAAGAATGATTTTCAAGTTGTCTCAACTCCCGCTGGTATTGCCGCCTCCCACACACCCTTCGCCCTGAAGCCGTTTAAGGATGCAGAAAACATCTGCTGCATGTGTTGAAGCCAACGCTCCCGCATTCCCAATCTTCTGTGATTCAGACTGTGGATTATAAAAGGACACAAAAGGGAAGAGTAAATATACATCATCGTCTTTTATTTTTTCATTAATCTGTCTTGTTGGCAGATACAACAGAAAATAATGAAATAAAAAAACCAGGGGGCGAAGCCATGAGGCAGACATTCAAAAGAGGAGAACTTCATCAGATATTTCAGCCAGATCCCAGGAGTGATTAACACTTGTGTATTAATGCGTTACCAGCTGAGGTTTCTCTTCCGAATAATAAAAAAATGAAAGCACCTTCACATTTGATGAACAATGTTGAAGCTAAGATTCCCTCTTAAAGCACTTTCCAAAAAACCCAAAAACAGAAGTAAACCAATTGTCCTGGAATAACCCGGTAATGTTTAAAAAACAGTAAGAAACAGAATTTCAAGGCATGCCGGGTTTTGAGGGCAACTAATTGGGTTCCAATATTCACAGAATCATGCATCAACGAGCCACTTTTCTTATATAAGTGTGGCAGTTGGCAGCACCAGACGTACAGTAGAATACGAGGGTATCCATAATATCTGACTAACAATCTTGATAAAAAGAGCATTGGCTGTGGAAGATATTTCTCATCCATCCTCTTGTCACACAGCAGCTGAAACTGTAATTAAATTTCAGGGGAAATAGGGCTCAGAAAACACAAGTGTTGTGGCTGGCAGCTGTTTAACTGCAGCACGTATGAACAGCTCAAGTAGGTGAGTCATATATAATTTAATACTCCCGGTCCCAAACCCTATTATTGATTGATTAGCTGATTTAATTCCGGGAAAATGTTGCAAGTAGGAAAAAAACCCAAGTTACATTGTTGATGATGAGAGAAAATAAAGATTAAGTGCAGAATGCTAATCAGCTCATCTGAGACCTACGAAAAAATTAAATGTGATCATTTTCACAAAGTCTTGGGATGAAAAAAATAAACTACTTTCCAACCGAAGACAGAAACAAAGGCTTCAGAGAGTAAATTCGCCACACAAAACAAAAGACGCTCAGAAGAATAGCAATTTCCCAAATGATATTTGCATTTTATTTATACTTTGATAAGTAAATAGACCCGACTATTACCTGGAGAATGGAGACATGATTAATCAGGCAATATCGAGTTTGCTCTGTATGAAAGAATAAAACAAATGAATAACAGTCCAATAAACACGATAGTAATAATATGACAATATATCAAGAAGAATAATACGTTGTCTGTTACATCACCTCTACATACTGGCGGTATTGTGCTTTGATAAGACTTTTGCGACTAGAACACGGATACAGAAATAATTAACTGCCCCACAAAAACTCCAAGGATTTCTGCCATCAGCCTATCCCGGAAAAACAATTCATCCCACCTCATCCCGCAGTCATGATAAGAGCAAATGAAGCCGATGAAAACTCCTCGACTCGTTGGCCGTGCGTAAAAAAAAATCAACGACCACATGAGAAATGAAAATAGGTGCAGCTCATCCATTTGGATAATCGACAAACACACATTTTACCTGATGTTGGCAACCGTGAACACTCACACGCAAACTCACTGAACACGCAAACAGAAATACATGGGATGGATAATCTAGAAACTGGAAATAATGGGAAACATGCAGCGGACGGATACAAGCATGCGTTTAGATGATGAGACCTGAAATCAGTATGTGTTTAGGAAAATGGTAGATGAAACCATTAGCACTGCCGTTACCTCCCCAAAACGTTCAGGCTGCACCCCAACAAACAAAGATACATTCTCGTACAAATGACACAGTGTCCGGCGGTTGTTTTATGGAGCGCTGCAACAATTACAGATGTTGCTACATGTACAGTGGCTTAAGCAGGATGAAATTCTGTCCCACTAGCAGGCCGGCATTGTGTGAAACCATCATGTGTTGCGGTGTTATACTGACGGCATGGCGGCTCTTTTTTCTGATCTACTGTCTACGGTGAGATATCTGTACAATCCCCCTTCTTAGATTTTATTTTTATTTTTACTCATTTTTGTCTTTTGAAGGAGAAGTCTATGTTGGCAACGTTTCTCCATGAGCATCCTTTGTGGCAGTATTCCAGAGGAAAACACAGAAATAAGAGAGTGTTGCATGAAACCTGTTGCATGAAATGTTCTCTGATATTTTTAGTAATGGGGGGGGGCGGTTCCTCTCCACTTTGCCTCAGTTGAAAGTTCGCTCACCACTTTTGTCGTATTTGATTTGTCTGCTTTAATCTGTGTCTTTGCAAAAAGCTCCTGTATCAGTTCCTCACGCTCCCCGTACTGGACAATTCTTGAAGTATGGTTGACTTTGGTTGCCCTACACAAACTTTCGGACACGTCACCCGGATCTGCTCAGCAAGTGAAGTCCTCAAAGTTGGCCTGGCCTGGGTGATGAGGTAGCATGTTGCCAGGATATGTGGATGGTGTACGCAGGTTCTCACAAGGAGCCTGAGAGGTAAATGAGGACAGAGAGGAAGACAGAGGGGATATATGAACATCAGGGGAGGGATTATTGAGACATAAGGGAAAAAAATATGCAGGAGGGGAGTCCTCATATCCAGAAGAAAAGAGAAAGTAAAATGCATTTGAAAAAAACTCATAGGCTTCCTTCTCTAGCGCCATTGTTCAGTACCGATTTTTTTGATCAGATCAGATTGGGCAACGATATGGTTTACTTCATAAGAGTCTAACTCTAACCTGAACTGCTAATGTGAAGATTCAAAACAGCTATATGTCTTTTTTGATGTTGATTACGACTCACGTGATGACCCGTCACATAACCAGGACAACTGTGTCCCGAACGACCCACGTTATTGATAGGTTTCTTCTGGCTCTTTGCATAAAACACCTAACAGGAGGTTACCTATCTGACTCCCCATCAGTCAGCTAGAGCTGAGGAAGCTTCTTGGATGAGAGGAGAAATGTCTTCAATTGTAAAAAGAAGTCATCAGGGGAAGCCCATCAGGGAAGGAGAAGATCTATCGTTTTTTTCTCTGCCAGGGTGCAGATGAACAATTAAAGTGGACTGGCTTCATTTACACAAGGAGATAAGTGAGCTGTCACACCTTCCAGAGCTCCAATTCCAGCCTGTCCCCGCCGGTCCTGTCCAGCTTTGATTAAATTGAATCCACTTTTAGCTTCTCTCCTTCTCTATCTCTCTCTGATCCCAAACACTTTTTCCCTCCATTTCGTGCATCTCAAATCTTTTCCTCCCTATCTTCCTCCACCTCCCTCACTTCATCCTTCACCCCAACTGCAGATGAGACAGTGAAGAGAAAGAAGCCATGCGGTCAAAAACAATGGATGTGCTTAGCAGCAGTCTACTAACATGGCGTTTCACATCATCCAGGCTCAGCACAGCTCCCCGGTCATTGTTGTTGTGGCCTTTGTGTTTCTTCTTCACACATCGGCACATCTTGTACTTGATCACCTGGAAAAAAGGCACCTTATTCAGATTCATCTGTTCTTTAAAAAAAAAAAAAATGTAATTCAAGCCCACCAACTCTGGACTTTGGAAGATTAGGTAAAGTTAAATTCAAATGAGACAGATTTTCTGTCTCTGTAAATATACTTCCTCATCGATCCTGTACATTTTCATTTGTCCATCTCACACACACGCACGCACACATACACACACACACACGCACACGCACAAACACACACACACACACACAGACACACACACACACACACAAACACACAAATTAAGGGTTTTACAAAAACAGAAAAAGTCTCTCCCCATAGCCGGTGGAAGGGATGCCACAGAGGAAGTATCACGGAGCAACACGGAGCTACTCTAATGAGAGCTGACAGTGACATCCTGACTAATCTAAAATATTATACATCTAAAATGTTAATGTATTCAGCTCTGCTGCAGCAGAGATGTGCATGATACAGACATAGAGTTGCAGGCGGGTGAGATACGGATCTCTTATCACACATCCTCGTGTGGAAAATTGTAAAACGCAACATTTTACCTCATATAAATAGTCAAAGAGTTCCAGAATAGTGAGGATGCTGGCTCCAATGAAGAGACCCATCTGACCTCCAATGTCACCTAAAAAGTGCAAAGGAAGCACAAAATACAAAAATCAGCCACAACATCAAAGCCGCCTACATAATATTGATGCACTGTGTCTTCAGACAAATTTCTATCATAACCAAGGTTATATTTTTCAGTGATTTCTGTTTAATCATTTGCTCTACAACACAGGAGTGAATTTCTGGTCCCCGTGACCCTGTTTTCGGTTTACCAGTTCTCCTTCCTTAAGCAACTTTGTAAGTACGAACCACTGGACCAGATATACCCAACAAGACCTGTACTTTTGGAGATGCAGTGACTAAGTCATCTAGCCATCACAGTTTAGTCAATGTCAAAGGCAATCAGATCCTTACGTCTGCTCAATGTCCTTGGTTTCAACAAATTAACAAGCACAAAAATGTTCACTTGCTGCTGGGCGACCGTCGCTCATTCCCAAATTAAAAGAAACAGCAATTTAATCCCAGCCCTTGCTCCATGTTTTAAGGTCCTAAGACCCAAAACCCCAATTTGCTCCCCGGGCACCACAGGGGGATAAATGGAGTGAGCCTACTTTGCAACATTGAACTACATGTTTAATTCTATGTGAAAAAATAAAGGTTACTTGTCCCACCCACAGGCAGGCGCCATTTTTTAAGATAATCCATTATTTTGACTTCAATTGTCAGTGGTTGCAAGGATATGGCCGATTTGTATAAAACTTAATAAAACTTAATACAGAACATGGGTGATCTACATGAAACAGTTATGATGAAGAAGGTTTACAATGTGAGAACTGTGACAGAAAACATCCTTTTTTTTTTCAAAAGGCTTTTGAAACCCCACAACGGATTAAAGAGACGGTTTTGCATCTTCTGGGAAAACACCTAGTATAAAAATGCAAGTACTTGCGATGCTGTCACTTTTGATAAAAAGCCGCCATCATGTTGTATTCCGCAAAAATATCTATTCCCAGGGAAACACTTGACAGACATTTCCTTACCCAGAAGGCCTGCCAGTTCGTAGGCTTTCTTTTGCTCGATGGTTTCATAGTTCAGTGCTTCAAAGTAGATATCCAGAACCAGAATGTTATCGCTGCAAACACAGAGAGAGAGGGAAACACGCTGTCACTTCTTCAAATGTCTCAGTTTATATACTTTTTGTCAGGTGCAGAATATGACTGGTGAGTCTGACGCTTCCCTGCAGATAAAAGCGCAGATGTGATGAGTTGAACAAATAAGCGTCTTTACCAACTAATTTCCCCCAGGTGGCTTTGGCCATTGAGGAAAAACAGGGGAAGTGATTGCAGCTGTTTTGATTTCATACTCTTAAACGCTTGACTCCAGCAAAAAGAGAAATAGTAGGTATTACTTTAGAGGCTCAGGGCGATGCGGAGTCTTATTTCGATTCCTGAATATCCTATTTGTAAGAAGATGTCAGATTTCACAGCCGACTGGAGATCAAACACATAATTCAGCTTTGTAATCCTTTTTTTCTGCACTTAGTGAAATGTTTTACCACTTAATTTTAAATCGAAACAAGCGATCTTAAAAGGAACTCTGGTACAGCCTACGGCTGAGCCGAAATGACTGGATGCAAATAACGTCAGATAAAGTAGAGAAGGAGGTACACTAATGCAAAATGAAGACACAACATCTCCTCATTTCTTGTTAGGTGTGAGAGATATACTTCCAGCTCCTCAGATATGACTACAAAGACTTTATTAAAGGTACATAAAACCTATCCTGCAAATCTCACAATGAAACAACACACTCACCTCACCTGGCTCTGAACACACATCAGCATTCTCCGTTACGTCCAGCCAATATTCCGCACCGTTTATCCATTTATTTCTAACTGGTCGCGACCTCATGAATTTACAGAAGCATACTGGCCTGGAAACCTCTCAGTTTTATTTTTCAAACTGATTTGAAAATTTTAATTATCAAACCTTTTCTAAAGAAAACGATCTGACCTTACTAGTGTGAACGACACGCGGCTTTTTTCAAACCTAAAATTCACAAAAAGTTTTTTTCTACCTACGCAAATTTCCTACAAATGTTTTAAGTCAGAACAATTGCTTCAAAACCTTTCATCAGGATTTCGACCGCAGCGACTGTATTTACAAAAAAGCTGATGATGACTCAGAAAAGGTTTCAGTACTGATGGATCTTAGTGCCGCCCACACTTTGGACCACACTATTTTCATTCAAATATTATGACTGGGTAAAACTCTCAGGATAAGCTTCATAGTGATTTAAGTCTATGTGGTAACTGTGTGTCTGAGTTGATAGGTGCGACCCAGTGGTCCCTCTTGGGACCTCTCGTATTTAACATTTAAATGCTTCCCCTATCACAACTATGCAGATGTCACTACTGTAAAACATACATTTGGATCAGACCCAGCTATTATGTAGCTCTTCAATTTTCGTGTCTTTGCATCGATTCAATCAATTCCTGAAAGAAAACCTGTAGCTATAGCTTAATAAGGACACCCTGATGTTTAAACTCCTTCTACGCACCACAAGAATGATCTCCGGAACAAGAAAGGGAAGGAAGACCAGCAGCTCTCAGCTGCACTCCTGGTCTTCATCAAGCGTGATGCTTCAACAGTCACAACAAGTCATAGTCACGTCATCAGCTTACTGCCTTCTAAAAAATATGGCTTAAATAAGCAGGCTTATTCCAACCAAAACCAAAAATGCCCTCATCCTCTCCTTTTTCTCAAGTATATTGGGCAACTTTAACGCTCTTTTTCTCAATGGACTCTCGTAAGAAGCGCTCAGGCAACGGAACAAACACAGAATTGACAAAACCAGAGAATATGACCAAATCGGTGCCTCTGAAAAGCTGGTTGTATATATATGAACCATCCAGAACCCTCAGGGCATCTGGGATGGTCCACTGGTTGCCCAGGAGTGAAATCAAATGAAGTTGAGGGAGATTCTAGTTATTATTCTATACTTCAACCTGGAAATAATCTCAGTTGATGTTATACCAGCCAAGATTCTCAAGAGTTTCACATCTAAATGAAAAGTTTTACTACTTTGCCCTGCCTAATTGACCTGGTAATGCTTAAATATTTAAAAATGGCTTCGTGTTTTAAATTTAAAAAAAAATCTGTTTCAATTGTACATTCAATTGTTACATTTTGTGTCTGCTTGATTATACTTGCAAACAATTTTTTCTGTTGCGATTAACTATCCTGTAAGCTCCCTCAGGGATGGGTCAAATACAGAGAAATACTTTCACGAAGTTTTACTGTGTCTGGCTGTAAGGTTGATTAGTATTTGAACGGTGCCTTTATGTTCATAATTCCTATATTTAGATATTTTGAGTTCCAACCATATACTTTAGTCTATCGGTTTAAAGTTTGCTGGTTTCTTTCTGTTTGCATGCATTCAACATGACGTAATTGTCATTTGTTACAGCTAACTAAACATATGGATATTTTATATCTATATTTTATATCCAATATTAAGGATTATTGTTTTTTTAATCAAATTTCTATTGTTTCTTTTCCATGTGAGTTTAAAACAAATAAAAAAACATCCTAACCACGTGTCATGTGGCAGATGGAGAAGTAGTTATCATCCTGGCGTAGGTTTGGAATCACTGATCTCGGTGTTTTCACCTTGTAACTGCTGACATCTCTGTCTCCTCTAACCCTATAAGGCATCACCCTGTAGCTTGAATCACGCTGTCAGGTGTTCTCATCGCTTAGTGAGTAAGCAGGGATGCACCTGATCAGCCGTCAAACAGCCAGCGGGGCTGTCTCTCTCTGTTTGTGGACGTGGTTTCCAGTAAAGAGTCGGACGACTGCCACAGCCTCGCTCCAGGAAACCCTGTTTAGCTCCGACACTAGAACGTTCCCTGTTCATCGGCCTGCTTGGTGATACGGGCAGACAGAAAATGAACTGCATGGGCTCCGATCTGTCCACAGGGAATTACAAAACATTTCTGGAGAGAGAATAAGTGGAAGGTTTTTGCAGCACTCTGACTATACAGGGAGTAATTATTTTTGCTTCACTGGGAGTAAAGATAAAAGATTCAAGCACTATTGCTGCACCCTCTCCTTTTTTTTCCCTTTGAACTGCTTTTGATATATTCAGTAGTTTTAGGAAAGAAACATTTAACATTGGATGATTATTCAAACTAAGCCATCTCTGGTAGACCCCTGGTCTATTTTCTCAACTCTGGGACATAAACACAGGGGAGCCTGTTAAAGAAGACTTGTGTCAGGAGGTTTCAAACGCAGCTTTCATGTTGTTTATTGCGTTTAATGTCTTGGAGTGGCTTGATCCACTTTATAGAATAGTGAACATCAGATTTCAGTTCTAGTTCTTAACAAGAAGAACACATCTCGTGCTTGAGATCCTTGACGAATCCCCTGGCATGATGAAGATTAGAAAACAACAACTGTTTAACCTTTGCTAATTATTTTTTAATTTCAGTAATTCTCTGCTGAATGCTGGACGAACATTTTTTCCCCATTAAAAATCAAAAACTGAAGCAATAGACAAATATGGCCTCAAGCTGGATCTACAAATGTTGAACCCAATTAGAGAGACACAGCTCAACGGTCCGAAATTCAAATAGGGAGCAGCAACAAGAGGGTTTCAGGGTCCACAAAGGGTAGCATAAACATTCCATCTAGTTTATTTCTCCAAAAAGGAGTGAGACCAATCACGTTTGTTTCAACTTCACAAAACCTGAACATTTTCAATAGCTACACATTCAAAGTTTTGCCATTGGCAACATCTTCATCATCAATCCAATTCCAATTTTTCACTGATCCGGCCCATTCACAATAGGATGGATATTATATCTAAAAAAAAGACAAAGTGTAAAGACATTTCCCTTTGGGATTAATAGATTATTATCTTATCTTAAATTAAACATCCATCCCTGTAACCACTGATACTGTTCAGGGTGCCACCCACATTGTTATATGCACCATATCAATTTTTTTTTCATACAAAAGACAAGTAAAAACTTGTGGTGAACTGATGGCAATTTGCAGATCACTGATCACCGATCACATCAAACTAGGCCTCCTGGTGCCGATCGCTCGGCCGGCCCATCGATCAGAGCCGCTCCAGTAAAAACAGGCATTAAAACAGCTCGGTATAAAACCTCAACTTGTTGGAGGAATACAAACAAATAACATTTAACGTTCTCTGTTATAAACCGTAGTTGTAAATGAGCTGACGCAGCTTTATCAACGTACGCCAACACACACACACAGTTGTGCCCACTTTCATTAAGCTCCCCTGCTTCCCACTCCTTGGCCCCTCCCCTCTCTTACAGAAAACAACATCTCAAGTGATGCGTGCAAAACTTGATCACTGAATGCTGTGTCAACTGAATAATACCAGCACATATATTATTTTGGAACGAGACCCAGTTTTTACAAAACGAGAGAGAATAATTAATGACCACTTAAAAGTTTAATTTCAGTTCAAATCTGGAGTCAGATTGTGGAGGACACGGAGTTAGACTTATGTTTGCAATTTCAAGTGAATCAGACCCAGTTGAAGGGCGCACATTTTTGGGTCTTAATTACTCCACCACCATCAGGCCAACTGGGCTCATCTTTCAGGAAGCATTTGCAAGATCATTAAATCTTACGGTAAATAGAACAGCAAGACAAATGATAGTTTGCTTGCAACTTTTACACATCTTTCTTGTGAAAGTGATTAGAAACAGCTTGGAGTAATTACGATAGACAATGGAATTGGTAAAAGAATAACATGATGGTATTACATTTTCAAAATTCAGTAAGTATTGATTAATAGTGACAGGACTCCTGAATTATGGGCTGGACATAGAAATGCTAATAACTCTACAGTTCTCAGGTTCTAAGTTCTCTTCCATTCCTGTGAGGATGTTTAAGATTCGCTGTGCAGAAGGGTTCATCTGCCTGACTTGACACTAGAATACTTTTTTCTCATTAATCTGCTGTTGGGGGAAAGTTTCTTGTTGCTCACCATGAATCTGAGATGAAGACAAGTATGTGTGAGTATGACATAACAAATAGTTGAACTTTCCAAAACCGATAGTTGAACTTGACCGAAACTACGCATATTTGCATATTCAGACATTTCCGGGGAGTAGAAAATGCATGAAAGTAAAACAAAGCATGTTTTTCTTAAAACATGGCATTATTTACTGCTCCTGAATGTCACTTATGTGACAGCTGAATGGAATCGATGAGTTTAGTTTCTGCCTTCAATCAGGAAGCCTCATCCATCCAATCACTGTCACACCTGTATGTTTAAGCCCTTCACCATTAGCTGCTGTCTCTCTCCATTCATCTCGTTCTTGCCTGCTAGTGGTTTGCGTGCCCTCCGCCTCACCATCTCCACCTAGTCCTTGCAGATCCGTAAGCCTCACTAGAGTCATCAGCCATCACCAAAAGTATCCGGACTCAAAAAGCATGGCATTCCATCCCATTGCTCTTGGCAGAGACCCTTCGATCTCAATTCCCCCAAAGAGTCTGAGCCTGAAAGACTTTCTAATAGTCTGATTATGTAATAAATCATTCATCTTTTCTTCATTCTGTCACATCTGACTGCGATTTTTGAGTAGATGTTTCTATTACTTGCTTACTATTTCTTTTTAGGTATCTGCGTACATATAACAGATTGAAAGATGGATGGATATGCCACCTTTGGAACAGTAAAAATGAAGCAGTGCTTAAAAGATTATGTTTATTTGATCATTATGAAAGACATTTATTTACTTACGCGATGTACTGTTCCGTTTTGTTGAATTTCTTGGCGAGGTACTTGGCTGATGCTTTGCTCGGTATCTTGACAAAGGACATCTCTTTACCGTAGCGTGTTAAGTTGCAAGGTGTCTCGCACACGCAGTAGTCATTGTCTCTCTCGACAAGAAAGTCTGAGAGAGAAAAAGCAGGCAGACAGGGAGATAAAAAGCAAAGATGGAGAGATTGAAAGTCTGCAGACACAGGGGCAGGTAGATGTAGCGTCACCCTAGAAGGACTAACTTAATGCTAGTGTAATGAAACGTATCAAAGAAAACCTATTAGAAGGCGCACTCGGAAAGACATATGACCTTTTGAGGACATACAAAAAGCTATGAGACGAACGATGAAAGAGTCAGCGGCAGCATCAGCAGCTCCAGGCTGACACGTGAGAATGTGTCATGACAGAGACAGTGTCAATAAGAAAACAGAAAATGGGCCTCAAAGGTGTCATTTGATGGAGAGAAACAGGGGAGAGTGAAACGGAGACGGCACCTGGCCTGAGGCCCACGATTTGAAAGTAGCGACCATCAGGATGAAGGAAGTATCGGCTGTTATCAGCATGGATGCCGGGCCTCAGAGCGGTGGGATGCACACATTGAGCTGTGCCCGCACACACAATTGCAACATGCTGGGTTATCTCCTTACCCAAAGCGGGATCCGCACACTCCTTGTACTGCTCCGGGGTGCAGTATGGAGCATCTCCTAAAGACAGACGGCAGATGAAACACAAAGCTCAATGTCAGACAAATGAAAAAAGAGGGGAATTATTTCAAAGAAGCACAAAAGATGAGAAGATCTGGACTTCTAATTAATTTTGTCAAAGACAGTCATTACTGTCCTTATCATTGCTGGATAGTTGTCATAATTTTGATCTCATCTTGTAATTTGCTAACTTTTTGTACTTTCACTATCTCTCTATACCACTTTCAGTGTCTGTCCCCCCCCACCCTCTCCATCTCTCTGTCCCTGCTAGTTGAGTCACCTCTCTCGGCCTCTGAGGATAAAACAGGAAAATTATGTCCTAGTCGTAGAAGAAATGATTTGCCAACCAGCATCATTTGTTGCTTTTGTTTGTCCTTCAAAAAAATTCACTCAACTGACAGGGAGATAGGACAGATTAATTGCACAGTTGACAGGGCAGATGAATTCAACTGGGGAGTTCTCTGTAGACCTCCATTAATCAACTACACAATATCTATGAGATAGCGGCTAATCCTGATCATCACAGAGACAGATTGGCTGGCTGTGAATATGTAAACAAAGAGCTGAAAGTGAGTCTGATGGAAGAGACGGACATTAACGAGCATTGAACAGGTGAGTGTGGAAGAAGTGAGCCCAAATCCAAATGTTCCCTCTGTGACAAACTCCTTTTCAATTTGCCGTCTGAGGTTCCACACACTGATTAAATGTTGGACGTAGAAGGAAAATTCCTCCTGAAATCACTGCACAGACTCTAGGTAAAAACTGTCCACTTTTCCGATTCACCAGAGGGTGAAAGTATCTGATCCCCCCCGCCCCACACACACACACTAAATAGTTAGGATTGTACTTCCGCCACAGTTTCAACACCTACATGCAGAAATGAGGGTTTTGTTCTATACAAGGTGTATTTGGCTGGGTTCCTACCAGGCATGTGGACCATCCTGCAGTTGCAGTTCTCCACCAGGTATCGCGTCTCACAGTCGATGCGGCAGGCTGTGATGCTGTAAGTGCTGAAGAAGTCCGAGTCCATTGGCGTGGCCTTGCAGTCTCCCCATGGTGGAGGCAGGTACGTCAGCTGAGAGAGCGAAGCAACAGCGCAGAACTACTTTAGCTACAGGGCATACTGGCCTTTGAACATTCTCTTTTGTGCTCTGATAGTATACACTCATTCGACCTTGTGCTTTTTGTGAACATGATGATAAAGTTGTTATTCTACCATTTGCACATTTTCTAAAATGCGACACATGAGGAATCTCACTCGGACTCCACGGTGAATAGGGGGGAGTGCATGTTGCTTGGTGTGGGAGCTTCCCTCCTACGCTTCTCCATTTCATATTCTCCCTCTGTGCTTTCTTTGTGCTGCCTACACCTCATGCATGAACTGAATAACAGCAGCGGTGTAGGACAGCGCTGATGACATAAGTTACATTCTAAGCAGATTTGCATCCATGTTGCTTCCGTTTGGAGCCACATAGGAATATAAGCTGGGTTATAAAATATTCACTTTACGCGTTCCACATTTACCTCTTCTGTGCATGTTTCCTTAATTAAGGATTCTCGTTGTCTCTTACTATAAAGGTTTGTTCCATATTAGCATGTTTTAGCAGAGCAAGCTTAAATTTCACTGCGCATATTTAATGAGCATCGGACTCAGCATGCAACTGGCAATTATTTCCATATTTGAATTCAGTCTTTTTTTGAAAATAGTAAAAGCACTCTCTTGCAATATGCAATTAGGAGGTATTTTGTTAATTACTACCTGAACAGCAGATAACAGTGAATTCTCGAGTCGCTGCACAATTTAAACTAGTTTTTCCCGACAGATCCATAACTGAGATTCCTATCTTGCAATTTTTTTCCCATGCACATTGCTAGATATTGATAAAAAAACATTGATTTATATCACAGTCAAAGGTTGTACTTTGTTTAAAGCTCAACCTGGTGGACATAAGGTCATTTGAAAAAAAATTCCCTCTCTAGGGTTAAAATCCCATATTTGGCACATTTGATTTGATCCATTTACTAACTAAATGTGCCAAATGGAGAGTCCTCCTGGTGATGCCCCACACAAATTGTGTAGAATAACATGAACTTTGTGGTATTTCTATCAAATTGGATGCAGTAGTTATCAAAAAGTTTCTAAGCAAATTGTTTTGCATCGTGTTTCCGTAATAGAATGCTGTTATAGCCTTTTCAATCAAAAACAAAATCAGACAAGGAGTGAAACGTATCTTTTGTGTTTAGTAACACATTACTCACACATACAGTACTAGCAGGTACGATGTACCTAACACAGAAAATAAATTATTTTAGGTAATATCTGTTCATTATTGACTAAGGTTACGCAAATACACCTGATAGTTGTGGAGCTATTTTAAGTTTATTTTTGTGTGTAATTCAGGCTAGCCTTAACTTAAAGTAACCGACGAGCGTACATGTTTAGCTGACATTATTGTTTGAGCAACACATTTTTAAACGCATGCAATAATAATAATAATCATCATCATCATCGTCATCTTACGGAATAAAGCTTATGTAGGCTAACTTAGGCAGCACGTAAACATAGAACCAATAAATCTCCAACAAAAATCAAAAGAGATCTAGACCATAAAACAACTACCACTTCTTTGAAAGACAAATAAATAAATATGAGTAAAGATGAAATAAGCATTTTTTATGCTTGACCCATTCCCACTACCAGTTCCTGCGAATTAACTATGACTGAGGGAATCTCTGCCTCTCAAACCTCTTCATTCTTGGCGAGTGTGTTAATGAGGACCCAAGGAAGTATGTTGAGTGTGGAGGGTTCATGAGCGTTTCTTGAGTGTCATGAAAAGAGAAACATGACTATTCATATGCCAGTTGAAATGAGTCGGTGACTATGTAATACCCAGAGCCAATTAGACAGCTACTCTGACTTTTATTTTTAATGCCTTGGCGACGCTACCTGGCCGTTAACTTAAAATTGTTCATTTAAAATTTGCCAGCCTTCATGATTAATGTCAGCCCTTGCCCTTGTAGGTGGGTAGCTTCTGCATGGATTCATGCATTTCATTAAAAGAGGTGATATAGTGATAAGGCTGCTGATGTCATACATTGTCAGTCAGAAGATTAGATTCACCGGTGTTATATGGTTCAGGTCCCCATTTTACTGCCAGAAAAGCTTGAACCTGTTGAGGCATGGACTCCACAAGATGCGTGACGGTATGCTGTTGTATCTGGCACTAAGGCATTGGGAGCAGATCCCTTAAGTTCTAGGAGTTAATTCATTCATGCAGATTGTAGGCCCTTCAGCAGTGAGCAGGGATCAGGGTTGAGAACTCTGACCAGGCAGCAGCTACGGCGCCCATTATTCAGCAGCTAGAATGCAACTAGAGTGTTCTGATGTCTTTTTAAAAAGAATTTGAAAGTTGCGAAAAACAACTTATTTAGCAATTTGTCCCTCAGTAGCTCTTTTGTGGGCCGGGAACCTCGAGCCCACAGCCGTTCACCGGTTGGCCTTCCTTAGACCACTTTGGTACATACTAACCGCTGCAGAACAGGAGCATTCAACAGAACCTTCAGTTCTAAAGATCCAGTCACCTAGCCATTACAATTCAACCCTTATGAAAGTCTCTTTAATCCTAAGGCTTGCCAATTTTCTTGATTCCAAGACATTAACCTCAAGGACAAAATGTTCACTTGCTGCCTAAAACGACCCACCATGTGCCATTATGAGGATATAATCAAAGTTATTGATTGTGAATGTGTGTTATTCTGACTTCAGCTCATGTCAGTGGATACAATGTTGGAGCTGATTGGTGTATAATGTTAATTATTTTATTTATTGTATATTGTTTTTTGTTTTTTTACAGTTTTGACACATTTTCTAATTTATAGAAAGTTTTGTTTACCCTGTGCTCATTATGTGTACACAAAGTCAGATAAGGGCTGGGTGATGCTGGATAAAATGATGTTTTTGCTTAGAAATGTTATTTGTTTGTAGGGAAAAATGCAGGGAACATTAAAACATGTAACAATCGCAAGATACATAAGTTTGCATTTAAGATGTATAGCCAATGGCTAATTTGCATTCTCAGTCCCTGGTTAGGCTTTTCTTCCAAAAACACTAAATGAGATGACGATTGACTCCATGGTTTTACTATTCAATTTATATCATATTGCACTTTGTTATGTACACGATGGATTAAAAAGCAACATGTGCTGTCCATGTGTAAATGCATGCAGCCACCAACGGCTTTTAACTCCCCGGGTTAAGTCTGAGCCCGATCAAGTCCAGGAGACTGGTGAAGAAGTGGGGCCCGAACCCAGCAGGCCTTCTGTTTTTAAATCCACACTCAACCTAAGACAGACACAGTTAATACTAGCTGTAGCACAGGATTTCCACGCTGTCACACAGATGTTGCCACGTGGATTACTGCTCATCTGTTCACCCCCATTACTCAAGTCTGCATGGGAAATTACTGCTATAAGGTAGATGTTTTTGGCCACATGCCAATAAAGCAGGTGTTTCAACACATTAAACGGAAACATCACAGCATGTCATCAGATGTTTCCAAACTAAATCAAAATTTCATCGCATTGTTTTTTTTTTAGTTCATTTTAACTTTACCGAAAACAGGTTTAAGCAGCCTTACTGCTGAGCGGTTCCAAGGGGCAACGGAAATGGCTGATCACATACGAACAAACAACCACTCCCACATTCTCCCAGGCCTGGCTTGTTGCAACGTAATCTGCAGCTAAGATAGCCAGTTCTGCTGCAGCTTCTGTTATGAATTTAAAATGGTGCAGAGTTGTCGTACTTCAGCTATGTCTGAATCAAGTTATAATATGATACAATTATAATATGCATATATTCTTAAAATGATAGCCTTGAATTTCATCTGTCTTAAAAAGGAGAGCCAAAACCGTTGCATTAAAAGAAGTAGTGAGCAGCACAAAAGCCTTTGTGTGTCCCCTCCGTTCAGATGGTGCATCACTGATTGTTCACAGAGCAATAAATCAAAGGCCACTACTATGATTTAAGGACCTGAATTTTACAATATGTACGGTCTACAAGATGCATCCGGGTGTCAAGGCCATATCCAATATGCACACATGGTATTTACACATATGCTGCATGCACACGGGGCAGCACACCGAAGAAAACAAATAACTGATCCGGGGCCTCGCATTATTCCTCTGCTTTTCTCCCATCAAGGACTTTTGACAAAGTCAAAGCAAACATAAAGCCCATTAGAACTTTGTAAAACACCCATCAATCAATGATGGGTGCTTGTGTATTCGTTCACCTCATCTCCAGGGTTAGACCTAGTAGCAGAGCAAATGAGTAATAGCTCTGTGGAGCTCAGGTTCTATTATCTTGATTTCTCTCCATTTTCAAAGGTCTACTCCTCAGCTTGCCTGAACTATCATAAAGCTTCATTTTAAGTGTGAACAAAAGCAAATCAGGTACAAAAGATTTATGGACATTTTAGTGGTGCTGTCGTTGTTCAACCACGAAGACGAATAGAAATCTTGTTTAGATGTGACCTCAATTTTCTGTTCATTAGCTGAGTGAGAAGGAGGGCAAGCAAACAAAAAAGGTGAGACGTAGTGAAAGGAAGAAAGGCGAGAGTCAGCAAGACTCGGTGGACAATAAAAGAGGAGCATGCAGACAAGCTGGCATGAGGAACTGTTTTTAGCTATTAATGTTAAGTAGGGGAAAAAGTGCAGATTTTTCTTTTTGTGGGATCATGGTGAGTGACAGTTTGGTCAGCTGAAAAGACCCCAACAGTTTTTCACTACAGGACTGCTGAAGCAGCGAGTTGAATGACAGAGCAAACTGTATTAGATTAATGATGAGTGAGCCTGCTGGCCGATAAAGTTAATAAATAAATAAACAAACAATGCAAGCGAGGAGGGGGATGGCATTACAAAGGGGAACTGTATAAGAAGAAATGTCATGACTGCTGGAGAGGAAAAAATGCGAGGGTCCTGGTGAGAAATAGAGAAAAACAAAGAGGGACAGTTTCCTGCAGACGCGACATTGGCAGCATGCAAAATCCCGTGGCGGTCTGCCGAGACTGGAGCACACTCACCATGGTGGACGTGGATGGACTGAGATCACTCCCACATCCATCCCCTTCTCTTCTGCCTTCATTACACACTGTTCTATAACAAATTGGGGAGCAGTGCCTCCGATTTGTGTGGCTGTAAGCTCTGCCTCACACCGGCAGAGTTATTCACACTTCAGGGGAATAAGTTACCCTTCATTTCACTGAGCAGGGCCATCTCCACCACCGACTAACCGGGAAAGTTTCTATTTCTATGATGATATTAAAGCATAGAGCAGCACAAGGGCCAACAACTGTATTTTGACATAGTACATAGTCAATAAAGTCATGGTTAAATATGTGCACTATATATATTGTAGAAGCAAAGATACTATAAGATACAGATTTCATTTTTGTGGCTCTTAAAGGGGGACAGGATCATCACTGTGTAGTTGAATGCACATGAAGTCAAAGTTACACAGAGTTGAGTAGCTTTAGTCAAACCAAGTTAACTGTTTGTTCTCCTTTAATTAACGTTTTTACATATTTATTTTTTGATAGCACTTAGCACTAACACCCTTTGTTGTCAAGTTTCTTATGTCTTCCTACCAACATAATCCTGCCACTCCGGTCAGGCTTCCCAGATATTGTGTATTTAGATTATTATACTGTTAATTACTGAGAGTGTCACATGTCACTGTTGCAGTGGGCGGCTGTGGCGGAGCGGTTATCCACTAATCAGAGGAGGTCGCTGGTTAAATCGACAAACCCTGCAGTGTTCATTTTGAAGTGTCCTCGAACAAGATACCAAATCACTATTTGCTCGCAATGGATGTTCCAGCTGTATGTGAGTGATTGTGTGAGATGTTTCAGCTCCCGTTGAGCAGGTGGTGCCCTGCATGGTAGCCTCTGACACCATTGTATGATAAATTATTCAAGTGGTTTGGGCCTCCTCCAAATGGGCATAATATAAAGCTGGCAGCTTTGCATTCATCTTTGTATTCTTCTGAAAGCTCTCCTTATTTTGAAGTACAACATAGTGACCATAACCCTTCAACACTTAAAAGCAGAGATCAATTTGCTTAAAACTCTCAAATGTGATGTGACCAGAAACTAAGGCTTTTATCCAAGTGTAACAAAGGAGAAAATGCGATACAATATAAATTATTTACAATAATGGAGAATAAAGTAGCATAAAATAAACTACATTTGAATGCTGTTTCTTCAAAGAAAACAGTAATAGGATAAATGTGTACAGTTTCTTTCCATCGTATTGTCCGGTGTTTACTTCATGGATCACTTGTTCCTTCAAAATAATAACTGGTTTTGTTGTCAGCATCATGTGGTTGTTTGTGTTCGGTAAATTTACTGTGTTCTCGGTTTGCTCTGTGACCTCTGTGACAATCATTCAGTCTGAGTGTGGAGTTGAATTTTAAATCTCTGTGGAGATGGCTGATAGTTCTCAATGGATTCCAGATCATTGACTTCTTTAGATTAAAGTTTTCCGATCCATAACATTATAATAGAGTTATAAGATTTATTTCATATAACAATACAACATGAAGGACCTTTAAATGCATTCAGAATGTGTCACATTCTAGTTGCCCCTAGCTGTAGAAGATCTGAGACCCTTTTTATTGAATGTTTCGTTGCTGCCTGCTGTACATTCTTTTAAATTGTTACTAAACAATGGCTTTTTGCAATATTATGAATAACTGTACTTTGAAACTTTTAACATTAAATTAGTATTTTATGTGGTATGCTAATCATTTTTCAACTTCCTAATAAAAAAAAAAAGAGTTTTCATCACCACGTTGTTATACAGCATTATACACTAGTCAAAAAAATGAAGGTAACACTTAATCATCGCCGTATGACACCAACCCACTTAAACTTCAGGGTTATCAGTCTGTCCATTTAAGAAGCACAAAGGATGTGAATCTGTTTCATCTGTTTTGGTGCAAATGAAAGTGACAACAGGTGCAAGGGAGAGGCAAAAGCATGACAACCCCCAAAACGGGAATGGTTCTGCCTGTGGTGGCCAAAATCCATTTCTCTCTCCTTGTCCTTCCTGACCGACTCTTGTCTAGTTTTGTGTTCTGCTGGTGTCTTTCTCACTACTTGCACAGGTAGTCCAGCTCTTCCAGGATGGTTTATCTCTGAGTGCAGTTACAAGACAGTTTGCTATGTCTCCCAGCACAGTCTCAAGAGCATGGAGGAGATGCCAGGAGACAGGCTGTTACAGGAGGAGAGCTGTACAGGTCTGTAGAAGGACAACAACCAAGCAGCCAGACTGGTATCTGCTGCTCAGTGTGAGGAGGAACAGAAGGAGCAATGCCAGATCCGTAAAAATTACCTCCAGTGGTTTACTGGTGTGATGTTTCTGACAAAACTGTCAGCAACAGACTGCATAAAGTTGGCATGAGGGTCTACGTCCTCTACTGGGATCTGTGCTCACAGTACAGCACCGTGGAGCTCCATTGTTGTTCAGCAGACAACCGCAGAATTGGCAGGTTCTCTATCAGTGAACCAGCTCTCATTCCTTCACAGAGGAGAGCAGGTTCAGGTGACAGAGACTGGAGACGCTTGGGAGAACGTATTGTTGCTGCATCATCATCCAACAGGACCGGTTTGGTAGTGGGTCAGTGATGCCTGGGGTGTAAGATCCTTGGATGGTCCCATAGACCTCCACGGGCTAGCCAACGGTACCCTGACTTAGGCACTAGGGTGAAACTCAGACCCACTATCAGACCTCACACTGGTCCAGTGGACTCTGGGTTCCTCCTGGGCCCGGCCTCGTGTGGTCGGAGTGTGTAGGCAGTTTCTGGAGGACGAAGGTATTGAAGCCATTGATTGGTCCTTATGTTCCCCGAACCTGAATCCACCTGAGAACCTCTGAGACGTTGTGTATAGCTGCATCAGACGCCACCACCACTGACCACAGACTGTCCAGGAGCCCTGATCCAGGTCTGGGTGGATATCCCCCAGCTCTCCATCCTCCATCTCATCAGGAGATTGCCCTTATGTTTTCAGGAGGTCCCTTTGACATGTGGGGCTCAAACACACTCCTGGGTCATATTATGAGTTGTAATGATTAAATTCACTGGCGATGGATCCGTCTGTTATTTTAGTTTTTCGGTGTAATTTAATACCCAGCCCTTAATGGTTTAATGATTTTGATCTCCATTGATCGTTGTTCTAACAAATTACACAACGCATGTAAATAAAGATTTTCAACTTGAATATTTCTTTCATCGAGATCCGGACTGCGATTTAAGTGTTCCCTTAATTTTTTGAGCAAATTGGGATTCAATGCCATGCATACATGTGGTAAACATGCAAACTCAAGTGGATTTGAACCCACAGCTCTCATGTTGTGAGGCAAGAGTGTGAACCTCTATGCTAACATACTCTCATTATCTATTCAAAGTCCAGTTGAAAGGCCTGTAATACCTTACAGATTTTCTAGGCCTACAATGACCTGTTGCATTTAGGTGAATGCATCAACTCGTTGCACTTTTTACATTCTTCCCCAATAAAGTGTAGCGCCCCCTCATGGGCGCCTTTATTCAGGGACTTTTCAGAAAACATCCCAGTATTCTCCAACCTGAAGATGTCGAGAAGGCAGTGCAAATATTTCTTACAACAAGCTTTGTTTGTTTGTACGGCGTCAATTCCTGGCAATCATTGTTAATTCCTTATTTGTTGTGTTTCAGACAGGAACTCAACGAAGACTCTTTAGCGCAGATGCTAATGGCTAACATAGCAACGCCGCTTTAGAGTGGACCTGCAAGTTGCAAGAATTTTGTTAATGCGCCCTTAGACTTTATTGTTGATGTCATCAACCTTTTTCACATAAAACAAATACAAGTGTATTTCTTATTCAAATTGCCGCCAGACATTTAAAATTACAGTGTGTAAGATTTTGTGGCATTTGCGTCGATCCCTGAAGCGGTGGGTCTTCATGTTTGCTTCTACAACGAGGTTTGGCACTTACACACTGAACCTCTAAGTGGAGCATATTCAGCGGCAATTTATAAAACAAAAGATTTTCATGAGAAGTTGTTTGAGTAAAAGACTGAAACGTTAATGGTCAAATAAATGATAAATGAATCGATTTAAGCAATCGTTACACACAAAGTCATGATATTCTTCCAGATAGAAGTTTATCTGTTTATCTTTGTGTTTCACTTCTACCATCTTTCCTAAGACTCACCCGTTGTTCCTGACAGGAAACAAAGGTCTGAAACCCCGGTGCCACTCCAAACCCCAACTGGTCTATGAACGGCGGCTCTTCCTGGGTGTGGATCTGAACCTTGATCCCTGCTTCAAAGGATGTCTCATCTGTTGAGAAGAGGAGGATAGGACATTTTCAAAAAGGTTGATTTGTATGGACATTAGCATTATATACACAGCAGTAAACCTTATTACTCAAATGGAGAAAAGCCTTTAGAGTGATCTATTCAGCCTAAACCAGAGAGAATCTGACAAAATACAAAAGAAACAACCTATTATTATTTTGCAGTCTTATGAACTAAAAGCACCCATTTCTCTGTGGAGGTTTCTTATACATTATTTTAACGTATGGACTTCCATGGACGACAGGAGTGTGATCTTTGAGGAGTTAACAATGGCTGGAATGAAGGGTGAAAGCATAAAGAAGACAGACTGCCTGAGTGGGGGCAGTACGCGTCCCACAGGGGGAAAATGAAAGCGAGCGGATAAATTAATAAATAAATGATGATGAGGATAAAAGGAAAAATCAATACAACTCACAGCTGACTTTGCTACGGCACTCTGCTGTGCAGATTTTAAATGAAGCATCCGACCTGCTTGTTAACGGAATCAGGGGAACATCGCATTTAACGCGGTGACTCAAACCTCCTCTACTTGTGCTAACATATTTCTGTCACATTTGCCGAGACCCGGTGCTGCTTATCATCGTGATGGCAGGTTGGGTTCAAGAGATTTAGTTCCTTTGAGAGACGGCTCAGGGAAGTGGAATGTCTGTTTCCTGATGCCTTTCCTCCCGGCTTGCTACTTGGTATCTTCTTCTAAGTGCCAGGCTTTCTCTCTATTTTAAAGAAAGAGCTCAGGGATGGGGCTGGAATTCAGCGAAGGAGCACTCATATAAAGACCAACTGGCATTGACTATTACACATTTCTTTTTTTAGTATGGATGCAGAGCCATTTCTGCTGTGGCCAAGACAAAGGCTTGAAGCTTAAAGCAGCAGATATACATAAATATTGCCAAAACTACTGCATGCATAAAATCCCATTTTAAGTCAGGACCAGCTGTCATCCAATTGGAATACTGATATTTGGGTTAAACCTTGGATTAAAATGGAATTTTGATTATAACTGAAGCTATGCGCGGATTTTCAGATGCCTCGGAGCTGTTTCTCTAACTTTTAGATGTTTTATTGCAGGTATGCAGCAATTACAGGGAACATTTTTTAACAAAACACTGGCTGTAACCTTGGAATATAAAGCTGTGGTTTTTGGCTAAGCAGTTAAAGACTAAGGATTTGTCAAGAGGACCGATGCCTCAGGACTAAATCAGTGCAGAAATTCTGAAAATGTTCTAGACCTCATTTTTCTATTGTACTGTAGGTACAGGGGGTGTGATTGGAGTGTCCTCCGCCGCTGCTAAATGCCTAACATAGAAGAATAACATCTCATAGCAAAAAGACAGCAAATAAGAGTTTCTATTAATTTTAGAGTTACAACGGGGTTGTGTCATAAGGCCAGTTGATTGTATTATAAGAGGATAAATCAGAGAAACATTATTGCAAACTTGTGTTCACCCTTTTATAATGTCCTGCTCAACTGTTTGGTCGAGGACATTTTCTTATTGAAAAATGTGTTTACTTTGCCAAGAGGTTGAACTAATCTAATTGACTATTTTTTCATGAATTACCAAATTCCATTATGAAATAAATGAACAAATCTGTCGTCTTACTGTTAAAAACATGCTTGACCAAACAATATATGTCATTTTATGGTAAATTTGGGGTGTCCAAGACATTAAATTAATAATCGACCCAAAGAAATAAAATATGCAATGAAAACATTTTTACATGACTTTTTTTCTTGGTGTGGACATAAAAGGGTTTTAAGTTATGATCACATGTCTGTCCTGCAATACTGAAAATTAAAAATGCCTAACATTTTTAAAAAGTCCAAAAATGTGGTAATGTGTCTCATGGGCAGCAAATAAAACCTACAGAACTTGGTTGCCCAAGGCTGACTGATGGGCATGGGGAGTGAAGGATGACCTATCCCGTCCAAGTTCCAACTGCTGAGAAAGCTACTGCTGGTTTTGATAGTAAGACCTCAGAGAGTGCTTATGGGGAGAACCGTTGGGAAAAGATATTTCCTAGGCAGGGGCCTCTTAGCAGGATCATGAACCCTGCTGCACTGCAACAATGGTTCAATAAGGTTGTGAGGACCACGACAATGCTGCTGTTGACTCCAAATTCCAAGGATCTCAATGCAATAAGGGTTCTGTGGGGTATACTGCACAAACAAATCCAATGCATGGCGCCACATGTTGAGGTACCACCGCAAACCTTAAGTGCTTGTGGAATACACGCGTCGATGGGTCAGAACCGAGTTGTTGCAAAAAGGGTGACCTTCTTGAAATTAAGAGGGGTGTTTTTAATGTTATGGCTGATCAGCGTATGTTCCAATCTCATTGTAGGCAACCTTCCTTTCAACCTCAGTCTCTCCATGTTTTGGGTTTTACATTAGTTGTTTCCTATTTTGTTTTGAAGGATTCACTCTCATCACTCTCATCTTGCTAGATGAAGAGATGATGCTGATGAGCCCGGAGCCGAACTGATTCTTTGAAAGTGAGGATTTTCTGCCTTTCTGTGTCATTTTCTGTAACTGTTTATCCTGTTCAGAGTCAGAGGTTGGGCTGGAGCATTTCAGCCCAACCTGATAAGTGATTGCTCCAATTCATTTCATCCGACCATCATTAACCATCTTTGTTGTCCCTCCCCTTTGTTGTAAGACCATCTGTGGACGCCTTGTGCGTCAGGGTTTCCCTTTTTCTTGTCGGGTTTTTGGATTTTTACTTTGATATTCCTGGATCATGTTTGTAATTGGATTTTTTCATTCGAGCCTGCACCCTGTCAGATTTGTGTGCCTGTGGGGACATGCCTGCCTCGCCATGCCATAAACCTTTTTTCTTCATTACCCTTTTGTGTAAATATAATAATATGATCGATCTGCACCAGCTGTACCATGAGTGCGACTAATTCTCCGATTCTGGTTTCACAAGTGCAACACTTTCGTCAAAATATGAAGGAGTGTATGTTGAAATATATGGTTCTATTTTGTTTTAATTATCTTCTCATTGTTAACTCGTGGCACAAATAGTTTGACATTGAATGCACCGCAGTGCTATTTCTGTGAAGAGTTTTCACGCTTTGCCTTGACTTGCCGGTCATAGAACTTAAAATCACTTGTCTGTAGTTGTGAATGTGTTCCAGTGCTGATTTCAAACTATTTTCCCAGGACAAGCCTTTTAAACCTTGCTTTAGGTTAATGTTACTGGGTTTCACTCTTAAGATATATCTATAGTCATTTCTACACATAAGAAAATAGTAATCCATGTGGGATGAATCCACAGCAACTGGAAATCAAAATCATTAATGCACCAAGGATTGGCTCTGAGCCCCTTCTTGTTTGTATGATTGGGCTTGATGCATGTAAAATAAAAATGTAAAATTCCTCTTGCACATGTAGATACACTCAAGAGCAAGAATAAAAACATTCCTAGGCTATTCCTTCCTTCAAAATGAAATAAATGTTTTGATTCTTTTCCCACTGGTTTCTCTACTTCCGCATGACTGAACACCTCCACTGGAGCATACAGCACAGTTCTGAGAAAAAGTAATCAACCCTCCTGGTTTCTTCTATTTGCATGTGTCTCTCGCTGAACTTTGTCAGATCTTCAAAAATATTTTTCATTTAACAAAAATTAATCTGAGTAAACATAAAATGCAAGATTCAAACGACGATGATTGTTTAAATCTTTTGTTTCACGCTGTGTTTTCAGGCCGTTTCAAGCGACACGGTGCCTGAAAAACTAAATCCAAAGAATTACCAAACTGCATTAATAACTGATTGCAGCTAGACTTGAGCCCCTGACTTGAGCCACTGCCAGCCCTGCTCAATCACAGTCTCACCAGCAGCACTTATATCAAAATCAAAAGAATATCCAGGGGCGATGAGGAAGGTGATCGAGAAACATCCGTATGGGAAGTATTAAAAAGCTATTTCTAAGGCTCTGGCGCTCCACACATCCACAGAGAGACACATGATATAGAAAAGGAGAAAGCCTAGCTAGCTATTAAGTTTAGGGGGGGCACCTTTTCATGCTGGTAATTTAGGTTTCGATAACCTTTTATCTTACTATATAAAATAATAATTTAGAATTGATAATAAAAAGTTGTAGTTTCTTATGTTCCAATTGCTTTAGGTTAAGGTTTGTTTGAATATGTGACACGGTTGAGTGTGAAATACGCCAAAAAAATAAAATAAAATCCGGATTGTGTCAAGATTTAGGATGGTTTCTGTAAGGAGCCGGTACATCCACAGAGAGAGGGATGATCACTAGCCATGATTGTTAATCATGTTTATGTGAACATGCTGGATGTAAAACCCTTTCTTTTTTCGGTCAGTAACTATATACTCATAAAAAAAAAAAAGATTTGGGCATGAATGATTTAAGCTTCACAAGCATAATATTTCAGAAAATACAATATTGATTCCTTAATTTCCAGTAAACAGACTTTTAGCAAATAATACAAAGCATTGTAACTAAAATATTTTTAACTTCAAACCAATCACTTTGAAGAAAAAAAAAACAACCAAAAGAAAAATGTGTTATAGCTCGGGCCACAAAGTGACTCTTATGAGTATAAAAAATCATGACATAATACTCAAGGAAACAGTAAAAAGCATGCTTTTTAAGTGCTTACTGAATCTTTTTGTTTCTACCACTAAACCTCCGTTTAAAGTCTTGAGTAATTTAATAATGATATAGAAAGAGCCTTACATATTAATACCAGTGAATAATTCAGACTGTAAGTGGAGGCAGCCTCATATCTAACTGTTGGAGTGACATCACAGCTTTGTGCTGCATGTTGGACTGTAACCGCTGTGAACTCTGTCTTTACATTCATTCCCATCCCATTACTAGGGCATATCAAATATTGATGCCAACATGCAGCTACATTAAAACTAGAGTCTCTACCCGAGTGGGCCAGAGAAGACTGTGTTGATGAGGGATCAACCTAGAATGGAAGAGTCTGGAGCCTCCATTGATTTTATATCCAGTAAATGTTTCTGCTCTTATTCAATTTATGTGGACTTGGAGCCCAACTGACAAGTGATCAAATTATGCTACAATGAGGCAAAGCGCTCCTGATGGATACTCATCTGTTTTCTTACAGATTAGTCAATAATATTTCTTGGACACAGTGGGTACTTTTCAAATGATCCAGGGGTCCATTTGTCAGGTTCATAGAACAGTCAAGAGGATTTCATATTTTATGTCCATTACTTTGCATTAGTTTGCCGCAGTTACAACACACTTTAACCACGGGTTTGCATATTTTCAGTGGAATAAATGTTTTTAGGGTTTCACAATTGCATCGAAGGTGCTTGCCATCAATGCAATGACTGTATCTCAGGATTTAGAGGAGTTACCACCACCAGACAACACATTTGAACAAATACATTTGTTTTTCAAAAGAGCTTAAAGAAATACCTGATGGCAGAGAATACCAATACATAACATGCGATCAATGATCGATGCTGGAGAACCTTCGTTGTCGATCTTTATCTCATTTTATCTTTTCTCAGCCTCTGTATCAGCTGTTTTTAGTGGTGTTTTTACCATTTTGAGCTTGTTTTACTATTAAACTACTATATGTCTGTCTTGTTCTCTTACCTCCGCCAAAGAAGGACGTTATGTTTTCACTCTTATTTGACTTTCTGTTTTCTCTCAATGAAGTATTCAATAAAGTATTTCTCATTCTGATTTTTTGATTGTTTTTTTGTCAGTGAAAATTAGATTTTGGATTTTGGATTTTGTTCGCACTATTGCTTCGTTGTTGTATGATTTTCCATAACGATGTAATCTTGACTTGTGTGGATTCCAGGAAGAATAGTTGCTACACTCGTAGTGACTAATAGGGGTCCAAACAAATAAATAAAAATAAATAGTAATATAAGATTGTAATTATTCTAACTTAAAAATAAACACATTCTTGTGGATTTTGTTGAGGCCTTCAAAACTTACCAGTCTCTCCCCACACAGGCAGATATTCGTCCTGCTGGATGTCCAGCATGAGCTCCAGCCCGTTGCCCATACCGCCCTTCATCGTCATCATGAGGGGTCGTCCATCTAGGCCTGAATTAAAGGTGTAGCACTTGCCATATCGTGTGAATATCTGTAACACAAAACGGAAAGACGAATACAGGGATCAGGTGAGCGATATGTTGACACAGTCCACAGTCATGACTGAAAAATAAACCTTCATGCTTTAGCTGTGAGCCTTTAATCCTCGTTGAGGGGCGATAAATCAATAATCATTTCAAACACCACTCTGACAACCACAGGCCTCAGGTGTCATTTGGGTGACATGATACCACAGGTGCTCGCCCGAATATGAGAGGACATACTCAAGAGTCCGGTTTCAGGTGTTTGATAAATCTCACATTCCTTCGGGTAATGATTTCTGATTTTAAACGAGACAAGATGGTTGTAATTACAACATAAACAATTTCTTGATTAATCCGAGTCAGTTGACAGAGAATGAATCAATTATATTGAAGTGAATAAAAGTACCAATCTTTTAAGCGAAAGCCCGGAGCCACACTGACTCCAGCTCTTTGAAAGTGAGGTTTTCTGCATTTCTGTGTCATTTTCTGTAACTGTTTATCCTGTTCAGGGTCAGAGGTCGGGCTGGAGCATATCCCGATATTCATTAGGCGAGGTTCACCCTGGACAGTAAGCCAGTTCATCACATGACCAACAGGTAGAGGCAGACAACCGTTCACACTCCCATTCACAAATGGAGGCAAATCAGTTTAACCAATTCAACGCTAGTAAAGTACACACAGAAATGCATGAAGGTAATGTATTCAAAATATAATATAAATATTTGTGACACTTGGCTGTAAAAAAAAATTAAGGAAGATAAAATGGGGATAGATTTAAGTCACTTTTATGGACCAAATGTTCTTGAAATGTTCCTGAAAATAATTATCAGATTTATTTGGATGAGGATTTTAGTGAATCAAATCCAAGGCTGCATGTAGTTACAGATATTGTTTGATTTGCTCTTGGCAATTATTTGTAAAGACTAATGGTTCATAAAAATACCAATGAAACAAAAACAAACTATGGTGGTTGATTTTGGCAGAAATTATAGATGCAGTACAGTACTTTATGTTACATATTGGTTAGCAGGGGTTAAAAACATCTAATATAAGTGAATTGGTGATTCTAAATCACACATGGGTGTGGATGTGAGCCTGAATTGTTTGGTACTTGGATGAACAGGTGACTTGTCATGTTGTACCTGCCTCTCGCCCACCGTCAGTTTGGATAATAACAGGCTCCAGCCCGCCCTGCAAACCCGACACACATTACAGAAAATGCATGGATGTGCAGGTGTTTGAATCTCTATTTTTAAAGTAATTTAACTACTTATATAGCTTTTCTGGTCCGACCCACAACTCAAAATGCTTTGGCTTTCAGCACAAGCCAGGATTCATGAAACCCCACACAGACTCAAATCACCACCTGCTCAACTGGAGTGATTCACCAGAACACACACACAAACACACACTAATAGAAGAGCCATCGGGAATTATTTGGGGTTCAGCTTCTTACAGAAAGATACTTCGACATGCGGAGCCGTGGACAAAAACATGGACATTGCGATTAGTGGCTGACCGCCTCACCCCCAGAGCCGCAGCCTCCAGGTGAGGTGTGATCTTGGGAGTTGTTGTGTTCATTAGTTAAACATCCCCCACTGCAGAGTCCTATGTGACTCTGTAGGAACCATTCACTCAGGAGGCAATGATGGAACATTTGTTTAATGTTCCATCATCATTGCCATCGTTTCCCACGTTCCGATTCTTTAAGTGACGATTGACGTAATGAAACTCACTGTTACCATGAATGCAATAACACATCTGAGTTTCAACATTGCTGTATACATAACGGTAATACTTCTGGTACACTGATATGCACAATTGCCTTTTTTTAGACCTTGTAGGATTGCTACATTTTACACTGTTCAGTAGTAACATTGAAACCACAGCCCTAAGAGTTTGTAGGTCTGACATCTTTCTTTCAGAACCTGCCTTAACATTTTCAGCAAGTTGCCCCTTTGTTAGATCAACCAACATAGGCTTCAATCAGCCTCCGGTGACCATGTCCACATCACCGGGCCAACATACCCTTACCTTCACCCTTGTCAAAGTCACTCAGGTCCTTAAACTTGTCCTTTTTCTTGCTTCCGACACAATGAACTTATCAGACAAAATGTAAAATTTCTGCCTAATATATCCAACGTAATGGCAGGCGCCATTGTAATGAGAAAATCTATGATAGTCTGATTTCATCTGTCAGTGGGTGATCAGTGTGTGTCTCAATTTTGAATATTAAGTGATCACTGAGTGTACTCTTTTTCTCTCCCACGTGGATACGAAGCATCTTGCAAAAATGAGGGCAGATTGAATGAGCTCAACATGCTGCATTTCCAATTCTATCTCCACGGTGTGATGCAAATCTTCACATGCAACTTGGAATTCAGTGCAGGCAAATCAAATAACTAACCATCCCTTAAGATTACATCTGGAGTGTGTTCGGTCTTAAATGAGCTGATCTTGCATAAACCTCAGTGTAGCGCTATTGAACGGCTACCACAGAGAGCAGCAGGAAACTGTGACCTATTGGCGAAGACTTGATTGCCAGTGAACTAATGGATTGGTAATCGAATCATAGACATTAGGAAATGGAAGTCCATGGCGGCAATCCAAAATAAAATGTTCCTCTATTTCGTTGTCAAACCAAATGATTCTGAGCCTTCTATGAAAGCGTCCGAGATCTCAATTAACTTATTAACCTTCTACATTTGTACAAGGAAACGGTAAATGGAAGCAGAAGAGAAGACATGACAAAAGGAGCTGAAAAGTAATAACTGAAGTCTCCTCCCTCGTGTCCTCCATTATTTGTCTAAATTCTGCATTCACATCACACTAAAGAGATAAGGCTTACCTGTAAGATAAAGATACCAATAACGTCTAAGGTCTACATCACGAAGTTTGTACAAAAGGCTTTTATTTTGCTGAGAGCACCGCAAATATTGAAGCTGCATTTCTTTTTAATCTATTTTGAGTACCTTGGCAACACAAAAAAAGCGACAATTATTACTTTGGTGATTTATGACTCATGCATAACCACTTTATGACAAATTACCCAAATGTCACAACACCCGATGCACCAGATGTGGCTGCAAATATAACGTTCTGTTGGGGGACATATGTGGGAAAGAGAAAACCTTGGACTGTGATGGAGGGCCTCTCAGGGCTTGGATGTATGCAAGCTTTTAAGGAGAAATGTATTCACTGTTCACTATATGAAACGTGAACTTCCGAGCACATGAACGGCCAAACTGAGTCAAAACAGTGCAAAACCTGGATATGTGCCTGGACTGCAAAGCAGCAAACAAATATCTTTAAAAGGCCCCAGAAATACATCTTAGTCCCAGAGTCGCATCTTTCCATAATCAGATCAATGTTAACATTAGTATTTTGCATGTAGGGCAGGGAAATCGTATATCTCTGAACCATATACACTGGCTACAAAGAACACCAGATGATAGGAAAACCTGCCGAAAAAAATGTCTTTATATTCAATATGTGACTTTAAAAGCAAGAATTATCCCGTAGAAAACCCTCTAACGGGGTTACAAGCCACATACTGCTTTAAAAAAAAAAAATACAAAAACAACCCATTAATAAAGAGTATTTCCATCAAGGCATTTATAGCGAGACACAATCGACAGACAAACATGGAGAAAATTGTGAGAAAATTCTCGGTGACTTAATGTAACGCTGTGCTTTTTTCTCAGCCTGCACACATCTGAGCATGCACGCACATCTTTACGAAATGCTGAATGAGCAGGCTTACATGGCAGAGTGTGGGTACAGTATCTACTTGCGCAACCGCCCTGCTTGCCTTCTTTGTGCTGATGGTGATTGACTATGGGATGCCTGTAGTCAGAGTTGCTGTGGTAACCAGGGTGGGAGTGAGTGAAGAGCAGCAGCAGCATCGGTGGGTGCCTGTGCTGACCTTGGGGAGTCGGAATCTTCATTGCGTTCTGCATCTTTGAGGTCTGTGCTCAGACTCGCCATTCTTCTTCATGTGTGTCTATTGAACAGCCCGTCGACAACAATTCAGCAGGATCTCAGAGTTAGTTTCAAAACTCATCTCCAAAACAGTCAAAAATGTGAATGGCTCTAAATGAAAACAAATGTCAATAAAAAGGACGACAGAGATTTAGTTAACATTTGTAACTTGTTGCTCAAGCGTTGTAATGCTTCCACAGATGAATTCTGTTATTTCATTTAGATCTTATCCAGCCCACCACGGAGCCATATACAGTACATTTAAATGGATCTCCTCAACACCTACATTCAATATCTATATTAAGCCCATTTATGGGGAAAGTCGCTGAAAGAGACCCCACCCTCAATTATTCTCGCAGGGTGTAGAAATGTCACCGTCTCTCTCTTCAGTAAATAATTCACAGATAGACAGGCCCAGACGCTTGAGATGGCCCTCGGCTATCATTCACATGACAATGTGACAAGGATGCACAAGCTGTTCGCCAAAGTCGCCAGGAAACCACTTGTCAAAAAGCACAGGAGTGCATTGTGGTCCGACAAAATATCGTCTGGGTTTAACTAGGCACTGAATCACCTCAGCCAAAATAAACGTGATTTTCTGGTATTGTCCCTGTGTTATCAGTAATTACTGTATGATAAACAAACACAAAAACTGATTAGATTATGAAAAGAAGCCAAAAAATCAACTCTTCTAAAAAATCCTCAATCCTCTGACCTAGAGAGGCGTACCGCAGAGAGCACCCCTACCCCAAAACCCAACAGCCTGGTTTCATTCCATCAAGCTTCACGGATGTCTGTTTTTTAAATGACCTGTTTGGCTGTCTGTCGGTTTGTTTGTTTATTGGCAACATTACAGAAAAATTGATGGGCGGATTCACAAGACATTTTACCCAGAAGTAGGTTTTGGTATATCTTAGAGACTTTTACATTTTGGTGACGTTTCGTCATGACCACACCACATGACATCATCGTCACATCGCGTGAATTAATGTATGGATGTTTATTAAATTACCCTGCAGTAATGTCTACCTCGGGAACTGTTGTGCTTTGTTGGAGGTTTGTACTCCCTGAGCGCCTTCTGTTTTTGTTGTTGTTGTTGTCGTCATGGTCCAAAACTATTCTCTGAGGAATTAAAATAAAATATCTCTCATCCTTGTCCCTTGACCCATCCTGCCATGTGGTTTTATGGCAATATGTTGAGTATTTTCTGCGTGATCCTGCGTGAACACACTGCTTACAGTCTAAGCAGTGTGTTTAACATCTGCCTATCTTCAACTTGTAGATTGACTAAGTTACCAACTAGCTGGTGACCACAAAGGAGTGCCTTAGGAATTGGTCAGGACAAAAAGTGAGCTCAGCCTCCCAGATCTTTACACATGTAGCCTCATCAACACCGCTTTTGAAAACTGGTTGGGTAAACAGTAAGAAATTTCCGTAGAGTGTGGTGGGAAAATTAGTACTTGTTACAGCTCACCTCCGACAAAGACCAAAAACTCAATTAATCCTTGCCCCAAATTACCCAAAACCTCAAAAAGCTCTTCAACCTCTGACCATGATTTTTGTTTTCAGCATTAGTAACATTAAAATCTTGATTTTTAATTGGATCCCCACATATTGCAACACTCTTAGATATCCCTCGCTGATACATCTGATTATTTGTCATCAGTGAAAAATAAGACCTTGATCTAACACTTTAGCTGGTTCTTCACCAAAACTAAATGGGATCTATTTTGGCCCAAAGCTGTATTCCCACCAAGTTGCATGGAAATCCATTCAGTAGATTTCAGACAGAGAGCAGACAAACCAACCCACATAACAAACAATTGGACAAGTGTGAAAGTTTAATCTCCTTGGTGGACGAAACAATGATTAATCTGGCAATGTTTCTTCTCTGAGTTGTTACCCATTGGTACGGCGGTGTATCTTCAGGATGTGTAACTAGGCAAGTGTTAACATGGCGACATCCATCCGCCCATTATCCATAACATTGGTAACATCAGAGAGAAAAAACAAGCTAATTTGCAGCGTGTAGTGCTGCCCCAGTAATGGCCAACACATCAATCAATTGGATTTATGGCTGGCAACTCAAACAATAACTGATTATGTTTCATCTCTTATTGTATGCCTTCTGTCGAGACCAAGAAAAACATGGGTTAGTTATTTCAAGTAGAAAAAACACAATGAATGTGGAATCATTGAATATTATCAATAATAATAATTCCTATCCTATCCTATTTCGCTCCAAATTCCTAAGCTTTCGCTAGCAGCCCAGCAGTATTTTTGGCTGCTATGGTACATATTTCTCCAAATATTTCATCCATAAACCTATAAAAAAAGAACCACCTGCCCTGATTACACCAGTGCTTAAATTATAAGTGAGTTGAAACTGGTGAAGTAGTAGGATGCAAAAGGGAAAGAGGCTGACTACAGGTTCTCAGATGGACTTTAACTGAAACCAATGTCTGAGGTGTGAGTTAGGACGAGCTTGGCTGGTGAAAATTAAGGATATGTGTTAGTGAAGCAGATAAAAAGAAGGGAAGAGCGGCTCCACAGAGGGAAGGATGGATTGATGAGCGCAGTGAACCAAATTTATGGAGTTTAAAGAAGGACCTGGCAACAAGGGAGCTTTTGCTATAGTTAACACGTCTCGAAACTACTGTATATAGACATCTAAGCTCCTCCGCTCCTCCTCCACATCCCTCTTATCTAGTGTGACTGATTCTATTGGTCTGACTAATGCCAACAGGGAACAGCCTGAGGCCAAGCAGCATATCATTGATTATATATGATCTAACACATAAACCCAAACCTCAGACCTCATCATTATGACTCAAATGGTTGCTGTTGCTTTTAAAAAGACATGAAGCATTCCTAAATGTGTCAGGAGAAATGTGTCCGACTGTGATAACTTGTCTCGTGGTTTCATATTCAAATTTTTGAAGGAATTAAAATGTACATTTGTCGCATTTTATGGGGATATGGTTTTCATACATGGTTTATACAGACAGAATGTTTTCACAGAGACAAGCGGTTTCAAATGTCTTCCTTCAAAACATAAACAAACCCTCCATCATAGTGGCTGCACATGCCAAAAAAACCCCCCAACTGATTCCCCAACATCACCAGCAGAAGAAACTTAACTGAAAACCAATTTGGGTAATGAGGTGGTAGAGAGAAGAGAAAGGACCATTTAGCTCTCACACTGTTTTCCAGGAGATGATGGAGTACAATCAATGGGGCTGCAGTTTACCAATGAGACCAAGTCTAAGTGTTTTCCTTCACATCGTCGATGAGTGTGTAAAGCGCTACAAAAGGAATCAAAAGTCTTCATTAAGTGCAGATTGGTCTCTTGTGAGTTTTGAAGTTTACACACATTGATCCATCATTGATGGATCGCGGAGGAACCCTGTCACAACATATGGCGAATGCAGACATTAGCTGGATTTTTACCTTCTCCTCAACTTTTGATTTGTTTACAGTGGAACTTTCCACAATGCCAATTTTTTGGGATAAAATGGCAAGACAATAGACTAATGGATGTTAAAATGTGAACATTGAACCAACACTAGCAGAACTTAACCCACAAAAACCCACACATAGAAAAACATGTGCTTGCAGTTCACACGTGGAATAACCAACCTTAATTACAAAGACTAAATTTGCAAGAATATACTTCTGTCTGAGAAAAACACATGAAGAAATATGCATGTTTCCAAAAAACACATTCAGTTACAGTTAACATTGGAAAAATAAATGAATGATACATGCGTCCAAAAATCCACGAACATTCTGCCGCATATGGGCCTACCTCAGATTCAGGTTAGTAACCTGTATTATACATGTCTGAAAATGTGCTGAAACTTCACAAGTGGAATAACCAATGTGAATAAAATGTGTTTGAAACCACGTGTGCATGGAGTTGACATGAGGAAAAACGGTAACTAATGCAAAATTCATATGTGTAAATATTCACATCAGTCAAATCTCCACACATGCTTACACTTCACATGTGGAATAATCAGTGCAAAATATATATTATCCAAAAACAAAATGAGCCTCACATATGGATAAACCACATGAATTGCACGTGTCGGAAAAACCCGAAATTGAAAAATACATGTGCCCAAAAACTATGTGTAAAAAAAACATGTGTCCAAACACAACATGTGTTATCACTTCACAAGTGGAAAACAACATGTGTCAAAAAAGACATGCACAATCTGTTGCTCAAAAACAATCAATTACACCTACATATGTAGTACAACTACCTGGATGAGTCAACATATGTGTCTAAAATGCAAAAGAATTCCAAGTGTCCAAAATCCATATCTGCATAAACCTCACATGTAGGGCTGCAACTAATTACTATTTTAATCGTTGTTTAATCGTTTCAATGATCGACCGATCATCTTTTAATCGTGTTTTTTCTCCTGGTTAAATAAATGTTGAGTAAAAATATAATTAATACATGATTACTGAATGGTTCTTATTTTTCTATCAGCTTGTGAATCCAGCTTTAGGTTGTTTTAGGCACTACAAACCAACAATAAAAACATTAAAGATGAATTCTTCCTACCAAATTGTCTTTTAATAACCTTTACTGCTTTTATAACAGGCTGTTTAGCCAAACAGGTTGCTATACCAACAGTATATTTGCTGATCTGGAATCCAGTCCTTTAATGTTGCATCACATCACTGCTGATACAAAAGGTAAAGAAAATGTATAAATGAATAATATGAAAAAATCTATATAATAAAATACAGCAGTTTCTCTGGAATCAAATCAAACTTTAAATTCAGGAAAATAAACAAGAGTAGAAAATAAAAAAGTCAGTGCATTTTGCATTCTTTAGTCAACAACTCCTTTATGCTAAATAGTTTACAAATTGGATGCAACCCACACTGGACACGCACACACAAAGAGGTGTGCACTCGGCAGGCAGCAAGAGCAATACAATGTGTATGATTTTAACGTAGGGGCACATTTGTAACGTGGAGAATATCATTGTGATTTAATAAAAGTTATTTTGTAGTCTGGACGTCATTAATAGTTCACTACATTTCAAAGGTCATGATAAACCCAACAGAAGTGTTAAGTACAGGCCCTTTCAGATTGAGCAAGCTAGCTAGCTAAGTAGCTTACAGAGACAACGTGCATCCGCTTCAAATGCTCCAGCATTACTGGCGTGCTCCACTCCAGCACAGGTCAGCTTTGCAAATCTTGCAGTATACAACATTATTTGGCCGTGTTGAGGGAGACTCCTTTGATGTTTTGTGTTGCGATGGTGTTGCCATGGTGCTAATGTTTATTTCCTTTTTATTACGCGGTGTCAGAGGTAGTTTCCGATGACGTCACCGACTAATCGACTATTAAATTCGTTGACAACTAATATCATAATCAGTTTTTGTTGATTAGGTCGATTATTCTATGCAGCCTTACTCACATGTGGATAAACAACATGAATTACACATATACAAAAACAACCTGATGAAGCATGGACAAGTCCAATCAAGACATGTGGAAAAAGCTCAAGTCCAAAAAAATGTGCAGAGCCTTCACATGAAGTAGTTGTCTAATCCCCATTTGCTAACACACACACGCCTACACAAAAAAGGCGATTCGAAAAAACAAGATTTGTATATAATGTTTGTCAAAAAAAAACCACACATGTAAATATACACGTGCATATGTTCCAAACCCACATCGGTTTAGACTTCACACGTGAATTACAAACATGCATCACACATGTTTTGAATGAAAAAAATGAACATCTAAACACCACACGTGTGTGTATGCTTCACATGTGGAAAACCTAAATGCATTGCATGTGTCCGAAAACCACGTGTCAGAGTCCCATATCCCCTGCTTTAACATGTGACTTTTTAATAAGGATAATAATATAGACATCTGATGCAAAGACACAGCGTGATGCTGATAGTGAGTCAGAGAGGAGGAGGAGGAGGAGGAGGAGGAGGAGGGGCACTGAAGCCCAGAGACGCTCCAGACTGAAACAACAGTTTTAGAGGTGCAGAGTTAATTGAACTAGTGGGGCATCAAAATGTAAGAGACGTGCAGAAAGTAATCAATTACATTATGCTCACACAAGCCAACACATCTGATAAAACGTTGCCTCATTAATCAGCCTATAATCAAACAAAGCTGCATCAACCTGTTGGGAGGAGGTTTAAACCAGCATGAGAACTTTTGGGTTTTTTTTTTTGCTCGCACTCACGGTGCTGAAGTTGCGCGGGCCGCAGAGTTCTCCCTGGTACCGGCAGTAGAGCAGCATCTCCTCCAGCTGGTGGCCCAGCCGGTCCAGGAGCTGCCTCATGGACGGCTGGGACTCCCGCGGAGGAGGGAGGAAGTGGTTGAAGTCCAAAATCCGGGCCAGCGGCGACCAGGGCGGCTCGCCCCGCGCGCCGCCTTCCCCCTCGGCGCGCAGTGGCGGGGTGAGCGCCTCCCTCGCGGCGGGTGTCACCTGCCAGTTCCTCCCGAACAGCCCGAGCCACCTGCCCGCGCTGAAGATGTCCGTCTTCCTCATGCGCCGCGGCAGCAGCAGGTTCTGGTTGCAGATGGTGACGGCGGGGAAAACCAGCCTCTTGGCGTAAACCATGTGCGCCTTGGTGTAGACCGGAGAGGAGAGCAGGTACCTGACTCTGTTGGAGGACCAGGTGAAGAGGAGAGCCAGGGCAGCGAGGAAAGCCAGCAGCCATGCAACTCTGCGTGGGTAGGAGCCGCTGATGAAGATGTGCCTCAAGCCATGGAGGGTGGTTTGTTTGAGGAAGAGCCTCCCGGCTTCGGTGAGGGATCCCGGTCTCTGTTTCGATCCAGAGGAGTCGCACTGGCACATTTTGGAGGAGCGCCGTTGCGCGTGTCTCACATGGGTCCCGCTGTGGTCACTGTCGCCTCTGCGCTCTCTGACGGCGGCTGTCAGAGACTTTGGAGAGAGAGAGAGAGAGAGAGAGAGGAGAGAGAGAGCGCGAGAGAGAGACGCGCACGCAGCTCTGATCACTCCTCTCCTCAGCAGCGTGTGGCCGTGATGGGGAGTATTTTGTCAGTCGCTTGTCCGATAGGAGGAAGGTTGAGAACGATTTAACTCGGACTCCTGAGCAGCAACAGGAGTCCGATCATATCATAGGAAGTCTAAGAAGTTAGCGATGCTGCAGAGATTCAGACACAATCACAGCTTTATTCCGTCTGTCTCCATCACTGAAGGGATTCTCTTTGTCGTCTGTTTATTTTTCCTTTTTTTTAAAAATTTGCTTGAATGCAACATGTATTACTTAAACTTTCACAACATTAATTAATAAATACCGATGGAGTTTCTTCATTTGTCTTGATTTAGCAGGCTTAACTTTCTGTTATTTGCACTCAACTGGAATTCTTTGGATTAATATAATGACATCATGGAAACTATTTACACATGAGTAAACATGTTTCTTTCACACTGAGCAATTTTGATGAACTAACTTTTTTAATTGAACCTTTTGGACCAACCCTATTAAATTAAGTGGAACCAACTAAGAAATTAAATTGACTAAATCCTAATAAAGTAAATTAACCCAACCAAAGTGCGTCACTTCATATGAACTTAATTTGTCAATCCTGAGAGACACCTCTCGAAACACATGGAAATACTCTCTATGATTTTAAAAAAAGAGTCCACCAAACCATTGGCCTCTGAAGAAAGCGAACATTTGTCTTCCTTTTCTAGCCTGTCACACCTACGCCCACATCTCCACACACATGAATGGCAATCTCTCCTGCATCACAACGTATATTCTTCTCTAAAACTGAACTCTGCCCAGTAGGAGGTAGTCCTGAATTCTCTTGTCCCTTTCACACCAGTTCAGTTTTGAATATTGTACATCCAGAGCAGTAAAAATGTTCACGGCGTGCTTTATAATCTGGTGACTCTCAGGTGGAAGTCATGATTGACTTCCCGCGCTGTCAATTCACCCATGTGTATTGGGAAAACAAAAAGCTCGAGATGCTGCTGCTAATTCATGCAAATTATGTTGCATGTCTTTAAAGTGTCTATGGAAATTCTGAAAAGCCTTCTTTAGATTTAATAGGTTTTTTGACCCTGTGGTATCCCAGAAATCCTGTTTAAGGCAGACGATTGAGGCTTGAACGCACCATTGACGAAACATTTTGAAAGCACCATCTCTCTCTCGGGAGTCTAGTTAAGTGGAGGGTCATGCTTGGTGGATCATCATCACACAGAGCGCCTATCCAGAGTGAGAGCTGAGCCTCACGCGGGCCTGCTCTTACTTTTGGTCACAGTGCGTATGTGGATCACTTAGTGACTATGGGGTAAAAGAGGTGAGAAGGCAATGGAGTGTGAATAAGAGAAGAAAGTGAGCATGAGTGAGGTGTACTTAGCAAATCAATTTTTCTTCGTCTTGTCCTTCTCTCTCCCGCAGGATGAATTTGATTTCTTGTAACTTGGGTTACTGTTTAGAGATGGTGACACGGTAATGTAGAAATAAAAGTCAGGCTGTATAAATCAGACTCTGGCATTAATTATTAATACCAGATTATGGATAGACGGTTTGAGCATCTGTTTATCCACACAAGGTAAATAAGGTATTGAACAGAAGTAATAATCTCTCACTGCATAAACACAAACTGTGGACACGGTAAGTAGAAAGGTGAACAAGGAGGTCAGATCTCAAATTGTGCAGTATGATGGACCTTAGGAAGGACAGTGTGTGTGAAAGTTTTCCTATCTAGTTTCCTAATCTATTTAAACTAAATCTGGTTCATGTCGGGGCACGAAGGCAACGAGGCCCCCCACAAAAGTGAGTGTGCTGACCTTTAATTTAAGCTCCTCTGTCTGAGTAAATGTGTCCGTTATGAGACAGGAGTCGATGCAACAATCCGTTAATCCATTTTATGCAACTGCTTATCCTGTCCAGGGTCGTACCAGGATGGCGCTTATCTCAGCTGACAATGGCTGGAGGGCGGGGTACACCTTGGACAAGTAGACAGTTTATGAGCGGACCGACGCATACAGACGCATTACCCCTGCGGGTAAGTTGGGGTCACAAATTCCCATATATTTCATTTTTGGAACTGTCTAAAATACCAAAGTTTCCAGAGGGAACCAATGGAAAAACAGGTAGAACATTCAAGCTAAGAGAAAAGATTTGAACCCAATACCTTTCTAGCTGTGAGATGACAGTGCTAGAACTTTATTCTCCCTCTTTAGTAACTTTTGATTGAACTGGACTGAAATGATACATAGTGGTCAACAAAATACTGTGACGAAGTCGGCAGAAAAGAGCGAAGCACTGGGAGTTATTAGTGACTGACTAGTGCAAGCCTGGTTTCATGACAAACCAGCCCTTCATGTTTAGTCGCTGTGTCACCAAGATGCCGAAACCATAAATTCTACAAAGCCCAGTGGACTAATTTTGCACCATAAAGAACAATTTGTTCTACTATGGTGGGTCCAGATGTGTTAGCTGGTCTTGTGGTCCCTGAGGGGCTCCCAGTGCTCCAAGATAAACTTCTAAGCTATACTATTATTCTGTTTTTCTAACTTGATTTTGTGTCGTTTATATTTCACAGCCAATATTCTGAAATCTTGCTCTTCACTCGCAACAACCTCATAAAGATTTAAATCTTTTTTGATTTATAATTCCCTTTTAAGTTACTCACACACTAAACTAAAAGGGTGGGACATAGCCTTGAAAAGCTAATCATATAATCTTACTTGGTATGAACTCTAGTGCAATCCTAGCGTAATGATGCATTCAGGGACACTGATTAATCCAACTGTGCATTGAAATTTGTTTAAAATCTATTTGAACACCTCACTATTTATGATTGATCCATCTCAATCTTTTTGTTGGGTTGTTGCAAGTACAATCATTATGATCCAAATTGTCATGAACTTAAAATTATACTTTAATATCTGTTTTGCGTTCCACAACATTGATAATGCATCTGATGACACTAAAAAAAATCTTGGTAAATCTGTATATGCCGAAAATGGCAATGTCAAGGTTGAGAATTTAAATTTAATTTTAAGGGAAATACACCAGTAATTGGACTGTAACAGGTCTGTTCCAGGACATTAAAAGCCCATTTATGCTCAATGCTGAAGACCTGTACGGTCACGGATGGAACCCTGCGCCCATAATAGGCATTCATTTTATAAGTAATTCTGCTCATTTTTGGAGAGCTATGGAAATTGAAAAAACAAGACACAACAAATGTCTAAATACAAAAAAAGGTAAAGTGAAAAAGTAGTCCTAAACTTAAATATGAAGTTATGTCCAAAAAACACTGTTTTTTGTAATACAGCTCCCCCTAGAGTGTAAACTATCAACTACTAGAGTGAATACAGTATGATTTGTCAAGGTAGGTCTTCTCGCGCCCATTCATATGCACCAAATTTGGACTGATTTGGACCAACGGCTAGTATGATATGTCCGATAAACAGTGAATTTTGTCAAAAAAGCTCGCCCTTGTGAGTAAAATATGAACTATAAGAGTGAAATATGATAAATTCAAAATAGACCATTGAGTCGATTCATGTGCGACAAATTTGGACTCAATCAAGCCAAAGGCTGAGAAATGATGGGCCATTCATTTAGGAGATATAGTTCCCCCTACTGCCGAAACATACAACTGATCTTTCCCAAAATCAGACCAGGTCTTCTTCACATTGCAAATGATCCATGAAACAGGTTTGGAGTTATTGTGTTAACTTGAAAGATCTGCAGTCGTGGCGATGATGACTCCATATATAAATACAAGGGATATAATTAGAATTAAATTTGACACATTTGGTGTAATTATGACTGGACCAGTTACATACGTAGGTGTTGACAGATACACTGTTTGAAACGGATACATCTACAAGATTTTCCGCACAGAGATGGAGGACAAATGAGCATGAACATTTGTCTCCTGCTGTCACATTCACAACCATCACCCTCATCTCCTACTTTTCTAAAACTCATGCGGCGTCCTACATTAGAGGATTATTTGGGAAACAGGGGTTCTTTTTGTCCAGTCGAAACTTCTCCCACCCATAGAATACATAATAGTGCATAGAGAATGTGCATACTAGGAGAATAGAGAATAGAGATCTGGGAGCAGACAAAGTCAGGCAACCGCCCAGCCGTTCAATCTCTCTCTGTGTTTGTGGGCTCATAAAGGTTCTGGCCTCCTGACTCAGATTTTCCCTCTCCCTGGCAATGTGCGATAACACACATCATAATGGTTCTTCTGAGGACATCGCCGCTCTTGTGATTACTCATAATAAATGGGGATGTCAAGGGGGATGCTTGCTCAGCTGTTGGGCCATGATGGCTTTACGGTGAGATAACACAATCACACACGGTCGTACCGTGGATCGAGAAATGCTTGACTGAATGCAACAAGTGTGATTTAAAGAAATGCTGCGGGGGAGAGAAAGTGAAATGAGAGAACGAGACGCACAACGGAGGAGAAAATAAATCTGTTGTTCTGAGGAGACCTGTTCAGATTTAAGCGTAAAAGCTTACAGTGTGTAGATTGTTAACTCTGGTAAGGAAGTTATACTTCCTGCTTCTGGGCAAAAACACATCAAAACAGAAGTAGACAACAAACTCTCATAAAAATAATTTAGAGGGCTGGGAATATAACAGGGAAGAACGGATTCAATTTCTGAGTGGATACGGATAAAGAGGAACTTCCGGGCATTTTTTTTTTTAAATTCTGAGATCTCTGAGAGCCTTTTTTCAACATTTCCATCTATTAAGTATTAACTACCGGAGAGAATTCAGTTTTACTAGAATAATCCGTCAGAGGACGCAAACCTCCGCCAAGCCAACAGTACCCTAGGTACACATTATCGTGATCGGAATCACTTAAATTGCTTAATTTGGGAAATTAATGCATGGGTTATTGCCAGTGCCTAAATCTACCGACAATTTCAACCTGTATTTTATTCTAAATGCTGCGACTTACACAACATTGACAAAATGTAATCATCTCAAGGAAAAAAAACTACCTGTGTGCAACATGATATATTCTTGTTTTTACCAGTGTACTAATCTGCTCCTGTCTAGCATCCCAGTCTCTTTTTATAGTTATAATATATATATATTTTTATAATCAATTACTGTCATTGACTGTTTAGTTTTGTGTTTTCTTTATTTTGTGTATGGAACCAAATACATAGTAATTTTGTTCTGCTGTGTACCTGTATAGTGGACAGTTGGAATGACATTAATATCTTAAATATTGTTAAGCCAAACCTCATATTTGTGTAATAATTTCTTGCAAATCTGTCAGTTGGTTTTTCTGTAATCTAGTAACCAAGAAGTTATTATGACATCATGTCATGAAGTCAGGACGTGACATCATCAAAATGTTATCGTCTACAGGATATACCAAAAAATAACTGCATATTAGAGAATAGCTCTTCATTTTGTTGTTCACTGTTTAATGATTAAAAAAAACAAAAAACGATTAGACTGAAATACTATAACCAGTGTAATTGACAAACATGCAGAAACATGGTGGCGGCACCATGGTGACCATGTTGAGCATAGGTGAGAGGTACAATTTCAATGAGTTTACAAAATAGATATTATTGAGTTGATTCATATGCAGCAAATTTGGATTTAATTGTTTGTTTTTAATTTGACCAACGTGTAGGAAGGTAGAAAAGAAAGAAAAAAGAAAAAAGCTCCACTTGTGAATTTCTACCACATTATAAACCCCCAATAAATTACTTTTTTTCGTAATTCTTTTAGCATTTTTAATGAAATCCAAACAAACTCCCTGCTTATATGAATTTGACAGTGGCACGTGGAAAAAAACAAATTCATTTAGGAGTAGATAAATAAAGAGGTGGATCTATGTGTTTGTGTGTGTTTTTAAGTAAACTAACCCTAACCCCGAGGTCAGGTATTTGGATCGTGCCTATATTCTGTCAGAATTAAGATCTTGGTTTGATTTAATTGATGTGACCGTTGGGCCTTGGCAGAGCAGAGTGACGTTCTTGTTTATAATTACATAATTTCGCAGGCATTCAAATTCACCAATTATAGGTGCCGACACCCCTGGCATTTAACAAACTTGCTCTCAGCTGTTTGACTCCTCAGCTCATCAGAGAGTATTGAAAGGAGAGGCAACCATCTATGTGAAGAGGTAATGATGTCCTGGCCTGACCGAGAAACACAACAACAGAATTACTAATAAAATAAGCCTTACTATATTCTTATAATTGCAGGCCAGTCTTCATTTCAGAGTGAGAACCTGTTTCCTGCTAAGGCAGTGATGTCATAGAGAATCCTCCGAGAGCTGTTACACATTAGCTGATGGCGGCTTCCATTGACGCGCTGACGGTGTGCAGGGTGAATTCATACAGACATTCCTGCATTCAAACCTGTCAGCATATTACTATGAAAGAAAAAGGGATGTAATCACGGAAACATTCACAGTCCACAAATCTCAGCGCCCACAGCAATATGATTTTGTGAATTTCCATCACGGACTATTAAACACCGCAGAGCATTAGTTACTCGATGGCTGGGAACATGTGAATAAGATTAATCAGCAGACAGATGTTTTCGGCTCGGATTGTGGCTATGACAGATCCTCTAATTGAGTAAAAGACGTCAACTTCAATCAGTCAAGCGGCGAATCTTTAAAAGTCAACTGTGGACCGGGAGGAAAAGCTCCCACAAGCAGAGCAATTTAATAGCTGCTGCTTGATGTAATTTTTCTGGATTGCCCTTTTTGCGATGCAGTGAGTGCCTTTATGAGGGCAAAAAAAAAAAAGCGCTTTATTTTATTCCTTCAAATTGCCACCTTTACGGTTCAGAAATGTGGACTGTGAAGTTTACACAAATCATGGATGTACCCACTGCATAGTTCTGACTTTAAAAGGTTTTATATATAGCGACAAGAGTGCAAGAGTCTCTGATCTCTTTTTTGTTTTTTTTAAATGCATTTCGTTTTCCCCTCTCTTTTCACTGGAGTCTTTCCCCCATTTTGTTTAACATCTTTTGGTGCATTCAAAATTCCGTGTTGGAAAGAACGTGACATATTGTCATGCACTGGATATGCTGACACAGCGGACTTTGTGAGTGTTTTTTTTTTTGCTGTGCATGAGCACGAGCATGCACGCCCATACTCACATATCTCAATATATCTAGCCTTTCTGAGCTGTATAAAATGTCAATAATTATACGGTGTGTCTACATTATGATGAGATATTTTCCAGTTAACGCAAACTGAAATAGAAGCGACAATGTGGGTTTTCATTAAAAATAAAAAGTACCATTTTACAATGATACTCACGTTTTTTAAGGATTTATAAATGGTTTGTATGCACGTACCTTACTAATTATGTTGTAAACACTTGACAAATCATTAATAAACTGCTATAACTCATGAATTATAAAAGGGATCAGAGACCTGACGCTTGCCAAATAGTGAGCACACTTATCTGAAATGCTATCTTGATCTTGCCAAATAGTGCCCCACACTGATAACTTGAGAGCTATGTTATAAGCGGTTTATACATGTTGACTAATGCTTTATAAAGTGTTTACAACCTCATTTATAACCCAATTATAAACAATTTATAAAATCCTTTATCTTATTGTTAAGTGGTAGCAAAATAAATCACGTGGAAAGTGAGTGACTGTAACTTTACACGTACATCCTCTCTGATGGATGTGGATGTGGAGAGGTAAATAACCTTTTGGGTCATCGGCACTCTGTGTGCCATGATGACAGAGGTTTGTTTGAAACCGCTCTGGGAGGTCGAGGCTCTTAGCAGTTAATCAACCTGTCATTCTGGGTCTTGGTGGGGGTGGGGTGGGCCAGGCCGGACCATGAGTTGAGAAGATTCCAGCTACATAACGTAACATAAGGAAATGCTGATCAGCTCCTCTCCGGATCTTTCCTCTTCCTTCTCTTACCACTATGTCAAAAAAGTTGGCTGCACAAACTTCTATCAGTACCTCCCTTCTCTGCTTACCTTTAGTACTTACGGCAAAACAACCTACTGGTTTTCAGGGGAAAACCAGACTCTCCCATCCTGCCAGGTCTTTGTTGTTTTCTCGTTTTGAAGTCAACTCTCCTTATACACACAAACTTTTGTTTCATCCTCCTCCTGCTTTTCTGCTTCTCTTGGTTGCTGCTCCCTCTTTGTCTGCCAGTGGAAATGTTTGGCGATGCTGTCGCCTCAAGGGAGCAGATATGAAGTGAGGCGGCGAAAGACAAAGCAACATGAGAGAAATGGGACGGAGGTATGACAGTGGAGCAGCTGGTGATATACAGAAACAATTCTGAGGATAATTGTGCAAATGATGGGCTTTAATTGTGCAAATGATGAAAAACATCCTGGATCTGGTCCTGTTTTGAGACCAAAATTCCACTGGGCCAATCCTGGCTTGAGAGACATCCTCTAGAAATCCATTTAATGTTTTTTGAAAAATCCTGCTCAGAACAACAACTAACAAAAAAAAAAGACATAAGTCATATAACACGACCTCCTTCATGGAGGTAATGATAAATGGGATGCTCAGCTTTTATTTTGAAGGCTTTATGGGGCGGTCAGTAGGTAGAGCAGTCGTCCCTCAATTCGGATAATGGGTGGTTCCATCCCCGCATCAGTCTACATGTCGTAGGGTCTTTGAGTAGGGCCCTAAACTCCAAACTGCTCCCTGAGGTGCTTTCTCAGAAGTTGACCACTGTTTCTCAGGAATGGGTCAAACGCAGAGAACTAATTGTTGCCCTGTATGTATGTACTGTATAACAATGTGATAAATAAGAGTATATATTATTATTATTATTATTATCAAACCTGGGTTTTGTAAGATATTCATGTCTGAGGCCGATGCTGAGTGAAAGAAAGCAGATTACCGGCGAAAATGGTCCGATTTAAAAAACCCGTTGAAGCTCAGTCTTTGAGTGTTAAAATTAGTCGAGCATCTCAAAGGCCATGTTGACCCCTTTTCGAGTGATTGTACATCAGAGATGCCGTAGGGTAATTTCAGACACAGTGTGAGGCCTTTTGAGTTGTTTTTAAACTAGCTCTTAAAGCACTGCTTTGGGAAAGTTACCGCTGCGATGAAAACACTTCAAAAATAATAAACCACGGTAATATTATGGCACTGGGCACAAGCCAGCTTAAGAACAGATGTTTAAATACAGCAGATCGCCGGCGCGCTCTGCTACCCTGGCATCAGTGCGTTCAGACAGGATGGTCTGGAAAGTATCCTTTCTCACGTTGTGAAGACACCACCCTGCGAGGCACATCAATGCATTAATCCGAAAAGGGCTTCAGGAGTCTCACTGTTTAAGAGCTCCGGGTGGATGAAGTAGATTTATATTTACAGCCCAAAGGGGCATTTCCAGTATCCCTGCCTGCACGGGGAATCACAGAATGACACTGCTAATTCATCTGGGCGGCATGGTGACAGCTGGGCTGGGGAGAGTTTGGGAGAGGGGGAAAGGGTTCTGATGAATGACTTTCCGAATATGGCTTCTAGCTATGGCGAACAGCCTCTGAGTCCTCACAGGGCCTGTGTGACGCCTCCTATTTGCCGCTCAGCGAGAAATGAATGAATGGCCTTTTGTGAAATAAATGGCGCCTTTCTGTTTGACATTTACAAATAAATCCTTCTTGTAAAACTACTTACATCCATTTTTTTCCCCCTAGCAGTGGCATTAGGTTTCACATGCAGTCACTCGTGATTTTTGGGTTGTCATGATCACAATGCAGGGTCGATTAAAAAAAATAGAATCATCAAGAACATCATAATATCTCTGAATGTGATTATCTGCTTTTTATAAGAATGTATAGCCAAAAGGTTTCATGTGAGGAGTTCTGCTTGGTGAGCACCAGTGGGCCATAATGACTGTCAGCAGCTTTATGAAGTGTCGTTACCTGTACGACATACTGCAGAGAGCTCTTCGTTAGGACAGTGGGGATTATTTTCAGCAAGCTACGCCCTGATCAGAGCGAAACACCTTTATTAAGACACATAAATCCCTCCGTGTCGGATCTATCAAAGCTTTTATTGATTTTACTCATAATGCGGTAAGAATTCAATGACATCTTCGTACTGAGCTGAGGAACTGACGGAGTTCTGTGTCTGGTCTGTTTTGGTTTTCCTTAGTTATTTTTTTTTTTAGTTTTTTAGAACCTCACTCCACATCTGTTGCTTATATTGTAGAATTATTGTCTGGCTTAAAGGTCTTGCTTCCTGATTTATTTTGAAGGTTCAGTTCTTTGTTACGTTTCCTTTCCTTTTATGTGTGTGTGTGTGTGTGTGTGGGAGCCTTGACTCCTAGTGTGTCTTCTCCCTGATTGCTGAATGTTCTCACCTGCTCCTTGTCTTTCTTTCTAAGTGTATTTAAATCTCTGTCACTTCGTCGTTGTCAGTTCGCAGCTTCCCTGTGAATTTGGATTATTAAACTTGTTTCGTGCGGACCCCCATCTCTCGTGAACTCGAGCCTTCTTTCCTCGTTGTGTTCCATAAAGTTTGACAGTCAATCACTATGTCTTTATTGTCTCTTTTGCAAAGAATCTTTGTCTTGTTTTTTTTTGGATAATTTTTTTGTCATTGGACATTTTTGTAAAACATCTTGTTCCACTTTTGTTCATGAAATTACTTTAACCGGGTTTTTTTCCAGAAAACAAACTCCAGAAAAGCTGAGTTGCTTCAGTCAACTCTAAGTTTGTTAACTCTGAGTTCAATTCATGCATGAACACTAAGAAAAGCCATCTTCAATGGAGCTCCGATACTGCGATTCACCATCTCAACCCCAGAAATGCTAGAGTTGCCATGCTTTTTCATATCGCCAGTGTTGTAGATGAAGCTTCCGCCTGAAAAACTCTGTGCCGTGATAAGAGACGTCTGCGGTATGTGATGGTGGAGATGTACGGCCGGAGAATGTTACTTATTCAAACATATGATGGAATTTGAAGAGAAACGGTATTTTTCCATATTCATCAGGGAATGAAAGCACATCCAATCTTCAGGCTCTGAAGAGGGAGGAGTCAGGAATAAACTCAGGCTTTTGCCTGCCAGCGAGCAATGTAAGTTACCATGGTAACTGACTTACCATGGTAAGTCATGGTAACTGACTTCCTTCTTCTCAGGCTTAACAAACTCACAGATTTGACTAAACCTACTTTTTGCGATTCCCCTCGTACTCGTCCTATTTCAAAACTGCGCGTAACAATATCTAGACGTGCCGATCACACTGAGCATGATTACATTTAGTTTTTAGCAGTCGGTAGTTGAACCATAGTGTTATTTAACAGTCAAACAAATGTGTTAAAAATAAATTTGCTGGAATGTTTTTTTACATAGCCATACAACGATGATAAGGATCTGATAAAGTTGGAATTAAATGATCAACAAAGCAGATTATTATGAACACACTAACCCAGTGTTCCTCAAGTCCCATGTTATGAAATCAAATGTTTTGGTTTACTATAAAACAATGCAAATAATGTTCAGAGCAAAATCAATGACGCTCCCGGACTTCTCAAAAAAGTTTTTCTCAATACAGGACAGCAAGCAGGATTTGAGAGTTATTTATATTATTTCTGTTCAACAAAGGGGATAAAGAGAGAATGTATTTATGTTGTTGGTGTGGCACTTTGGAATAATTCTTATACCATTTTTGCTTTTTGATTTGAATTTGCAAAACTATTTTTGAAGGCTAGAAGTCTGAATACCTTTTTATTTATTTGTAGGGTAGCCTACACAAACACGTAGATAGGCAGGCCTCATTTTTCTGCTTCTGCCTTATAGCCTCTCAGTCACATATATATGCTAACTGTTGGCGTTCTTTGTTCTGTAAATATTGTTTACGGTTATTGTATTATGTATGTATTTATGTTGACTGACATATAAAGAGAAACTGAAAACTGAAACGACTGTTACCAGGATACATACCGGGAAACCACAAACCGGGTCCGACATACAGGAAAAACTTGATCCACTATGAGTCAATAAAGTGTATAAGGCCAACAGATGATCAGTTACTCTGATATTCTCATCTCACTCTAAAGATTTTATTTGTTTCCTGAAATATATTCTATTAATAACTGAAATAGAAACCCACAGTCTGTTGAAATCCTCTACTTCACATCCGAGGAGTCGTCTCAGGTAAACGATGCTGGAGTGATGGCCGCCCCTCTGGCTTTAACATTCAAACACATGAACCATAAGTTCACCGATGTGCACACAAAACAAATGTGAACATGACCACAATCAAATGACAAATGCTTTAATCATAGAAATCCTGTTTAAAGGAAATAAAAAAAAGTTTTATCATAGAAGTCTCACTCTTTCAAAACTGCTTTGATTTCGATATTCGATCCTTTAAAGTCCTGCTCTATTGTTTGGTTGAGCAAACTTGGAGTTGCTATTTTCTTATTTGAAAATGTGACTGAACCTGTTTATGATATGACCCAGTGGTAGCATGTGTATGCTGAAGAGTAAGCGGCCCTATATGGATTCATGATTTAACAAACGGCTGATCTAATTATAATCAACCATTTTCTATTAAATAAAAATAATGGAATTATTTCATGTCAATGGACATGAAATAATTCTTTAAGAGGGATTTTTGTTTGTTACCATTTAAAAACATGCTTGACCTAATGATGTATTATTTTATGTTAAATTTAGGATGTCCAAGAGATAGAATGAATAAATGTAAAAAAATACAAAATAGATATAAAAATAAGTAATTTTTCTATATTTTTAGTCTTTCTCTACCCATCTTAAGGTGAAAAAAAACCATTTATGAGCTGATACTAACTAGCATATTCTGACCTTGAAGAAAAACACCTTTTCAAATTCTTGCCTCGATGAAATGATTTTGTACAAACAACCTTACTAGAATGTATAGATGTGCGAATTCCATGTTTGTTCTTCTGCCTTTCCAGATGCCTGTTTCTGCTCCGAAGGACATGGACGCCTGTTAAACTGCTGCTGGCAAGCATTGAATGTGTGCAAGAAAAGTGCATGAGTGTGTGTCACACCTTATGTCAGGAGGGGTGTCAAACACGCTGTTCAAGCAACGACAGACGGCCGATATGGAAGTCCGACCGCCTGACAACTCCCTCGAAAAATGGACATCCTACCCCCAACCACAAACACACCGACACACATCGAGGGAGCTCAAACTCCAGAAAGAAATGGGGCGAAGCCAGCTGCATGGTGGGCTGCACCTAAATGGATATTTCATTTTGATTTCATTTTGGGCTGCGGTGTAACGATCCCTTAGGAGACACATTCACTAGAAGCAACATGATGGCCGGTGTCTTCTGCGTGTGTGTGTGTGTGCTCGCATGCTGATGTGTGCAGCAGACACACTCCCTAATTGATGGCATGAATTATTTGCTCCCCCCCCCCTGCTGGAAGCTGATGTCCTGATAAAAATCGGCGACAGGGAGGTTGTGATTTGAATCAGGAGAGCAAACCTAGCTGCAGATTTCTGTAATGCTTTCATCGTATGCTTGTTGGTGTTAAGATTTGCATCAGCGGCACTTATTAGATTGGGGGAACTGAATAATGTAATCAGTCACTCTTCACCGCCCAAAGGCAACAGCACCGGACCCGTTGAGATTGACTCTGAGAATCTGGGATGAAACAACGACGGCCCAATCAATAGACCTTCAGCCAGCATTTAGCTCAGGACGGCCTTGTTGTGGTGTGTGTGACCTCATTTGCATGTATGACTGTTTGCCTCTGCTCTTACCCAGTGTGCCGATGTGTGCGCAGGGCCTCAAACGATAGACGATGCTTAAATCCAACGCAGAGAATCCAGACGCCGCCCCTTCGACTTTAACAACTTCTTAAATCTGCTTTGTATTACAGGTTGAATGAACAACTTTTAAAACTTTTCCATACATAAGTGTTCCAAGTTCTTTCAATTCAGCTAAAACTCCTTCATCTCTCTTGTTTTCTCAGACAACAACTAAAAAAATAAAGAGAGAAATTAAAGACAAATACCATCAAACGCATGCAATGAGATGAGATTAGATAAATTAGCATACCGTAAAATAAGATGGGACTTTATTAATGCTCAAACAGGAAGTTAAAATGTTACACCAGCTCAAAAGATAGAAGTGGCAGTTCCGAGAAAACAAGATAAATATGTTAATTTAGTGTATGCTATATAATTAGTAATAATAGAAAAACAAATTACAGACAAAGCGACTCAGCAGTATGCAAATTAAGTAGAATAGCCTAACCTTTATCAACTGCAACATATAAGTGATGCTATACAATGTATTAAAAATTATGATCTAATGAATAACTGATGGCTGATAACTAATATTATATATTATTCTAAAAAGGGTCAATTCATTATGACTAGTACTTGTATCTTTGGAATTACAGCGTAGCTTCATACTATTACTCACAGACTTTTACCTGATAAACTGCTACTAAAATATTTTGTTCAGGAGACCTAAAATTGATTAATGCAACACCAAGAGGTCATAAAATCAAAGCCAGCGATCCAGTATGATGTAGATGTCCCTTTTAACTTCTAAACAGCTTCTGCATGCTGTGTTCTGACATCTATTAGAACCGGCATTCACTTCTTCAGCAATTTGAGCAACGGCAGCTCAACACAGGTTAGCCTTTTCTCCACACAAGCCTTTTTCACTCATTACCCTGTTACCAGGTCACAAGTTGTTCTTCTTTAAACCACTTTTGGCCGTTAATAACCACCAACCAACCAAAACTGGGAACACCCAACGAGATGGATGTGTTCTGACCCAGTCATCTAGACCTCAAAACTTTCTCCTCGTCAAAGGGGCTCAGATCTTTATGCCTGCCAGTTTTTCCTGCTTCAAATACATCAACATTGAGGAGAAAACGTTCACCCAGCTGCGTGGCTAATCTATCCCACCCACGGACAGGTACCATTGGAACCAGATAATCACCAGTCAGTGGTTATAATGATATGCCTGGTGTATATAATCTTCTATCCATAACAATGGATTGGAAATGCTGATGGAAATCAATCAGTTCATCTTTATTAATGTTTTATAAATAAATAAGTAATACAACGTGCTTTACACAACAAAAATAATTTCCCCTTTAGCCCATTATCGCCCACCACCCCCATTCACGTACAAGACTAATATAGACCAAAACAATGGATCCAAGCAAGAAGTACAAAAACAGGATATACAGTAAAACGATTTGAAATCAATGCCCCCTAACCCCCGACCCCACACATCACCATCCTCACCCACACACCAAACAAACAGGACTATTAATATAATGGGACTATAAAAACAGGAACTGTAGAAGCAAACAAAATTAAAAACTCACACTGTTATACACTGTATGAGCTGAGATTCCTTGTCTCACTTTATCTTGTGTGTCTGTCTCTTGCACAACCAGAAATATATACATATATAAGGACAAGGGCTCATTTATATATATATATATATATATATATATACATGTACCCACAATGTGGTACATTGATTGACTGATTCTGCACCGGTGCTCCTGCAGGTCCGGATAGAGGCAGTCATGTATTAACTCTGCAGCAAACACCATCTCACCCGCAGACCCTTTTAAAAAGCCTTCATGCGTCCTCCTGCAGCACACACACACACACATATTTCACCAATGAAATACCAATCCTGACTATGAATTCATGCACTTGATCGACAACTGCATAATTGTTTTTTCCCAGCAGAACCCCGAAGCCCCCGAGTCCAGTGCTTTCAAAAAGGCCGACTACTTTCTCCTCACAGCTCCTCTGACATCCATTCTGTCAAATGTTTCATTTAAGCTCTTTTATTAATTATGAAGAGGCATTAAGGTTCCCTCATTAGTCTAATTAACTAGTAGCAAGTAGCTATTGGGTCGACTACAGGCCACTTGTCATATGCCTTCTTCATATATAATTGCCGCAAAAAGACTGCAGTATCTCTCATTTTCACATAATTAGGGGCCATTTATCTAAGTCTGAGAGTCAAGTAAAAATGTATTTCATTCATGCCATTGTGGTGATGAAGTAACATTGGCGGTGGCTCATATTGAAGAGAGGCTGCAACATGTCTCCAATGAATCACCCAGGGACTCAAAGGGAGTGAGTTTTGCTACACTGCATGTTACCTGCCTCTGAAAAAGACCGATTAGACGTTTAATTATAATGGCTGCGTTAAAAAAAAACCCAATATCCATCACTTGGATGCAGAAGAAGCGAGAGGTAGGACGTAGAGTCTGAATGCCACAGAGTCTCTGTTAATGGACTCAAATCCCTCATGTACATAAACAACATGGAATCTGAAGAGGGACAGATGGAGAAAACACAGGCAGAAAAAGACAGTTTGTTCAGTCCGCACTGAACAAAGCTCAGCTATTGTTTGATTTACAATATTTATTTTTAATCCCACCACCACACATAGTTTAATCTCTCTGGAAAATGGTTTTCTTAGAAAAAACAACAACAAACATGCACCCACTGTGTTCCGACTGGCAGCAGCTCTCATCTCATGTATGGTATTCTAACTGGGTGGTGGTCATCGCAGCTCTGATGTTCCACTGTTGTGTGAAACAAACGGCTCTTTAGAGACTGGATTGAAAACATATAAGGGAGATTTTTAAAAAAAAAGAGAGAAAAAGAAGATTATGCACCATCTCAGTGCCAGGAGCTCCATAAAAAGCCAGTTCATGCTGTGAGATCCTTGTGAAACACTGCCCCCTAGTGTTCACCCTCTGATATGTAAAAAAGAAAGAAAGAAAAGAAAGTGGAATTAAACAAACTGGCAAGGCTGAGCAGATTATTGGAAAGCCCTGAAAATAGAGGAGTGCGAGACATGCCAATTTCACTAGATCATAAGACGACTTTTTATGGAGATGAAAAAAAGCTAAAAGCCTTCCCTGTGTATTACTAGAAATAATATTACTTCTTGTAAGAGAGTGCCGGATTCCTTAATACATGTTTTAAAGCGCTGCACTCAGAACCATGATAAGCAAAGCTACAAATGGGAACTTCTGATAGGAGAACAGCTTGTAATGATAAAGATGAAGAGGGAAAGTCACAGGCAGCTTTCTGAATGAGAGTGTTACCATAAATATTTAATGGACCTGTGCTGTCAACTCTGAGCGTGGAAGAAGAAAGCTTATTCAAACTCTGAGACTTTAATGGCCACTTCCTGCCTGAGCTGGAGATTGTGGTTTATCAAACATATTTCCATAACCTGAAAATTGGAATCCATTTTATCGCAGAGTTTCGGCGTAGTCGGGGGAAGACAAACAACCAAACTGACATATTCGTCAGTGTTTGCTGCTCAGCACATACGTGTGTATCTCTGTGCTGTGGCGGTCTCGGCCAGATGGATCCAAACATCCAAACAACAAATGACACCGCAAGAATTTAGCATGGATCAAACTCCGAAGGAAGCATTTGGATCGCGCTATAGAAAACGCAATAAATCCCAGAATGACAGCATATTACAGAGAGAGGCACAAAGATCAATTCCCATTTACAGAAGTGACAGCTTAATTAGCATGATTGCACAAGGTGTGGAGGAACTGTTCCTCCGCAAATGACAACAAATTGAGCTCGGCACACACGTCATGTTGGCAGAACCGTGTTCAGTTTATCTTTGTCTGAGGCAAACATTATGATCTGCTGCACTTCCCCCCCCCCCCTTTGATAACTTACTAACACAAGTTTATCATGGTATATGCTTGCAGATAATTAAATTCCACTTTGCTTGATACATTCTTGTGCTGATGACAAGAGGAAGTACTGAACCATAACACGAATTTACAACTCAGAACCAGATGGTGGGGCCAGCTCTGGCATTCCGTGAAAGTATCCCTCAACGTTCTGTCTGTGTGTTGGTGCCTCAGCCCAGGGTGAATGGACCGATGCTCTTGAAGGGCGTAACCGGAGCCCCTGGCTGATGCTGTTGGCAATGCTGAGTTTGGGAGAAAGGCAAGCTCTAGCTAATGGGCTGAAGATGGAGGAGGAAGTAAGGATTTGGATCATTGCTCTGAGGGGATCTCACATTCTGCTCCGGGACAGAATTGCTGCAATATGACCCGTCTCCCTGCAGAGAATGAGTCTGTCTCACTATTGACCCGGCCGTGAGCCAGAGCTTCATCACAGTGTGCACACGTACAGAGTCAGGTGCCCTGGAACTTTCACATGCACAAACACCAGGCAGAGATGCTGGACAGGGAGTGATGAGGTATAAACAGAAAGCCCCAGAGACTTATGGAGAGACCAAAAGCAATCAATCAGCCCATCTCCCTTACCTGTCTTTTCTCAACACACCGGCAACACATGGGCTACACACTCACCCGTGTGTGTGAGTGTGTAGCCCATTAGTGGCTCTTTAGCAGATATGATAAACAGCCACTAGTGTTCTCTACATTGGGACCAGTGGCTCTGTCACGTTATGCCAAATAAATACCCCTGACTGATTTGCTGTAAGAGAAATACATAATGCATGCCATTAAGTGAATTAGCCTGGCCTGTACAGATAAAAGAGCCTTTCCTAAACGCCACGAGGGAACGGCTAACCTCTTAGCGATAATTGTAGTCTTTCTCTTGCACCTTCTATTACTAATGTCTATTTTATTTCTCATTCTGTATGATCAAATTTTCCCTCAGCACACTTATCCGTGTGTACTGGAGGTTGCATAAGATCTCCCAGAATGCCATTCGATATCTCACAGGAAATAAGTGTACTCATATATCAATAATGGGTATAAGGTAGGTTTAAGTACCTACCTGATACCTTCCTCAGCATTGACATGCTTTGCCACGCTGCACTCCAAATAAAACAGGAAGGATAGCATTCAACTCAACACCAAACGGTAAATATACCATAGTATACCAATTAGCCACTGACAGGCGAAGTATATAACATTGATTATCTCCATACATGGAACCCTGTCAGCGGTCGGGATATGTTAGGCAGCCAGTGAACATTTTGTCCTAAGGTTTTATGTGTAAAAGGGAAAGGGGACAGAACACACACTGCATCACAGAGCTGTTTTGGTGGCAATAGGAAGACCCACACAATAATAGGTAGGTGGTTATAATGTTATGGCTGATTGGTGTAAATATCGCTGCCAAGCTCCTGAATAATCATATCCAGCCGTCTCTCTTATCTTCACAAATGAAACAAAAAAATACCATTTCTATCACCAAAGTGCACAATGGTGCAGAAACACTAATTGTTTGTAAGCAGCGGTTCTCCACAAACAGCTTGTTACAACCTTCTCTTTGGTAAACATTCTCAAGGTAACACAGATCACACTCTGCATTTGTGTTGGAAACAAACCAGCGAGAGAGCAGAGGTATAAAAATGCTGCATGAGCTGCAGGAAAAATCTGTGATTTTATCAGTGGGAGGCTGTTGTGGAGCAAAATTAATTAGTCCCATTAGACTTTACAAAGTAATAATGACTTTTGAAGTGTACTGGCAACGTCTTCCGCCTTACTGCCGGTATAACAACACCGGAGTCATATGCACACAATGTTTCTTTTACTGAATCTTTACACAAAGACAGTGTGGAATAAACACAGACATACCCTGTTTGTACCTTGCTTATTAAAACGTACTGTTCCATGCTTTAAATACAATCGTATTAATGTTATTATGCATCTTTTGGAAAACGCTGAGTGACAAACAAGGCTGCATGATATGTGCCGACCCTGGGAACAACTCTAATTATTTATTACAAACTAATCAAAGCTAAATCTTTATGTAAGAAGTCAATATTAATTTAAATGCAAAAGTAAAGGACGTGATCGAAGGATGGTCCTGTTTAATCAAAAGTTAGACATTGAGGAAGCCAGAATGAGTTTTCAGGGGCTTCAATGTCAATAAAGTCTGTCATTGAATACAGGCTGGCGTCTCTCTCTGGTAAAATGGCGCTGCAGCTACAGTACTTAGTCTTTTTAGAAAGCACATCAGCAGAGGATGACAGCAGCCTCATTTCAACTCAATGACAACGGACTCTCCTTTTTTAAAAATGTATTTGTGGTACTGATTGCCTGACCTGTGCATAGTTTTATTCTTGCATCAGTCAAAATGACTAAAAATAAGCATAGCAGGATTTATAGTCGTCTCTCAAAACAACATTTTGCTTTCTATTTTCGGGCATGCGTTGCATCCGGCCGCCTTTTTGTCCCATTAATTAGTGTCCAACCAAACCTCTGAGACCGCTTTGTTGCTATAATGGAGAAACTGTTTGTTTTCATAATTTCACAATGAATCCGTTTCATTGTAGGATTGTTAAGATTCATTCTACTCACACACACTGTGCAAGAGAGGTCCGTCCTGTAACGATGAGGCATCTACCTGCCCTCACCTCCACAGTTTCCTCACCTGTGACATTTCCCCCCCGCTCAAAGTCCCGTGTTCTGGCTGTCAGGATTCAGCCTCACACCCCAGAAGCTCCCGATCCCACAATATCAAAGATTTACAAAAGTGAAAATGCATCTGTTAACGTTATTGTCCTGCTCATCCGTTCGGTTCACCACATTTTGAGTCACATTTCTTCCAGAAAAAGATAGGTTGAAGCCATTTCTAGTAAAAGATAATCTACAAAATATTACTGTGTCACAGAATAGCCAGAAATACTTCAGTCAAGGTCTCTTTTTTGCAGAAATTTCAAAAGTAGGGATTTTTCGGTGCATTTTATAGCATGGGAGGACTTACTGAAGAGAATTAAGAATAAAATAATCTCTGTAATTTTCTTAACCGCCAACCAGTTGATTTGTCACTACATAATAAAGATTTATGACATGGTGAGCTTATGTAAGTCAAATTTACCATTTTCTGTGATATACAAAATTCTTGACGTGTTTTCCTGTGAAGATAGCTATGTGCCACCAATACAAATAATAACATTGATTTGAATTATCAATTTATTCCTGTAGCCAACATTCAAATGTTCCCTTCTTCTGTTTGAGCACCAAACAGAAGATTTAATTCACAATCAAAGAAAACAAGGACAACGACAAAGTCTGACATTGGAAGCACCAAAATATTTTAATTAAAGCCTTTTTTCTTAAAAGACGACCCACTTCGCATCAACTAATCGATTTGACAAGGTGAGGAAAATAATTTGTCATGACAAACCTAATTCCACTGGTGCTCATTAAATTGACCTGAGAAAAATGTCTGTACTATAACTGAAGTTATGTGGTTGTTGTAAATGGGGAGAGGGTGGCATGTATCTATTTTCACTCTGATGTAATTGCAGCTCGTGTAACATTAGTGCGCCCATTAGCCGTAAGCACATAACTATCCATGAGTGAGGAAAGGTCAAGCCGATCAATGGACTTATGGCGGAATTTTGTCAACACGTCCTGCTGATTCACAATTCATCTCATGTGCCGTCCGATGTGAGATCTCAGGGGAACACGGGGTTGCAGGCTGATATTCAGGGAATGTGTGACTTACAAAAGGCTGCCCTTAACGTTTCCCCCCATTAAAACAACCATTTATTCAGTGTTTTCTTGATTCAATAAAATAAGCCGTTTGTCAAACAGTCCACTTCTGGTAATGAAATCTGCTTTTGTTGTTTGTGCTGGTTTTTTGAAATCCGCAATAGAGTTTCAATTATTTTGTATTTACAGAAACGACTTGGAATCAAAGTGAAAGTGAAATAAATCCCAGCAATAAAAACTCCCCCTTTTGTTTCAGTGGATTTCCACAGAGTCCTAATCAGTGAGGAGTTCCGTACCGGCTTCATGGTTTAGATTTCATTATTAGATTCTAATTCAATGGCCTCATTTCATAAAATTAAACAGCCTCCTATCTGCCACCATTCCGTTTAAGATTCACATTTGCAGGTAAAACATTTCTTGAATATATGAAAACGTTGAATATTTATAGTAGCAACTTCATAAATTTCCAGTTTATGGTCTGTAGGTTCTTAAAAAGATCAAACATTTGGGAGTTAGTTGCATATTTTTCAATGTGGATGTGACTTACTTCTCTGAAGCTCTCCAGGCCACAATCTAAACCTCTAAAGTTACACTCCAGCAGCATGTCCTCCATGCGGTGTCGAGTACGGTTGTAGAATTCATCCAGGCTGAAGCGAGAGCCCGGCAGGCGGTCTGGCTCCTGGGCGAGTGGAAAGCCAGGAGCCATGCCATCTTCAAAGCCCAGGAGAGGCCCCATGAAAATCAGGTCGCTGTAGCTCATCTGAGACTTCCGAATAAAGTTGTAGTTGCAAATGGTGACAGCTGGAAATATCATGTTTTTGGCCATTTTCTCGTCCAGCAGGGTGATGCGATCATATTGAAGGTAGTACATGACCCTGTCAGCGACCTGCATCAGGAAAGCTGAGAGGGCAATGATGAAGACCACAGCCCACATACCCTGGCGGATGCCAAATTTTTTGTTCTCGACAAATACGTGGTCGGCGCCGTGGAGGGAGCAGCTGCTGAAGAACGCAGCCAGGCTGTCCACCTCACTGACGCCCTCCTCCTCCTCATCATCGTAATCATCCACCTGACTGCACCTATCCAGGTAGTCCTGCGAGTCGCCATAGCTCTTCTTTACTCGTTTGTATTGGTCGTCAAAGTCATCTTTGCCATATCTTCCTCCGGGCTCATCATCGGGAGAAAAGGAGATGGTGCACATGATCCGGACCGGCATGGTGGCAGGATGAAAAAATTCCAAAAAATGCTGATGAATGTGTAAAAGTCAAGAGTCCAAAATTCTGGAGCACCTGGATCCTTCAAGAGGAAGAGCGGTACGCGCAAACCAGAAATGAGACAATAGGAAACATCTGACATGTACTCATTTGCCCTCAATATATAGCTGTCAATCAAAATAGTGACCCAATTAAAAGAAGGTCAGAACATCAGCACAAACTCTGCTCCCACCATTCACTTCTGCTCTAGTTTGACCGGACGCCTCGCCTAGCTTTGTCCTTGTGTCTCGGGCGCAGATCCATCCCTTAGAGCAAGTTTGAAAAGCGAGAAGAAGAATCAGAAGAAGCAGAAAAGGAGGAGGGGAAGAAGGTGAAGCCATGAGAGCAGAAGGACACAGAATACTCCCACAGGGCTCAGCCACAGGTCGCTGTGCCGGGGCAGAGTTTCACCATGAACAGGGGCAAGAAAAAAAGAAGATTTGACGCAGTGGATGAAATGTTAGAAAACAGTACAGCCAAAAAAACCTAAAAAAACCCCACCTGATTGGCTGTTTATTTCTGCTGATTTTACTGTTCACCGTGACCTCACTGCTCCTCCGGTTGGAAAATGATCTCAGCAAGGTTGTGTTATCAAACGACCAGGTCTTACTGAAATGTCTACTGTGCAATCCCAAACAACCCAAACCAAAACGACCGCACATGCAATCATCTAAGCTTTCATGATGACAATTAAAGTACAGGCGACAACTCCAATAACATCTGCTTTCAGTGTGTGTGTGGGTGTGTGTGATGCCTCATCAAGAAATTAATCTATTAGTGAGCACGCACCAAGAAGAACAATCAAGCACTTTAATCAAGACTTCTGTGTGCTCACGGGGATTACATGCTAACGGCTCATTTTACCAACACGTCTCCTGCACATCACTGCCAGTAGATCTTTAGAAAGCTGATTAAGTGAAACCAAATATGTACAAGTAGAGGAAAGAGAGGAAAAACATCTTAAATGGATCCTCTCATTATTGAATAGGAAGATAAATGTTAATTCCCAGGGGTGGTGTTGGGTTGTGATATGAAAAGGAAATGTGAGTGGGCGATCCGTCTGTATCGATCCGCCTCCGTTAGACAGCTGAGATTATTTTCCTGAAACATGGTGGTGCCTGAAAATGAAGCGATAGAGGCATTTATGGAGATGACAGCACCTTTTACAGTTAAACCTGCCGCTAACAATAACAATAATTACAATAATACCAATGGACACTTATGAGGAGCAGCTCACTACCGATCCATTGTGTTGAGCTTTTAAACCATGACAACCCATGTTCTTATCAGGGGGACATCTTTTCCATTAAGTGTGAGGGAGAGAAATGAAGCAGACTCGGTCAATATGTGTTGAGCTGCAGCTGTGCAGATGATCCATCACAGGAACAAAAATAAAAAACAACTGCTGATGATAACAGACCCAAAAAAATAGTGAAGAGTCTTAGCTTGGCCTTGATCCAGGCTTATGTTGGAGCATGCTTGTCAGCAACGCCTGATAGCCTCTGGCTCTTGAATATGTATTAGTGATCACTAGATAGCCTCCGGCATCCAGCCTAACCTAACATGAAGGTCACAGAGCTCCCCCCGCCGCAGCCCCTCAGCCCTTTGAGAGCTACAGCCACATGAATATTCGCTTACGCAAACATCTAATATTGAGCAGGAGAAGGCGAGTTAAGAAGCTGCTGTGGGGGAAAATTAAACCACAGGGCAGTTACCCTCTCGTTTTAGGGGCTTCGCAGCAAAATATCTTAATTATTCAGTAATAAATCGGTTTGTTTTGCCTTATGGAATATTTCCAAGTGCGAAAACAAAGCACAATTACTCCATTCTTTTTGTTAATTTATGCCTTCTCATCCTCATCACTAACTCTTTGCCTTCATCATCATGATCAGCATGCCGTATGATGCATATTAATATCCACTAGAGGGCAGAAGCAGCACATCAAAAAACTCTTGTCTCTTCTGAGGACTCATCCACGAGGAAGCATCAAAGCTCTGCAGAAAACATCACTGAAGGGAAGACACTGGCTGTGATGTGTCTTCTAGGTCTTCTTTCACTAAATATGGCAATAAATATACCGTTACATGCATCAAAGTACTTGATTCCGCTTCTTCTATTTGGAAACAACGAGATTAAACTTGTTAAGCTGAATATAAAGAATGAAAAGCTTCACTGCATGTTACACATGCTGGAACGGCAATTGAGTTTATAGACTCAGAAAAGCATCAACTGCCATCTGTCTTTAAAAAAACTTCAACATATCACAATATATATATCACCATATCGTTTTAAAAAAACTTTCAGATTTTCAAAAAATTGATTGCATTAGAAATTAAATTTTCATGCAATAAAATCAACAAATGAAATATCTTCAGCAATTGAGCCTTATCAAAATCATCTTGGAAATGGTGCCCAGACAGTACGAGGGACAAGGTGCTGACTCTTGACCAAATTCAGATATAAATACGGCTGACTAGTATGATTCTTTTTTTGGTTCCCATTCACGCTTCAAAATAAAACTTTATTACTCTTTATTATTCATTACAAATTACAGTACTTTATTTTTGATGAGAGAACTAAGTTATGGCATCTTTGACGATCAAAATAGTTTAATAGCAATTCAACTCTTAAATAGACTTGATTTGTGTTAATGTAGAAATAGCATTCAATATAATTATGTTTATTCAATTTTGCATAACTTCGTTGCGCACATGCAAGAAAATTGCGTTCACAAAATGAAACATAACTGTGTTTATCAAATCTATAATAACTCCGTAATGAAGCTCTTCATTGTGATTCTATGGTGACATTTGCTTAGAAGCTTTTAGTAGCTGTAATTATATAGTAATAACCTTTTTAATCAGCAGAAAACTAAGAAACAGGAAATTAAACAAAATAAAACATGAAAATGTTTTTGGGGGTATGTTTTCCCATCAGGTCAAAAGGTGGCAGTGTTGGGATGTGAGAATGCCCGGTCACAGCTCCAACTCATACAGTACATAACCCCGAGGCCGGGATTTCAACAAGGCCACGCATTTAGCCATGGTCAGAGAGAGAGAACAGGCGCAGGGCAGATGTGAGGAGAGGTGTAACGCTCCCTTTCAAGTTCCTCTTTCCAGCTCAAAGCTAAGATAGACCTGACGTTGCCATGGATACATCCTGGCCGTCAGCAAGAGAGGATGCACAAAACCCATTACCCAGAACACGCATGTAGCCACACATGCACATACACGTACACACACACGGACACAAACAAACACCCAGAACCCGCTCAGACGTGGAGAGTCATGACGGCCTCTGTGCTGCTCTCCTCACACATCTGAGTTATAGTCAGGATTTTGGGGGAAGGAGAGCAGCAGTATCAAGATGACAAGAAAATAAGATATCACCGAAATGAGCTGACACAGAATGACGTTTCTGCTCTGAGGTAGTCTTTGTTACATCAAAAGCCTCGCATTAGATTTTCTCAGGTTATTGTGGGACTGAATGGATTCGGCCTGCATTGGAAAAACAAAGAGCGAACACGCAAGCAGAGAGCTCTGACAATTCCCAGAAGATGCTGTGGAGGAACGAGGCAGAGGCCAAAGGCAGTGATGGCGTTCTTCAAATGATGTTTTGTCACCAACTTTCAGCAGGGGCCACTGCAACCTGATGCACAGAGAGAAATGTCCTCCGTGTTGGGAGAAAATAAAAGGGAAGGAACAACAGTCAGAACAACGCTATTCTCATTTAGACCAGAGGTGCAGAGGTGATGCTGTGATATGCTTTAGAAGTCACACTTGTCTCAGGAGGGCAGCGCTTCATGCCGGTGAACACGCATCTGTCTACGACAAACCCTTTCACAGTAAAGTCCACAAGTTGAAACGAAGAAAGAAAGAAGCTAGAATGATATTTGAGCTGCTTTCAATCAAAAAGCTACAACCTGCCCGCAGGGAAAACTTGAAACACTTTCTTTTTATACATTCCTTTTCAAGGCAAATTATTGTTTTCCCCCAACCATTCTCTCATGTTTTGATTGATTTCTTTGACTACGTCAAAAAAAGAGACAAAATACGAAAAATTATAAAGATTTCCTTTGGTTTGATAATACTATCATGGAATCTGTCGTCCACAATAACGGTGAAGATAATAAAGAAAAGTCAATATGGATCTCCTAAAATGGGACAGATTTAGAGTGTATAGCCCCTTCTCCCAAAGACAATGAGGGAAACACGGTGGCACCAGAGCCTCTTATAAAGCTGACCTTGTCTAATAGCAGATTCAGGGACTGTGATAAAATAAGTAACTGTGGTAGATTTACCGTGGTGTGTGTTGGCTGATAACCTTTTCAACAGCTAATGGAGGAAAGGTTTTTGGTCTTATTGGCTGTGCTTCAGAATAAAGACTTCTAAGGCTAAAGACCAATCACAGCTTCAACCTCTACCCAACACCGTTAAGCATTAGGCAGCCAAATAAGCGTCATTAATCTAAATCGATACCGTTTTTAACCCTCTGAGGGCTGAAGCCTATAATCATTTGTATATTGCCTTAAATAATGGTAAACATTCCAGTTCCATTGTTTTGCAGCAAAACATCATCTCTGTGATTCCGTTTCAGTTATTCCTGCGTTTAATGTACTGTTTTAGCAGACGGAACCCAAACCAGGGTGAGAGTTAGGCCCGTGATCTTAGGATCCAAAGGTTTAAGGTAGTGTTTGAAGAAGCTTAAACCACAGAATAGAAGGATAATATCTAAGGGACTGGATTTGGTCAGGGGGCTCCATGGAAATCATGTCCGTCTTCAAAATGTTCTCCAGAGCTGCAAATATCGTTTCTATTACCAGTTACCATGGCTACCTTGGATATTGCATTGCTGAATGCATTTTACATGGACACAAGGTGGATCGTAGTATAATTTATATGTGTACTTATTCTTATGAGAATATTTGCTTGAAGAACAAAGAAGCCTATGTCCCTTATGACATCATAACAGCTGGCCAAAGTGAGGAGGTTGTGAGTTGTTGACCCCCTGATCTCAGCTAACAATGAGTTGTCAGCTGTACAACCCGTCAATGCCAGATCATGATGCAAGTTAAACACATGGACATCACATTTAGACAACCATGCCCGCGCAACTATGGGACAATAAGAGTCACCAATTCACCGATAATGCTTGTTGATGGACTGTGGGAGGAAACCAGAGTAATCAGAGACAGCCTACACAAATTAGAAGAACATGCAAACTCAAAGTCAATCATCAATCAATCAATCTTTATTTATATAGCGCCAATTTACAACAACAGTTGTCTGAAGGTGCTTTCCAGAAAGAGCAGGTCTAGGCCAAACTCTTTATATAATTATCTACAGAGACCCATAAACCTCCACCATGAGCAAGCCCTTGACGACAGTAGCGAGAAAAAACTGCCTGTTAACGGGCAGAAACCTCGAGCAGATCCAAGACTCAGGGTGGACGGCCTACTGCCATGACCAGTCAGGTTTGAAAAGAAAGACAGAGAGAAGCAACAATATCAGCTATGCTAATCCACTTTCCTCCGCTTCTCCTGGGTTGGGACGCGGCGGCAGAAGGGACCCCAGGTTGATAATAACAATAATAGTAATGTAACAATTGGCAATAGCTTATGGGGAAATACTATACAATAATAATAATAATAATAATAATAATAATAATAGTATTAATAGTAATAGTAAATAATAGTAAAAAAGTAAAAAAGTCATCATGATCATTTTGAAATCAGTGGACATCGAGCAGATCCACAGCAGCCGATGCAATCACCAACCATGTGACCTTACAGGGTGAGAAAACACAAAGACTCCAGGGAAGAAGTCAAGTTGGTAACATGCAATAATCCACTAACATGCATTAATCCAGTAACATGCATTAATCACGTAACATGCATTAAATTGAGAGGGATGTATAAAGAGGGGCAGTGAGAGAGGAAGAGAGAAAAGCTCGGTGCATCATGGGAGATCCCATGGCAGTCTAAACCTTTAGCAACATAGCTAAAGAGTTAGCTTATGCCAGCCTTAATTACAAGCTTTATCGTAAAGGAAGCTTTTAAGTAAAGTTTTAAATGTAGATGTAGATAAGGTTTCTGCCCCCCAAACCGAGATTGGGAGATGGTTCCACAGGAGAGGAGCCTGATAGCCGAACTCTCTGGCTCCCATTCTACTTCAGCAGACTCTAGGGACAACAAGTAACACGGCAAGCTTGGAGCGCAGTGCTCTAGTTAGACAGTATGGAACTATGAGCTCCTTCAGATACGTTGGTGTCTGACCAGTAAGGGCTTTGTACGTGAGCCGAAGGATTTTGAATTTGATTCTAGATTTTACCAGGAGCTCTGTATTAGAATTTGGTGGTCAATATTATCAAAGCAGCACTAAGATCCAACAAGACCAGAACAGAGTCCAGTCCTTCATCAGATGCCATTAAAAGGTCATTCATAACTTTGACCAGTGCTGTTTCTGTACTATGGTAAACTCTAAAACCTGATTGAAAATCCTCAAATAAACTATTGTTAGGCAGAAAATCACACAATTGTTCGGCTTCCACTTTCTCTAAGATTTTAGAGAGGAAGGGAAGGTTAGTTGTCGGCCTGTAATTCGCTTAAGCCTCTGGATCAAGAGTCGGCTTTTTAAGCAGCGGTTTGATTATGGCTATTTTAAAGGACTTTGGTACGTAGCCTGAATTTAAAGACTAGATTGATGATTTCTAATAGGGAGTTGATGATTAAGGGTAAACTTTCTTTAAGTGCATTAGTTGGGATTGGGTCTAGGAGACAGGTTGTTGTTTTGGATGAGGAAATAAAGGAAGTTAATTGTTTTAGATCAATAGGACTGAGGCGGTCTGGATCTGCTCCAGGTCTATCTGTTGTTTCCAAGCACATAGTACTGGGGTGTAAACTTGGGCCAATTGAAGGCGGGATGTTATGGATCTTGTCCCTAATACTTATAATTTTGTCATTAAAGAAAGTCATGGACTCTCTACTAAGGGTTCTAGGAATACGGGGCTCAATAGAATTCTGATTGTAAGTCAGACTGGCTACAGTGTTGAACAAAAACCTGGGGTTGTTTTTATTTTCCTCTATCAGTGCAGAGTAACAGGCCGCTCTGGCGCTGAGGATGGCTCTCCTATATTTTTTAATGCTTTCTTGCCAGGCTAATCGGGACTCAACAAGTTTAGTGTGACGCCATTTTCTTTCTTTTTATGAGTTGTTTGTTTGAGGTTTGGAGTCAGGTTGTTAAACCATGGACCTGCTCTCCTCTGTTTCACACTCTTCTTCTTTAGGGGGGCGATAGAGTCGAGTGTTAATCTCAGTGAGCTTGCAGCCATATCTACAAAATAATCAATTTGTCCAGGACTAACGTTAGAGTAGGATTCTTTTAAATCGTGACATGCATCTGAACTAAGGGCTGATGGAATAGCTTCTTCAGTCAGAGGAAAGAGTAAGCATTTTGGCCGGTGCTTTCAAAACAAAACAAAGTTGACGCTGTAAGAAGGTTCTAAGTTTGAATCCTAACATGGGGCATTTGTGTGGGGTGTTTCTGGAAAATTGAAGGAAAAGCCTTCAATGTTAGCTGCCAGGCCGTAAACCTATGACCATTCATTCATTATCTACCGCTTATCCTGTTGAGGGTCACAGGGGGCTGGAGCCTATCCCACCTAACATCGGGTGAGAGGCGGGGTACACTCTGGACATGTCGCCAGGTCATTGCAGGGCAGACACATGGAGACATGCGACCACACAAGCTCACACCCACACCTACGGGCAATTTTAGTGTATCCAATTCACCTATATCACATGCTTTTGGACTGTGGGAGGAAGCCGGAGTTCCCGGAGAGAACACACACAGATACAGGGAGAACATGTAAACTCCGCACAGACCAACGAATAACAAATCGACCCTTCACCTGCTTTATCTAAATACTTACGCAAAAAACCTGTTCTCAACTGAGTAATGTAATTTATCAAACAGCAATTTCCAAAGTTTAAACCGTGCAAAACTACCTATTCCTCTTTCAACTTATAACCGGTTTTTGAAGTTTCCCTCTGCTTTAAACTTTTATCTACAAAAATGGCTTAAATGCCCCCAAAATGATCTTGAGAACAAACAAAATTGATGCATTTTTGAAAATGACTCCGATTCGAACCAGCCTGAGAATGACTAATTGCAGCAGAATGTGATTGCTTCACTTAAAGTTCAGCAGCGGGGAGGGGGGGTGAAAAGTTCTCCCTGAAGCAGCTGGTCCAGTTGCTGTCTGTTTAACACTGCTGCACACATTTCATTTCTGACACACTGACATTGCCAAGTGAGGCCATCAAAGACAGATCTCTTCCTCAGCTGACTGCTGCTCTCCTCTCCAGATTTCTGCTTGCTTTCACCCATCACAGCACCCTCACTTGGGAAATGGTCAAGTAGCACCAAGACCAAATAAAGAGAGCACGGAGGAACATGAGGGCTGCTCTAAGAAGGAGTTTCAAGGCCAGGCATAAGAAAAAAAATGAGATGAGGAATTTTTTTTTTTCTTCATATTTCATTTACAGAAAAAAGCCGAAATCTTGAGAATAAAATCGAACTAAATCAGAGGAAGATTTTATTGTATTTTGTTTATTTTGCCTTTCTGTGCCTCTGTTAGTGTGAAGTCTCTCTGGGCATCCTACCAAGCGCGAAATGGATTTGAAGTAGTCTGCTATTTCTTTGGGGTCGTTGTTTGTTCTGGAGGCCTCCATCCAAACAAGGTACTAATTACCTTGTTTTTACCTTGTATTAGTAACTAATAACTAATAATAATTAGTACCTTGTATTAGTAACTAATACAACCACTGATGGAGATGCTGTATGGCTTCAGCTTGATATACAAATCCATATTGTGACTTTATTCTCAAAATGCCGAATAAAAAAAATCGTTTTCCACCGATTAAGTTCGACTTTATTCTCGAAGTTTTGACTTTTTTCTCAAAATGAAATATGAAAAAAAAGAAATCTTCGTGCTGCTCAGTTCTCACGGGGATGGATGTTAAAGATTTTATTGTGATGCAAGGTGACTCAAATCATTGTCCATAGAAGAGTGAGCTGGAGAAGGCGTGTGAGCATGCAGCATATCAAGAGGTGTTGATATTCATTACATGCCTGAAATTTCCCCTAGATGGTTTATCTAATGATGAAAAGCAGCTGGCGGGAGTCATGCCGACAACACTTTCAGCATTAAAAAAAACGACAAGAATGAGAGAGATAGAGATAGAGCGATGATGCTGGAGTATTTGCTATTAACACTGGAGATGGAGATTGACGCCAAAAGGAATCAATAGTAGAAGACAACTGAAATCCTCGTCATCCCTTTGATTCAGATCATGATGTCAAATATGAACAGAGCTGGGTCAGAGGGCAGTAATAGACATTCTTTGATTGGCTCCCTGTCCTGCTGGGTTACACAGTTTTACCATCTCCCTTTAGGATCTGATAACCGCTCAGTCCAGCCCATTACCTCCGCAGTGAGGTCCCCTCTATCTCTTGTCTTCCTTCTCCATCTTTCTCTCTTACTGACATGGGCACCAGTAGGGCGTCAGGCTGCCGTTTGACAGAAGAGCCGACGGGGACACAGTTATCAGGCTGAATGGTCGAATATGTCACTCCGTGGCATTTCCATAAGGCCAATTCATGAGCCACACAGCTCGGGGATCTCAACGCTGATATCAATGCTTACCGAGTCATGCTTTCAAGACTTCCATCTGGATCATTTCATACATACTAATGACGCAGAGACCATTCTCTCATTAGGCATGCATGTATTCAGTCGGAACCGACTGAATACATGCATGCCAGTTGTTTTGCAGGTTTCAATAATCGTATTGCATTTATAATGAATGAGCACGCTGTGGCTGTATTTTAAAATTTTAAAATCATTTCTCTGGTTCGGGCATAATGTGTTTTTTGTCTTTGTCATTATTTCTATCTGATACCAATGCAAATGAAACACACAGGCACTATGTGGTAGTCTTATCTTTGGCTGCATTGCCCCTATTGCCAGACAGGCCAGGATACATTTTTCTGTACATTTCTCAAGTCTGTCACACAGCAGTTTGTATTCAGCTAGATGCTCTGCTGTCATTCCCACTATGGTTGCCGAAGAAAAGTCATTAATTTTGCACCGCTCTAAAATAAGACTTGAGTTGTTTGAAACTCAGAGTGATCGTACACACTCAACTTCCCTCCCAGCCGCACAGCACGAGCACTTCTTCGGATTTAGGGGAACCGGCTCTTGCTGCAGCTCTCAAGTGGCAAAGAATGAGCAGGCATGGCACGTTTTCACTTCAAAATTTGATTTCAAAACCTCCCTCACATTATTTCTTTCGAATAAAAAGCATTGCCGATAATGGACTAAAAAAAAAAAACTAATTACTATAAAGGTTATCATTATTGCAATACAGTTAAAAAGGAATAATCTTTTTTTGAAATTTGAATATGTTATCTTCTTGGCTAATATTAATTTATTGTATTAGATCATTCATAATCAAGCACTACGTCTTAAATAGTTGGTAACAGCATGTAGTGCATCTCCCTGTAGGCCAACAAGTCCCTCGACCAGAAGGGATTATTATGGTAAATGTAGGTCGACACCATTTGGGAAAAACTGCTTTTCAGTAAAGGTTGCTGGGATACGGAATTCCTAACCACTTTTAAATATTTCAAAGGTAAATCGGAGGATACTCAGGTACGTAGTCACAGGGTGTTTGGTGTCTTCTTACCTATATCTGGTACTATGTATGTACTGTGGGAAGAAAAACCAGAGGCCTAACTTTGTGACATGACCAAAATTCACAAACCACCACCTGCTCATTTTGTGTTGAATCCGCTTTTGCCTGCAAACCTCGGCTCTGCTAAGTGTTCTGACAGCTGTCTGTCAGAACCAACGTGAACTATTTCTGCAAGTTGTATTTTTTCTGTGGGATCAGAGACCACTGGTTTGCCTTCGCGCCCCATGCAAATCCATGGACCTGGGACCCCCTTGACCCTGTCGCTGGTTCACCAGTCGTCCTTCCATAGACCTCGCTATGAAGTACTACTCACTGCAGACTAGGAGCTCTCAACAAGATCTTCAGTTGTTGAATCATATCAATTTTGACTTTCACAAATGGCTCAGATCCTCACAATCGTCTGATTGACCTGCGTCCTTTTACCCCTACACATCAACCTTGAGGATAACATTTTTCATTTGCTGCCTGATATGTCGCCACGACTGTTTGGTGCCACTGTGATGAGATAATCAACGTTATTCTGACTGACACCTGTCAGTGGTTATAATTTTATGGTTATTGATGTACGTGCTTTGACTGTTAAGTCATAGACAAATGTAGTCCATGTATAATTTACCATCATTGTTGGAATGAATTAATGTCTTTGTTTTTTTTTCCCTCTATTTGAGGAATCTAGTGATGACAGTCCAGATCGGAGTCGAAAAACTATATGTTTTGACAGGAAATGGTAACAGATGTGAAGATCTTATAGTTCTTGCACATTAATTCCTAAAAATATACAGCTTCTTCCTTTCTTTAGCGAGGCCATAAACCATGACGTACATCATCCATTCATCCATCAGCTGGCAAAAAAAGAAAAGAGAAGAAAGAGATCAGCACCACTTTAATTTCATCTCCCGGAATAGTCATGTTGAGGAGTCAGAACTTGGCAGTAAACACTTCACAGCAGCCCTCATTAGTCAGGAGATGGAACAGACATTGTTGCTGCACCTGAGGTACAACAAGGAAGGACACCATGACTGTGGGACACATCAGCATGGAGTTTTACACACATGTCAAGGCACAGTTTGAAACAAGTGTTTTGTAAAAGCACAGTCAGTGTTTCTTTTTCATCCCCCTTCAGCCGCTAACACGCATGCCCAGATGAGACGCTCACACATTCGGCAATGCTGACAACTCTTCCATCACTGCCACAGAATGCGCAGGAACGTTGAAGCAGCAGGACAAACATTCCCTTGTCCCGCTGCCAGTCCTTGACCGATGATGGATGTTCAAATGAGAGCAGATTCTCCGGTCTCCTCTATCAGCCAATCACACCTCAATCCTTTAGCCAAAGCACCTGGTGTCTCTCTGCTCCCACTTTATTCAGCGTTGCTCCCCTCAGTGTATCCCCCCAGGAGAAGAGGAGGAATGGAAGGTGAGGAAGAGCTGTTATGAAAGAGGGTAGGTGGACAGAAGGAGCAAAGGAAGGGTGGTAGAAGAAGGGTTGGAGAGAGGGAGGCTGGCCTCCTGTTTGGGCTCAGATCCATTTGTCATGTCAGATAATATGACAAGTGCTCCTTGGGGGAGTTTATAACTAGATTATTGAGAGTACCTCGATTTATTTGCAGGACCCACAGAGCAAATGCTCACAGGAGTCTGACGTGTTCATCACTTTTTAGAACAAGATCAGATTTTGTGGATTTTCTAACCAGATTATATTGTATCTGCGAGAGGAACTGGATATTTGTCAGAAACCGGGATATTTTGGATAACTGGAAAACCTTCATCTGCAGTTGCTGATCTCTGCCCTCTAAGAACATTTTGAGATCCTACGTCAGTCTAGCACATTTTACACACGTGCACTACAGCGTGTTCTGTGGTTAACACATGCTGCCTGATCTGGAATTCCCATCCAAGAAAATCAATTTTAATTCCACAGTGGAGCAGTTGGGTGTAATGTTTAATTCACACTTCAGTCAGCAAAACCTCTGAGCCTAATAACTTCATAATAAGTCCGTCCCCTATCGACTGTTTGTTATATTAAATGTAAGAAATGCATACAAAGCTGCAAGCATCATTAGAAAGAAATGAGGTTGATTAATCACAAGAGGGTGATTTTGTTTGTTCTACATTCACACTCATTATGGACGGAAGAGAGAAAGTTTAGGTCAAGCCTTTCTCTGCAGCGCGTTGTGTCCTCTTGCCGTTTCACTTGTTTCAGGCTCCTGGTTCTCCCTGTGGTTCCTGGACCCTGTGATTGTTCATGTCCCATCTGAAGGTTAACACCTGCGTCTTGTTAACGCCTGTCTCCCAGCCTATTTATTCTGTGTTCCCCTCTGTTCATGTGCCACTTTGTGTTGTTCCGTAGTGTCGCTTGTTCCAGCAATTATTCTTACTATTAATTCTCGTGATTTCATGGTTCTGACCGTAACCAGTTTTTAAGACTTTGTATTTTCCCATTGTTTTTTAGTATTTATTGAATCAGCCTTTGCCCTTGAGCCGTGCTTTAGGCTACAAACTGTACATTGGAGTAGAACAGAAACAAAAATGAAACTAGGCCTAGGTTAGGCCTAACCTTGCTTGTCCCCGACAGCAAGGTTTTATTCCCGAAAAGCCCCCAATCCCCAAAGCGGTTCGTATGATGTGAATTTGGACTAAATCAGACCAATGGTTAGGAATTTATATATGAAAAACAGTGTTTTTCATAAAAAAGCCCACACTAGTGAGTAAAACATGAACTATTATAATAAAATTTGATACATACATGATAGATCTCCACAAGTCGATTCATATGCACCAAAATTGAAATTGTTTTTGAGTTATCGCGTTAACAACAACCTTTCCTCGATGTAAGGAGTAAAAACATGGAAACATCATGACGACTGAATTGCAGTGCACCTTTCTATAAAATGAATCTAAAGCCAGAATTTTTTGTTTCAAGCACTTACAAAGAGGGCATGCCCCGAAGTGACTTTTCATCCAATCTAACCGTCCAACTATGTTAAACTCTTTCAAAGTTGCGATGAGTAAATGACTGTCCGATGAAGACCAGTGCTGTTTTGAAGTAGCCATATTAAAAATGCGCCGCGGCGCCGTGCATGCACTGAAAAAACAGTGCAGGGAACAGAAAAATTTTCCGAAACAGCGTTTACATGCAGCGACTGGCTATGGGAAAGGCTTTCCTAAAGGACTAATACTACCTCATTGCAAAGGAATGAAATCTCATTCGGAAAGGGACTTTTCTTTTGGAAAGGGGTGTTTACATGAAGCATTTTCTTTCCGATCAGGCGTCTTTTCCAGATCTAAATTGGAATTAGGCTGTCCATGTAAACCCCACTATTGTCATATCCAAGCTCTGATGAAACTCTTTGTTCTGGTGGAGTTCCTGACAACGTCTGATTTTTGTTACTTTGCAGCCTCTAATGAGTTGTAGATGGGAGAGAGATTAGAGAGGCATCAACTAGTGAAGATTAGGATGCGGACAGGCCTTGACAGGCGCTTACTATATGAGATTTACCATTTCCTCATCGCTTGTAAAGGCCTAGCTGCTGATGAGAGGGGGCAAAATCAATATGCCCTCACTATTCCCATGCTCAGCTGGAGCACAAGGCACTAAAAGGGGGTCAATGATTTAGCGCATACCTTGCTGAGGGAAATTAATAAACATTACAGTGCCGGGCTGTGCCGTTGTGTGATGGACGTCCACAACAGGGAGATGGGAAAGATGTGAAAAGTTAATTCAGCCTGCTGAGAATGCCGGCTCCAAGAAGGTCACATGTATTTGGATATGGGGAAGTGCAGAGTCCTTCCTCTCTTCCTTTTTTAGTTATATTCTTTGGATTCTGTGCCTTCCTTGGTTGAGAGTTTGACAATTTCATTAACAACTCAAATGAACAAGTTTTCCTCCTCGCTTCATTTCCTCAGTAATTATGTGACAGCAAATTCATGCCAAGATTCATGCATTTGTAGATTTGCAGATTCACAAACAATGTTGAGATTTACAGGGAGGGAGGGAATACAATCAGATCTGTCTATAAGAAACAGCTGCACTTGCAGAGTAAACCCACACGGAATCTGCATCAACAAGAGGCAGTCATTAAACCATGTCTCGAGGAGGTGCAGTGACAGTTTCAAGTAGTTTGGTATTACACCACCAAGCCCAATTTACAAGCCAGATGATATTTGCAACAGAGGCAGAGAAAGTCCTTGGTGGAATCGCAGCTTAGGGAAGAGTAGCATCTTGTGTTATCTGACTGATAACGACAGCACTACTTACATCTTTGTTATTTTTAGTTTTGCCTTATTTCTTCTGCATGCAGAGTAAGCTCCTTACTTGTACAACATGTTTTTCTCCCACTGAATTATGGATCTGAGAACCTAAAATTGGCTATGAGCAGACCACTTATTTCACCTATTCCACAGATTCAGGGCTTACATAGCTTTGCATCTACCCAACAAAGTCTCCGATAATGAAAATGTTGTTTTTTTTGCTGGTGTTTATACCACACAGTTTAACAGTATGTCACTTATGTAAGGGGAACGAACTGAGTGCCCTAATCCTTTCCAAGTAACTTTAAGACATCTCTCCTATGGGAGAGGAATCCTGCCTATAAGGCAGTGCCTCAGTCCTCTTTGATAAATGCTGCAGGCAGCTACCTGGCTGGATAATTTAAATTCAAAGAGGGAAAAAAGAAGGCAGTGCTGTAGGGGGAGTCTCGGTTCATTAGGGCTCTGTGCTGAGAGAGCTGGATTTTATTGAGAGAAGCTGGCTGCCAGTTGAAATATGAAGTCGCCCCAATCAAAACGTATGCGCACTCTCCATCAGGCAGTCTGGAGCTCATGCTAACCTGGATTGTTCAACTGATTGACTCCGGAAAACTACTTTGATCTAGTTGACAAGGAACCAGTAATGAGGAGGTCGACTTCGCTCCCCCTCCTCCTCCTGTTCCTCCTTCAACCTCCTCTCTTTCAATCACAGGATTTTAAGTGAGTGTGCCGATGCTCCATATATGTCGGTTTATAGGCACTGCTCATCTCCCCTGCAGAACACCGACTCATATTAGCCTCCGGTTCATGAATGAGGGCCTTCTCAAGCTTGGAGAATCTCCTGTGTTAGCTGTGAAAAGCTAACACAGGAAAGCTAACGCAGGAAATCCACCTAATTACTATACTTGACCAGGCTGTCCATTGTGGCACCAATGACAGCTTGTCTGAGTCTGCCTCAGCGGTGACAAAATATGACACACAGCATGTGATGGACAGAACACTAAGAGGCACTAAGTGGAAGAAAGCAAGTGTTTTTTTTTGTTACATCTGCTCTTATTTATTTTTTTAACTTTGCTTTCAGCTTATTTGGAATCAGGCATGGGTAAAATCCTGGAAAAGATACAATCAATCATCCACAAATTGTCGTACCTCCATTCATTACTCGCGTTTATTTTATTTTTTGTTGTTGGCGACCCAGACGACAGGTATTTCATTTCATTGAGCCTTTTATTTTATTTGATCCATTTGATTTCATATCTTTTATTGCATTATTTCATAGCTGTAGTCCATTCAGACACCAAAGAAATGTGAAAAATACAGCCGTCGCCAACTTGCCATCCATCATTCTATCTATCATCTATCATCCATCCCTCTATATATCGAAACTTTTCACATTGTCTTCCTTAAAAAGATAAAACAAGTTGAAGAATTGAGCTTGTAAGAATCGGGTAAGTATGTTAAACGATGTGACATACAATGTTAAACAACATCCAGTTGGAGACACGTGTAGAAAAAAAAAGCGCTGCTAACGAAAGCATAAAATGGCCAACTATTCTGATATGAGGAGGCATGAAGGCCTTTAGTCTTCTCCGGCTAACTGTGGTTTTCACGGAGATCTAATAAAACAACAGACAGCTGAAAAAGCAAAACTTCTCTTTGCTTAGCTTAAAGTGGTGCCATGAGAGGAAATGAAAGACTGTGATCAAACAGGGAAAATGTAATTGATATTCCTCACAGGAACCAGGGGCTCTGCCAAGAGAGAGAGAGCGAGAAGAGGAGAGCGAGAGAAAGAGAGAAAGAAAGAGAGTGAGAGGGGAAGACGGAGAGGAGCAGAAAAACGGAAATGTATTACTCAACGTCAGTAATGACCATAAACATATAAATCACAGCGCAGCCAGGCTGTTACTGGGAAAATGAATCTGGCTCGGCTTTGAGGGAGGAGGTTGAAGGAGCGGCATGAGGGATGAAGGAGCGGAAGAAGAGAAGAAAATAAAGGGAAGTTTGCAGCCTCAGAGAGACTGTACTGTAGGGTCTACTGGTGTTAAATGGCCATTAACTAATGATTCGGATGAGGATTACTTTGGATAACCAAACCTTGATGTATGATAAATGACGCAGACTTATTTTTTCCTTCGACAGGCTACAATAAAAACCCGTTAGTCCTTTTATTACCTTTTATTACCGCGTGATAGGGTTACTGCAGGCCGCGTGGAGATTCAATAGAAGTCAAATCCTTCGGGGTCGTGAGACTAACTTTAAATGTCATTATCAGGTGCCAACAAGCAGCCTGACAATTAACCCCCCCACAGACGCCATGGAGCCAATCAGTTAGTCGGCAGAAAATCAATCATGATTACCTAGCTTAAAAAAAGATCGATGGAGTTAATGATCAGTGTGACTTTGTGTTGATCCACATGACAAAACAAGGACACCCACACGCCGGCCACCTCTCCTACTCAGCAGCTCTGCTGTCAGTGGTCAGTCCTCCACAGGAAAAACAAACATCAATGATGATTTTCTTCGAGTATTGATTGATCACTTGATTTATTATTTCTTAAAATTGGCTTTAAGGTGAATATGTTGAAAATTGACATGCATGTCTTACCCAGAGAAGCTGCTAATCCTGCTGATTCCCCTTCTCTCAGAAGACCTAATAGTTGTTGTTTCTTCCTTTTTCCCTGTAGGATCGTCACTTTTAGATGGTGGTGATCACATATGAGGTCGACTTCTTTCCCTTTCAAGAAGAATTTTGTCTCAGATAAGGTTGCCATCTAATTTGTAGCTTTTTTTTGTCAATGATGTTTGGAATATTCAAGTATCATGCAGTAAATCTGCATTTAATATTCATTTAGCATCTGCTCATTTTCTCTTTGAGATCTGCTCTGAATTTATATATTTCCAGTCTAAAATACTGAAGTGTAATAAGTGTATTAGGAATGTGTGCTGATACGCTGTGCATACAATAAGTTGCATCAGTGTATGAGACTATTAAAAGCCCACGTTTACCTACCCAGTAGTATAAGGACATATGTAGGATGTAGACAAGCAAAAGCTTGTGTTGATTTTAGAGATTTAGTAGTGTGAGATGCAGCAGAGCCTTGGGCACAAAGCATCCCAGAGATCTCTCAGCACTTGTTTCTGCTCAGGAGCATGTGTGGACCACCTGTGGTGCCGTCGCTGGGAGCCAACCCGGCGAATGAAAGAGACCAAAGCCCTTAAGCAGTCCGAACTGAGATAAGAGGAAAGTACAACCAAAAGAGAATCAAAGGTAGCCGTGAACTTACTGTCAATAAATGAATGCTAACGGGTCGTACCAACTTATTGTGGCGGGAATGAACGGGATTTTAATCAACCATCAATCAGAAGGTTATGGATTAATGCTACTGCAGCATTAATATATACTTTGTATAATATGTTTTTTGTAGACGTAATCTTTGCTGTAAACTTGAACTTGTCCTGCAGTTACAGAATCAATTAGAATCTCTGACTGATTTAATTTAGCATTTCCTGGTAAATAAAAACTTAAACTCAACACTATATACGGTATATATCACTTAATGACAGACATTTCTTGATGTAGTGCAGCTTGTGTGTATTAAACTACTCATATCAGTAGTCGTGTTGCATTAATCCTCCCGTGAGCGCTGTGGTTGGTTTATTAGGGAGTCAAGGTAAAAAGGAGAAGGGGAAATTTCAGTATTAAATTCTTTTCTTTTTAATTGCCGCTTAAAGATGGATTTTTTTAAATTAGATGATTCAAAAGCCAAAATAATTCTCAATAGAATCATGACTACTGGATTTTCTTGACCTTTCTGTGTGGAGCGAGGTGCTGATATGATAAGTGATGGTAAATAAAATTCTGAAAGTCATTGGGACCTGATTTCAATGTTGTCTGATAACAAAATAATCCAGGCTAAACACTCAAATCCTGTTTCCCCTTATGTATGTCCGGGAGGAGAGGAGCCATACAGTATCCCCTCAACCCCGATCCCACCCCCACCCCAGCAGCCTACAATATAATTTGTTTCTGTGAAATACTTTGTGCTGTATTTATAGTTATTTCTTATATTATATATTTGTAGTTGTTTCTTATATTTTCTATCTTTTATAAATCCAGTTTATATGCAAAAAAAAAAGTTTGGGAGCAAAATCACCAAACCAATGAAGACTGGCTCGTTGCTTTAGTTTTCAAAGTGATCTCCTCACAGCAGTTTGAGGACTGTTTGTGATATAAACACAGTTAGATTTTTCTTGACAAGATTATGTTTAAGGCGAAGGCCAAGAAAAGTCGGCTTCCACATGTACAAAGACAGCTGCAGCAGCTTTGTTCCAAACGCTAATGGAGTTACTGTACATCTTACATTCATGATCGGATTTACCATCAGGTCTGCCTGTAATTAGATTAATATATGAAAGCATGTGAGGCAGAGGCGAAGGGGACCTGTGGAGGTGTGGACAAAATATTCTTCATTTAACCCATCAGAAGCCATGGTGTAAAAACTGTTTAAAAAAAAACAAACTATTAAATGCTACAGGTGAAGCTTGATTATTTAATTTTGATCTAACAAAGTGCACTTTTGCACCTAAAACCAGTGAGCAAACTAACAGTTTTCTAATTTGTTTTGGAATAGCAATTTTGTGTAAAAGAAATGGAAAAAAAAAAAAAACGCTCAAGCTGATTTAGTTTTGCATTAGGTAATAAAATTACCCCTAAAACCCAAATGCATAATAAACATATAATTATTTGCAACGTTACAGATTGCTGACAAGAAGCAAATAACTTAAAACAAATGGGTTCCAACTTTTAGTTTATTTTGTCTAATATCTGTTCCACGTCACCCACAATCTTCCTTAATAGAAAAATAGGTCTGGGTTCTTATGGGTTTAATTTTAATCTTCCTGAGACCTCTTTTAAACGTGTTTGGTCTCAGACAATCATCCACCACAATTAGATTTGCTTTTATTTAACACATTTTTTCTGCTAAGTGTCAAACCTCTGCCAGAGGTCAGAATTACTGCCATATCCCACAAAAACCAGGAATGAATATTAGACGGATCCTTTCCCTTTGTCTGCTTTCCCCCAAAATATCTCTATGCCGCATTGTTCTAAGCATCCCTGCAACATATTCTCCAAATAAGCTGAATTTTTTTCGGTTTTGCCCTCGAAGGAGTTGATTCTTCCTCTACGGCGGAACTCTGATCCTTGCACCCAGGTAGAGGGGAATCTGACGTAAAACATTCGAGACATGATCGTAATAATAAGGTTTTTTCACTACACTGACTCAATATTATGTGGCCTTGACATATTGAGTTTGACAGCATATCACGGTTGAGCTGTAAGAATCTTTTTCCACAACCTTTTCTGCCAGAGGACAGTTCTTCTTCAACAAAACCTGTTTTTTTAATTTATTTCTCCTGTGGGCCTTTACCTATTTTGTTGCATTTTTCTCTTTCTCCCACTGCTTCCTTTGCCTGTGACCACACCTACACCATCAGCCTTCAAAGCTGTTTATTCTCTTTCATTTAATTTACCCTCCGCCTGCTTTTCCCCCCGTCTCCATCTACTCTTCTACCCTTGTTTTGAACCTCACCCCAAGGGACGCAGCTGTCCACTCTGATTGAGAACTGGCCATTCAAAGCTCTTTTCTCTTGCAGAGTTTGTGATTAAATCAGTTTTGTCTTCCATCTTTTGCTGTTGTTGTTTTTAATAGAAAGATCCCTGTGGCAAAACTTGCTCATTAGCCGTCCTGTGGAGTAACGTAGCAGAACTGTATACCTGCACAGATATGTCTCCATTTAGCCCTCTCCCTGCTGCAAGCCTTACAGCTAACTCAGCGCCCTGTCTCACCTCGCTAAGCGCACTCACTGATCTATATTAGTCAACAGAGGACCGAGGGCCTGAGTTGGGATCTGATCGAGGTTTCTCCCTGTTATAATGCAGGTTTTTCTTGTTACATCTTCAAGTGCTTGCTCATGTGGAAATGATTGGGAAGAATCATCACCATTGTAGAATTAAGAATTCACTCGAAGAAATAAATAATCAGATTTACTTAATTTAGCTAGACATCTGCTGTCGACTTCACAACAAGGGTATATCCCTGAAAAGCCCCTCCAGTCGATTCACATGAACCAGATCTGAACTTAATCAGAACAATGGCTGAGAAATTATGCCCCCAAAATGTATGAAGATAAAGCTCCCCCGAGTGCCAGAAATATACAACCGACCTTTACCAAAATCAATCCAGGTCTTCCTCGCTTTAAGTCTATAGGGGTATACAGTTAGAAAATGACCAATGAAATAGTTTTTGAGTTCTTGTGATGAAAATTCCGTTGATATATATTTATGTCTACTGGTGTTACAATAATAATAAAAATGACGTTATGTTTAATTTCTTGGAAAAAAATTTGTAGCACTAAACATAGTTATGGTGCATCTTCTTAAAACAAAATGATGACAATGAAAATTTTACATTTATGGAATTAAACTACCCTGTTTGAATCGTCAAAGATGTAACTACAGTATTTTGCTCTTTCAACATAAAAAAGTATTTTAAGGAAAACCACGTCCATCTTTCATTCCTCAGAGTGACCAGATCTTTGTGGAAGTGTCTTTTGTTTTTTCATTTTGCAGTGATTATCACAAATACAATTAAATAATTCAGAGGCATTATGACCAGAGAAAACTCCAGAATTTATTGAATTTGTTGGAAAGCTGGCCAGTGGAGGACAGTTGATTTTTAGATCATGTGCCTACATGTAGAGACTGCATCTTTAGAAGGACTAATGCCGGATTTTATATCCTTGGCTCATATGATGATACATTTCTCCCAATGACTTGATTAATTACATTACAACACTGAGACAGACATATCAGTTGATTTGCATTTTCCAGCATCCCCATACAAACGGCATTAAAAAAAGAGCAGGCAAAAGCCTATTAGGACGCTTGTTAGCGAGGAACATCAACCATGTATGAGAGGAAGTCAGGATGATATACTTCTAACAGGTGTGGATGAACTTCGGTGTTAAAATGATACGAAGCACAAAATAGAACCGATGTTGAAATAATCTAATCTGAATCTATTGCCAAAAAATAGATAAATTCATCCTGCACATCATGGAGACACTAAAGGATAATGTGGAAGACCTTTATCATGTATCTTATCTGACTTAAAGCATCCATCGGATTTATCTTGACCAAAAAAAAGCGTTCTTTCTGTATTTGAAAATCACAAAGAAAAGTAGGACCTTTTACGGTGGTGATAATCAAAGAGAATATTCTTTGATTATCACCAGACACCAGAGGCATTGTGATCAGGGACAACTCCAGAATTTATTGAATTTGTTGGAAAGCTAGCCAGTGGAGGACAGTTGATTTTTTGATCATGTGCCTACATGTAGAGACTGCATCTTTAGAAGGACCAATGGCGGATTTTATATTAAAAAAAAAATCGCCATGCAATCCTCCAGCAGGGCGATTTTATTCAATATTTAATCAATATTTTTATTCAGATATTTCTATGAATTTAATAATTCTTACAATATATTTAATATATATACTATAATATGGATGAGTTTTGGGGTTTTCTTTTCTTTTGTATAAAATGACACACTATATAATGTAACCAAAAGGTGTAATAGGTGGATTGGAAAAATAATTCTCTACAATTTTTTCACTGTTTTAGAGAGAAAACTGTTGGCTGTCCTGTCTCACCGTAATTGGCACTTCATGAGGAAACTATCTGAACCCAGTCCGAACCAGGGGAACGGAGGTTGTTTTGGGTGTGCACATAGAAAACAAACTGAAGACCAGGAGCACAGAGGCACAGAGATGCTCCGTTCCATCTATTATGGCCATGCTATAGAAGGCGGCTCAGCAGGGTAATGGAAGCTGATGCAAACACAGGGACTAGGCTCATCATGAACGCAGGTACTGAGTGTGGAGATGGACTTTATGGAGAAGAGGATGCTGGGCAAACTACTCAGTATTATGGATAGTGCCACTTATCCCCTGCAGGTCGTATATCCAAACACCTGCTGCTGCAGACTAAGACCACCAAGGTGCTATAAAACACGTCACAAGTTGTTTTTGGCACCAATGGCCATTAAAGTGAACCGCTCCTCCTCCCTTTGTAGGAGAGATATCTCACAAACACCTGTGAATAATAATAGCACACCAGGTGCAGTATCATCTCTCAGCATCAGAGAATATCCTCTTTTGTATCGGTATCATGGACAAAAGGAATCTATGAATATTGGTGTTACGCTACACTTTCTGATTGCACTGCTTGTGTAATGTGTACGCTGCAAACTCTGGCAGAAAAATTCCCTCGGGTTTAGTTAGATAAGATAAGATTGCAGATAAGATAGATCTGCTATCTTATCTTTTCATGGGACTCGACGACAGATTGAGATTGAACAGTAGGTTATAGTATAAATATACTTTAAGCCTTTAACAACACTGCAGCTCTTACTTAAGGAAAATGTCTTCAGATGATTTCTTTTTTGTGCTCCACACACCCCCATTATAATTTATAATATAACGATTCACCAACCCAGTTACCTGATGGGATGTATCTCCAGGCTCTGGTGGTTATAACATTATAATCACACAGACACATGACTCATTTTTTCAACATTTTGTAGCACAAAATGTTATGTGTTACTTGGAATCAAGCCTGATTTTGACTCAGTTAGCTCAGGGGTTCAACGCTACGAGACCTTTCCTCCATTTTACCCTTTTCCTTTCTTCCAAAAAAAAGTCAATACATTTCACAGCTACAAAGCATGTTTTATTAATTTATTGCAGCTCCCTGTCGAGTTTATTACCCTTATTATGCAGCTAATGAAGTAAAAATCAACTTTTAATTGAACCTCTGGAGCATCACACAAGGTTCGAACCTTAACTTGTTCCCACCTTTTCATTGCCGTCATGATGGCCACATGCAACATTAAGCACTGACAGATTCTCCGGATTGCTTTAGAAGTGTATGGAAATTAGGTTCTGTTCTACTTTACTTTAGTCTGTCTTTGATGTGAGATATCACAAATGGTTCTGCACCTGATTCATTACAGAGAAAGAAGGAGAGAGAGACACAGAGAGAGAGAGAGAGAGAGAGAGAGAGCGAGAACGAGAACCTTTATGAAGGAATATCTCTGACAAAGTCTTTCTTGGGTTGCTGAGCACAGTGCAACATATCTGATGAGCATTATGCATTTATGCCGTCTGTTCTCCGGAGGGAGACTGGTAACATCATTTATCATGCATGCAATTGCAGAAATGTACCTTTTCAAGGGGAAAAAGGTGACATTCAACTCTGTAAAAAATGTCTACCTCCAAATATTCTTCTGTAATTCTCATGAAAGGAGGTTTTCTGTCCAACACCTGCTTTTCGATGCATCATATGACACAGAACAAAGAATAACTGTTCAATCAAGGTCAAATAAACAGAAACCAGTAATTCCCCTCTCCAACTTGAACCGATTACTTCACTACCTTAATAAAAGTTTTTAACGTTTCATGTCCTTATCGACTAAATGCCTAGAGCCCCCAGGGACCGACTCATCTTGCCAGACAGTATTTTTCACCACTGAGAAAAAGAAGCAAACGCTGATCCAGCGTTTGCCCTTGGTAACCAAAAACCTCCTGGTGAGATATCATCATCAGAGGCAAAGAGGGAGGAGGAAGAAGGGAAGGGGAGAAATTGAGAGTCACCAGAACGGGAAGGGGGTCTGAGAGAAATACCCATAAATGTATTCTTAAGTGCATCTTAAGTATCAACGTCTTCATATATGCTAGCGTGAGCACAAAACAGAGCCATGCAAGTCATGAGGCTACTTATGATTTGTATTTATTTATGCCTAATTAAATAATTGACTTCGACATACAGACACTTTTCAAATATAACTCAGTGGTATGAGTTTTTCTGGACAAATATTCAACCTCAGAAGTGGAAAGGAAAGGGAAGCTTGATCCATTTTGCTTGTAAGCTTCTCTAAAGCTCTAAAACTCCTTTTTCGGCAGCAGCAATCTCTGCGTGAAAATGGCTTAGAGTCCTTTCGGGCATGTAGGTTATGCAAACCATGGCAGAAAATTAACTCTCTCTCTGTAAACAGCAACGTCACAGCTCTATTTAGGTATACAAAGGGGAGAAAATGGTGATTTAAACCTGGAACCTCATGTAAGAGCAGGAATGGTCATGAGCTTTGATGACAGGAAGAGTGGGGAAAACTATTCCAACTATATCTGAATAATTTATTACAGCACAAGACTGCCGTCAGAGAGGAAACTGATATAGTCTTTCTTCATGGACACAGAGTTGTTTGTCCTATATCATACAGAATAATGTTTCATTGTTTCCCATCTATCCTCCGGAAAGGGAAATCATGAACAAGGATTACATCATGAACAAGGATTACATCCTAACCATTCTTATAGACACCAAGAATCTGCTCACCTCCCAGAAGGCCAAGATTGAAGACCTCTGAAAGTCCAAATGTAAGCTGGTAAGAGTTTTACGAAGTCCATGTAGAATATCTTTATACCATCAAGTGTTCCACAAAGTAATCCCATCACATCTTTCCTCGTGAAGACAAAACCTCTTTAATCCTGATTCCGATGGTTCCGTTAATCGGTTAAAATCTGTTCTATGAAGAAAGATAAATTATTCACCATCTACTTCTGGTTATAATAACACTTTTAAGTTTATCCAAACTAGGCTTTAACTTTCGCCCCTCACAGTTAATGTATCCTCTAAAACCCTCCCAACCCCCTGCGTTGTAAAAACAATCACCATGATTGAACTCCTGAAAATTCAACATTTCATATTGACTCTACCAATTTCTATGAAGTCAGCAAAAAGCTCTAAGATAAGATCCCGTAGTCAAGTGATAAATACAGTTTTTCTCTGTGTAAATGCATCCTGATCTAAATTTAGAGACAATTGGACTTATGGTTGGGAAGTTATTGGACTAGAAACTGTGTTTTCCACAATAGGTCCTTCTACTGAGTAAATAATGAACTTTTAGGCCTATAATGAAATCATATAGAGCCTACATCGATCTGCTTTTGTAGATTCATGAGAAACATTAGACAAAATCAGGTTTTGGATATAAAGCTCCCCTACTGGAGGGGGTATGCAACGGATGTTTTTCAAACTCAATCCATTTCTTCCTCACACTAAGATCCATAGGGGTATTAAACCCTAAAAAAAAATGAAATTAATAGTTTAGAGTTTTATAGAGTTCTCACGTGAACATGAAGCACCTGCGGAGGATTTGGCGGAAACGATTCAATAATTTTCCCTTTTCGGGGGTAAAATAATGATAAGCACAGTAACTGTAGGATTATTTTTTCTGTTTTTAATTCAAGCACAGGGACCATTTTGGCCACACTCAATTCATGACTCTAAATTTCCTGTAGGCATGAATGTGGCCAACTATCCAGGGTGTACTCCGACTCTCACCTAATGTCAGCTGGGATTGGTTCCAACAGCTGAACCAGCCTGAAAGAATCAGCCTTTACAGAAAATGGATGGATGGGTAGTCCAGGCACAAACGCAAAGAGATTCCACAGAATGTGGCTCGGGCATTACTCCGTCCCGCAAATCAGTACTCGGATCTCCCAGCTGAACATGAAATAACAGATGACCGTCAGATTCGCATCGGTTATCAGTCTGTCCATGAATCTGTGCTTAGAGCCTGTCAGGAAAATAGTTTATTGCTCACAGACAATTATATAGTCATATAGTTTATAGTCTTAAAGTATTCATAATGGTTTTTCTAGATGTCCCTATAAAAACAGGCTGAAACGATGATGATGATGATGATGATGATGATTGTTGGCAATGCACCATATATTCTTCAGTTTGTTAAGGAGTGTCACACCAGAAATGTTCTGCTGTTGGTAGAACAGCATACCCACCCTCTGGGGGTAGTAGTGCATTATGATGCTGGTAAAAAAAAAAAGAAAGTAAAATGAGGGTCATTTAAAGTATTAGATTTTTTTTTATATTTACTGACTACTAAAATATTTTATTATTAAAATATTTGACTATTAAAATTAATATTTGTATCCTTGCGCTCAAGAAGTGCAGGGATACACTGAGTGACTCTATTATCACAGATCGTACTGAATCAGTACAATTCATTCAACTTTGATGGTATTCTGCGATGGCAAACCATTTGAAAAAATCTTAAATCTTAAAATGTATAATTTTGTCACAGGAAGTGAAAGCTAAAGAGTAACTAATATTTAGGAATACACTTAGTCCACCCAAGATGCTTATTTATGGAATTTGAATTAAATCTCCTGCCTCCTCAAAGACTTTTTAAGTAGTATCTATCGATCCATTGTCTATAAGCTCTTCAGACCGATCATTCACAGGAACCTTTTCCGGCTGACAATCTATACTGCCTGCTTTATAAGTTTGACCACGTAGGGGCGACCCACTCAGACACACACACACACGCACACAAAAACTACACACAGACAGGCCCATAGTCACAATTTGAGGTAGAACTTTTGGGCCCGGAGCTCTCAAACTGGTATCAGGTACGTCCTTTAGAATACATTAAACGAATACGATTATACGTTGCCGAAGCTCAGATGAAGATGTGGTTGACTTTTCATGTTTCAAAACTCATCAAGGGCAGAAAGAAAAAACAGCAGCGGTATCAAGCCATTCAAAATGTAACAAGTTATTGACAGCAGTCATGATTGTGTTAGTAGGTAGGCATTAGCTTTTGGGTTTGACAGTGTGTGTTGTGTGTTTCTCTGTTCCAAGCATGTGAAACAGCCGAGGAGTGGGAGCTCGTGTGACGTGGGATAAAAGGAAGCCGGCACATGAGACGAGGAGAGATGGTGGCTTCTTCTGTGGGCGGCGTGTGTTACACAGAGATGCAGCGGCAGCGATACACAGACTCAGACTGAGGTTGACACTGTGCTCCTGCATGTTGTGTTCTGTCACTCTCTCAACAACAACCAAAAAAAACACATGGCTTTAAAACAATATGCTCCTGTGTCGTTCTCTCTTTGTTCCCGATCAAAGATGTGTCGCGCTCATCAGCGCCTACAAGAAGCAGGAATGAGGAGTTATTGTGAATTAATGACGTGCCGGTTTCTCAGTTGCAGAGCGACACGCACTTGAGGCCAGAGGCATAAAAACGATGTGTTTATATTCACGACTAATACAATGCTTCAACTCAAAATCAGAAATACATACGTGCGTTCTTTTTGTCAGACGTATAGAGCAGTGAAAATCTTTGATTCTGTTTTGTAAATGTCAATCATTGATGAAAAAGGGAGAGCACATAAACAACCGTCTTTTCTGCTCCCACAACGATTCACACATGGATGAAGAAACTCCTCTTGCATATTGCTGTAGAAAGAAAAAATACAATTTAAGTATTTGTGTTCTATCAGCACTGGAATAGGTGACATAAATTCAGCCATTATGTCTGTGGCTACTTATAGCATGAATGCACTAGGATGAAGAAAGATGTTCAGTGTGAATTTATAGAGTTTTTACTGCAACATGATTTCAAACGGCTTTACAACTTAGGAATCAAAAGAAGGACCAGAAACATGGAAGCCATGGGTCAGTGTTTAGAAAAGAAAAAGAAAATGCATTACTCATTTCGCTCAAAATGAAGTTTGTAAGTGTGTCCCTGAATGACATTTTCAGGGACGTTGTTTGGACAGAATAATTAGAGAATTCTTCATCCTGAAAGTTCTGTGGGGGAGTTTGGTGTTTTTTGGTGTTTGAAATACATTGAAAAATGCTTAATCAATCCCCTGCCACTGTTTTGTTTTAGTTTGTTGTATCCAACATTATCTTGAAGGTTCATTTCCTCCCATCAGTCATGGGTTTATTCTGTTTCTTCTTTTATTTTGATAGTTTATCTCTTCTTGTTGTGTTTACACTTCCTGCATCCCTGCCATCTTATCTACTTGGCTTATTAGTCCTCCTGACCCTGTTCAGTTCTCCGTGTCTTCACTCCTTGTACTCTCTCTCTTCCTCTCCCTCTGGTATCACCCGTCTTCTTCTTTAAGGTATCTTCTGTTTGTGATTATCGGTCCCATTCTAATTGCTTTCACCCGAGTCTTGTTTGTTTGTGTATATACTTCTGATTTTGGCCAATCTCTCCATCTTTTCCTCATGTGTTCACTCAGTGCACTAGATTGACTTGTTTCCATTTGCCTTTTTAGTATAATTTGGAATTAATGCTTTTGGAACTTTTTCTTATTACTCGTGCACCAAATCCAAGCTGCCTCTGCTCTAGGACATCTGCATGGATTTAAGATAACCTGTGTACCAAACCTGTTTCATGGACAGTCTCTGTAAGCCACTTGGGGATATTGTTCACCTCCTCTCTGGTCTCTGCTCTCAACCCCTGTGCATATGTTTTTGGATTCAGTATATCAATACAGCATGTTAGAATGAAGAGATATCAGATAGGTCATTTGGATGATGTTGTTCTATAAAAAGAAAAGGCCTATGCTGTCGTCCCCAACTGCAAGGTTATATCCCCCCGAAAAACAAGCATCCCCCTGACTGAGCTCCTCAAATTAAAAGTATTTAGTTAGTTATCTCAAACAGTCCATATTGACTCAACCAAACTATTTCTATGAAGTCAGCAATATGCTGTTAGCTAAGATCCCATATACGTTCAGTAATAAAAAACAACAACAACTCGCTTGGGTCCATTTGTATGTGCTTAATTTGGGCACAATTGGTCTTATAGTTGGAAAACAGTGGAAGAGAAACTGTGGTTTCCAAAAAAAACTCCTCCAATAAGTTAAATAGAAACTAAAATAGAGAAAAATAAATATATGCAAGATATATCTCCTGGTTTGGACTAAGTCGTAGAAATGGCTGAGAAATTATGGCCCGAACACTTTTGGACATAAAGGTCCCCTTAGAGGTCTAAGGGGATCAATCTTGTTCTTCCTCGCAAGGTCTCTGTGGGTATAAAATTTGAAAATGATCCATGAAAATAGTTTTTGAGTTATGGCATTAACACAAAGGATTGATTGCGCCAGTGGCCAGAATATCCTCAACCACTTCGGTTTTATAATCATACAAACAATAAGAACATGCCTTTTGTGACTGCAAGTGGGTTTCATCCCTGATCTGCTTCATAGTTGTAAGATTAACCAGAGTTATTGAACATAAAAAAAAACGCAAAATATCCTTTATCCAAATCTGCACCAAAACTGAATGGGATCTTTCCTGGCTAGTGGCCCATCATTCCATAATGAATAACTTATCAGCTCCCTTGCTCAGAGTAATGAAATTGGCAAACAGCCAAAATAAACAATGTTTAATTCTGAGGCTTCGCATTTAGCCTTACATTCCGTTTCTACCTCATTATTTCACTTGTTCTCTCTGGAGAACCATGTACAGCACATGTCCAGTCTGAGCTGTTGCCTCAGGAGCACACATCTAATCTCACTGCTGTTTTCTTCATCAATACCACGTTTTGTGTGGTATAAGGCATACAAATGTCTTTAATACATGTGACCTTCTAGTGCGGTATATGTAAAACATTTTTGCATTTGTCAGATTTCACCGTATACAATTTAATTAGTTCTTGGCTCGATAATGAGCACAAACAAGAATTTTCATTGCTAAAATGCCTTCAGAGACAACAGTTTGAAGATAAAAAAAAAGGGCTAAGTGGAATGGAAAGGTCATGAATGTACAATCTGTTGGACCCGAAGGACACTTCACGTCCAACATTATCTGTTGGACGCCTTTTGTGTGTCTGTGCATGTATGTGCGTGTGTGTGCGTGTTACACAGAAAAAGGCTGGGAAATGAGAGAAATTAATTAATTCAAAGAAGAGCGATGGGTAAGAGGTTCCATCGCTTGTGTTGCACAAGTCATGTGTATTTCCCTTGTGTGTGTTTTCTTGTGAAATGTATTTCTCCAATAAATATCACACCTCTCTGTAATTAGCAGAACGACACAGGAGGGATCAAAGACTCTGTTGCAACATCCAGTCATGCAGCTGTACGCCACCCCCAGTCTAACTGTTGACTGAGCCCCGTCTCTTACTCCACTGTGATGAAAACCGTCAAGGCCGATATGCTACTAAAGGTCATTATAGTCATCAACTACCCACTGCCTCCTGGTTAGATGCAATGCAGTCTCAAATCACACTTCTGGATGTCACCGCAGCTGTTTCCTGCTACAGCCTGGCCATTCTCATTGTGCTGTAAATCTACCAAAGAGGCAGTTCAAGCTGTTTGCTGTGAATCAGTGAAGTGTCGATATATAATAAAGATTGAAAGTTTGCTAGGTTATCTGCAGTATGTCGCTCTGGAATATCTGAAGACCAGCACTCTGCGTTTCCCAGTTGAGGCATTGACAGGTGAGCCTCAAGCTGATGGGATACATTTCTTCAAAATTGTTCTGCAGCTCTAAAGACAAAGCTAGCCACTAAATGCTGACCTGTGGATGGACCTTCTTCTACTGGGAGCTTTACTCTTACTCTTTGGTGCGATGAAATGATCCCCCTGATTCAACTCTCAAAATTAAATGTGACTCATTAATAATCTCAAACAGTCCATATTGAAACAACCTATTTCTATCAAGTCAGTTATGTGTTTGTGAAAAGATACAATAGTGACTCAATAAATAAATACAGTTATTTTTTCTGAATTCAATAATAAAACAAGACCGACTAGCTTGTGCCAGTTCATATGTACTAAATTAGACACAATTCAACATATGTTTGGGAAAATATGGTTCAAAAAGATTTTTGCAACACACACACACACGCACACACACACACACGCACACACACACACACACCCACACACACACACACACACACACACACACACACACATTAACCATCTCTGCCACTCCTTCTTTCTGTCTCTCCCTTTGTCTGACGTATTAGTCGCCCAAAAACCAAGCAAAAAAAGAAAAAAACCATCAGTGAGTAAGTCTGAAAAATTTAATTTAAAAATTGAAATATGACAAATACTTGTTATATATCCTTGGGGGGGTTTGCATGATGTGAATTGGGATAAAAATCGGACCAACAGCAAGGATGTTAAGTGCGGAAAACTGTGTTTTCTGTAAAAAAAAGCTCCCCCCACTGGTAAAATATGAAATAGAGTAATAAATATAGACAGGATGCACCAAATGTGGACTAAACTGGACCAACAGTTGAGAAATTATGGCCTGAAAACTTTTGAAGATAAAACACCCCCTCTTGGTGGAAATATGCAAGTGACTTGTCATTAAATAAATTCAATTCTTCCTCACACTATGGTCAATACAGGTATAAAATTTGAAAAAGATGCATGAATTAGTGTTTGAGTTATCACGTTAACAAGAAGGACCTGCGGCAGACCCGGTGGCGATGTCCATAATATCCCCGACTTTTCATGGATATGATGCTGATTTCTAAAAAGGTTCAGCAAAGAAAACTGAATCACACTATGACCTTCTTTTCTCCTCCCAGATGTTACCCAGCTTGCAAACTCAACATCATTCTCAGCTGTCATCGATTTGGGCTATTTACTCGTCTGTCAGCAGCTCAGTTTCATCCAATAGCAACTCCGCCCTCCTCATGCAAACCAATCACTGAGCTGCATTAAAAGTGGTTCTTGTTTCTCCCCTCTCTCACGCTACTAGCGCAAAGACACCCCTCTTCCACACCATCACCATCTGGCAGATCCAAGTCCCTGAGGTCTTCTAGAGGCCAGAGTAGAGGGGTCTATTCTGCTTCTGCTTAGAACAGATTGCACATCATAAACAAATCTTCCTGCTGAGCATTAGTTCAGCAGGAAGAAAACACCTTGCCTTCATCAATAATGCACATTTCTTAAAATAAATACCTTGTTTCTTTGAGTCTTTCCTCATTGAACTTGCAGAATATAGGCAGAAATAACATCTCATTTTCTTTTTCTTTTTCTTTTCACCAGCTGCTGGTGGTGGGAAAGGGTTTACTTCTATTCTTAATTGTTGTCGTAAAGAGCCTGTAGGTGGATAACGAAGGTGCCACGGATTGTACAAGTAATTCCTGATTGAATTCCTTAAATTAAATGTGAAATATGTCTGAAAAAAGCTTCTCCTACTGGAGTAAAACAAGGTTTACCCAAAACAGATCTCCTTGAGTCTATTCTTAATCACCAAGTTTGGATTAAACTGGAAAAACGGTTAAGATATTATTATGTCACAAAAATCATCATCATTTAGTAATTAATAAATAAATTCATTCATTCCCCCTGGTGAGGAAAAATATGAACGATAAGAGTGAAAAACAATATATAGAAGATATGTCACCTTTGGTTGCTTATTGTGCATCAAATGGAATAAATCTGACCAATGTTTGAGAAATCATGGCCCGCAAAATCTTGGAGATTATGATCCCCTTCATGTCTGACATATACAACCTACCTTTCCAAAAATCAATCCAGTTCTTTCTCGCACTAACGTTTACAGGGTTACAACATTTGCCATTATCCCTGTTATGGTTTTAGAGTTAATATGAAGGATCTGCTGGCAGTGGCGGCGATGGCATTTCCATAATATCCTTGACTTTAACACATTTTAATGTTTTTTTAATGACACAACAATAGTCGTCTACACTATTTAATTTTTAAAAATAATTTAATGGGTATCCGAATGTTACACATAAATCATGGCCCATCGTTTGTAAGTTAAAGGCTTCCAGCTAATGTGTGGATTGGGCACCTATCTCCTCTATCATTTTACTGTTAATCCAAGAAACAAAATAGCTCTACATGAAGTTTGTGAGAGAGAAGGAGAGAGAAGGAGCGAGAGAGAGAGAAAGAGAGAGAGAGAGAGAAATAGAGCGTAGACGAGGAGATTGATAGAAGACAGCAGAGGGAAACAAATGCCAACAGGTCAGTGGTGGACAAGCTCACGCCTCCAGCTTCATACACAGAGCTCATTAAAAACAGACTGACTATTCTGAGCAGGGGAACAATACAAAAGTGAGAAGAACCCAATGGCACTGATGTTTATTGTGAGGAGAAGTCACAACAACGGGGAACAGAAAACAAATTGAGCAGAGGCACAAAGAACGGAAACAGACTGAAGGATAAATACAATCCCTTTCAAGAACAATACGACAAAAACGGGGGTGGAAGGATAATCTTTATGGGAAAGTTTTAGAACGTGTGCATGGAAGATATGAATCAATGTGAAGAGTGGATTAAAGCGTGTCTGGATTCAGTCACTATTCTCGACTACACCATAGAAACAAACTGTGGGTACATGAGTTGATGGAATTATCTGATAAGAAGCAGCTGCTCCTTTCTCTCCTGCTCTATTGTCATTGGTTGAATGCTATAAATGTTTGTTAACCGTTACCGTTATATAAATAATGCAAAATGTTTTCTCCATGGCATTATTCTCAGCAGTCTGGAGGCTGTGTGGAAACAGAAACCAGACAATCACACACACTGGATGGAGTTAGCGGAGTGTGTGCCGTCCATTTGAGCCTGTCGGGCTTGCAGATATGCTGAAGGTTAAGATGGCGATTAGAGTAGGAAGATGACTCCTTGGCCTTTGCTCCTCTGCCTCCCTATTGATTGTTGCACCCTTTGAGCAGAAATGGTTTAAATGAGCCGTCTTTGCTCAATTACACATGGGAAGAGTGTCTGTAGACAACACAAACAAATGCACAATGTTCATCCCCGCTACCCCAGGGGTCTCCTTAGTTTCCTCGAGACGTCCGCGTATTCGAGTGCAGTGCATAAATATAGAAGATGAAATAAATGAATGTCACTGCTTTGGGCAGGCAGTCAATCTAATTGCCTGTTTTTTTCCCTGTCATTTATTACTGTGTGGTGGAGCTCAACTGATGCTAATGAGAATCAGGACAAATAGTGCTTTTATCTCACAACAGGCAGCCTGGGGAGATTTTTCAATAAAGACAATGCTTTTAGATAATGATGATGAGCTTGTGAGATGTAATCACAGTGGAAAACAGAAAAGACGTCAGACCCTCTGATATTAACCAGTCTCTGTAAGGAAATAGACCGAAACAAATTCACATATACAAAATGTGAAATGTGTTTTTTTTTCAAGGTAAACATTCAATACCACGACAATAGGGAGAAAAGTAAACAATGAATTATTCTTTGGTTGTGGTGACTTTTAAATTGTTTTCTTACTAAACAGATTTTAGTAACAAAATGTTTAGCTATGAACATTATTATGGAATTTTGTTGAGTAAATATCTAGATCGGAGATAAAATAAAAAAGAGGATTGGACTGAGTGATAGGAGTAAAATTACAAATGAATCTGCTACTTCAGCACCAAGGACAGTTCCGTGGATTTGTTTGGTGAGATTTTATAGAGTCGATAGAAAGAAGAAGAAGATAATTTTTCTTTAAGATTTCTGTTTAATAATAGTCTGTTATGAAACTTTGAAGATGGAATATCATGTGCCAATATTTGTTGACAGTGTTATGGTCAGAGATTGATCAACAGGTACACCCTACATCGTACACCTGTTGATGGTTCATTGGCAGTAATCCTTTTACTGCAGTCATACAGTTGTACAACTATTATTACTTTAACTTAACTTTCCAATGCCAAAATTCTACAATGATAATATTCATCACATTAAAGTAATTATCCATTCGAATTTAATTTCATAATTTTTTTATCCCTATTACTGCATGAAAACATCTCAGACAAATCCCGGCTTCTGAGTCCTGCGTATAAATATACATCCCATTCACAGGTTTGGATTCTTCAAAGCTTCCGACAGAAGACGGCATGGAGCTTAAGGGGTTGAATCATGGTGGAATAACACTACAGGAACACAGACAAACGGATTACATGTACAAATATCAGACACACCTCATACGTCCTGTTTGCAGAAATGTGCTGCAGCGATGGCAGGATCTCAACAGCAAAGATGTTGTGTTTCTTGACTGATGTTTACATCTGCCAAGGAGGTAAGGCTTTCACATGTGTCTGACTCTATGTAAGCAGGATTATACTGTGTTTATAAAAAAAAGAAAAAAAGAAGAAAGGTTAAAAACATTCGAGAAACTTTGTGGGAGGCTTTGGAATATGATAGATTATGTATATTGAGCTTCTCCTTGTCTCCAAACACACACACTCTTGAAAAAATCAGTCCCTAGGAATGAAGAGGAGGTCTGCAGAAGGGCAGCTGATTATATCACTCCAGCTGGGTTCACACCTCCATGGCATAATATTCGATGATTATCATTATTCATATAATTACAGGAGTATTCAGGATTCTGTTACCACTCATGAATGCATCTGCCTGCCAGGTGGATAAAACTGTAGAGGGGAGAGGTTTGAATGAGGACATGAACCCACCCCTTTTGACGTGGCCATTTTTCATTTATGGGGGAACGCACCCCTCCCACCTGACCCTTCTTCCCCTCTTCTGAACCCTCCTAGTCTCCTATCTACTCGACCCAGAGGTGTGTCTGAGTGGTGGTTGTTGTGGGTGCCTCCGCGTCACAAAGGTTGCTTCTATCATGCCTGAAGGTTTCTATCAACATGAACTGGTAAGATAAGCAGAAAAAGCATCATAAGGATTTTTCTTTCATGAGAAAGCAAACAAAACCTCTCTAGACTATCTGTTCCTGTTTCATTGTGAGTTCACTGCAGTGTTTGAGAACATGCCCAGTGTTAGTTTACAGGAAGACCGTGTACATTTTAAGACAGGTGTGCGATTATGGCCGGATATCCTGCTCTCTCTCTCTCTCTCCACACAATATCTGCTGGATCAGTGGCCTTGGGATGAACCGGCAGCGCCCTCAGGCACCCTTTACCCTGCAGGGCCACCACACCCAGTATGACCTTAATTAAATATGCACTGATTCTTAATGAATAAACATCATGGCAATTTATAATTCATGAGCAAAGCTGTCCACTTCAGATTTTAGATGTCAGGTTTACCTTTAAATTGGACTGAATTGAAGTTAATTGGATCAACTAATCAGTAATATTGACCAGACTTTCTTTTGGCGGGGAGCCTGGATACTAAACACGTTTCTAGCATTCTGGGAGACTCTGTGATCAATTATTTAGTAAGAACAGAGACATACGCCAGTGACAATCGGATCAGATCATTGTTGACAAGTCAGAGTCAGAGTTTAACATTCATTTTAATGAATTCAGTTAAATATGACTCCCTGTCTTGGATTCTGACACCCGCTAGTCACATGACACCATTGCAGCTCTACTGTTCACATGATCTGTGTGTTCATGCTCCCTGATGGAATGAGCTTCATACAGTTGGTTTTCAGTGGGTAACAGTCCAGACTAACACACACATACACTTGCACACACACAATGTGTGCTCTTATGCTATTACTGTTGTTCAACATAAGAGCATAACAGTCATTCATACATCAAGAAGCCAACCAAAGCCTTCATGTTCTGGTGTGTGACTGCAAAAATAATAATACATATTATTATTTATAGACAAAATAGAGAGGAACAGCAGACAAGATCCAGCATTTCATTACGTACACGAACAGCCATAACATTCAAAATATGATCATTTGCAGACCCCTTCTGCCACAATAACTGCTCTGTGACGTCAATTCGTCTCCTGACACCTTCCTATTAGCGCCACAATAACTCATTGTGGCAATAGACAACAGAAGCAAGCATTCACTTCCGACGTGCATCAATGGGCATGGGCGCCCGTGACCCTGTTGCCGGTTCACAAGGTGTCCCTCTTTAGACCACCTTTGTAGGTATTAACCATTGCAGACCAGAAAACAGCCAACAAGACCTGCCGTTCTGGAGACGTAGCCGTCTAACCATCACAATTACCCCATGGCAAAGATGATTAGATCCTTTCTCTCAACACATTTAACGGATCCACCCACTCACTGACAGGTAACGTAGTAACAAGATAATGTTATTCTAGACTCCACTCCCCAGCTGACCTGACAGTTACAGCTGGTCTGGACATCAAATAAAATACATTATGTTTATGTGTATTTTTGCACTGCACTCACATACATTTCATGTTTATTTACTTTATCCCTACCCAGCTGATAAAATAATGTCAACGAAATATGTTTTTTGTTTTTGTTTTCTTCTAGGTCATCCACAAACAGGAGACCAACAGCTCCGACCTTCATGCCAGCATTTTTTTTTATCTGACATCTAATGAAAAGTTGATGACAACATTAGACCACACACTCTTGACAGACTACATAAAATTCCCAAACATGTTTCTTCAAGTGTAAGATAGATAGATAGATAGATAGATAGCCTTTATTAGTCCCACAATGGGGAAATTGCAATATTACAGCAGCAGAGCATGTTACAGAGTAAGAATGACACAGAGTAAGAATAACACAGAGTAAGAATAACATCGTGTTATGTGCAATTAAAATAAATTAAAATAAATTAAATTAAAATTAAACGTTATGTGCAATTAAAATAAATTAAAAGGTAGATGTGTGTGTAAGTGTGTGTGTAGTTGTGTAGGTGTGTGTGTTGCTAACAGTGCTGGTTGTGGAGTCTGACTGCTGCAGGAAGGAACGATCGGCGATATCGCTCCTTCACACACTTGGGGTGAAGGAGTCTGTCGCTGAAGGAGCTCTCCAGTGCAGAGATGGTTTCCTGCATGGGGTGGGAGACGTTGTCCCGGAGAGATGACAGCTTGGCCATCATTCTCCGGTCTCCCACCTCCTGCACCGAGTCAAGAGGACATCCCAGGACCGAACTGGCCTTCCTGATCAGTTTGTCCAGTTTCCTCCTGTCAGCAGCTGAGATGCTGCTGCCCCAGCAGACCACTCCATAAAAGATGGCCGAGGCGACTGCAGAGTCAAAGAAGGTCTTCAGGAGCGCCCCCTGCACTCCAAAAGACCTCAGTCTCCTCAGCAGATACAGTCGGCTCTGACCCCTTTTAAAGAGTGCCGCTGAGTTGTGGGTCCAGTCCAGTTTGTTGTTCAGGTGAACACCAAGGTACTTGTAGGACGTGACCATCTCAACGTCCATTCCCTGGATGTTCACCGGTGTGTGGGGGGGTGTTTGCCTTCGGAAGTCCACCACCAGTTCCTTGGTTTTACCCGCGTTGATCTGGAGGTGGTTCCACTGGCACCAGTGCGTGAAGTCCTGCGTCAGTCCTCTGTACTCCTTGTCGTCCCCGTCTGTGATGAGACCGACGATTGCAGAGTCATCAGAGAACTTCTGCAGGTGACACGTGGGTGTGTTGTAGGAGAAGTCTGCAGTGTAGAGGGTGAAGAGGAACGGAGCCAGGACCGTTCCCTGTGGGGCCCCCGTACTGCAGACAACCACGTCCGACACACAGTCCCGAGTCCTCACATACTGGGGACGGTTGGTCAGGTAGTCCAGGATCCAGGATGCAAGGTACTCATCCACTCCGGTCAGTTCCAGTTTGTCCCTCAGAAGCGTGGGCTGGATGGTGTTGAAAGCACTGGAGAAATCAAAGAATGTGATCCTCACGGTGCTTCCAGGCTTCTCCAGGTGAGAGAGAGCTCGGTGAAGAAGGAAGATGATGGCGTCGTCCACCCCGGTCTTAGACTGGTAGGCGAACTGAAGGGGGTCCATCGACAGACTGACCACCGGGCGGAGATGACCAAGGACCAGTCGCTCTAGAGTCTTCATCAGGTGGGATGTTAATGCCACCGGCCTGTAGCTGTTGAAGTCCTTCGGGTGCGGCGTCTTGGGGACAGGTACCACACAGGATGTTTTCCACAGGAGTGGTACCTTCCCCAGCTTCAGGCTCAAATTGAAGACGTGCTTCAAAATCGGGTAAATTCCGATTTTGAAGCAATAAACCAATAAAGATGGGTAAATTAAAGATTTATGGTAACTTGACGTTGTAGAAGGAGAATCGGGACACATGGAGTTTTAACTTGTGAATACTGTACCTCATTTGCTGAACCTTGTAAATAGATATTGAATAGAAACAAATAGTTTATGATGTGATTCTGTTAAACATAACCGCATCATCAACAAATAAGTGATGGAAAAGAGCCTAATTTGAACATATATATCATTATAGGATATATAAACAATACAATTCTTTGAAACATTGGTAATTGGTAGAAGGAAGCTGGACATAGAGCTGCGAGGCAGGAGAAAAACGGGAAAGACCAAATAGGAGGATTTGGATGTGGTTAGAGAGGACATGCAGTTGGTTATTGTGACGGAGAAAGATGCAGACGACAGGGCAAGAGGGAAGCAGGTGATCTGCTGTGCCGACCCCTAAAGGGAACAGAAGACTTGAAATATGTTTTCTAAGTAACATGAGGCACAGATAAATGTGTAAATAAATTTATTTGGACAATCATATTAGGCAGAGCTTTTGATGATGTCGTTAGAGTATTCAGGGATGGTCCAGGGAAACAGTTCATTAGATTTTAATGGTGATCTTGATCAACATGTGGGTGCAGAACTGTTTGAAAGGATTATTTACCACTGAAGGAACGGGGAGATTACAAGATCTTTGCTTCCAACTTTTAGTGTATAGCCCACAACATTAATAAATGGCTCAATTACTACCCATAGGACTTAGCACAGGTCAAAGTTTAATATTTAGGACATTAAAAATAAATATAATTGTTAATAAATCCATCCAATAAATCCAATCCAATCGTGGGCTAACAGAAAATTCACTACTATAAGACAATAAATCATAATGGCACAGATGTGCGATGAAGATCGGATTGTAGCTGAAACGGTGTTGAATCATTTCATTCATCAGTTAAATATTGTCATTTTAGGTGGTCGTGATCAAAGACTCATATTTGGAGGGGGAGCTTTTCATAGGATATGTTGCAGAAAAACACTTTTTTTTTACCTTTACATCGCAACTGCAGGTCCAATTGCGTCTTAATTTGGCCGATATGAATTGATACAAGGAAATCTATCTTGTTTTTTATTACTGAGCTCATTTTTTTTCTTCCATATTTAACTCCATTATTTAATTCCCACAGTCAATATGGGATCTTATTTTAAAGCATCTTGCTTTCGTCATAGAAATGGTTAGGTTGAGTCAATATGGACTGTTTTGTATTAGCGAGTCACATTTAATGAGGAGTACAATAGGGAGAATTGCTCGTACAACACAGGGGATCGGGGGCTTTCCGGGGAAATACCTTTGCTGTTCTTGAGTCATGGAATATGACATTAATACAATCAGAACAAACAGGTGCTCGGTTTTGGCTACTACGCAGTAATGACACTTGTACCTCTGCTACTTTTTTGGGAATTAGCTGTTCTCACAAGTATTTCCTGCCCTCTCCATCTCAAGTTGTCAGGGTGATTTATGATGGCCCCTTAATAAACTGCATTACGAAGGGGGCATTGCATGGTCCTCATCACCCGCTCTCCTTTCTCACCCACCTGCTTATCTCTGCTGGTGGCCTCTCTGACGTTACATTCCAGCAGTACCGGCGTGGTTCCAGACGAACGCAGACGATGATTCAGTGGTTTGCCATTTTTGCGCATACTGAGGCTCAAATATTACAGAGTTAATAATTTTTTACTGTAGTAATCTGATAGTATTCTTATATTATGCACTTCTGCCTCACAGCAAGAAAAGTTTGGTTCAAACCTGCAGAGGGACATGCAGCATTTTGAGATGGAATTTGCATGTTCAGTTGATATCAATGAATAATTATATTGAAAAATATGCTTTAGAACTCACAAAAGCTGTCAAGCTCTCCTTCTAAGATTTTTCTCTTTCTTCATACTCTTCAGGCTTGTTCAATAAATCATTTTGCCTTCTGTTCTTTCATATTCAAACCACTTTCATGCTTTAACATTCGCTCCCCTTTAGATGCTTTAAATTTATTGCAACAACAACAGGTGGAAATATTTCCTTATCCCAATAAGATTTTTTCTTAAATATCATATTAAAATACATTTTGCGTTAATTAAATTAGCGCAGCTGTTTTAACATGCGGTCTTTATGCTTTCTCATCCTGTAGCGTCACATGGATCAGCTTAGGTCCAGCTATGACTTTTAATACTAAATGCAATCATCCTATTGTTAGAGCTACTATTGTTGCTTTGGTCATTTACTTATCACTGCCTCTCTCTTGGTCTCTCTCTCTCACATCCTTTCGCTCACCTCCTTTTTCAACCCAACTGGTGAAGGCAGATGGCCGTCAACCTTGAGTCAGGATCTGCTCGAGGTTTCCACCTGCTAAAAGGCATTTTTTTCTGGTCACTCTCGCCTCGTGTTGGCTCATCTGGGAATTGTTTGGTCCCTGTTTACTATAATTTTTGAGATAACATTTCTTGTGATTTGGCGCAATACAATTAAAATTGAATTGACATTTACATTTTGTTGTTAAAATTAAGATATTTTGTTGATTCCTGTGTTTTTCATGCATGCAGCACATTTTTTTATTTTCAGACCTGGTCACTTTGTAGAGCCGCCCAAGACTTCAGCTGATACGAAGCACTCAGAGATGTTATGATGCTGTTGGGACAGTCCATTGTGGAAAATCGTCTCGTTATTCCAACAAAATGTATCAGTATGTCTTCTCTGTTTCCTAATCTTAGCATGGCTCCAGCATCCAAGCAGATGGATGGCAGAAGGAGGTCAGGATTTGCAAACCTCTGCATTAAAAGACAATAAACTGGCACAAGAGAGATGGAACCTGCCTAAACATAGCAACAACACAATAAGTATATATTTACTATTCTAGAAGGGATTGAAGAAATGATTCAATGTTATACATGTAAAGTAACTTGATAGCAGCGATATTCTCTTTTCCTCTCGCCGTCTGCGTCGTCATCTTGCCGTAGTGCCATTAGATCGGTAGGGCGGGGTAAGTGCTCTCCACAAAACGACAACATACTTTTGTGTGTGAAGGATAGCTGAGCAGTTTGCTGCCAAGATACTCTTAAAAATAAATGCATGTACTTTCAACTAATGGGCTTAACTTTTGTCTGGGCAAGAGATAAAGGTTAATATCTACAACAATTTTGCAAACAATTTAATTATTTCCTCCCTATTCACCTTGAGTATCGTCATTAGCTCTGTCAGGCTAATCGCTACTGCAAACCCCAGTTTGGACTAAGTTCTCAATACATTTTCAAACCACTAAGAACAATTTATGGAATCACTACAAGCCAATAAAAAATATGTTTTCTTAATAATGAAAGAAATCGTCCGGGAAATGGAAGCACACCAAAATACTTCCCTTTCTCAAACCGTTCCATTTATCCTAAGGTAAGCTGTTGCCACAAATCAAACTGCATTACTCACTGGCTATAAAATTGAAATTAAGTTTAGTGCTAAATTTTATTCATTTGTGGTATCAGCACCTGTGTCTCATTAATCAGTGGAGGTGACACTAATTCCAGCTCTGCTAGGAATAAGCCATCAAGAAGTGGCGAGGCTTTGACGAAAGCATCTATTCAGTCCATTGTTGGAAATGCAGGTCATTGTGTTGATCCAACACCGACCTCTCCAGATAGAAAGACAAATCGCTCCAACATGTAGTATGGATAACCTATAATGCAAAGCCAGGTCAGCAAAACGGCTCGTTAAGGAGGTCAGAAACAAATCTGAGAGAGGCACGAATACCCATGAATATCCATTAAATCCATGAGGACTTAAGAGGATGGTGGTGTGAGATAAAGGGTCAGACGACCAACAACTTCATTAAAGTTAAAGGTGCAGTGTGTAGAATTTCTATCTCTTTGATTAAAATGAAATATTTAGTACAGTGATTTTTCAGTGTATAATCTGCTCCAATGAAAAAATAAATATTCACATTGATTTTGTAAAACCCTTTATATTTCCAGAGGGAGCAGGTTCTCCTCCAAGGGGACCACCGTGTTGCACTGCTGACATGGTGAAGAAACCTTTTGCCTCTAAAAACTAAGGAATGATTGTGAAAATGTCATTGTTTTAGCGCAAGAAAATACATCAGAGTGTGAAACCTCACCGTGTAAGAAATCATGAAGACCCGACTTGTGAAACCAACTAAGAAGCAAACCCACTATTTACCTGTCATTGGTCCTCATGCTTACCATCTTTGATGGCGAGGTTTCACACATATTTCTGGGCTAGATAATTAGTTTTGCAGAATAAAAAACTAAATATAATTTCTAAATATATCTATCCAAAGGAGCCTCACCACTTGACACACTGTTTGAGGCTGTTGTCGATGGTGACATCTTTTTGACACTTGAATGCCACCATAGATTCTTTCGGGTGAGCTGATGCGTAATATGAGTTGCATTCTGGAACTTCACTGCCATATGCCGTAACATTTTACACACTAAGTAACTAAGTAAAGCTTTACTTACAACCTATCTAAACAGAAGTTACAAAGTGCCTCAGATAAATAATGAAAACATAGTACACAGCACACACTCACACACACAGCAGACCGTAGATGACGCAAATACATTAATTACTATTTAATTATGTCAACCCTTAATGTTCTCACTTCAATAAACTATGAATAAATTATTTCTATGGGGCATATATTCATTTAAAATCTAATACACTCCAAATTTACAATAACATTTTTTTTGGAAAAGCACATTTTAAAACAGTAAAAAATATCAAACTTATAAAAATATTTCATGATTTATAAAAAAATATTTCATGGAAAATAGTCCGTTTAATTAGATTAGCTCATCCTTGTGGTGAAGCATGTTTTTAGAAAAACGATTACCGCCTTATTAGACTTTTTCTAGCTGTATCAAGTTACATAACCCTTTTTAATAAGTCCTCACATGCTTTCAATATTCCAAAAGATCCAACTTATTGAAAAGGGCTTTCTTAATAGCCATGGTTAATGTCTCCTCCTTGGTGAACCCTTTGACACATGGTGTTCCACAGGGTTCCATAGTTTGCCCCTTACTCTTAACATATTCATGCTGCCAGTGGGTCATATCATAGAAGGTTCAGTCAAGTGACACACATTTTTCAATAAGAAATAGTGACTCAAAATCTGCTCAACCAAACTGTTGAGCAGGACATTAGAGCGTTTTAATCCCTTAGGGATAGTAAATGTAGAAGTGTGGATCACAGGGTAAGACTGGCCAACAAAAATGGTAGAAAAGAATATTGACATCAATTAAGAACATTTTTGGCTACTAGAGTAAGTTTTTCATTCTGTTAAAACCTAAAACAAACCCACATTCCTGCTCTGCCCTCTTTGTGGTATGAAACACCAAGATGACTCAATGATGCTTCTTCAAGCAGAGAACAACACAAGCTCATTAATATACCATCCTTACTTCAAGGAAAACACCTCCTGCTGAGATTTGAATCTTTCTTTAAGCTTAGCTGAGCTTACACAGTCAGTAGGTGTGAGGGTTGCTAGCCATTTCGTTTTTTTCTGTCTCAGTGCCGCATTCTGTTGTGCAGGACAGATTTTCTTACAGTTCAAAGCTGTAATATCGTTTCACTGTCAATCATAAGGTCAACCCGAGTGCCTGCTGTACACTCCCACTGAAAACAGGAATTATGGAGGCCAATTTTTAAAGGGGAGTTGTCTGAAGGGTTTCCTGCGTCTGTTGAACATGGAGAAGATACGAGGAGCAGAGAGAAGGATGACACAGCTCAGAGAATCACTAATATTTTCTATAGTCTAAAATTAGAACAGATATTTCTTTCAGAAGAGATTCTGATCCGCAGAATGGGAGGGAGGCAGGGAGGTTTACCACTAGGCTATAATCCATTAATTTTATATGACATGTAATCAAGAAAAAGCCTCACCAACATGGAATTTTTTTTCTACATTTGCATCTTAAGGGTTTAAGGCCCTATCATGACACAAAGGTCGTGACTGCCTTGTGAAGTAGAGCCAGACTATCACCGATGCGCAGCATGTTCCATCAGCCGAACGGACGATTAATCTTAAATCCCGACATAAATTCAACATAACTGCTGTCTGGTCATCCCGCCACCATTCTTAGTGTGTACAACAAAGTCAAACGTAATAAAGCCATGTTCTCATGAACACTGCAAAAACCTTCCTACTTTCATTACACTTGTATAAAACACAATCACTGAACGAGCAACATGTCACTGAGATATTGGCACTTTTTTTTTAGACAATGCATCTTGAAAATCTTGTTAAGTCAAAGAATCTTGAACATATCTCAACATTCCATATGAGTATTTCCAGCTAACTTAAAGACATATTTTATCTTCAAATGCTTAAATATCTAATCTTATTTCAATTACATGAAGGTCTAAAATCTATAGGACAGTTTCACGATTATGAAACGTGGAATAAAACAAATGCAGAAATGAAGGGGGTTTGTATTCATTATTATTTACTTGAAGGCGGATTTTTTTTTTTATAAATTCATTCATATTTTTTTTTACCAGTGCAAAGATGTAGCCTTGTGCGTCATTTACATACAATTTGAGAGAAAGATATTTAACCATGGATAATCATAATCATAACTTTCCACATTACATTCAGCCCACACATTCTGCCTTATGTCGTGCCCCCAAACCCCCCAACACTGAAAAAAAGAGATAAAATGAAAGCAGCCTTCAAAGTCCAGCGTGTAAAGATAGTCATTCCTTTAAGTCATTCACTCAGCATCTGTCAGTGTTGAATCTGGAGGCCATGTTTTGTACTTGCTGGGTCCACATGTCCATCAGCGTTGACGCTGTATGAGTGATATACAAGGGCTAAACTGGGGGGCCGCCAGAGTGGAGGGGGTCATAGAACAACACGTCAGAACACAACAATAACGGTTGACAGCCCCTACGGTCTGAGTATAGATATAAACGTCACACTGAGAGCAGCGTGGACTGACTGTCACAATCCTGGCTGCTACACAGATATGTTTGGGGAAAAATACCCTGAAGGCGAGAGGACAGACATTCTTAGGATTGGTACAAATCCCCCCTCACCCTCTAATGATCACGTTTTAAAGTTATGGATGTATTTCTAATATTCTCAGATTTCCTTTGGTTTTCTTCTGTTAGTATATACAGTATATATATATATATATATATATATATATATATATATATATATATATATATATATATATATATATATATATATATAAAAATGGTTTTACAGCACAGCTCATCCTGTTTTTCCCCCACAAATGTAGGTTGCATGCTGTAGATAAAGAAAAAAAAGAGCCACTACCGCTTCTTCAACTAATTACTTTCTGGCTGAGTGCCCAAATGCACAGTAAGAATAACTTAGCTCAGCACTTGCTCTACATCTCTCTGATTCCTTTCGCTGAGCTACATAGGTGAATTCATGGGGCTTGTAGGGTTAATGAGCACAGTGGCATTGGACACTGACTCTGGATTCAGTAACTTTATCCTATATGACAGTCAAGATAGAAGTACACATTTGTACAATGACCATGTGTTTGGGATGGAATTGACAACTTCTTTCACTTTGGTCGATTTCTATTCCTTTACTTGGGAAGAGCTGCCTGCAAACTCTCAAAGACGCCAAATCAATGCATTTCTTTAAAAACTTTCTTTAACAGCCGTTTCTTGTTTTCTTTATGAACTTAACTTTAGAGTGTGAACTTTTGTGGTTCACACTCTAAACTTCGGATGTTTTCTCTCTTCTATAGAGAAGATTTATAACCAATGTTTTTACTCTATAAATAAGATTTCAGCCCTTATTTACATACACACACATTCTAAAGACTAATATCCACTCTGGGCTATAGCCTGCAATCCCTCTGCTGACAGTAAACATAAATCACAGCTGAGGAAATTAGTGCTAACTGCCTTGCTCAAGGGCAAAAACTGATTTAGGAGGAAATGGATTTAGTCCCTTATAGTTGCTTTGCAGTGCATGAATTAAAACTCCCTTCTCTCACATCAGACTTCTAATGTTCTTATTGTTGATTGATGGTGAGTTAATGCAATTAAATACAAAACTGAAAATTGTGGTATTCTTGTGAACCCAGCATGTTAGTCCGTTTTTCACATGGAAGAAGTAAAGTGACTTATTTTCGTTGCTCTCTGCCTGACGAAGATATACCTATATTTCATATGAAGAACCATGGCTTACCCTTGAAATGTCTACCGCTTCAGTTTAATACACTTTATATTCAACACAATTGAGTGTTTTTGATTAACAGAATATATAATTAATTTCATCTGAGCAGCTCAGGGATTTGTGATGTTTATAAGAAAACAATAAAAACCGTTTTTTTTTCACTCAGGTGCCGCAGTGGGACATTTATACCAATAAATAAAAACTGTAATCTGAAATCCATTTTTTTTCCTTTTCCCATGTGCTTTATGAAGAAACCGGCTCAAATATCAAACCAATATTAAGCCTCTGACACCTGGATACATATAACCGAAATTTTATCACATTGAGACGAATGGAATGAAGTTGCTCAATGCTGTTGTCCCCAACAGCAAGACCATCCCCGAATAGTCCCCTGTCCCCTGCGCTGGACAAGCAATTCCCCTGATCGAAATTCCTCAAATGTGAAGTATTGTCCATAGTATCTTTCATTGAAAAAGGTCCTGATTAGAATATGAACTGTTAGAGGTAAAATATGATACAAACAAGTTAGGTCTCCTTGAGTTGATTCATATGCATCAAAAGTTTCCCCTAGTGGGTAAAATATGGATGGTAAGAGTGAAATATTATAAATACAAGATAATCCTCCTAATGTTGATTCATATTCACTGAATTTGGACTAATTTGGGCTAAATTTGACCAACGGTTATTGAATAGAAGAGCTTTTGGCCATGTCACTCATGGAAAAGACCTTTTTAATCTTGACGAAGATTTTAGCTGGTAAAACAAAGAATATAATAAAAATGTAGTGGTACAGTTTACCATCGAAAGTTTGTCTGGAAGATGTCTTTGGCACAGATGCAGTATTCCTGCCTTTGAAAAGGCAGTTTTTGTTGTGTGTTAGTTGTGCATTACAAATAAACTGACTTTACTTTAGTATTCCGTAACTTGTTGGAGAATAATGTGGCAACAAATTGGAAGGTACATGGCAGTTTCTGCAGACGGTTATTGTAAAGGCTCTGGAGGCAAAATCACGTCAAGTGAAACCCCATGGGATCCTGTCCCAGTCGTTGAAAGTCGTTTGACTGTGGCAGCAGTGGTGTTACTTGTTGAATCATTTGAATTTTCAAATCCTAGAATAGTGAAAGAGACCGTCTTTGAAGATTGTACTGTTAAAACATTTGACATCATAGGATGACAGAAACAGTGTGATGGTGGGTACTAAGCAAAACTAATATTGTAGCAGGTTGGAGAGGCAGGATTTCCCAGCATGCATTGAAACTTTTCTGCACCAGGAGTGAGGTTCACCATTGAGCTCTTTTGTTGTTTTTCTCAGTGTGGGTACGAAATACGTGTTTTGACGAATCACTGTGATAAGTGAGGGGTTCGTCTTGGTGCCATTTCTTATTTCAAGGCAAGGAGGTATTTGACAATGTTGAGAAGTTTAGAAAAAAACTTTCACAAGAAAGGTCACATTTACTTGCATTATCTCTTGCTTGTTAAGATTTTTGTAATGAATACTTACTATATTTAGTTGCATGTGATCCTGTATATGACAGAAGAGTTGTTGGTTTATGGTTGTGAAATTAAGAATATAAGACAAAAAAAAAATCTATAATGGCGCTCTAGAGGAAGGAAGAGGATTTAATATACACTTTTGTAAAAATACTGTTTTTCTAGTTTACATTACTGCGTATCATTTTTTTTTCTTCTACGAAAACTGGAGTTATTGCAAACACTTTCACCCAAACAAGTTTTAATTAATATCCATCCAGAATTTAGGTCCCATTTATATGGGCAGCCAGACAATACTTAACTCCTTCAAAAGAGGTTCTTTATCATACAAGTTCACCTGTTACTTTATCTGGTTCTTTTCTCCCAGCATGATCAGTGCGGTGCCAGAAACTGGGGTCCATCACCATCTGGCACAAACAGCCTGGCAGCGCTAGGGGCGTTTAACTTGAGTTTGTGTGTGCGAACCAGAGTGTTTTTGTGTAAAGCCTCCTCTGCTATGAGGAATGAAATCCATGGAAAGTGTCATTTCGGTAACTTGTTTGTATTTATGGACCGTGTGCGCTTTCCAGCTGGTCTAAGAATGGAGTTTTAGTATGATGCAACCCTGGGAGACAATATGTGAGAGTGTGAGGGAGTCAGAGGGGGAGTGAGTAGCAGGAGATGCAGGCAGTGTGAGGCTTCTGTTGAAGCAGACTGATGGGAAAAGCAGTTCAGCATCATTTCCTCTGCAAAGGGTAAACAATGATGAGCAAACAGCTAATGAAGACGCATCCGTGGACGTGCAAAGAAATCTTTATGTAATTGTAATCAAGGGGAGTCTTATCAGGCACCTCGGTCCCTAACGACTCCTGACGACTCATAGTCACCTACATTAGTTATGCACAGCCAACTGCCAATGACTCTCTTTGTACCAACACCTACTGGTGGTACGTCATCTCTGACTCCCCATCAGCCAGTCAGAACTGAAAAAGCCTCTTGGATGAGAGGTGAAACATCTTTAAGCCATAACAGAAGTCCGGTTGCTTTGGATTCGACCCATATGTATTACCATGACCTGAATGAATGAGAATCTACACAGACATGTATCTAATGGTGGTGTCTAATGCCAAACACAAACGGTACTTCCAGAGGAAACAGCAGAGTCATATTTCTTCATCATCAGTACTTCAATTCTTATTTCCGAGAATTACTATCTAGTAACAGGATTTTCAAGTCTCTACTCACCCATTGACCCACATTTTATTCTACTCAGATAAGTACGAATGGGCAATTTGGTTACATTTGCAAGAAATATTTTTATTACACAATTATAATCCTTATTTATATTCTATAAAATTCTCTTTTGGGAGGAAGCTGAAGATATTCCGACGGTGTTGAAAAAGTGGAAAATGTTGACAAGCCTTCAACATCGGGAGATTAATAGACAGACAGACAGACAGACAGACAGATATATACACATATATATATATACACATATATATATATATATATGTATATTATACACACAAATATGGGCAAACTGAGGGGTAAGGGAATGTGTTGGGCATTAGCTAAATGACTCCCAGAATATCGCCACACTGACTCAAGCTTTGAAGTAAATCACATTAAGGAGACACTCTGAGGTGGGAACTATTCAGTGGTGACCTCCTCTCCTGTCCTCCCCGATTGTCGTTGGTATGCCAAACATGATTCAGCCAAAGAGCCGTTGCTGGCATGGACTTTTTCATGGCAAAATTTTTCAAAATTTACTTTCTACCGTCCTCTATAAATAACTCCGATCCACACAACTGCCACTCATTCATTTGAGGACATTTATATGTTAAGTGAGTCATTCTTTTCAGCTGTTTGACATTTTTAATCACACTATTTCAATTAAATGAAGTACACTGAATGAAGGTGAATGAGTAGTTTAATGTATAATGAACAGACTAACGTAGTCATAAATACAACTTAGTGGCTTTGAAGAAGAGATACGCCTCTTGAATGATGGCATTTTCATATATCTGAGCTTTCTCTGTTGTAGCAACATGCAAATATGACCAAAATGGGAGGAAAACGGAGAAAGAGGGCTGTACCGTTGCATTTTGCTCAAAACGTTCACCATAAAAACTACAACCAGAATATAGAATGTATTTTGGGCAATGAATCTGTCATTTTCACTGATATTTAATCGGCACCTCATTATTTTGCAGTTTGAAAAATTTTGAGACACCCTTCTATTGATTCAAGAGATGGAGAGGGGAAGCTCACTCACTTCAATTGAATTTCATACTATTTATGTCCTTGGAGGCATGCAGTCAAAAAATCCCCGTTTCTGCTTTGTAAATGAGTGATCGCGGCGGAGGCTACCAATAGAGAAGTTTAACTTTGTTCATTTGCATATTGTATACTCCCCACATTATAATTAAGCATAGCTGGTTAAAAATCAGTAACGTATCCCTTTAAGTGATTGATGTTCAGTCTGGGAATAACAGATAGCTGATACCTTCTCTTCTAAGGTTTATTGCACTTTACTGAAGCTTTAGAAATAAGTAGGGTAATCAGTCCATGTGGAAGCCCTTGACAGCTTTGCTGAGTCCAGACCTTGGCCGACGTGAGCTTTCAAAGAGCTTTTTACAGGAGAGTGCTCCTTCTCTTTAAAGCAAAAACTGCTTGTTTGCTTTAAATTCGACAGCTTTTATCCACATCCATCTCTGAATCCTCTAAAGATGATTGAAGAATGTGAAATGCAACTTTTAAAGAATGTTTCTAGACAGATTATTTTCTTTACCAACGCATATACTAGTGATGACACTCACATAACTGGATGGATTAACAACCATTCCAGTTTGATAATTAACCTACAGTCATATATATGCTTTTTGTTAATCAGACAAAGTCAAGAAAGCTTGATCTTAAACAGACTACCTACAACCATGATCTATTTTCTTCTTCTCTCATCAGAGGCACCATTTGTCAGCGACGTTTTGTTGCTTGTGCTTGTGGTGAATTACCTTCAAATGAATCAGTCAAGATTCCTCTTTAAGTGATCTATGGCATAGCGGCATTTAGGGCGTGTCCAACTACTCTTCTCTAGTAAACGAGTGCATTCTCTGGTCACAGAGCAAAGCACAAGGCTTAAAGGGGTTGTAATTCTTGTAAGTCTTTTAATCATAGGTGTGTTTCAGGAAAATATAACAATCATAGTGGATTGCCCATGAACTCCTTTTCAAGGAGTTACAGGTATGTGGTCGTTAGCTGCTAGACCTTATGCATGCCGGTCCTTGATGAAACTCTCATCGATGGCGCCCACTTTACTGCATCTGAGCAAACAGACTGGTAATTAACTGCACGGCCCTGTGTGTCATAGTGACACATGGAACGCAGTCTAACAGGTTAAAGGTTATCATTCTTCATTAAAAGTGCATGGCTTAGAGGTGGGTGAAATAATATATCTTGATATATGATGATGAAAATGTTAAGTATCTTAACTGTTGATCCACCAGCATTAGAAATCATGAATGCAATTAAGAGGGATGGTGTGTGTATTTATGCACAATGCACAGCAACAAGCTGCACAATTTCCACAATTTGCATTAACTGGTGCAATGTCAAAGTATTTATAATTTTGTTCAGCTTGAGGAATATCTACAATACAAATAAAACGTATTACCTTAAATGACTTGACTGTTATAACAACTGTACACATCCTTTAATTTACTTAATACTTCACATCCGTTTCTGCCAGAAAAACAGGGATTTGGGCCTCTGATCAAAATGCCTCCAGGATGCCTCCCTTTGAAGGTTTTTCAAGCATGTCCAACAGGAAGGAAACTCTAGTGCAGACCCAGACGTCGCTTGAGGGACTATATATCTCATCTGCCCTAAGAAAGCTTCGGGATCCCCCAGGATGAGCTTGAGTGTTGTTTGGGAGAGGGACGTCGGGAATGCCCTTCTTATCCTGGGTTTACCACGACTCGGGCCCGGATAACCAGAAGAAAATGGAAGGACAGATCGAACCTTGTTTTCCTGGCTAACACCCACACACTTCACGTTAAGCTGATAAAATGATATCTTTCTGCCTCCAACAGTCAATGTAGTTTATGAGCTGAAATAGCCTTTGTTGTTATAGAGTAATTACTAATCATGTTGATTTATTAAGACATCTACGAAAAAAAGTACCAGTATTTGTGTGAAATATCACCGGTGCAGCTTGTGTGTCGGTAGTTCTATTCTGTTTCGTGAGGTTTTGACAAACTTGCTGGAGGGATGTGGATAATTGTTAGTATGAAAAGGTCATTAACACAGCTAAGAAGAATAAAAGCAGTGTGACTGTGACAGCAGCTTACTTCCACACTCAGTCAAGTGTGTAAATACACAAACACACACACATACATACACACACAAAACACTGATTGTGTGCATTCATTTTTGATTTCCTTTTTTTTTTCTCCAATTATATGTTTTTAATTTTAGTCTTTCAATAAATGTTCATCTATTTACACAAAAACATTGTCTTTACCCCGCCAAAATAAAGTGCTGAATAATGCCTGCTGCCTGCTCTGGCACGTAGAGTTGGATTTAATTTAAGAGCTGATACCAGCACCTGGCATTCGGTACCATCACCCAGTGGCACATTTTTTACTTTCTTACCCTCTCACTGTGACAGCAAGATTGTAATTTAAATAGCAAAGCACGAGACACCAAATGTTTTTGACATTGCTTTAGAAGGCGGTGTTTTTCAAAGACCTTAGAGCAGGTGGAGAAATTGCCTTTACTCTACACACTTTACTCAATCTTGATAACTGGAATAACTGAAGAAATCGAAGGAATATTACCACAGCAGTGGGCTAAATAGATAATATCAATAACTCCCAAAAGACAAACAAACAGTAGTGTGAAGAAAAATGCCTTTACAGCATCCATTCTGCCTTATCTTCATCACCGAAGCTGGTTGTCATCATTTTGATCATTATTGTCACTATCACTGTGCTTGCATTCAGTTGCAGTCCCTCATAAATACTTTAAAATACAATTCTAATGGTTTTATACTCAGGTTAGAGTTAATAAGTCGTTTATACAAAATCAAATATTGTTCAACATGCAAATGTTTGGTATCATTTGTTGGAACTCAACATTATGACTTCTCATTTTTTTCTTGATTTTATCGTACTCTACTAGAACCCATAAACATGTAGGGTTAGAGTTAAAGGTTTGGATCCCAACTTAATCTTAAGATCCAAATTGATAAAATCTCAGTCTTTTATCGTACTCATCATGCTTGTATGGAATTTTGGACACAGTCAGAGGTTGATTGTTCGCTAACTTATGAAAACACTAAGCCAACAATGGCCACACAATAAAAGGAGACTTATTTCAGAGCACTTGTGCTTCTTTCTGCTGTTTTTCGGATGATGCCCTTAATTTGAATGCCACTGGTTGCTGTGTGTTACCAGTGACCTGGTCAGAATCCCACTTAAGCAGCTTTTATTAAATTCTGTCATATCACACTACAGTTATAGTACTGTATAAAATTCTTGGGACATAAAGGGATTTTTTTACTCAATGCGCTCATTTTGCACTAATTTTGCCCTCATCCACACATGCATGCATTTAAGTGTTTGTTGAACAGAAAATCTACGCTGAGCACAGACGTTAGGGTTTCCTGACAAACCAGTTAAAGTGAGAAGCATCTATGGGGCAGTGTCCTTGATTAGAAACAGCATTTGCATTCAGCACAGCTGTTTCCACTCATTTGGATAGAACAAAGCAATCCAGAGTGAACATAGAATAACAAACACTAAGAAAAGCACAAAACTATCAGCCAAGAAAATTCTATGAAGCACAGCCAGAAGGAATGTTGCTCCTCAAAACCTGTCTCCTTCCCTCGTGACCCTTCCTCCAACATAATGAGTCGCCAAAAAAACAACACCTCAAAACCCAGCATTCTGGGAAAAACACCACCATCGAGTAAGCTCATAAGTCAATTCACTTACAATGCTGGACCACTCAGAGCGGATCCGGCAGAGGTGAGACAGAGACACAGGGATGCAAATCTTTAAATGGCGCCTGCGGGGGGACTGGGAACCAAAAACAAGTGAAGCTGAGATACAAGTTGAGCATATGGAGAACAGACGGCTGCGTTGAAACGTTTTAAGTGTGTGCCTGTGCACTATTACAAACACTGCAAGAGCTTTCAGCACCATCCTATCCATTCATACAAACAAGAAAGAAGACCATGTGGCATTTTCTCCCAACCCCTGAGAAAAAGTCTTGATGCTTTCAACAAGTTGAAATCCAGCGGCGGAGAGTATTATCACATTCATACGCTCCCGTCTTCCCTCTCTTCTAGGACTGGATATGATTCAGCCATTTTCCATATCGTTAGCAGTCCTGAAATCTTGTCTTCTATAAAGTTTTATGAATGACAGTTGCTCCATTTCGACGTAAAGAAAAAATAATAATTTTACAATCATTTGTAACTATGCATAATGGCAATTAAAATCACCATAAGGTGTGATTACACATCAGGGTAAAATAATCTCTCTTTTTCATTGCTTGAAATACTCAGCGTGGATAACTGGACTAAAATTAAAAAACAAAACTATATTTTATGACGGACTGACATCGAAAACTCGATTTCTGTATTTTCATTCTACTTTTTCTGTAATTATCTCCACTTTATTTTAATGATGAATCAAGAACTAATTCAATCCTTAATACCCCCCCCCCCCCCCCCCCCCCACCACACACACACACCCACACCCACACACACAAACACTCACACACACACGCACAAACACACACACACACACACACACATTAACTGCCACTCCTTCTTTCTGTCTCTCCCTTTATCTGACGTATTAGTCGCCCAAAAACGTCAACTTGCATTTTGGATTTTCACTTGTGGAGAATGCCACAGTCTAGATCCATGTGGCAGTGGGTGACATAGATACTAGCCAGGTGTGCTTACTGGTGTACTTACAATCTAAAAGGGAACAACAGCAGAAGCAGGCAACATTTAACAGATGAGGTTGCACCACAATAAGTGCACTGGGATGTAAAACTAAATACGCTTTGGCAGACATTATGTGTTCCCTGGGTGGCTGCCCAATTGAAATCTGTATGTGGGTAAGTGAGAGAGAGAGAGAGAGAGAGAGAGAGAGAGAGAGAGAGAGAGAGAGAGAGAGAGAGAGATAGATAGATTCTACTTACTCAGCATTAAAGCAGCTAACCTGGTCTGGCAACCATCAGCTGAGTCAATTTCAGGTGTTTTTCTCTCCTTTTACTTGCTAATCAAGCAAGTAAGCAATGCCACTCTTGCGTTCAAAAACCTAATGCTCCATGGCTCCAACTGATCCAGAGGTGAGGCGAGGTGAGGATGCTTCCATCTTGGAGAATGATATGGTGAACTGACTGACCCACAAGCAGCAACAGTTTCGCACTGGCTAGCAAGGTTGAGCTGGCATAAACATTTTCAAACTGGGGTTCGATGTTAAGCTACTAACCAGAGAGAGATGATACTTCCAAAATATTAAAGAAAAAGATTGTCTTGCCTTCAACAAGTAGAAAATGGATGACAAGCCCATGAATGGGAGTGTTGGTGCACAACAACCCTTCAGTTTAACGGTGTTGTGTGTGCATCCTGAGAAAAAAAATGAATGTTGCTAAATTCATATTAGGTTTTGGGACCAAAGGCCCTACCTGATGAATCTTCTATCACCCACATGCTTACAGATCCATGTCGGTTACCTCCAAGGCAACTGGAGTTCTTTTTCAGCTTGAAGATGTTTCACCTCTCTTACAGGACGCCTCTGAATTTCTGAAGAATTGCTGAGGATAGCCATGACCTGGATGAATGAGAAACTCCGCAAACATTCTTGCAGATAAACAATCTCATACACACGGATGACAGGAAATGGAGTTAGCTCATGACTCATCCGTCACATTTACTTTGACTAAAGTGACATTTCACAGATCAGTTATTGCATAATGCACCTTCATTTTAAAAGATCATACCATCTGGAAAGAGTGGATCTTTTCACTTTTACACAGGCAGGTTGTGAACAGAGATGCCCTTCCTCTTGAAAGTTGTCCAAAAAGTCATTTTAATCTTGTTTTCGAGATTTACAACCTCGTCAATGCTTGACAGTGCCCTTCTTCTTCAAATGTCAGTTTGGGATTGGTAAACGGAGAGTTTCATGGCTTTAAAAATGGCATAAGAAATAATAGGTTCCTAATCAAATGTTACAGAAAAGCAATTCTCTCCAAGGTGACCTGCGTTGCTTTGCAAATCACACTGATGAGCATTTTAATGCCAAAGCAGTGACAGGACACCATTGTTCTTATTCTCAGCTTTCCATCCATTACCCACACAGCATTAGTATTAGTCTCCAACTTCAAAACAAGTAGATACCTGGTTAAAGTGCAAACGCTTATATCTGTCTTTGTAAAAATAATGCTAGAATCCAACGTTACATTTGCAATTATCTTTTTTCCTGTTCAGAAACGGTTGAGAGGAAAAGCAACAAAACGCTCATATTGGAACAAGCCTGCGGTTGTTTTCTCAGTAAACACAGACACAAAGTGAATCTACCATCATAAAGAATAACAGTCATTAGCTAGCCAAGAAATAACCCCTAATTACACTGAGCTGCCTTCAAGCCTGTTTTGATGAATGCAGCAGCAATGCTAAGCCACCACGGAGAAGCGAATGCAATAATCGATGGATAGCTCTTCCCCTGATAGCAGACGAACATGACCCAGAATCTTTTGGATCTATTTGTCTTTTCTCCCTCTCTCTGGCTCACTGCTGAATCCTTATTGAATAAAAGCTGAGGAGACATGGGCACAGGTGTCACATTGTAGTCTACAAAGCAGCACCTTAATTGTTGCCTATTCATCACTGAAAAAAAGCAGAGGTGCCAAATGTGGGAGATGAGAAGGAGAACCTGAAGGAAGCAAACAACAAAATTGAGACCAGAATAATACATTTTAATTATTTTATTTTATTTTATTATTCTGGTGGAGTGGGAACTATAGAATAGAACTTGGAAGAAGTTGTTGCGGTGAAATCCTATCTTTCTTATATGTTTTCTATCACAAATTTCATACCTCAGATTCACATTAAGAGAAAACATGTTTGGGTTTTACACCTAAAGGCACTAAAAGGTATCTGAGATCACAACACTTGGGCGCAATTGTTTTCTACCGGCTTGGAGGAAGTGGGAATCATTCTGGACACGGATGATAACATGCAGATGGGAGCAGACGTTTGAAGTGTTATGTTTTTGCCGTTGTGGAGGATGTATGCTTCACACCAACAGGCTGTTTGTGCCGGCCTGTGGATGAGTTTTCAAGCATGTGCATGAGTCCTTACATTCATTCTGCTGCAGTATGCCAGGTGACATCCACCTGGAGTGTAATCAATCAGGCTAGCCAGGTAGCACATCAATCAAGGTTGCCTGTGACATTGCACAGTGAAACACACGCACACACACACATAACAACACATACACACATTAGGCACTAGCAGACAGGCTGAAGGACTATATCTCAGGCATGTTTGTCAGAACCTCCCAGTAAGGTTTTAAGATCGGAAGAGAGCAGCAGGTGGACCGTTACTGTCAGCCGGCCAACCATTCTTTCTTCTGTTTTGTCTTTGTTTGTTACAAGTTTTCACCTGTCCCTACCAGTCTTATGTTTAGAGGTGTTTATTCATTGTTCACTAGGTTTATTTTCTTTTAAGCCTTTTGATGTGTTGTTTAGAATGTACTTCTTTTAAATCAACTCAGTCCCCCAACTGATTCTCTCTTATATTTGGACTTTTTTCCCTCACCTTTCCTGCACCATAAGCTGCAGAAACCATAGAAAGACCTTGTTTAGAAACGGCATATAGTGTCCTTTATACTGGCTGTGCCTTCCTTTCACTATTCCACAATAACGTTAAAGGATGAGTCTGATATTGGTCTTTACTTTTCTTTGTATCAATTGGTCTTTACAAAAGATTAGATACAACCGTTAGTCCGTCTCGCTGTACTAAAAATTACAATTTCCTGCTTAACTGTTTGGTTGAACACCTTTTGAGAATCTATTCCTTTTTGAAAAATGTGTGCCACCTGACTGGACCTGTTTATAATATGACCAAGCTGCATCATGTAAATACCGTATGTTTAAGAAAAGAGTAAGGGGCCACGGATGGAGCCCTGGGGTACACCACATGTCAGACAGGGAACCGTGGAAGAGGGATTAATCATGGATATTGAAAAAGCCTTATTCGACTAAGGCATGTGAGCACTTTGTAAACAGAATTATGCAACTTGATACAGCTAGAAAATGTCTAATACGTCTCCAATAGTTTTCTAAAAACATTCTTTACCAAAAAGTTGGGCTTGCACAATTTGTCATTTTTACTGTAAATTTAAAGTGTCTTAGATTAAATTAATAAATGTCCCAAGGACATATAACATGCAATTAAATAATTGTTCCATTGCCCTTTTGTTCCATTTAGGAGGCCACTAGTGTTAAAGACTTCTTTAGCATTTTTTGAAATGAAACCAATTTGTTAACACTGAATCTTAAAAACACAAAAATATGGCATTTTATTTTAAGAACAATCAAAATTAAATCCTAACAGATGGACAGTGTAATTGCATGCAAACATTACTCTGGTCTAAATAGCGCGTTCGTTGGGGTCTATATTGAGCTGTGGATCTTTACACATTTAAGGTGCTATTGGATTGTTTACAGAACCAGGAGAGCGTGATAGAAATGTCATGTAATGAAGAAAAAAAGACCTTTCAATGCAAGGGTTCCCTTTTTGATGGATTTTTGTGGCACAAGGAAATAACCTACAGTATATCAGGCTTCGGCTATAGAGAAAATACTCAGTAGGATTGATGCCTTGTAAGAGCTGCTATTTTTTGTGACAAGAAAGAAGAATAGAAAATGTTAGCACCATTTTCTTTTAACATTTTATTTCTAATGTTACCTTAAATCAATAAGTGGTGTTATGATAATTAAGGTTTTTGAAAAATGTCTAGGTGAATGTCTGTGCTGTGCGATATTTCCTTATGTGTCGATGCGTTTGGTCGCCGGAGAGTGAGAGAAGGCAGAGTTATAACTAGCTCTATAGATAACTACTAGGCGTGTCACTCGATCTTGTTTGCCTGTGTGTGTGTGACAGACACAAGGAAAGACATATGATAAAGAAGAAGGAGTATGGTACGGCAGTGATGTACCGGCTGGCCACCAGTCAGCCAACATAACAGGGGTCACCAACGGGCAGAAAGACAGTGGGCCAAATGTAAATCGCAGGAATTCCATCTAGACGGCCAAACCTTATGACACAATGGTAAGAAAAATAGGCATCTGTCATCAGTGATTGGCAAGTTTAGGCTTTACTGGGTGCAGGTACGGCGCAAATTGAATGCAGAATATGAAACATTCGGTACCACTTTGTAATAAGACTATCCTTTTAAGGATTTATGAATGGCAGTATACCAGGCTGTATGTCTTATACTTGATGGACAGGAGAAGACTGTTATTATACACAGGGTACATGCGTGCACTACGAAAATCCAATACGGAGCTTTATGGATGACTATAAGGGAAAAAAAATAATGGTGCTTGATCGTTTGTAGCTTTGTTTCAAACCAAAGATCTAACATTTATGAACACAGGAATCATATTCAGGTGCAGGACAAAAAAAAGCGATCAGAGACCTCCTGTTTTTGACCTCAGCCTCTTTGGTCGTAAAAACCCCTGAAGCCATTCATTTCTGGTGTGAAATTCATTGGACAGTGAATTTGAACTTTTAGCCTTTGGTAGGCACTATAGATTAAAGAGGGCAAACCAAATTATCTACAAGAAAGACACGGTAGACAAGGAACCGGAGCCGGACTCTGATTTTGCTGTTTCTTAAACGATGTGATGCTTAGGCACGACATGTTGTATTTTATGCTTACGCACGGCATGTTGTATTTTATTTGTTATGTATGTTCGTGCTTTTGTTGTATGAATTCTGTTTTATAGAACATGCATTGATCAAGAAACCAAAAGCAATTTTCAACATCGTTGAAAACTCTTATTCGTAAAACAAGTGAACCAAATGTAAGATTTTGTGATAGCAGGATTGTGATTTTATCATCTCAAAATCTTAAACTACTTATACAGACATCTGGTGACCAGATAAAATCAATATTCCTCCAGAAGAAGAGGAGTCATTCATTGGTCCTGTCATGTTTATTTTCAGACTAACATGTAGGAGCTGAGGTCATCAGTGCAGGTCCAGTGAACTGGAAAACATCTGTAGATGCTTTATATTAAATTAGCAATTCAACTGTTTTTTTAACTTCAACAAATCACCGCCTTCAAGTAAGGCTTCAATGAAAACTGAGTTTGCAGCGGTGCTGTGAGTGCGTGTGTTTTCCACTCAATTATCTGATTTTTAAATCAATAAATGAACATAGAAGAGTTGAGCATCTCCGAGGATAAAAGGTTGGTTGTACTAAAGGCTAATTTATTACACTAATTATAGCAGAAAAAGAGCAGTCAGCGATGGAAATGAAATGCTTCTCATTTCATCCACAGTCTTTTATTTACACATAAATGGCAGTGGTTCAGACAGGAAATGCACTTAGCTCAAACTGCAACTGATTCGATGGCTCTCTTATTAACTTACACCGTATATACCGGCACAGAATCTATCACGATGAATGCATGGTCTGTAGATTGGAAAATAAATATGTTTTTTTCACAATTTTGGAATTATAAGGTGGTGCTCTGACAGGCATCAAGATTAAACCAATGATATAGAAAAGAAGAAAAACTCAGAAGTGAATAATCGTAATCACCAATGTTACGATAATCACACAATTTCCCTGACTGATTTTTTTGACCCATGGCTTGACTGGAAAGAGATGCTAAGAGTTCTGGTTCCGTATATTGTGTAGGATGGAAAATAAGTAATAATAATAGTAATAATCATACTTACGACATTTAAAAATTAGAATTATATATAAATACAATGAATGTGTATTCTGTGATGCCAGGACTCCCATTGATCCAGGGACTTTGGTGAGTTTGCATTGATTTTAAATCATGCAAAGAAGATTATTAAGTTTATGATATAATTATTAAATATTACATTAAGCTACCATCTGTGGTGCAAATAACATTGTTGACCACTGTTTTTAAGCCCCTAAGGTTAACATGCAGTTTACTACTTCAGAACTGTGAGCACTGGGTAATTCTTTTTTGTTCGTTTTTATGTTACCTTTATATTGAGATTAAGTAAAAGAATCCCAAGTATTAACAACAAAATCATCTCCCTGAGATGTTTCACTTGTAGATTTATCCATTAACCAGTGGGAGTACTCATCATGAGCACCCACTTATTTATATAAATAAATAAATAAAGATAAATAAGAAAGGAATAGGAAAGTAAAACAATAATTAAGTAGGTATTTAAGTGGGAAGTCATCTTTTTATTATAAACATAACTGGCAGATTCGGTCATTTGTAGAGGTCCAGTCTACTGGAGAAAGTTCAGCTTTCAGGGTAAAATACAACCTAAAGGATAAAATCCAGCCTTCAGGGTAAAATCCAGCCTACGGGGTAAAATCCAGCCTACGGGGTAAAAACAAGCCTACGGGGTAAAAACAAGCCTCTGGGTTAAAGTTAAGCCTACAGGGTAATGTCCAGCCGGCAGGCTAAAGTCTAACCTATGGCGTAAAATCCATCCCTCTCGTGACAGCCATTTCTTGCTTAGAGTCTTCATTGTGCAGACCCCAGCAGTATGTTCGTCGCTTGTTTTGTTTCATCCTATTGCTCATTCTTGCTCAACAAAATATATGATCTTAATTTCTTGCAGGGCCTCCCTTCTTCCCTTTCCAGCGGTTCCTTTTAGGAGGACATTTGAAAAAAATGTGGCAAAGGCTTGAAATGAGTTTTCCACATTTTCTCAAGCAATCGGGGAGATTATTATTATAGATTCAATTATTTTTGTGGACAATTTATACCTTAATAATCCCTTTGATCAGGTGGAGTCTGGTGGTTTCGGGTTATTCCTAACATAAATCCGCCGAGCTTCGACCCGAGGTCTAATCAGCTAGAATAACTCGGAACATGTGGCCGTGGAAGGCCCTTTTAAAGACCCAATATGCTGGTCTTCCTGGTGAGTCGATAAAGACCCTGCTTGGAGGTTTGCTTAAGCAGAACCAGTGGCACCCTGACATATTACTCTACGGCTAACAGAGTCTGGGAATAAGATTGGTGTTCACAATAACCCAACAGTGGATGGTCAATAGACTTACTGCCAGAACCTGACTGGTTATTACTGAAGCGCAATTACTTGTTAGTTGCTTTTCTTTTGCAACTGCTGGAACTATGGATGTCTAAAATGGTGTTTGGATTATATAATAGCAACCAGAAGGGGAATAAAACTGGTAGCTTGTGTTCACCGACGAGAGACTGACACTATGCAATAATTGATGCTTTTCCTTAAAAACTATGTGTGTATAAAACACATGTTGCTAATAATACTATCCAGGTATTATGTTTAGTAGATTCTAAACTGATAAAGGAAAAGGGTCAGGTTGACACTTTCAATTAAATATGCTGTGTATTATATTTAACAAACAACCTTAGAAAGAAGTTCGGAAATGGATAGTCTCAAAATTCTTGCCTGAATTTATTGTAAGTTGTTTAAGTAAAAAAGAAATGGCTAGCTTAGTATTAACGACGTACTTTACACTCTCAGAAATAAAAGATGGATTATGTTTGCCTGTTCTAACTTTTTAATGTCAAAAAAACCCAAACAAGAGCGTTTCCTAACATTAATGTAATAGTGAAGGATTTGGGATGACATTAATGTATTTTGTAAACTCAACATAACTGTGTACAAGAAACATCTTTTTGTATTCAGTAAATGAAACATGGATGTTGTTTACATTATCTGACCTTTTCATGTTAAAAGAAATAGATAGTTGGATTCATGATCCAAGTTTCATTTTATTAATGTAAAAGTAAAAGGTTTCGGTATTTGTGTTCCCTACATGCACAATAAGTGCGTTTGAATATAACTGTGTGATGTAGTACTAAGATTAAGATGATCTGGTAAAACTTGCCTGAACATATTTAGTAATAATGATCGGCTCCTTAACTTTCTCCCATTACGTCATCCAATTTTGAGGGATTTTTAGGGATTTTGAAGTAATCAGTTTCCTGACTTTTTAATGTATAGTCAACGTATTACTAACTCACTGGCAGTCTGCTTTTGTGAGATATACTTTTAATCAATCATATTACTATATAGAAGTTCATTCACCAATGAAAATAGAAAAGCTTGTTACCAGACCTGGTGCAAGAAGATATAATAATAATAATAATAATAATACATTTAATTTATAACGCACTTTACATTTGGATCAAATCTCAAAGTGCAAAAAAAAAAAATATATATATATATATATATATGAATGTTTAAGTATAGTTAGACACACTGCATACTAGATACTTTTGCATATTATCATCAAAGTTGTAATAATTCTATAAAGTTCAAATACTTAAAGATACACAATATACCAATACACAATTATGACCTTTTAACAAAAGGTCCTTAATTGGGTATAATAGTAATTAAAACATTTATTCTCTCACTGTAGCTGTTTTTTTAAAGAGACAGAATATTCTTCATGAGGTTTGCAGGTTTTTAAAGATACAGAATATTCTTCATGGTGTGTACACATGAAGTCGAGTACAACTCTGCAGGAGGTGTACACACACAGAGAGGAGATGTCATTTGTGTAATATCTCAGCAGGTGGACTGCCCTCCATGTCTTCTAACAGGAATCCTGTCAGGTTCCTGCCCTTCTTCCCATTCCACCCTCTGTTTTGATTCTTTTCAAGCCCTTTGTATATTTCCTTCATCCCATCAACCTCTCTCCCCTTTCTGCTCGTGTCTGAATCTGTCTCTGTGCCTGTCTGCTTGCTTTTCTCCGAGCCCTCTGCACACACTCAATGTCTTTACTGTATTTGACAGCTGCCATGATCCCGCCCCTCTAGGGAGTGAGCTGCTGCAGTTATACAATGTAATATTAATAGATATAACTTATAGGATTAACCGGTTGCTAAAAAGCATGACCCTAATTTGAGAAGCATATATATGTATAAGCATGTATATGTCTGTGTGTTTGTGTATGTGTGTGAGATCACTATTTGAAATCTGTCTGATTTGTGCCATAACTTTGCTTCGGGTCTGCCTCTGCAGTTGTTTGTTTCATTCCCAGTCCGCCTAACTTTACTTTTCAGTTTCTTCAGTCTGTCTCTGCTCGTATTACTACCTGTCATCTCAGACTGTTTGTCTGTCAGTCGCTGACATGCTTGCCTTCGCTCGTCATTAGGCCTTTAGTCCTTTAACATGTTTTCATGTTCAAATGTCATTTGCTTCATCACCAGACTTAAAAGCTCCTGTAGCACAGAGAGAGACGGAGTACAAACATAAATGCTGTGTGGGCGAGCAGTGATTTCTCTCTCTCTCCCTCTTTCTCTCTCACACACTCATCAAAGGCAGTGAAACTCATGTCAGACAACCTAAGAAGGTGCATTCTGATACACGGAGTGTTTCGTCTGCTACTATTTCATAAATATTTGAGAACATTTTTGGAGAACTTACGAATACAGACTGATGACATGGATCAGTACCACCGCAAATCCTAGGAGATGGGTGTTGTCATAATTCAGGGAGGAGATGACAAATATCTTCAAATATGAGAAAAATATAAGAAAAAAGTTACGTTAAAATTGTATAAAAAAACTAAATCGTACCACCCACACATCATAGCCACTGCATTTGCTGCATTTAATGTACTTAGTTCATTAGTACATAGTAGAATGGATTTTCCTTAATTTCCTAATGTTATCAATGTTACAAACCCAGATAGTCTATTGTGTGACACATAAGCAACATGCGGTAATTTAGAGATGTTCCTGGCCTTAAACTGGGCTAAACTCTAAAATTTAAAGATTGATACTATTATTGAGCTGATATTTCAGTCACAAGACTAATTTCAGAGGAACGAACCTAGGATTCGCTCGAAACTAATTTCGAGCGAATCAGGCATCATTTGTGTTGCAGTGTACCTGAATGTAAAAACATATGGATTCTCATCTCACCATAAGATTTATCAACCAAGAGCCATTTCCTATTTGTGTGTGAGCCAATAAACAACCTTACAAACCAATAAACAAGCAGATGCACTCACATATTTAAGCCTAATATTTAATATTTATGTATTTTAATTACATGTAAAACTTCCATGTCTTTGGATTACATAATTTCAACATAAACAGAGTAATGAACATAATTTGATAGGCATTTGTCTTTAAAATGTTAATGAAACAAGTGTAATCATATTTATGTAATATTACTAATAAACCTAATGTGTTTTTAATACATTTCCCCTTGAAAATTACGGCATTTTCTGAATATTCTATGTAAACCAATCAATACATTTTAGCAAACTGAATCCTGCTTGTTCCACAGCGAACCATATTTAAACGTTGATCTTTGTCTTGTTAGTCTAATGTTTTACAATTAACATATTTATGCGGATTCTATGAAATGTGAATACTTGAAAGTACTTTACCTTGAAGGTATTTTACCAACTATGCAAGGATTTATATTTCTTTTTTTGAGCATGTGAAATCCTAACTAAGGAAAGTCATTAGCGATAAGAATAGGTAGAGTTGAAAGACACTCCCTGAAGATGACGAATGTTTCAGGGCCTGAACTTATACGGCGATTAGACACGAGCCCACCCACGCCGAGACAAATAACCCACTCTTCGGTGCAAATGTACGAGAGCAACCACGATGTTCTTGGATATTCTCAAAGGGATTAAAATCATGTGAAAAATCTGATGTAGCTGATGCGTCTGCATCACCTCTCCATAAATCCACTTATGGCCCACCAGAAGTGGGTCTTGGCATCTGCACAGACCTTTTATATTTTCCTGTTATCATCATTGTAATTTTTTCTTGCTGTGTTGAAGATGTTTCTGCACAACGGTCTTGATTCACCTCTCTTAATCCACCGCCTAGTTAATTTGCCCCATGTTGCTCCCTTGACTTGGAAAAAAATAGTCATGCCTCCAAACCCACTAAGTCTTATAAAGCAACTCGTGCATGCAACTGGGATTTGGACAAACGCCAGAAGTTAATGACTTCTTGCCTGCTCCATGTTACACCCTCCTACCAATCTTTCTGGAATTAGGTCATCATTTTTTCAATCTCATGAAACAGATAAATAGAGAAGCAAGCTAAGAGATCCAGCAGAAAAAACCTTTTTCGGGCAGAGGTAATAAATATAGTGCTGCTTCGGAGAGTTGGCATGCAATGCCAGACACACATTTTACTTAACTGAGATGGAAACGGACCAAGCTTCAAGATGCGCATATGCTAATCGGGCCTGAGGGGAGTGATATAATGTACAAAAATGCTAATCAGAAAAGGGTTCACATTTTGCACTCTAATAAAACCACATACAACTATTTGCTATATAAAGATATAGCGGAGTCATGGAATCCTGAACTGATGACGTGACACTTCCTTAGCCTGAGCTGTAGATTCTGTTTAAGACTTTTCAAAATGGTAGTTTGAAAAGTGACATACTGTATGATCACTATGCAGCACACCAAAATATGTTTCTGAAACATTCTTATCAAGTAGGCTCTTCTTTAAAATGGTCGTTCTCCGTCATATTTGATCTTAGTATGGTCGGAAGTATGAATTCAAATAAGTAAAGCCTTTGTTCGACAAACATGGTGAGACGGTGAAGCATGGCTTTCTTCGTCTTGAAGCAGATCCACCTTTAATTTTTCACTTTCAAATGAGGAGAATTTAGTTGCATTTTTTTCCTCACTGGATCAAGAGAGCGGCGGTGGTCTTGAAATAACAAAGCTGTGCATCAGAGGAGAAAAAGGTTCCTGTCCAATGTTCACAATTTAGTTCTAATCAACAACTCCGCAGAAGGGTTCCCACTTAATTATAACATAATAAAAAGAATGAAATAAAGCCAAACACAGCACATATTTGGACAGATTATGTATTACTTTATGCATTTATTACTTATTAGTCATTTTATAAAGCCAGGCTCCGACAAATTTTGTGTCCAGAAAAAGCTTGTGGAATAAAATTAAAGTATTTTTAGATATCATAATTGACTGATGATATGAAGGATGAGGTTGATTACATCCATCCATCCAGTTTCTGCAACCAATTATCCTGTGGTGGTTCAGGGGGCTGGAGGTTATCCCAGCTGACACTGGGCGAGAGGTGGGGGTCCATTTTGGATATTTAAACCTTCCATCAACCGTCTTTCCTCTTTTACTTCATGCTGCTCTTGTCTTTCCCTTGTTTATGGAATTTCCCGTAACCACCATACCACATTAACTTAAGGTCATCTATGTGGTTCATAATTAGTTTATTAATTAGGTAGTAAACGCTTTAAAAGTTGTTATTAAACATTTTGAAACAACATAGCTCTATATGATCAATATAGGTTTACTATTAGACAACAGCAAATTACCACGGCGCTTTCTATTCTGAGCTGAAGCTGCACGTATAAATGTGTGCTCAATATCTGGCAAGCAAAAGATCCCTGTTAACCTTTATATCTAATGAGTTATTGCAGCTAATTAAAGATTCATCAAGAGATCACAACTTAAAAAGTAGTTACAAACAATTTATAAACCCTTAATGAGGGTAAAGTGATACCAATTTCTCTTTCTTCAAAAACCTGGCCTCCCTGCCTTTTCTTAATTTCTTTCCCTTGTTTCATTTCGTCGCAACTCGTTCCCCGCCTGCCCTATCCCATCTACTTTCACACCTTACCTTTCCATTTCTCTCCCTTTCAGCCTCATTTTTTCTGTGACAGTGAATGAGAGATGGGGGTCCGCTTCTGGACGCTGGTGTCAGAAACATCTTATCGACTCACTGCAGCTCTGGAAATGAAAGTGGGAGTAGAACACCTGTAATGATCTCTCTCTGGTCCTCGCAGCGTTGCATTCACAGCTTCACATATGAGAAGGTGACAAGGTGGAATCTCCATCTCTCAAAATCACTCCTCCCCAGATGTTTCTGCATTCTTTTGCTCCTTTTTGATGAGTAGTCATTACATTAAGCATCTTCAGCACCATTGAACACTTCATCAGCAGCACCTCCAAAAAAGTTTTTAAATTTGACACTCCAGTTAGATTAAATACGGCTGATACTTTGCGAGGCTTCACCGGACCATTCTGGTAGGTCTGCCATGTGCTAAATGGCACATCAGAAGAACAGCAGGTTTCAGCTCTTTCAGAGTACATGGAAAAAAAGGTTTTCAGATTCTCTTGCGGCAATGGATCAAAGTAAAGACCTTATGAGAAATCTCTCAGGATCTGTAAATAAAGAACCAGGGATTCTTTTAACAACAGAAAACTGTCCTCCTACTTTGAAGTTACAATTGATGAATACCTTTAAGGCATGAAGAGCCTTCACTAGTGTGTGCATCATCTGCAAAGTGGATGAGTGGCTTTTGCATTGACACCAGGAACAGACTAGAAACACTACAACTTGTGCATGAAGTGTTCCAGGATACATCCACTGTTATTTAACTGAGTTTCTCTTGTTCATTTGTTCACATTCCGAGGCCACTTCATTAAGTACATAATTCTCATATCAGCCGGGATCCCACTTTAGCCTGTTAGAGAGTCATAGAGAGCTATCCCTGGTTTCATAAAATATAATACCAAGAGAACAACACATTATGGCTGAAACGATTCCTCGAATAATTCGAGTATCTCTATTACTAAAAATCTTGCTAGCTACTTGTTGCAAACCTGATCAAATCTGTACAAGGTGCTTTGTAAATCTAAGTTATTATTCTAATTAAAAAGTCACCTCATCTCTTCTCCCTTGTCACCCACCGGACCGGCGTCTCCCAGGAGAAGTGCCTCTCCAGGGAATGGAGGTAAACGAGGGGGATAACCTATCTTTGAGTACAAACAGATGCTCACTCTGCCTCAAATATAGGGATGTTAAAAAGTCAGACAAAGACTGACAGACTGGGATTTTGACTCTGGGGATGGTGAACGGGTGTTTGAATGGTGATTCCTTGGGTTCCTCACTGCCGTTAACCGAGACATTAGTTAGGTTTACAGGGTCCCTTATTCCGAATGAAGTTAGAAGAAATAACTAATTAAAAAAAGAAAACCACTGTGTAAACACCACTTTCCGAATGACAGGGCCCTGTCCAATTTAGATCTAGACCACAGTAGACAGTTTGATTAATACAAACTCTCGAAAAGAATAAGTGGGAAAGAAAGAACTGATGAACTCTAGAAAAACGTCCAAGAAAAACCACCAGCAGCCATGATAAACTGACGTTGTGAACAAATTAAAAAGCGCCGGAAAACAAATCTCCTTTTCTTTATTTTGAATGTTGATAGTCCTTATTACAATTCAAGCAATAAACATGTTTTTTCTAAAAGGGCGAACAATTAGTTGTTGTGATATTTTCTGTTTAGTGTATTACTATTTCTCCTGAACAAAGCAAAAGGGATATTATCGCTTCTTTAAATTACAGAGCACGCAATATTTCTTATTTGATTACTCGATTAATCCTCAGAATAATCGATAGAATACTTGAATACTAAAATAGTCGATTGCTGCAGCCCTACACCACACAGATCATTACACCACCACCTGTTGTATCCAGAAATATTGTTCTGCACACTGCTCTTGGAATAGCTTCTTTGACTTCCTGCTGCCCTCTGAATTTGTCACTGGGTCAGAATAAGGATAGAGCTGCTGCTACATTTCAATATAAAGCAAATTAGCGGCACAGCGAGTTATAATGGAAACGTGGGAAAAAGAACACGCTGATGGGACAAATTGGTCAAATTGTGATAATATCTTTTTGTACTTTTACAGAGATGCCATACGTCCCCATCTAAATGTGTCGAGACATTTGATGATCTAGGAATGCGGCTAGACGATCAGCTAGCTTTCTCCTTTATTAGAATTCAAATTATGTTCATTTTCACACGGAAAGCAAGGTAAATTTTACTTAGTCAAATGAGTTTGACTGTGAGATCACTGACCCTTACCTAAAATTAAAAAACTCCTCATCACACATTAGGAGTAAGCTGTGGCTAAAAGCAAGCATGTTCCATCTAAACCTCTCTAGCCAGAGACTGTAGTTATTTCCCTGCAGTCTTTACTCTTTTCCTGCTCCTCTCTTTGTGTTAATGACATCTCTGCTACTCAGCAATCCACAAGGAGGAAGATAGAAGTTACACCATGACACATGACAAACTACAAAAAAGAGAGTTACACCTTTTAGTGTCAAATGTAATTAAAAGAAACTGAAAACTCTCCTTCTGCTGGATGACAGCTGATCTGGTCCTGCCTCTGGGGCTCATTTTCAGGAGTTCCTTTGATGGGGGCTCAGTGGGCTGACCAGAGACGCTGAAGTGGAAGGCACATAAGACGACCGGCTACAGAATATTTGTGATATACTCAGAGTTTGTTGTAGATCTTAGTAGATTTAGAGGCTGGCAATAACTCATTACACATTAATGGAGAAATCTGGATGAATTATTCTTTACCTAGGGTACTGTTGTGCCTTGCTGGAGGTTGACACTCTCTGAGTGCTTTTTCTAGTCAAGTTCAGGCTCATAACAACATGTTCACGTACAAGTTTGAGTTCAATTGAAATCCCATGTCTGCCTTATCAAAAACCAGCAAGATTGCTTCTATTTTCCTTTTAATCCACACTAAATCAGCATCTCTAGCAGAATTGAGGTGACATTTTTCACACCAAATTAACCAAAGCAGCCTTGCAAAAGAAAAACAGTCCCAAAAAAAACGAACAAGGAGGGAGGGCCTCGCAAAACTCACACCACCCTCTCTGGCAACAACTATCGATTAGATCATAACACCCACTGACCCCTTTGACCGGGCTGAATTGAGTTTCTGTTTCGATAATGAAGATTTCGTATTTTCGTTAAGGAACAGCAGCACAAGGATGTGAAGAGATTAATAAGAACGTGTGCGCTGAGAGCGCTTAATATATTCACCAAAGTGGAGAATAATTTCTTCTTTTGTCCACTTGCTCAGAGAGTTCAGGTTCAAAAAATACTGGTCTTCTCAGGGGATTTAACAGTGTCTCGCAAAGGAAACATGAAGATAGATGCTCCTCATCAATAGAGCTTGTACTCACGGGGAGACGACACTGTTTAACGTAAAGATTTCCTTTATAAATGGATAGATGGAGTGACAGACTCCTCTGAGAACGGAGCTAAGCAAGTTCTAATGGTGCCGTTGCTGATCTGCTCTGCTCTTATGACAGTGATATATCGTAATGGTGATACTTTCTAGCCATTACCCTTTTATCACGTCTTTCCCTTTGCAGGAAAATATTTATCAAAATATTCTATCTCTCTTTAAACATACCCCGCTGTCTATCTTTTGCTTCCTTCTCTCCTCTCTGTTGGACATCACTCCAGAGACCGTAATGGGATTTTCCTATCACCAATCTAAAGAGGTCTGATACATCGCTCTGATTTCCCCGGGGTAGAACCACCTGAGCAACTGAATCACTGTTGGGTCCGGCAATGTTGGAGGTATGCCTTAAAACCTAGCTGACAGAGAAGCAGGAAGAAAGAGGAAAGGAGCATACTTTGAGGAGAACAAAGATGGAAATAGAGAGGAGGAATTCAATTCAATTCAATTCAATGGTATCGCTCACAAGAATATCAAGCCGGAAAAACAAATGAGAAGGCAGGGACCATTATTTCTATTCAGAGCATAAGTGACAAGTGTTGTCTATTACCAGCCCTGCCTCTAGTGGCACACCGAGTTTTTACTATTACACTATTTGTCACGCTTTTCTTTCTTTGGGTTCAACAGTCATGTCCTCCTCCTCACAACTGGTTGTTTTTTACCACCTGGTGTGAACAAGCCTCAAGTTTATTAGAGCAGCAGGTAGTTGACGCAAAATCATTGCTAAATTGGGCACTTTTAGGAGCGATGGATTGAGGGAGTGAGTCAGGAGCAAGAAGGTGAAGTAATGAAAGAAAGCCACCTGTGGGTTACTAGTTCCAGTTAGCTAACAGTGAGATCCTTTATTAGCCTGTCAGCTTGAGTGATCGACCAATTCCTGCTGAGAAGCTCGAACCCCTTTGTACTAAAAACAACACTTAACAATGCTCAGAGTGCTAAAGAGGCCCAGTGCTGCCTCCCATAAACAAGTGAGTCATTTCTGGGGGGGGGTTCTTTAAAGCAGGTTTAACAAACTCTGAATTAAACCTTTGGCTTTTGATTAGTTAACCCTCAGATGGGAAATTCTGACTTTTGGGTTGTAGAACAGCTGATCTCCAATGACTCTGAGTTTAACTTGAGCACGAGGAAATTATCAATGATTTAAAGATAGAAAACTGTTGTGGGAGGAGGTGATACATTACTTGGGATTTTTGAGATTTATATGACTTTCAGAATTACAAACAGTAAGAGTGTAAAAAAAAAATATACAATGATAATTCTGGGAAAACTAAGATTTTGTTGGAGGAATTACATATTTCTTCTGACATGCGAACATTTTAGGATCCCCAGGATGGGCCGGAGAGAATAAAATGTCTGGCATGGTCATGTGTGCTACAAATACCTGACCCCTGATAAGAGGAAGGAAATGATCTATGGCAGATATGTTCATGATTATCCCTCACTTTACATTTATTATATTTGACATAATAAACAAAATAATGCAGTTACTTAAAAAATAGAATTGCAATTGGAACAGAAATGCTCTCTGGTTTAAAATCATGTTTACTAGAGTACCACTTGATATAAATTCTGATAAATGGTGGAATTTGAAGAGGAATGGTATGTTTCTGCAATTTCCCCGTTGTGGGACTAACAAAGGTTTATCTTATCTTTATCTTATCATAACTTAATGGATTGGGAAACAAAAGCGCATGAAATCCATAATTCATATAACAAATTAATCAAGGACACGTCATGCTTGACATCACTGCTTCAGACTCAGAAAGAGGAGGAGTCAGGAACAAAGTCGAGGTTTGTTTGAGAAAACGTGCCAGCAAACAGGTTGGGTTCAGAGAGTAAGTTACCATGGTAACTGAGAGTTAAACCCTGCTTTCAGGAACGGAAAACCCAGAGTTTACCTCATGTCAGGGTTAACAAACTCAGAGTTTCAACTAAACCTGCTTTTATAAGTATAAATACCCCTCTGATGGGTGTAATACTACAGCAGCATGCCTCCAGATTGTTGATCTCCATATGTTTATGTCCACCTCTCTGTAGATATATCTGGTGAAGGTTGCTTCACATCTTGGTTTCGCATTATATCGCTGGTCTTCAAAAAAAGAAGGAAAAAAAAAGACCTGATTGAGTAAAAACAAACTTTGGATAAGGCAACATCTGGATGTTATTGGAGGCATTAAGGGGGAGCTGAGGTTCAGAAAGAGAAAGAAGAAAGAGAGAGAAAGAGACATTTAATGTTTCTGTGAGAAGAGAGTGCCTGAGGAAGATAGACACATGAAGAGGGGGAGGAGGAGAGAGAGACAGGATATGTAAGGAGAGTGGGGGGTAACAAGCCCAAGGAAAACAAGATGGAAATTACCCATGAATTAAACTGACACAAAGTTAACTGGGACATTCAGGATTTCACATAACGTATCTATTATGTATAAGGTTTTGGGAAAGACACCTCCCAGGATGAAGACGGCTCTACGGACAAACCATAAATTGAAACAAGAACGCTGCCGGTAAAAGACAGTGGACATTTGTCTCCTCACTCCGAAGCAACATCCTCTGAACTCAGTGGAAACTGAGAGCAGAGGGGTCAACAATAACATCTAGTAGAAAGAAGTCCCTTTTTTTCCAAGTATCAATTTATTATTCACGAGTGTAAGAAAGTCTGCCTATTGCCAGAGTCTGCCCTGATGGGGACAGCAAGATGGACATGCTGTGCTGATAACTTCATCTCGATGGTTTTAAAGCTTAAGAAGAGTGGAGATTAGAAGAAAAGAACAGCCTCTCACAAATTTGACCAATTATGTGGCTCGTCCCGGCGTTTCTGATGTGATGCTCCGGAGCCTTTCAAAGTGGTTGCATGTACCTTTAGTGTTATGTTATCTGATTTGCCACAAATATAGTTTATCTTTGGTTAGCTTAAAGAAATGAAAACCATGTGATTCGGATTGGCGGTGACTGACATGACGCACTGAATAATCTCTGAACCAATCATAGCTGGCGGTCTTTGAAAAATACCATGTGATGGAGGTGTTGAGCCGACTCTCCAGGAGGAAGAACGTTAACGAACGATGGTGTGTCAAAGCAGTGTGTATGATATGAGCAGCCTTGAGTTTAAAAACCCTTAGAGGAAAAACACATTCTGACCTTTACACTTCCCTTAACACCAGGAACATCATTCCTCTTTGTTTACGGTTTTGTGCAGAAGAATTATCTGCTCTCCTAATGACCAATGTTTGGAACACATCGTGGAGTGTGTCATGGAAGGCATGACCATTGACCTCCTCTTTGAGCTGAAGCTGTACTTCAGTCAGACAGCTCATGATTGACATCTTTACTATTATGGTAGCTGAACCTTTTTTTTTGAGTCTGGTGTTTAGGCTCAAACCTCATTGCTACCTGCAGAAAAAAACATGTTTACATAGAGACATGTTTACATAGAGATTTTTGGGGAGTGAGGAGAAAGCTTTCTGAATGTGAATGAGGAGAATGGGTCATGTCATGACTGCACACATTCATCTCTCAACTAGCTTCATCTCTGCCGTTGCCAATTTCAGTCATTTATTTATTTGAAGTAATTGCGAATTAAAGACATAATGACGACCACACACCACTCTCTTTTACTTTGAAATGCTCTGAGCTGCCAAACGCGTGATTTACAATCCAATAAAAGCGTTAGAAGGTCGTTCTAGGGGGTCGTTCTGAGAAAAACTTGAAAATTGTTATCTACAAGCTGCAGTTCAGAGGTCAGGACCCAAATGCAGACACAGGGCAGAGACAGAAAATGTTCATTTCGGGAGGCAACCACAAGGAAGCTTACGAGATACAGGAAAACAATATCCACGGGGAAAAGCAGCCACAGAGTTCAAAATACAGGTCACATCTGGTAAATCCCAGAACTCAGTGCTAAAGCCAGTAATCGAAAAGAGTGAGCGGAGTCACAATCCAGGAAACAAGCAAATTCAACACAACGGATGAAGTTACTGGAAACATGGAGAACTCTGGGAGCACACAAAAAAGTCTGGATGATTAGCGACGGACTGATAAGGAAAATGATAAGCGAGCAGAGGATAACAAGACACAGGTGTGAAAAAAGATCGGTGAAAGCGGTCAGATGATCACATAAAAGAATGAGTGGGGGAAATCTATGAGGGGAATGTTGAATGACACACTGAATCGGGGATACACCAGCAAAGAGGTGGCGGTAAAATACAAGAAATACATAAACACAAAAGACTAAAGATGGGTAAACGATGGAAACCAAAACAGGATGGGTGAAAGAAGATGCACAACAATGAGAAGAATACAATAAATAATAAATCACAAACTAAAAACAAAACCATAACAAGATGCCTGAACTACATGAAGAACCATTGAGGAGATGGTTGAACTGTTAGGGGCGACTAAATTTATTCTAGAAAGAAATCTGATTAAATCTGAGTTTCCCATTCAGCATTCAGTTTAACATGTTCAAACAGACAGATAATTATGAGTGAGGAGATGCTCAGGACAATTCTCTAAATGCCCGGTGATGGGTGACCTCACATTTGGCTTGTAATTATTTTCCAGATAGCTTTTGATGGGATCGGGGGCCTCTGTGGAGACCAGAGCTGGTTGATGGGCAGACACCTCAGAAAAATGGAGAAATATATCATTCTATCAGCCATTTCCTCAGCAATTTAGTGGCATAATCCCCCCCAACACACACACATCTACACACACACGTGCAAACACCTACACACAGACAGACACAAAACACTTACACACACACATGCATGCACACACGCACAAAGATACACACACACACTCACACACACATGCACAGGCACATAGGAAAAGATGAGAAAACAATTGACTGGGTTATCAAGTCTAAATAGATGAACTGAGAAGAGGATTATCAAAAATAGTTATTATTCTAAATTATTTGACCTGAACTCCAAAATTGGGAAATTGGGTCGTGAAATGTGGTGTTATTGTTTAATAACATTCCTCACTATTTCTCTTCATACACTTATCAAAAGAAAGAATAAGTTGCACTAAATCAATTATGGCCATCAGTAAAACAGAAATTGATGCTTTAGTCTACAACAGCAGTAAAGTTAATACGATGTTATTTGTAGTAGCCCGGTCAAAGTATCAATCAAATGACCGAAAGAAACTTCATTCATTTGATAATTACATTTCAGTCGTTGGAAAAAAACACAAAAACAGCTGAGCAGGAGATTAAAGGGTTAAAACAAAACAATATGCAGACCCTCAGGCTCAAATTTCCCAGACAAAATAAAAGAGTGAAGACAAAAAAAAAAAGTACATGGGAATTAATATTGCATTTGGTCACAGAGGAGGCTTGAGATTGGGTTTAGGAGCAAAGTAGGTAAGAAACATTTGGCCCTGGTACTCATAACCCAAGGCTCATGATGACCTCATTTGCATAAAGACACACAAACAAACACAAACACACACAGTAACTGGCCATATGGCCAACTGGTTGTTGATCTGGTTATATTCCCCTGTTCCAGTGTTCAGCCCACTTCCTCCTTTGCATCACTCTTTCAAGTTTTAATGAGATAACTTTCGCCATTAACTCCACTTACATTTTTTATTAATTTTTTTCACTTTAAATGTAATCTCTGCAGTCGGGACACTCGTTCAATCGAACAAGTGAGACGCAATGAATGAGGAAAAGAGAGAGAGAGGGAGTTGGTGATCCCTGTCCGGTGCAATCCTCTGTGCTTTAATGAAGTCCAATCTGTGAACACAGTCTGGTGGCACAGCCTAAAGCCACCCTCGCCTGTCTGCGACACGAGAACTATTTGATAGAATAGCAAGCAGCTCCGCTGGTGGATGGACCGACAGAGTCGGATGCATTTGAAACCCTCCAACTGTATAGCCATGAAAGAGAGTCGACTTATTTTATATTCTTTTATCTGATCAAACACAGTCTTCGTTTAAAGGTGAGAACTCTCACGGAGTTGAACACAAAAGAAGACAGGTTGTTAATCACAATCTCAAGGCTCATAAGCTCTCTTTTTGAATGAGTTCATGTCTACTACAGTCATTTCTGTATCACCCAGCCATATGCATAAAACCGACTGAAACCAGTGAATGTCTCACTCTCTGCATATCTGCTGTCTCATCTGCACCCTATTAGTTGCTGCTGGAGCACATCATGCAAACCAGTAAGGGTGTAATGGTTCATTTGTAGCATTTATATATTACGTTATGCTGATTTGACTTCACTGCGCATATGAATGAAAAAAAATCAATCACTTAAGCCTTATCCGCAAGGGACTAATCGTACCTGTGACCCCATGTCTGAGTTCCAAGAGTGGTGCTCTTGCAGGGGATACGCGAGGTCTGTATTTTACATAAATTGACTGACATTATTCTCCTGCATATGATGTCAAGGCTCTGACTTACATCACGAGGCTGTGCTTTCCCCTGGGTCCTATCCCGACTGCTGCCGACCGCAGATACCCAAGCCTCCAAAGAAATAATAAGAAGAAGAATAATTATCATAAAACCCATTTCAAAAAAAAGTTACAAAGTGCTTTACGTAATCAGAAAACAAATAATAATATATCATAAATAACAAGAACCAATAGAGACGAACCGGGAAATGGGATCACTAAAAGGCTTTCATGAAAAGATGTGTTTTAAGAATTGCCTTAATGATACTGACTCCACAAGCCTCAGCTCCTCCGGCAGGGCATTCCGGAGCAAAGGGGCCGTGACTAAAAAAGAGAGGGACTCTGGAAAAGCCAGCACACCTCTGTCTGAACATCTGAGACTTTGTCGCGACTCAGAGCAGCTCAGTGAGGCAGCTGGAAGCTAATCCATGAGAAGGAACCAGCGAGACCTTGAAATCAATTCCAAAACTACCTGGTAACCATTGAGGAGAGGCTAAAACAGGATTGATATGGTCTTGTAATCTAATGTTTGTTTAAACCGGAGCTGCGGCATTCTGAACAAGCTGGAGACGTGAAAGTGCTCTTTGGCTTAACACTGAATACAAGTTTGCACAAACCCACCTCCTCAGGGGTCGCTATGGCAAACAGATTGCCCAGTTGTTGGTGTCCCATCAAACTCCCCTCTGTGAAAACTCTAAGTGGTGGATCATTTGCTCGTGCGTCCATTAAGAAAGCAGCTAACTCATTTTAATTGCAGGATACATCTTTCATCAACACTTCACAGCAACCTGGCTGTCATAACAGTGGTGTTTTAAAAAAAATGTAAAACACCAAAATGCGTATTCACAAAGGGCTAAAATGATCGTACGACCCCTGGGTTTGGTGAAATACGGTCGATAGTTTTTGGTGAAATTTCTACATTTCAAATTACAGGCATGGCATGATGGAAATGTTTAAAGGTCCAGTGTGTTGGATTTAGCCACATCTAGCAGTGAGGGGAGGGGAGGTTCCAGACTGCAAAAAAAATAACATATACATCAGCTCACCCCTACCTATGAAAGCATGTAGGAGAATCTAATGTGGCCTTCAAGTATCCAAAGGATGGCATGTGATGAAGTGGTTACTATGAAGTGGTCCGTTACTAGATACCTTTAGCTACATGCTAACAGTTATTATTATTATTAATAATAATAATAATTCCTACAGGGAAGTAGATATAAAGAGCTCATTCTAAGCTGATATAAACAATACAATTCTTAGTTAGGGTGATATTAACTAATAAAAACATCATGCTCAATATGATATTCCAATAGATCCCCTAAACTCCACAGTCTGACATTTATGTCGAGACTAAAAAACTCTGACTTTCAATACCACTCACCAAAATACTGAAACCTTTATTTTTTACAATTTTTAACCCAAATCACTTCAATTAAGTGTTTTTTTTAGAGCCCCCTAAGTAGTCCTTTCCGTTGCCAGGATTAATTTGACGCTTCCAAATACATGAAGCGATGAATGAGCCGGCATAGTAAAGATTTGTCGGATTTATGAAGAGATTTTTCAAGACGAATGTGCTCAGAAATTAAATGACATGAGATAATTACCTTGATCCTTTAAACCTTGTGTGTGGCTCAGCTCTTGTCAAATCCTTCAGAATTTAATCAAAAGAGACATTCAGTCTGCAAATTTATGTCTGAAAAGGCCCTTCGGCTGTGATATTTCTTTTTATATGTTTTACACATTGCATGCACGAGCAGCCATCAATATGTAAAGGCACCCAAAGGCCTCGACTGTTATGACTTACCGACGGTTTCTTGGTCCAACAAGACCAGAGATTTTTCTTCCTTACCGGGTTTTCGGGTCTTACGGTTGACCTTTCTCTCTGTCGACTCCAAAAGTATTTAATTATTCAATACTTTTTTGATCTGAACAATTTCCCAAGGACATGACCTCAGTTCTTTAGCTCCAGAGCAGTGAGGTGTTGGAGACTTCTGTCAGATCAGGTATTACTGATATATGGGTCCAGTGGAAAGATCAAACTTGACTTGGAACTCTCCTGAACTCTGATCAAACATGAATTATACAGGATTCCGATTTCAAATCCATCTCCGCCCTTGGAGCCTTTATGTGTGGAGTTGGCATGTTCTCCCTGTGTTTGTGTGATTTCTCTCCGGGTTCTAAGGCTTCCTCCCACAGTCCAAAAACATGCAATTGTCAATGCTGTAAGTGAATAGGTGATTGTAAATGAACATTATAAGTGATTGCACAAAGGATGATTGATTGAATCTCAGTAAGGTTGAAGTATGGGAACAAGTTTCTTAAAAAGAAAAGTTATTCCCTGTTGTTGTAATCACAATAAGACAAGCGTGACAGTTGCGTTTTGAACTGATTTACCTGAGATTGGCTGTGTGAAAGGAAGCTGAGTTACTTGTTTCACCAATTTGTTCAAGACTGAACGAGCTGAAATAAAACTGGGTAGAATTCCGTGAAATATGCCAATTTGTGTGGCTCTAAGAGGATAAAATCCTAAACGCTCGAGCGATTCTCTTAACCTTCCTGTTGCACAACCATGAAGTGGAAGTTAGAGAAGGAATTTGGAAAAAATGTTTAAGATAAAAGGAATTTCCCTTCTTTGTGTCCGCTGCTACACTGAAATTAGATTTTTGCCCCTGCCCACAATATCGTCACAATATCGAGATCGAGGTATTTGGTCACAAATAATGTAATGTTTAATTTTGTTTGTATCACCAACCATAATTCGCTGAATCCGGCAAAGCGTCCTCCTTTTTTGGTGTTATAAAAGTGGCCACCCTTGCGATCATCTGTTTGTATTTTATAAAAAAAAGAGACATACGGATGCAATGTGGATAAGACACTTTTACAGGATAAATTAATGGATGTTTGCCTATAACACAAACTCGAGATCCAACACAAGACTAAATATTTGCTGTTGATGGAGAATGTTCAATATTTGCTTTGAAGGGATTTGTTCAAACTGACGCACACAGGATGTTTACACCAAAGCAGCAATGTCTCTCTGTGCATAAAACGAACGTCGGCGGTCAAGATCAGAAGGCACTCACCAATACATACAGCAGAATTACGTTTGTGTAAACACACACACATATACACACGTACACACCATCTGGAGAAATACCCACAAGCGTCCATCCGAGCAGCATCAGGATCATGCATGGGTGATTTTTTAAGATTATCCTGAGGTACTTAAATACAGATTGAAGGTATCATATTTTTTCAATGTGAGCCTTTTTCTTTTCAGCAATGATCGACTGAAGTCGTCACATGTGTAACCATGTGTTGTGGAAAAACTCCCTCTTTAGTTATACCAAATAAGAATAATACTTTCTACACAAACTCAAACCTGCTTTTACTCTCTTACAACAGCTTTGCTCCAGTCACTATTATTGCACCAGATATGTATGAAAGAGGGATCTAAAAGCTCATGAGGTTTTTATAGAATGCCCTTTTACATTTATCATTGCAGAGTAAAAAAAGGTGCAATGATAGATGAAGTGATAGTAAAGAGAAAAAAGTTATAATGCCAGTGCAATTAAGGTATATCACTCCTCTCCTCTCTTCTGGCTTTAACTTTGCCAGCTTTATACAAATGCTGGGATGTTGGGAGTGTGAGATTCTCCAAATAAATGATTTGCTTGAATCTCCTCAACTGGCTCATGTTAACACAAAAGACAAGGAAAAGGTTTTCTGAGTTCCTCACTTTATCTCTGAGGCTGAGCCCAGTCACCCAATAAGGGACGCTCAATTCAGCCGCTTGTATCCATTACCTCATTCTTTCAGTCACCAACCAGAGCTCATGACCGGAGGTGAGGATTGGAGCGTCGATAACTCGTAAATTCAGAACCACGACGGACCAAAACATCACCTGCAATACCAATTACTATCTTGATGTCCATCCCACGGTCCATTGTCCCATCACTCGTTGACAAGACCCTGAGATAATTCTAAATTCTAAATAACTCCTTCGCTTGAGGCAGCAACTCAGACCCAACATGAAGAAAGCAATCAACAATTTCCTGGCATAGAACCAGATTCTGAGGTGCTGACTCATGAGCCGGACGTTTAACACTCAGCAGCAAACTGCTCCCGGCCACGAAGAAGATCATGGACTGATGAAGCCAAGAGAACTAATAAACAACAGAGTTGCTATTTTAAACTCCCCTACCCGGACTCTCGTCTCATCTCCTCCTCATCAGCAAAGGGAGAGGCACCTTATAGAAATGTATCATAAATAACATTTTGGGTGGACATTTTTTGACTAATAATGTTAAAAACTGCTTGAATAAATAAATAAAAGGCTTCAGTAATGAGAAGCATGCATAAAAACTCACACTTGAATTACAAAACTTCACAAAACACACACATTATCAAGTTTTGGCAATATCATCGAGCAATGCTAAAGAGACAAAAAGAGTCCCTATGCATAGTCAGAGTTCTGAAGCCATATTTACCAATCTGAAGATTTTGAACATGTTTTCCAATAATTAGTCTCTATATTATTATATACAGATCCAGAGTCATCTGTACGTAACATCCCCCAAAACATTGTACGGCTGCATGGATGCATATGTTCCTTCATTATGATGTGGAGATCTGAACAACCTCCTCTGAACAAGAGTCATCCTAAAATCATCTTTCAATGGGAAACTCAAAAATATATAATAGTACAAAATTCTATATATTAAAAGACATGTAATGGTTAATATGGTTGGTGAAGCTAGTTTTGATAGTTTTAAGGTGTTTTAAGCTCTGGAAAAGATAACCCTCACCAAAGCTCACCTTAATAATCATGTTGCCATTGAAAATAACAAAAAAAACTTTTTGGGGGAGGTTGGTAATGTAAAGAAAACCCACACAAAAACACAAAACCATTTATCATGTGTATATCTTTATAAAATTTGGTGAAGCTAGAATGTATATTTTGAAAGATTTGCAAAAAGTCTCTGATACAGATACAAACTGTCCACTATACTCCCTCTCATCATTTCATATGAGGGGGATAAAAAGACACCAGGACATGTTTTCAACTCACCATCCAAGTAAAACCATGAATTATTTATTGGTGTGTTTAAAGGGGATTCACATTGCTTAGAATAGGCTGTAAACGATGGACTGATACATGCTGGGAAGGAAGCAATGGCTCTTACAACACCTCCTTGATGGAAGACAAGCTATGAGTTGAAAATTTCTCCCCATTTTTCATATATGGTATGAGAGTGGACACTCTCCTGATAACAGATCAGTTTATAATGTTATTTTTCTCTGCTCTGAGAGACAGAACAGAGAAGATTCCCAGTAGAGACACTTGAGAAATTCCATTCTCCAGACCGTAGGCAGCATAGAGGTTTTGGGCATGCATGGGGCTAATACTGGCAAATCATTGTTGAGTGATAAAGGATTTAGAATTAAAACAATTTAAAAAATAATAATAATTGTATTTAATGCATTTAATAATACAATTTCATCGTATAGGAAATTAACAAATATGTGGCGCTACATTCAGCACGGTCGGCTAAGTGTTAAGTTCTGGCTGCACTTCTCCCACTCTTTCTTGTTTTTTCTGTGTTGTCTTCCCAGTGTTTGGGGTCTCCCAGTCGGTGTGTTAGCAGGATGTCCCTTTCCTCACCTGTCCCTGCCCACCATGGCATCTGCACACCTGAAGACTGCTGTATATTAACCCCTGTTTTTTTTTTTATTTGGTTAAATCTATAAAAAAAATTTTGAGCAGTTTTTGATTTCCAAATGACTTTTATGTCTGTGCATAAGTTTAGTTTCAATGTTTTGCCTACGCTGGTTGCCCCCTGCTTCGAGTTATCGTTTTCTGTTGCTTATACCATAGGGAGAAAAATAAAATGAAATAAATCGGAGCCTTAAATCACAGCTGTCTTCATTTTGAAAAAAAAAATTATTGATTACTTTCCGTCAAGAAAAATTCTGCAGGGTGCATTTAACCTGTGAAAGGTGTATCCCAGATCCTCCACCCCGATTATAAGACGCCAATTCACGTTGTTACCTTTGGAAATATTTAACCATAGCAAACCCTGAGGGAGGAAACTCCAAAGGAAGAGGGAGTTGGATGGAAGATGGATGCAGGTAAGTGAGGTAACGTTTACTGCATGTTATCATAAAAGTGAAAGTTAAGGCCGTTGCACGTAAATGGAAATGTTAGGCCACGGGAACCACCGTCAACCTCATAATAACTAACGACACCGTTAGCAGCGTTTAACTCGAGCAAATGCTGTTGCTGAAAGAGCGGCATGGTACATTCATAGCGGTGTCTTCCTCGTGTCAAACATAGCTATAAATAATGATGCAGCAGCTCTTAAATACACTTTAACAGAGACCAACACACTTAACCCTCTTTAGTCCGTGTTTATGTATTGCCATAATATTCATGGACGCAGCTCTAAAAATAACACCACAGTAAACACGACTTGTTTGTGAGGTTTCAGCCAATAACGGAAAAGCCAGCACATGACATTTAACATGCTTACGCAAGATTACACCGTACAACCCATTCTACGAAGAGAGTGGACGTGTGTGGGAGGGTTGTTCTCTCTTGATAACCCCTGAGAGTTTGCTGACACAAACCTCGGAGGGTGACGACCAAATGCTCTTGCTGCCGGCAAAGCTCTGTAGGTCAATGCCCTCCGAGGCCCATTCTCAGGCTTCCTCTACCCCATCATTCCTTCCCCTGCCTCCGGTTTTCACCGCGATACACCGACGGTAAGTTTCCCCCTCCGCCAATTGTCAAACAGCAGCCGAGTGACCACGACGTTACTCTGCCTCTTCTTACTGTAGTACTCCAAACCCCCAACATGAAGTGTAAACATGGGCCACAAGTAGCCTCTCACTGCGGACCCCTGTCCAGTGCGGTCGTATCTGTGCTGTTTCTCTGTGCAGGGTTGGGAAGTGACAGAGGCTGGGAACTGATGAGGGGCGACACAGCATCCCCCCAGGGCTCAGGGTGTAACTTTATCTTTGCCTGAGGCAAAACGGCTCAGCTGAGAGGATGCACTCGAACAGCCAAATGAAATAAATCACTGGATATTGGCTCTGGCTCTGCGGACCTGGCCGAGGCTGAGCCAAGCCCGCCTGTCTGGAAAGGTCAGTGGTGTAAATGCTGTGGCCAGGGGTGGGTGGGGCTAACACGTTTCTGAGCTCTGCACCACTTGTCCTCCTACAGCTCTGAAGACCTAGGGGTCAAAAGGCCAGTGGTGCATCACAGTTAACTAGAACTACATGATGTCTATATCTGCTTGAGTGTGGGGGGAACACGTGAATGAACGTGTGTGCGTCTGCAACGCGTTTCCAGCAGCCTGTGTGTAAACGTTTGTGACAGGCACCGGAGCTCGTTCTCAGAAACATGACCCCCTTGAAATATTTCGTTTATTTAATTGTAATTAGAATTCACACGAGAGAGGAAAATGTGGTAAAAGAGAATAAAAAAGTACAGCAGATCAGCCCCTCAGGGACCCAGTGAAGAAAAGGCTAAAGGTTCATCTTAGTTCAGTCTGCAGGAAGAAAGGACAAATCCACAGTAAAATCGGATCAATTGGCTTCGCCTGAATTCTTTCACAAACACGTTCTTTTCTCAGAGGATCGAAACTTTCTTCAAACCTAACACAAAATCAAGAATTATACTGAAGTTTAAGTCATCCTGAAAGCCAATTTAAGAATTCTTTACACTCAGTAATGGCTGAAGGCAAACGGGCAGAGTGTTTTCATAACCTGACAAGTCAGGCATTGAATTATCTTGACTGGAGTTAGCCATAAAATCTGCGGTCAGAACCACAATTTGACACTTCAGAGTGTGAAGAGTGCGGGTGCGAATGAAAATAATCAACTTTTTTCCTTCCTCACTGCCCTCCTTGTTTCCTTCCTTGATTCCTTTACCGATCTGAGGCTGATGCAGGAGCATGTTATGATGTGGGTAAAATAGACGACAATGTGACACACATTAGCTAGTCGTGTCAAGGAGGCTAGGAGGAGAGGAGGATGAAAGGGTGCAAGTAAAAATTAAAACAGAGGAGGAGAAGAGGATGACATGTGACCTAGCCACTATCTCGTTTGCATCTCAATCATGCTGCAACATGAATGTAAAAGCGGAGCTATTGATGGACAACCAGGACGAAACGAGAGACGGAGAGAGAGAGGGATGTCTCTGGGGTAATGATGGGGCAGTAGAGAAGGAAAATTATTGCATATGCATTTTTTTTAAATCTCAAGGGAGAGGGGGAAAGAGAAACCTCCTGATTGCTTTAGCAAACCCATGTAAATGTGAATGATGATGCTATTTACTCGCAGGGCTGACTCAGAACCGGCACATGCAAATAAACATCCATCTATTGCTTGCTTAGTTCATAAATTCTCTTGAGGAGGAAGATGCAATGCATTTTACACTGATTAAAGCAATGGATCTAAATAGACTGCTTCAGGTATCAACTATTGTTATTGCTATTATAAACTTAAGGCTCCCTTTCGTTTTATGGTGTACCAAACAGGCCCAGTTCAGATCTTCCTAATACGAAAAAAGGAGCCTTATGCTGGTGAGTAGCTGTGGTAGATTAATTAAATTTAGTGCCTTGCTCTGAGGCATCTCAGCGGTGGTTGATTAGCTAATGGAGTGTGTTCTCGCTTCACCAGCCAGGAGTTTCTCAGACATAATAAATATCTCACCAGTGACTACAATGGTTATTATCCTCACATCTTGGCAACCACTGCCTCATTATTTTTCTTTCAGCATGAAACTCCTCATTGAATCCACCAGTCGTATCCTCGGGGAGCACTTTCTAGCCAAGCTCTCAAGTTAAATATCAATGACTAACTGTCAAAATGCATAAAGCGGGATGAAACTCAACCAACCCCTGTGATAAATTTACTGCTGTGAGCTGAAAATTGGGGACCTTATTGGAGAGTTATCATTAGAATTCACCTTTTACCGATGCCTCCATCCCTGCATGACCTGGCATCCCATCTTATAGTGAGACTCATGTTTCTCTTTTTTGAAAGAATACTGAATGAATGAATAAAAGCGAGAGCGGAGTACCAGTAAATATTCTCCAAAATGAGATTGGATTTTACCCTCCCGTCCTTCATACTTCCTTCTTAATTAACATTAAATTCTTCTGCCTTTCTTCCCGTTCCTATCTCACGGCCTCAGCTCCGTCTGGACTGTTGGACACAAAAGGACACAATGAAAAGTCCAGAATGTCCGCACCAGTGCGCCCGAAGATCATATCTGGCAGCACCACAAAGGAAAGCACCAGCACCAGGCAGCCGCTGTCGTAGCGCCGCAGCCCAACGCAATTATCAGTCAGTGGTGATAATGAAGCTCATAGGGAGGTATAATGACTTTTAGATTGGCACCTCATCATCATCCCAGTCAGGGAACAGGCAAGCCAACGGCATTAGCATAAAGCACCATATATATATATAGTCAACTTACATCCTGCTATGAAAGTATTGTTTTTTTTTCCTTTCTCTTTTGTTTTTTCAATCTTAATTTTAGATTTTAGATTTTGACGCTGTTGCCTTGCCTTACATACAGCCCAGACTATTACACGCAACTCATACGTAATCTCTGCCTCTCTAATCCACACAATTGCATATAATGATAGAATCATCCGATTCAATGCATGGGCTAAATGCCGAAAATAATTGCGATGCTAACGAGATGCTGCGGCAGACAAACATGGCCTCGGGGCAATGTATAGAATTAACAAACTGTTACAACGGCATTATTGTTTGGCTTTTGTTCATTATTTGGTCATTTGAAATAGTTTATTGAATGTAATTTGGGAAAACTGAAGAAGCTATTAGTAGATGGGAAAATAATTCTTAGTCTTTTTTTTTTTTTGTCCTGTCTCTCCTTCTAATTTCACCATGTGACAGAAACTGTGCAGACAGACTGTTTGTAAGCAAAAACAAATAATGTTTTCATAACCATAATCTGATCAGAACGGAAAAATACACAGAGAACGGGTCTGCAAGCTGTCCAAAGAATAAAGAGAATGAAGAAAGAAAGAAGGAAGAAAGGTGAAATGTGGCATATACGTTCTTCGGCCATAACATTATAACCTTTAAATTTTGTAAGTTGTGAAGTAAGACTTTATTCATCCACTATCATGGAAAATAGATGGAACGGAGAAGCACAAGATCCTACTGAAGGAGAGCCCTACCACTAGAGAATACTGTTTCCACGAGGGGTCCTTGGTCTCCAACATGTTTAGGTAATCCTTGAAGGTTGAATCCCGAGCAACTGGACTCCTTTTTTATTTTTTAAATTTTTTTTCAAAGTCCAATTGTTTCAGATTCAACCTTCAGGGATCATCATGGCCTGGATGAACGAGAATACACACAAACAATAACAAGTCAAGCTTATCCTGTAGAACATTGCCCCGAGCATCACGCTGCTTCCCTTAACTTGCTTTCTTCCCATAATACATCCTGGTACCATTTTTTTCCCTAGTTAAGTTCCCGTTCCCTAGGCAACCACATGATAAAAAGAAAAAGTGATTTGTCAGACCAGGCCACTGTCCTTCCTTTGCTCTTTGGTCCATTTCTGATGCTGATGTGCCCGTTGTAGGTGCTCTCAGTAGTAGACAGGAATCACTCGGACCACTCTGTGCATATGTGTGTATATGTGCATTGATGTGGCACATATACAGCTGTGATGTGCTGTCTTGTCACATACCATCCTATCAGAACCAGCATGAACTTCTTTTTTACCAATTTCATGCCACAGTAACTCTTCTGAGGGACTTGTACGTTTACATACATAATTGTAGTTTAATATGTAAGGAGACATAAACCAAACTGTTGGGTTTCTGCATTCCTTTCTATAAAAGAGGAAAAGGTTGAAAAGATGCCAGTTTCTCTAACAAATCCCAAAGTAGCCAAAAATAAAAGGGAAGCAAGAGTTGTTTTCTTCAATACCTGGTTGAGGATATTACAGACATATACAACCCAACATGCATCACCTCCTCCCGTATCACCTCCCTATCACCACTGCATCATATCAGTAGTCTTGAGGGGCCAAACACTGTTAAAATATAACATGTAATATTTGCATCAAGCTAAAAAAAAACCTGACCCTGAAATGGTCTTCACAACGCCTCCCCCTCCTGCTCTCTGCCCTCCCTCATCTGGGAAATGAAAAGCATACTATTACACATTCACATACGGTCTTGGTTATTTACGTCGCCTCCAGTCGACCCCTAACACGAGAGTGGCTAGAGTGAGAGTTTCAGCTGCATGGCCCTGTCCATACAGAGTCGGTTGCTGTTCCCTCGGCCAGTTTGTAATTACAACGGATTATCTGTTCCCTGGATGGCTGATGATCCAAGCCTACTGGCTTGAGGTGCAGAGCATCATGCAACCCTGGGGAAAGTTGGGTTGCTGGGCAAGAGTGTTTATGCATGTGCAGCTGTTTGTGCACATGCATAAACACTTTAGAGTTGGATTTTGTCACAGGCTTTACTGATTTGCTGGTTGTTTATAATGTTTAATTACTATTCGTATTATCGTAGTAGTAGTTGTAGTAGTAGTTGTTTTGGTTGAAGTGGTACATGCTGTCATATCCTTAGGCTCTTTCTATGTCCACACTGTCAAAAAAAGAAAATGATGCAAGATCCACAATCATCCTGTGGAATGTTTTATTTTAATAGCCAATGTATTTACTGATATATATATGTATACACATATATTTCAAGTTTTCAAATTATTGGTTTGTAAATCACAGTCATAAAGTCACAAATGTGTAATATCACAGTATTTGTAATAAATTACAGTTATAAAATCTCAAATGTGAAACATTACAGTAATTATATTTTGCAGTTTAATATATAACAGTCATAATGTCAAAATTGTGACATTTCAAAGTATGATACTTTTTTGTACTGTAATTAATACTGTAATTTGTCTTACAAAAAAACCTTTAACTTTACCTGTTTTTTTTTCTTAGCTGTTTAAATAGAAAATGTACGTGTAGTGGATAGCAATGCTGCCACATGGAAAGATGGTTCCGGGTTCAAATCCACCTCCGGCCTATAGGGGCTTTTCTGTGTGCGGGTGTGAATGGTTGTCCGTGATGAACTGTCAGCTTGTACATTGCCTCTCGTTCAATTTAGGCTGGTGTAGGCACTATGCCACCCACCCCAACCCTTAACGGGACAAGTGGTTACAGAAAATGAATTAATTAATTATTGCAAATTAGAATTATTAAGACTTCCAAACAAATTTCTGTTTCTACTCAATATGACATGAGTACAAACCAAGACACAGCCTGTGAATGATTGTAGTCATAGTGAAGGGCTTTCTCTGCAGTTGCTTAGAAACAAAAAATATAAATCTGTTCAAAATTGGTCAGTCAACCTCACAAGGCCGTACCTCCACACTTAGCGCTGTGCTAACACTTCCTTTATGATAAACAATTTCCACACCATCCACAATCATTTTCTCTCTGTCCATGACAGGAACAAATTAAAGGTACCAATACTGAATCTCACCTCTGACTACCAGTCACAGGAGAGCTTGACAGGAAAATGAATGAATCAGTTTTCTCACACCAAGATTGTTTCCCTCTAGTTTGATCAGTTCCATATTAACCCTTAAATGTCAACCGTTTGGTTAAGCACATTTTGATCCACTATTTCTGGAGAAAAAAACACCGTGCCACTTTACTGGATATAATAACCCAGTGGCAGCATGAATATACTTAAGAACAAGGGGCCAAGGATAGAGCCCTGGGGGACACCGCAAGCCAAAGGGGCTGTAAAATTTTACTTGATTCAACCAAAGAAGTCGAATAAGGGTTAAATAATTTTCTTAAAGCATGCTTTACCAAGAAATTGAGCTAATCTAACTGAAATTGACTATATTCCATGAAACAAAAATTGCATGATGAAATAATTTTATATGTCGGTTTTTTTTTTGACTGTAACAAACATTGACCAAACTATTTGAAATTTTATGGTAAATTTAGAGTGTCTGAGATTTTTACTCACTAGGATATTAAATTAATAAATGCCCCAAAGAAATAGAATATGCCCATTTTTTCACATTGAAGACATTAAAGGGTTAATTATGTTGTGGAAGTTGTGTTTTTCATGTGTACCATCGTCTCTGACACATGCTTTACGTCTGGACACAAGTCATGACATGTGGCCTCTGCTTTTCTGCTGTGGATGAAACGCTTCAATATACCTTCAAGAGCAAAAAGCTGGAGAGTGGGGAAAGGTTTAACTTAACAGTGTAGTTAATGAGTCATTTCCAAGACTCAGCGCTAGTGCTTTAAAGTCTCATCTGGTCAGGAGCCAAAATATTTGAGCAGAAAGGTATCTGCCTTTAGCAATTAGACTTTTAGTTGGCACACAAACGCTGGAAAACGACTCAATAAAGTGTGCATATTATCTGCAACCAAATAGGGAAATTCAATCACGTTTTCCTGTGCTCTGTGACAGACCCATTCATTTTGCCCACTTAGGTAGCTTTCATTGTCCCACAACACCGGTTATTGCTCACACAGCAATGATTAAAAAATTCCCAGTAGCTCCCTCTTATAGCCGAATCAATGGTATATGCCAAATCTGTACCTCAGAGAACCAGCGAAAAACTATTTGCATGAACTAACACATTCAGAGAGGCCAACACGTTACGTTTTAATATCCTAAACTGCATAATGTTGATATTGAGCCTATCTGCATGACATTTCTTTTGAAAACATAGTTTATGTTTTATCGTTGGGTAACACAAAGCTGGAAGTGACCAACGTGTGCAATCTTAGTCTCAAATGTCAGGATCAGATAACGACCACCCCCACCACCGAGACGTGGGCCGTCTGGCATTAAAGAAGCGACTGGTGTGACACATTTGATCCTGTGCATCACCTATGGGACGCTTCACAACAGAACGACAGAAGGTGCATGTTAGAATTCATGTTCTGCCTTTTGATTTAAACGGGAATAAATGTGCTGGTTTATACTTAATACTTCTTAAATCACAGCTCACTCCACAAAAAAATCTAAATAATCTCAAATGTTTTAGTAAATAAAATAATTAAGGCTTTTAGACCGCAGGGGATAGTCCGCGGTTTTATTTGCCAACCGTTGGATTGGTTGACAACCACTCTATCTCTGAACTACAGATACTCCCCCTCACAAAATATTTGGATTATAAAATAGATCTTAAAACTGAAGTTGCTCTAAAACATGGAAATTTGGGAGTATTACCGTAGCAATATTTAAATGTCAAAGTACTTCTCTGGGAGAGAGTGAGGTGGAGGGAAAGAGAGCGCTAGACTAACAAACAGCGGATGCAATGCGGGGACAACGTGTACCGCGGGGGTCCACATTATGTCCCTTGCATGAAACGAAATCCTTCATAACACTCCTTTTTTTGTTGATAATGATAATGTAGTCTAGTCTCCCCTCTCGCTGCCTCTTTTTCTCAGACCACAACTTTCAGGAAAAAAATGTTACCAGAGGAAATAATGTAGGTCGGACAGGGGACCGGGGAGGCATGTGGTTTGCTTTCCTCCTCTGATAATCTTATTATAGGCATAGGCATTACAGGCTTAGCGATTTCCTTAATGAGAAACAAACCAACAGTCTGAATAAAGAAATGGAGAGAACTACGCTTTAGGGTTGGAATTTCTCATGGCGTATCTCATCAGTGTGAAGAGGAGAGAGTCAGCTTCATGGCGTGGCCACACCCGTGCACACAGACATTATCAGGCATTCTTAACTTCAGCTGCTGTTTTTTTTTCCAGTCTATGACACACAAGCACTCACGCAGAAATGGAGCAGCCGTCGGGAGCAAACTGGAGGTTAGTATCTTCCTGAAGGACGCTTCACCATGTAGCGTAAAGGGACGAGGACTGAAACGCAGACCATCCAATAGAGCCGTTTATTCTTATTTCTCCCGTTTATTTACCTCTTACCTAGTCAGAAGTACATCTCAAATTGTTGTTTGGTTGATTCTGGCTCATGGACCCTTCGATTGCTCCTCCTTGATATTTAAAAACTTAGTTGAATCCCGACCACAAAAACATCTTCAAAATAAACATCTCCAGGGCAAATGCACATTGGGGAAGGTTTGCTTGGAATAGCGAATCCTCATTTTTGACCTCTGCCCTCCTTTGACAGATTAACTACATCTCTTTTTCTGTCATCCACTCCCATCCTCTCTCCTCAGCTTCTTCCAGTTCATTTTTCAACTACTCCCAACAGTATTCCTGCTTGCGCTCTGGTTTTGCTCCCCGGTGTCCTGTCGTTTCCTTCTACAGGGAAGTATCACGTCTCTCATCAAGTCATTGTTTATCCCATTTCATTATAGTCTTTGAAATCACATCATAAACGACCTGAAGAGTCAATTCTCTTCAAATAAAAAATATTTGTGTGGGTGTAGACAGATGAGGTTCAGTCAGTAGCACACTGGGCAGAAGCACCCACTGCACACAGAATGCACAGGTTAAACTAGCCACCCAGTGTGGACTTATAATTATTCATTCATATGTGTATGAAATGCCAAACGCTTATTTTCCCTGCATTTGAAGCAAATGGAATTCACGTTGGAGGTATGACCGTCTTTAACAATGACTTAAGTAGAAAATCAAGAACTGACTCCAGCCATGTTTTAAACCTATCTATGACATAGAAGACTAGTTCTTAACGTATGTATCATATTTCATATGCACCAAATGTGGACTAAATCTAAAAAACTGTTGCAAAATTATGGCCCGAAAAGGGCTGGAAATGAAGCTCCTCATAGTTCAGGATAAATACACCAGATCCAACCCAAAGTCAATTAGGTTCTTCCTCGCAGGAAGGTCTTTGTTGGTATACAATTGTGAATTGACCCATGAAATCCTATTTGAGTTATCACGTCTTTACGAAGGGTCTGCGGCTGACGCTTCCAATATATCCCCAACTTTTCGAGGAATTTTTTATCATTTGATTTCTAATGCTGTGCAAAATAAGTTAGGCTGGTACTGGGGATGTCCAGTATACTAAAGCTAGAAGATAAGATAAGAAAAGACAGGACAACACTTTATTAATCAGAGCTTCAAATATTGAACACTGAGGTGACAACTGTGATTAAGATTTTAATAGCAACCCTGCTTACAGTCACAGGAGTTATTATCCTTTCAAAAACATGTTTATTTACTTAAATACGTACTAAGCTGTACACCAGTCAGCCATAACATTATAACTGCTGATAGGGGAAGTCAGAATAAAATTGATTATCTCATTACAATGGCGCCTTTCCAGTTGGGGTGATATGTTAGGTAGTAAGTGAACAGTCTTTCATTCTTTTTCCCTTTCTGCTTATTGTGATATGAGTTGCGGAGGGCTGGAGCCATGTCAGAACCAGGGACTAAGTTATGATGGCAAAATTAGTTTCCCAAAGCATCTTCAGCACCGTGGTCTATTTGGGTTATCCTGTTTTTCACCAAAAGTGTCTCTAAGGTGGACCAGTGACAAAGTTATGAGCTTCAAGACTCAATGATGCACTTGGGGAATGAAGGCTAGCCCATGTTGTTCGCTCCACGGAAGAGCTACTATAGCACAAATAGTCATAAAAGCGAATGCTGGTTCTGATAGAAAGGTCTCAGAACTCACAGTGCATCAGAGAGCTGCGTTAGCGGGACAGGGTTCTGGTTTGGTTTTAATGTTATAGCAGATCTGTGTGTGTTCTCGTGATACAATATTTATTGGGCTTTAGTATCCTGAAAATGTACTGTGTTGCCAAGTAGCATTGTAAAATGGGTTTAATAATTTGAGGTAAAACAAAGAACATAATTTGAGTTTCTCAAGTGTCAATTGAGATTAGAGCCCATAATCTGGCGGGTTGAACTTCTGCACCACAAGGTGAGAAAAACATGCATTGAAAGTTCTCAAACTCATACACTTATACTTTTTTATTTTAAACAAAGCCATGTTAAATATCCCTGCTCCGGACGGAAAGGTAGGTCATCAAATTATCCCAAAGAATTGAGCATATTCAAATATACACTGATGTCGTTACAGCTGGATTGGATGTTTTTGCATCACTTCAAAAGAGTGGAATAGGTATAACATAAAATTTTGAAACAAACCTCCGTTTGAACCCATACTGGAGGCAAAACTATGCCCTTTAAATGGTCGGAGAGTGACGACATCCTGTCGGCACAGATTACATTCTTGCGAATGATAAAACATTTTCGTCATCTTAAATCAATCAGCTAGTCCCAATCTCTTATTTCTTCATCTTCCTCTCTACTTATAGGCACACCACTATTTCACTGCTGATAATAGGTTGTGTGCTCCATCTCAGTCAAGGGCACTTCAATAGTGGATACTATAGAAGCAGTGCTTGTTTGATATTCATTTCCAATACCCACATTTTTCTCAGATGGCCGATGACTCCATCTCCGGTTTTCTAATCTTCAATCTATTGCCCACAACTTACACCTCTCAATTAATTTTCCGCATAAACAGAACAGCCAACAGGAAGCAGGTAGTGACATTTATATATTCTGCAGCAATGTTGGTGAAATTACAAGTGCCTCTCGGTATTTCCCTCGGCCAGTGATGGATGTTGAGACGATGACTCACCCAGCCTGCTGGATTGATGGGTGCCCATGAATGATACATGTGTTTGAAATATGTCACCATGGATTTCATTATGGCTGATGAATCATTCATTGCTTCCACCGGTGTTTCCTAATGTCTTAAGCCCATACGTGTGCGGCGACCACAAGCACGTACAGAGCTCATATGTGGGTTTAGAAGTTAATTTATTTGACCAATCAGATGTACAATGAAAATAGACACTAATACTGTTTGCAGCGAAGGCTGCTTCCTACTTCTTTACTTTAAGCAAGAGAAACACAATCTGCACATATCATGCCCGATGCAATATTGATGTGAGCGAACAGATGGTGGGGATAATGTCAGGAACAAGACCTGGAAATGGATCACGACAGGTTGATGATAATGTGGGATTTCCAAGTGCTGCCAGTTGCCTTGTTTGCAACTGTTCCACAGTCCCCTCAAGACTGCCTGCCTTTTTACACAGAGTTTATTAAGAGCCCGTTTAGGGCGCAAAAATATGTATATTGTATCGTTTATTTTAAAATAGGCCTACGTTGTCACCACCAACAGCAAGGGCATATCCCAAAAAAGCTCCCAATCACCTGAATTTTTAAATGTGACTCTTCGGGGATATAAAAAATTACCTTAACGGATAAGCAGATCCAAATGAACCAAAAGGCAGGAAATGTTTTTAATGTGAGTTTGAATAGTAAGACCTGGTTGTGGCTGCTCTTCTTACTCCTGCTGAATGTTTGAGGTCTTATCGATTTCTCAAAAATCAGGTGCAGACTCAAGGTTAGAGGTCACTGACCTGTGGCACTTTTCAAAGCTTTGGGAATGCACAAATGCAATCATGCAAATGAATACACACATATTATACATGCACACGCTTACTTCAAGACCTACTCAAGCACACACACTCCAGGTGGGTGGGTTTGTATTATGCACTAAGAGGGGATGTGCTTTAAGGCAGTGGCAAAGGTTCTTGGGTCTTCTTTAGCATCGAACAAGTAAATTAACAGACAGTTCATCATTGTTAAAACCTTACCTTAAAGGAGAATTCCCAAATATGAAACGGCAGACGCTTAAGCCTTCCAGTTGCTCCTTGAACTCCGAGTCAGCAACACATACATTGAAACAGAGTTATAAAAGTGTATGTAGGAGCAAAACCTAATATATGATGTATGATTGTTTCAGCAAACAAAAAACACCAATCAAACAGTTTGATAACTTTCTTTTCCTTATTTACATGTTATTAAATCAACATCCAAAGTGTTATTTCTAAGACTACGTTAAAGCTGCAGGGAAAATATGGCCGAGGTGTGTGTTTTTTTTTGCTCAAATATGACTTTTTTCATGGCAGTGTGAACATCACAAACCACATGCAATTAGATCTTTTTCCCATTCTGATTTGGATCACTTCCATTTGTGGTCCTAAATCAGACCCAAGTTCGATTTTTCCGGACCAGTCAGAACCATCAGATCTGCATTCATCCGATTTTGAATGAACACATCTTCCATCAACATTTGTCACAAAGCTGTGGCGGCGTGAATCTCTGTTGAGTAATTTTTTCAGTTCTTTCATTTTTTCCATCCTCTGCTGCATAACGCATTATAAACGAAAGCGTTCAGAGTACCTTGAGCGGCTTCCATTTTACTTCCTTGATGACACCACACTGCCTGGGAACTCTAGTTTTTTATGTTCCATTTTTGGGGCGTGAACTCTTTATACTGGAGCCTGATAAAAGCCACACATTAAAAGTAATGTGGACAGCTACACAAAAATATCCAACCATTGTATCCAGCCTCCAGTCACATGAGCATAATCTGCAGGATGAGGTCATGCAGGACGGTGTGTTAAGTGGCAGCTTTTTATTGCTTTGACATATCAAGTTATGCCCTGCTCGCCAACTACACTGGGCTTTGAACCAGAAAACCAAGGCTGCCTACGTTTTTTGTCTGAAGGAGACCCATACACAAAACAAGCGTGAATATCAAATAAATGAAAAAAAGGAGACTCTCTCCCGTAGCACCAACCTCTCAGTTCTTATGGCCTTGCTTGACAGAGTGATTATTGTAACAGTGGCTCTGTGCAGTGGCTTGCAGAAAATGGAAGCTGCTGTGCCACTGGAGTGAAGGCTATGTGTTGATAATACGGGCAGATCTGTAGACAGAACCTCGGGTCGTTACTGTCGTGGAAATGTTATCTAAAAAATTGTAGTGTTTGATGAGAACTTTATTCCCAGAGAGAGCACCTGCCTCTGTATGAACAGAATATAAGGAAATTTAAAACCTAGTTAATAAACCATTTATTACACAAATCCATTTACTGCACATTACTGTGTGTTCAAAGTTAAAAAAAAGTTTTAAAAAATTAATAGTCTTTTAATAATCCATTATTTATAAGGAAACCTACTGGCGTTGATCTGGGTAACACTTAGAGGTGAGTGTGGCGAACAAAATGATAATATGTTAGTTGTTCCTCATGCACTGTTTAGGAATGGTCTGTTTGATCTCAGCCTCTTTTTGATCTTAGCCTCATCATACACATAAAGTAGATATTTAAGCAAGACTTAAGTCCAAATATTTCAAAATATCTCTCATATTAAGAATGAATTGACGCCAGAGGAGGAGCTTATGTTTTTACGCCAGGGGAGGAGCTTATGTTTTGACGCCAGGGGAGGAGCTTATGTTTCACCGCATTTATTTTTCTCTCCGTCTGACCGTGAACAAAACTAATAGAAAGATTTACATGAAATTTTGCTAAAGAGTAGTTTTCAGCACATCCTACAGATGATTCCATTTTACTGACTTTATGTGTTCCGCAGCATTTAAAAATAATAAAATACTCCAAATTGTAAAAGTGACCATTATTGTTATTATTGGTAGTAGTGTCCGTTATTGTAGATACGCAATTGTGTTCGATTCCTTTGATTTTCATTTGGGGGCGAGCTGGGAGGCAATGTGCTTTTTTTCCAATGATGATCTACCATTGGGGGGTATTTATTCACGTCCAAAGAGAAAAGTTGATGCTTGCCTTATAAACAACCCCATTTTTTCAACAGTTGTGAAAAAAACAAAACACTCATCTAAAGGTCTGTAATTAAGCCAAGAGGAACACTGAGTTTGTTCCAGCAGCTTGAGTCTGTTTCCAGATCCTGTCTGTGCTGTTCAGGTGAAGTATGGTGCTATCATAACTGCACTACATTCTTCCTCCCTCATTTCATAAATAATCATCTCGGTACTTATCGGCCCAGCTGTTTGCTCCTTAAGTAAGCAGGAACATAAACCCAGTGACAGAATAAAGGTGCAGTGGCAGTATTTTAGTTTGGTCCACTCTACAGCCACCCCCCATCTACTGATTTGTAACCGAGCACAGGCCCATCCATTCTGACTGACAGTCTGGCATTTGGACAAAATTACTTCCCCATATTAAAGGAGAAATGCTGCAGCGGTCACTGTTGCAGCATTACATGGACATACTTAAAACTAATGCCGCAGGAGTAGAACGCCTGGCCCAGTTTAGGAACACCTAAACAAACGGGGAACTTTTTTGAAAGCTTTGTAGCCTGAAGAGATAAACAGACCACACACTTTGCTTCTGGGATAATTTGTGGGTCAGCATCTTAGCGTGCTGCAGAATCTGGATATTTAATTTGATGCTTTTACAGAGTGTGAACTGCTCATGTTAATGTGCACCTCCCAAAAAACACACACTCATACACACACACACACTAAATACTGAATAGAGCCATAAATTTGATGGACTGCATGAATATGCTGCCTGCACCTTCTTGAGTTCGGCACACAATGAACCTGCAGGGTGTGAACTGTACACTCAGCAATCTTTAAGGGATTTCTGATGCCTTCCTTTACCAACGTCTGGGGAAAAACATCCATCGTAAGGAAATAGGGAGATAAAGACACTCCAACCGGGGGAAACATTAAAAGACAATGACCGTCAGTCTTTTTTTGCAAAGTGGGAGAATGTCTGGATGGATGTAAAAAAATCACTATTTAAGAAGAAAAGAAAATATATTCTATAATTGCAACACTGGAACCATAAAAATATAACAACATATTTTAATCAGGGTCCAAAAGTTGTTCTCTTTCATAGAAATATTAGGATTTGTCAACAAAAAAATAAATAAAAATGAAAAAGAGTCCCCTGTTAATGTTAAATTATTTTATAATAACATATATTAGATTTGTATTACTCATGCATCAGAGGATCAAAGGATTTCATTCCTTTGTTTGTTTTTGTTTTTTTTAGAGGGGTCTAACTTATAATGATTTTTTTTCCATCAATTGATGAACTGAATGGTTAGTAGGAAATAAAAAAAAGAATGAATAATAATAATAAGAAAAATAATAATAAAATGGTTATGGTGTTTCTACTTCAAACAAATCAAATTAAATAAATCATTAATTAAAAAATCTGAATGATGAAACACCTCAAAAGTAAAAGCAACAAATGCTCATAATTATAAAGCTGCTTGGTTCATTCCACCTGCTGCCCGATGCTATTCGTTATTAATCAACTCACAGCCGAGGCTGAGAAATAATGGGATCCAGAGGAAGATGCTGAATATGGAAACTCTTCTGGAGGACATGTAAAGTTAAAGTGGAGGTTCTCCTGTGTGCCAGCTGGTGACCTCTCTCCATCTACTGGTCACTGATGCACCGAGCTGATCTTTCTTTCACTTATTTCAGCCACCCTCTGGTCCTAAACATGTTGTTACACCAGAAGGTCCACCATTCCCAAGTTCAACACTCAAGGGAAGCATTCATGTGAAATGTACCTTTTTATAATTCCTGACAATATTAGTTAAAGGTGCAGTGTGTGAAATTGACTGAAATCCAGCCATCAAGATTGCGACTTGTATTTCAAAACGACGTCATTGAGGAGCCAGTAAAGTGATGAGGTTCCTTTACACAGATTTATTTAGATTGTTTTAAGTTACTCATCCTGTATAACTATAAGCCAAAGCTTGTATGTACGATAATACATTTGATTGTTTGTACTGTATTGTATTTGCTTTCTCCCAATTGGAGAATCGGAAGGTAGCCCGTTCGAGTCCCAGCAGGTCCATATGTCAAGGTTCTTTGAGCAACACCCTGAACCCAATTTTCTCTCTGGACGCTCCAAAGGGGCTGCCCACTGCCCCCTCAGGGACAGGTCAAATTTACAGAAAGAATTTCTCTCTGGATGTATGAAATATCTATTATTATTATTCATGGTCTTCTCTGCTGGCTTTAAAAGACAAAGTCTTTTCTTCAGCGTTTTTATGCCACTTCAAGCTATCTATCATTTTTCCTCACTGATAAGGACAAAGAAGGTTCAGCCAAATCCTGGTGCCAAAAGAACATTGCGATGAACAGTGGAGTAGAATTTGAGGCAGAAGGGATACTCTAAACTCTTTCTTTCTATCATTAGTTCATTCCTGAGGAGTACCGAGCAGAAGAAATGAGCTGACAGAAGTAACAGCGGACAAACACACATCTTCATGTCCCTTTAAATGATTTGTTGCAAAACTGCTTTTGTTGAATTTCAAGATAATTTCTGAGTTGTGTCTGTTGTGAAAGTTATCTTTGCCCTTAGCCAGAGGCTGATGACTGACACAACAATATTTTTAATGCTCCTTCTTCACAAGGTTGTAGCTCTGAAGCCTTAGATGAAAATGCAGAAAACAAATGCAGAAAACAATGGATGAGTCGCTGCCTTCAGGCTAAGGTTTGTCAAACATGATACGAAGGACACACCGGCTTCAGCGATAGGAAAGAAATCCAGTGTCTGACTGTTGGACTGACTGCTTAACAAGCTGACGGTCAGGGTGTCTTGCTGTCTGACTGACTGACTTTTTGACTGTTTGACTAACTGACTGACTGACTGACTGACCACCTGACCACCTAACAATCTGAGTGACTGACTCAATGACTGACTGACCGAGTGTCTTACTGTCTTAATGACTGCCTAACTGCCTAACTGATTGAGTCTCTGACTGACTGACTGACTGCATCTGACTGACTGACTGAATGACTGAGTGTCTGACTGACTGACTGAATGAGTGTCTGACTGACTGACTGCATCTGACTGACTGACTGAATGACTGAGTGTCTGACTGACTGACTGAATGAGTGTCTGACTGACTGACTGCATCTGACTGAATGAGTGTCTGACTGACTGACAAACTGACTTACTGACTTACTGACTGAGTGTCTGACTGACTGACTGAATGAGTGTCTGACTGACTGACTGCATCTGACTGAATGAGTGTCTGACTGACTGACAAACTGACTTACTGACTTACTGACTGAATGAGTGACTGAATGAGTGTCTGACTGACTGACTGACTGTATGTGACTGACTGACTTTCTGACTGACTGTATCTGACTGACTGACTGACTGAGTGTCTGACTGAGTGTCTGACTGACTGACTGACTGACTGTATCTGACTGACTGACTGACTGAGTGTCTGACTGAGTGTCTGACTGACTGACTGACTGACTGTATCTGACTGACTGTATCTGACTGAGTGTCTGACTGACTGACTGACTGAATGTATCTGACTGACTGACTGACTGTATCTGACTGACTGACTGACTGTATCTGACTGACTGACTGACTGAGTGTCTGACTGTATCTGACTGACTTATTGTCTGACAGACTGGCTGACTGTCTTACTGTCTTAAAGACTAACTAACTGCGTGACGTCCTTCTCGCCGTCTGCCCGACTGTCTAATCACCTAAAGAACCCGGCGACATGTAGACTGCGATGGCTGGGCTCAAAACTTCTGACTGATCATCCAATATGTGATTTCTGATGATTTTAAATTCCTTTACCAACGTTTTGGGGGGGTAAAATCCATCACAAGGAAATAATGAGATGAGGGAACATTAAAAGATAGTGACTGTCAGTCTTCTTTAGACTGGGAAAAGGTCAGGACGATAAAAAAAAAAACCCAACTCATACAGATTCTTTCCCGTCCTGGAAAATGTGTTTTCTGCCATAGGAATACTCCTGCCTAAATCAAAAATATGAAAGTAATACTTTTTTTTGAATATAAAAAATAGTCCTCTGTGGATGTAATACAATTTTATATGATTAGATATTTCTTTCTCATGCGTCGACAGGATATTATTGTTGTCATTGGTGTGTTATTTTTTTAACTTATAATGTTTTCATTAAAGATTACTCTGATGATTGTTTTCTCCATTTATTGATGGATAGTTTGTAAAAATTGAAAAAAATGTAATAAAAAAAATGGTATAATGGTAATGGTTATACTAATTTGAATAAGTTAAAAAACATAAATTAATTTTTTTATATCATTTAATTATAAGATATACATTCATTTACACATTTGATTAATATATTTGAAATTAATTGAAAATAACTTCAAAATATATCAGAATGATGAAACACCTTAAAAGGTGCCAGGTGGATCAAAAAGTAACATTTTGATGCAATTCTTTATTAAACATTTATTTAAAAAAAAACACCACACAGGCTGGGATTGAACTTCTGACCGATCCGATTGGGGGAGGATCGCTCTATACACTGAGCTACAGTCGCCCCAGCCGACCCGGCCCATGTGAGGCAAAAACTGTACTGTTATGTTGACCACTGACTTGAAGTGGGCACCACAAATCTTTGAATCATACATAGAGGAAAGGGTAAGAAAACGAAGATTGAGGACTGGAGTCTGAAATGAGTGCTGGGCTCAGGAAGAAGCTAGAATGATTTAAAAAATATGGACACACATACAATCTCTCTCCTACCATTGCTTGCTTGTACGGTATCAGACTCGGGCCGTTTGGGGTGAACAAACATTTGCATGAGCCACATGGATAAATAGGTTTTCTAACTTTGCTCTCGGTCTGAGCAGAGCATCACCCATGAATTATTTTCAATGTAAAAACTGTGGCAACCCAGCTGCCACGGCAACTACTTTAAAATCTAATAATGAAATGATTTCAGAGTTAATGAAAGAGTAGGTAGGATCCCAAGGCATTCATTTGGTCTCCTTTATTTAAACCCCGATTGAAAGAAAGAAAGAAGGTATTTTAAAGTTGATGTACCCGAGAGACAGAGAAAAGAAAATCAAGGCCAAGACAATAGCTGGTAGGAGGGAAACACAGCCTCCCATGAGGACTGAGTGCTGTTGCCACATCTTTTATCTCCCTTCCCCACACAGGCTGAATACAGGATGACACATCTGTAGCCTGTCATCTTTGAAATAAAGAAATATGTTTCTGACCTGCCTCTTGCTCACCATAACAAGTGTCATACTTTATAGTTCAGCAAAGACAAAAGCTACATCATGCAATCACAGGAGACCCGGGCTCGCTCCCAGTCATCAATCAGCGCCGCTAATTATCAGAATCAACTATAAATGGCAAAACCATTAATCACGTCTTACAGTCATTTATCTTCAAGGGAGTTCAAAGGTGTTCACGGAGGAGAGAGAGGAAGAAAATGTAATGCTCCGCAGCATTCCTGTCAGAACGATAACATTAATACTATATCAGAAAGTCCGTCCTGCTAATGTGACTGTGGAGAAGTGATGTCATACATACGGTGTTTATGCAGTGGAATGGGGCAAAGTGAGAGCTTTTCTTCTGCAGGTGCATTCAAGGTCGGCTTTAGCGCACCGAGCTCTGACTACTCTGCTTCTCATTCGGCCAGTGTGCTCCTGATCCTGCTGGTGTCTCTCAGTGTCTATCAATCACCACCTCTTTCCTCCTTCTGTTCCCGTGGGCTCCCCTCCCGGTACACTTCTGTACTGGACACTTTCATGCCATCCCAGCTCTCCCTTACTCTTTCTCAGTCCAAACCCTCAGAGGCAGCCCAACACTGCCTCTGATGTCAAACCAGTGTTCATAATTTTCACAGGAAAAGTAATGGTATAAATATGGTTTGAGTGGCGACCAAATCAGATGGAGTAGATTTCTCGAGCTTTCCTCATTTTTGACATTATCAAGGTTTTTTTTTCCTATTTTCTCAAGAATGGACCATGGTGGCCTGAATCAATCAGCATTTAACACAACTCCTATTGTGGCACAGTGGGTAAAACAGTTGCAAAAAGGTTCTGGGTTCAAATCCACCACTGCCCAGGCTTCTGTGTTTGCGTGGGTTTCCTCTGGATGCTCCAAAAACATGCAACATAAGTGAATTGGTGCTTCTAGATTAGCCCGTAGGTTTTAGTCTGAGTGTGAACGGTTGTCTGCCTTTTAGTGTTGGCCCTGCGATGAAGGAGCGGCTGATCCAAGGTGTACCCTGACCAGCAACATAAAACTTTAAGGCTAGAAAAAAGAAAATGAAGAGTATAGTTTTGCAGTTTGAGCTGAGTTTTCAATTTTCAGAAAAAAGGGGAGAATATGGAGGACGTTTCCCGTTCACAAATTTCCAATGTACTATACTACTTCCCCGATAGTCGCCCGACAGTTTGATCTGAGTTTGGTGAGATGACCCTGTCTCTATCTATTGATCCAAGTTCTATACTGATTGAGTCCATAGATATGGGTATACAACCATGCCAAAGTACCACCATTCAGAACCACAGCCCTGGAGCCAGCCTCATCTGTTTCAACAAAGTGAAAGGAGTCATCAAGTCATCTTGATGATAAAGTGGCGGCTCTAGATGCATGAAAAGTGGAGAGAAGCTCCACATTGTTCATTTGCACATGCCGCACACACTCTAACTGCAACGCAAGGCTGCTTGAAAAATTGCAAGGTTTCTCTTTAGTGGCAACCCTGCATCCCACTTATCAGGAAACTTTTCTTGTTCATAATTCCCTTTTTTTTCTTGGGAAATTTAAAAATGCAACTAAAATAGCGGCAGGGTAAAGTGAAGGATTATCCAACATAAATTGGACACAAAATGTGGGCCTAGTATCAACTTCTCCGCTCTCCATGCTGACAAGCAAGTAATTTAAGTGATTTGCAACTTCACAGTGACCAAACAAACCTATATAACACATTTAAATTTGCTGAACATCCCTAACATTATTCTGCCCGTATAATGTATCACACACTTGATATGTAATAGATGTCAAAAAAAAGAAGTCAAATGTGGAATTAAACCACAATTTCTTTTAATGATTGAAAAAATAAATGCGCAATCAGCGATTGATTTAGAAAATTAGCCGTAACATTTATAATAATGATATAATTAATTTATATATATATATATATATATATATATACATTTCTATAATATATATATATGTAAAACAATAGGCCGATTGCAATAATTGTGACCAAACCTGATGCTTTTAACAACGTGTCATGGTTGAGTGTGTGAATTCACAAGTTCAAGTATAGGCATCGACACTAAATATTAATAATACACACTCAGAGTTTCACATATGAGTGAATACCAGGACTATTCACACACTACAGAGTCTTTATTCATGTTATCAGAGTCCGTGTCAGTCAGCTGCTCTGATCAGCTGATCACATCTATTCAAAAGTGACACATCTTTATTGTCATTAACCTGTCGTCTATCTTCTTAAACATGATTCTCTTCAACCTGTAGTCCATCCATGCTTCAGGACAGATGTCCTACAATCACAACTTACCAGAAGACTTAAGCACTAAATACTTTCTGTTTGACTAATCATTGCTGAAATAAACAATTATCTTTATTCACTTTTCTCTCCTGAGTGAAAAAAAACGTTTCCCAAGAATATTGGGATATTATGTCAATATCAATAACGACGTAATGCAATGATTTACAAATTCACCTGAACGTAGTTGGATACCTTCTTTAATAGATTTAAGCCCAGAATCGCCTGCAAACACATTGCTGGAAGTTGGGAGTTCATGTTCACCTTTGTGTTGTTTCATCACATTCTCCTTTAACGACACTCAGTGTTTGGGAAAGACAGGAAGCCCAGATCGGCCAGGGGGACAAATCATGTTTGGTTGTTCTCCATTGATAATGACATAATTAAGCAGTTATCACGAGAAATCTAGCACCGATAATGCTGATGCCATGTCAACACGCAAACATAAACCGGGAGCTGAGCGAAGCCTCAAAAATATGAGAGAAACAGCGGAAGAAAACCTAATAGTTACCTCGGTGTCTATACTTGTTTTCCATTAACTTCTGGTGTTGCCATGATAACGTGTAAACACCAGTCAAAGAGGAGCTACAAAAGCCATTTCTGCCTGTGTTAACCCCTGATTTAGATATAATCTAATATTTAGCAATAATGGAAATCCTCTGTCTATATTAAGTTTAATTTGTTGGATTCACAAATTGAATTAGGGTTTTATTCTGAGTCACATTACGACATGACCAGGAATCTAAGCAAAGAGCAACAAATATGAGAAAGGGCGAGTGTTTCTTTTTAAATCAGTTAACCCAATCACGTGACTCTTCTTGAAAAATCAGAAAATAACAGTAAACGGCTGTTTGTTCTCATTAACGTGAGAATTATTATTGCCAAATTTTACGGCTTTTTTTTTTTTGAATAAATAATTATCTTCCATAGGGAATGTAGGACATTAACGGTACCACACGTTTTTAATGGATGACATTGTAATCAGACCAGTCCAGTCTCTCCGCATGTTCCAAATCTGCATGTATCCGTCAGCATTAATGGTGTCCTCACAGATATGACAGGTTATGATTCCACGGGTACTAACACACTCCCATACAGTCACAGCTGCTGCCGTTTGGATTCTGTGCTTGTAACAATCTGGATGTTCCTTTTTCTCTTTGCTCAGAGGACAAAACGTCCATGCTTTCCAATAACCACTTGACACAAGGACTCATCAGACCAGAAAACAGTTTTCCACTTTGCGTCAGTCCTTCTCAAATGTGCAAAAGCATTTCCTGGATGATGGCTGCTGGCTTGTGCTTCGCGTGGCGGAGCCTTAAACGTAGATGTAGCTAAAGCGATGAACTGTGTTTCCCGATGATTTCCCTTGTCCCAATGTTTTTGCGAGGTTTAAGAAAATAAGAGAAAGAGAAATCACTGCAGTTGTATATATATATTATCTTTGGAGTGTTTTCAAGTTTATTAAATGTCAATAATGATATCCAGAAAAAGTCGGGTATATCATAGAATCGTCATCTTCGCCCCCACCGGCCACAGAGCCTTCGTGTTACGCGATAACTCAGAGTCTTTAACGTCATTGTCAAATTCTAGTTGCACGTATACCTTAGGGTGAGGAAGAACTGGAAAGGTCGGTTGTAAATTACAGACACTGAGGGGAGCTTTATCTCCAAAAGTGTTTCGGCCATAATTTCTCAACCGTAAGTCGGATTCAGTCCAAACTTGGTGCAAATGAAGCGACTCCAGTAGATTTATCTTGTGTGTAACTTGTTTTACTAAAATATTTCATATTTTACTCACTACAGGGCACTTTTCACAAAAATAACAGTTTTACGGACATAAATTCCTAATCCTTTGTCCGATTTTTTTCCAAATCTGGTGCAAATTAATTGACTTAAGGAGATCTTTCTTGAAAATATCTTTATATACTTTACTCTACTAGTTCATAACACCTCATAGATGTTGTAGTGCAAGGAATAACTGGACGGATTTTGATAAAAGCCGGTTATGAATTTCCAACACAAGGGGGAGTTTTTTCTCAAAAACGTTTTGAGCCATAATTTCTCAACCATTCATCCAATTTAGTCCAATTTTGTTGCATATGAATTGACTCGAGGATACCTTTCTTGTTTGCATTTTGATTAACTATAATAGTCCCTATTTTTCAGTGCATTTGCTTGCACCACTCAGTATATCAGGGACTTTTCAGACATGTAAGCTTGCATTCAGTTACGAAAGCATCGGCCTGGCTTTGAATTATATATGTTGCTTAAGTTAGAAAACATAAAAAATAATAATAATACCTGGTGGTGATCAAGGAGGTCATCTGATTCATCGTTGATTTAATAAATACAAATTAAAAAATCTGTATTACCTCATAACTCATTTTCTAATTTGACTTGCCAGGTGAGGAGAATGGAAGACACGACTGTGCCAGACTGAGCCCGTACCCTCGCTATACCTAAAGAGAAGGCTTTTTTCATTAAGGATGCATCCATTACTCACTAACAACCTAATTGATCCATGTCTTTGAGTTCTACAGTAATCACAAATTGATTGATTCATCCTCTTGAGGGAAAGTGGTGGGAATTGTCCGGCCAAGAAGAACAGCAGAATCATCGACTTTGAGCTGATGGACGAGACTTGAATAGCAATGAGTAGAAAAGGGTGGAACAAAGGTGAGTTGTGTCAAAAAACAATTGATGAGGAATGGGAGATTAAAGCGTATTTGAATTATGATATCACAAATGCCAGCCACTTCAATGGAGTCTCTGCCTTTACAGGCATCTAATTTAATAGCTAATATTATTAAATAAGATCACATCAGGAATTAAAACAAGCAATCAAACACATCAGATGGAATTTTAAAGCAAAAAGACAAAATCCCCCCTCCCGCCTGAAGCTGGCTAAAGCTGGAAGCCAAACAGAATTACTCCACGATTGCTCAGCAATTAAACTGTGCTACACACAAACACATCAGATGGAATTTTAAAGCAAAAAGACAAAATCCCCCTCCTTATTTGGTTAGTGCAACAATTCCCATTGCATATTTTTATAGGACAGGATTATATATATCTATATATATATATATACTTATTATCATACATACATATAGAACTCCAACCTTTGACTCAAATGGCTCCAAAGGGTTTTGGTGAAAGGTCGTCCATGGGCAGGTGTCTCTGACAGGCTTTCTCTATTGATCAAAGCTCATTAGTGACACTTCCCTCCGCCACCAAAGGTGGGACTCTGAGGGTCAATGCAAAGGTGAAATAGAGCCGATAATTCAATAGAATGATCATGGTAATTACACATGAGTCTGGGTTACACACGGGTGGAGGCTGGAGGGGGTTGGTCGTGGGCCGGGATGGTGGCTCATTATAGACTCAGAGAGAAATAAAAAGGTAGAATATGTCACACAGAAAATGAATGCATAACAAATATATATTGTCTTCCATTAAACTGCATAATTAAATTAATAAACTTCTGTGAATGGGAGGCTTAAAATGTCACACAGCAGTGCAACGCTGTTAAAGTTGAGGGGGGATGTGAAGTTTGTGTGTTCAGTTGTTTGTAGTTGAATAACATAAGATCAGATAAGACTTATAGGACTATTATGGTACTGTGTTTTGCATGAAGGGCATGTACTCTTATAAATAAACACTGAACAATAACTCTAATAAACATTGGGTACCTGTCAGTAAAATGTAATAATTCTTAATGCATACATTTATGATGTATTTAATTAAAAATTATTGAATTTAATTTACTGAACAAAATTCAGTTAATTAATTAACTAAACACGCAACATGTTGCTTGTACTAAACTCAGTTATTTTGAATTAGTTTAAATACAAGTATGTTAGATTTTAGAAAATTATGTAATTCCAAAGTATTTTAATATTTCATCAATGCAATTAAACTCCCTTCTCAAAAATGCAGGAATTTATTTCTAATCCACATAACAACCATTTTTTTCATTTCTATGAGTGTGTATAGGAACACACCACAAGCAATAGGTCACCTGGGACCTGGAAGATTTTGAATTCCTCAAAAACTGCTCTGACCTTTAACTTTTATATCTTATTCAATGCATTTGCATAGAAACTGACTAAATTTTGACATTAACACAATCGGAAAGTAGGAAACGGTTGAGCTGCCATTTGGTACATTAACTGAGGGGCTGGAAAAGGGGGATAGAAAGCAGCTCTGCGGTGTCTGAGAATTTACATGAGCACAGACCTGTGTGTCCACAGATAGGACATATCTTGCTTGCTGCGCAGTGGCAGCTGCCGTTTTTGTGCTTCTCTGCAGTACCTGACCATCACTTCAGTTTCATCCCAATAACTCAGTTGGACTCCATTCTTTGAGTCTACCAGTCCCTCTTTCTCTCTTGTTCAGATTTTTCTCTCTGCTTTCTCTCTGTCTCTCTTTAGCTTTCTGCCAAACCCCCTTGGCTTCTGTCTTAAGTCGTGCAAAGTTATAAGTCTGACAGACTTTTCCCCAGTGACTCTAGTCAGACGTAGATGTCTTGAAGTGTTCAAAATGGAATTGCAGGTTGTGACATCCATCACCCATCAACATCTAATGTGCAAAAGGCTTCCTCGGGGATGCACTGAAATAGACTGTGTACCCGATAACTTTCTTCTCTTTGAGTGCCGTACATTTATGATCCATACCTCTGCATATGTGCCTCTTTAATTAAAAACGAGGCTATTAAAAACATAAAATGACCGTCTTTATATTTCAATTACCTTTTAGTGTTTTCCTATTATCTCTGCTGCGGAAGCTGTAGGTCACCCATTAATATTAATTGAAAGGAATATTCTGACATGCTGCTCTTTAATCTCAGGTGAGCTGAAAGACAATTAGCAAAAGTTGTTCCAAGGGGGAAAGAGGAGGCAGCGGCACCATGTGTCAGAGATAGAGTGATTGACTAATCTGTCATTTTCTGTGGTAATGACTGAAAATTGGTTAAATGGTCCTGTGTCCCTCTGGGACCAGTAACCATTAATGATGACAGCACTGGCCTGACAAGGACACTCCGTACTTTTGATTGGATAACTGTGGAATGCACCTGAAAGCTAACCGGAGTACAAATCAATTTTGACATAGTGTTCGCCGCAAGCACCGGAGTCCTTTCATCCATCAATTAGACAGCACTCCTGAACATCCCCGTCATTTCATCTGAGCAACCCTGCACGGAATGCTGCCATTGCTGCGCTCTGACTGTTTTATTTTCCATCTTTATCCGAGCAGTGATAAAATGATGTAATGAAACTGGATGCCATGATGCCCTACGTAGCAGGGAACATTTGTTTCTGACTATCTTCCCCAGTCAGGGAGCAGCGAGCGCAGCACGCTGCCGATGCTGGGGGTAAACAAGCAGAAGCTGCCCACAGTGTTAATCACAGTTTCACTGTGTCCATGCTCTGGGGTTTGGAGGCTGATGGGAGTTTTTATGATTTTGAAGAAATGTGGTTTTTGGTTTTTTTCTTCTTCTCTTTCCACCCCATTAGTGCTCTCTGCTGAGCTGTTTGGTTCTGGTCCACTACACTGGTGTCCAGTACTATGGTGCACCGAGTGGAGCCAACGCAAAGTACCATTTGCCATAAGCACAACTACCTAGGCTAAATGTGGACAAATCTGCACATCAGCAGAAGCATAGAAAGAAGCACTGAGTAGGATCAAAACGAAGGGGCAGGGTTTTTCTCAGGAACAAGTGTGCAATATCTACAATCTTATGCAGAGTGGAGATATTCACTCATAATGAAACAATGACCAAAGCATATTAGGTCACAATGACCATATGATTTCCAGGAGACTTCAACCTTTCAACCATCAGCAGAGCGACATCCTTACACGCCAACTGCTCTGGCATGAACCTCTGCTGGATAGCTGTTCTGTATGGATTAGTTAACATCACACACACAAAACCACATCGAAAAAAAAACAGGGAAAAAGCTGTTAGAAATCTGGAAGATAAGGACTCTAAGGATGATAGTTCAATCCAACTTCTTTGATCTAAACTGATAATTAATTTGTTGTTTACTGCTTTAAAATGATGTCATGTTTGCCAGGTAGAATATAATAGAATAGAATAACTTTATTGTGATTTTTTGCAGAACAATGAAAGGCAGTTTAAAAGTTCTTGAATTGGCTCTTTGCAGGGTGCAAACTACAAAAATACAATTGAGCTCAAGAAAACTAGACCGGGGCATAGTTAAAGAGTCGCTGCCTGTGGGAATGTGTTGTCCGCACACACCTTCCATTAGGCAGACATGACAAATATTCCACCAACTGATGAAAATCTTAACTACACTATCAAAATAAGGTAAATCCCATATGCTTCTGCCAGCGGAGTATATTTTACTCCTGCAGTATCAGATGAGTTCATACAGCGTACAGGCAGATAGTGTCATAGAGGTCTCACAGGTCCCAGCTAATAACTGGATGTCTGAATCAGATAGATGAAAAGAACAAAAAACGTCTTGAAAATCTCCCAGAGCAACAGTTTTTTTTAATCTTCTTATTAATAACACAAGTGATATGGAATGAACCTAGGGTTCAACCAAAGATTAAGTTGCAACTTTCTAAGCCAGCTTCTCCAAACCTCTCAGACACTTTAACACACTCAATATATTGTGTGCGCCTTCGTATCAGGACATCCTCCCGGTGTTTACACATTCAGATCCGTCAGGACAGGAAATATAAGAGTCTGGACAGATTGGGCCAAACATAGGATAAACATTTCTTTATATCATTCACTACCGTATCTTGTTAAATCATTTCCCAAAAGCAAACTCAAGCAATGATTGTTCAACAGATCATATCGAATTGACATGATATTAAACGGTGTCAGCGGTGACCTCGCATCACAAAAAGGTCAGCTGACCCTCATCTTGGTAAGCCTCCGCCTCGGCCCTGAAGAGGACCTTTAATTATTGACTCACCACTTTGAAGTGTTCAGCACTGCACTCTGTGCCTCGGTAGTAGCAGGAGAGGAGCATGTCCTTGATGTCGTGGCCCGTCCGATCGTAGAACTCACGCATGTTGAAGGGGCGGGGCTTATAGTTATCAAAGTCGGCCCTCTCCTTCAGGATCTGCAGGACATTTTCCTCCACCAGGTGGGGGTCCCGGATCTCATACCTGTACAGGAGGGACCCAGAATCAGCTTATACCTACATTAGGTAGCATATTTATTAACACTCATATAGGACACATGAAGAATTTTTATCTTAGCTCTTGCTTTAGGCAGAAAATGTATATAATAGGACCATAAATTTATGTTTAAATTACATTTTTTGTGCTACAGAAGAAAAGACTTTTACCTTATGAGTCATATAATGTATCTTTGATATGGATGACTACTAAATGAACACTTGCATATAAATATAACACAAAAAAAATAATGTCTTACAAATAAGAACATTTTTAATTTCCTCAAACACATTAGAATAATTGTTTTTCATGACTTTAAAGGCCACTAGAAGATATACCAGAAAACCAACATCTCAGGTTCCAATGTGTATGTGGACTATATCGGTTCCATTACTAAACACAACCAGACAATCTTTTATCCCTGTTATATGCTTTCATAAGGACAACAGGACAGACGGACAAAGATAATCTCAAACACTACTTCAAACTATAAACCAATAATTCCAACAATCAACAAGCACATGTTTGTTCGAAATAAAACACTTATAGGGAGAATATTTTCTCCCTGTTTGCTGCACAAAATAAGGAATCCAGCTTATGAAGAGCTACGTCCTCTATCTGTTGGGCAATTTAAATCCATTTGTCAAAATGAGTTGCTTCATAACAATTGTGCTAATGGGAGCCGTCTATACTATTTATTTAAGTTTCGATTAAGTAGCTGAAGTGTCTGTCTTGAATTGAATGTGAATTCCTGATGCAGTTAAAATTCTGTGAGGGCAGTCATTCTTTTAGCCTGTTTAGAAAACCTGTTTCTGACAATATACCCAAAAGTAAAAGGATAAAAAAGAAGCTGAGATTATGACTCCCTGAGGGATATTATAGCCATTTTCTGCTCAAGACGGCATTATAACAAATAGTTGTTTGTTGCTATATCAATACTCAGAATGTTTAGAACGTTTAACCTACAGTTGAGTAAAATAGAGACTTCAATAAAATGGATTCACCTGTATTAAAGAAACACTCTAAACTTAGAATTCAAAAAATTGTCACGAAGAAAAGTATTTTTATCAGTTCAACAGGGATTAAACATATGAAATGAAAAAACAGAAACCAGCATTTTCACTCTATTACACGCTATGAAGGGCACATGTGTACATACCAGATGTCCTTGGCGCTGACAATAAAAGCCCACATGGTCTCTGAACTGCCAGTGTAGCTGCGCTTGCTAAGTGCCTTATGTGACCGTGGAAAAAGACCCCTTATTGAAAAATGGAAGAATTCTGTTGCTCACAATCAGATCAAACACTCGCTGCAGGGAATATGTATGTCTCATCGTATCTCTCATCTGGCCTGGGAATGCTTCAGGATCTCCCAGGATGAGCTGGAGAGTGTTGCTGGGGAGAGGGACGTCTGGACTGTTCTTCTTAGCCTGCTGCCACAGTGATCCGACCCCATGTCAGCAGAAGAAAATGGATTGATGGATGATAATTATTCTGCCAGACTAGACCTACGCTGACGTCCCCGACTGCGAGGGTATATCCCGAGAAGTCCCCGATCCCCCTCCGTTGCACAAGCAATCCCCCTGATTGAACTCTTCAAATTATATGTGAAGTTACTTCCACAGTATTTTTAGTTTAAAAAAAAGCTCTGAAAATGTATAAAATATGAACTACTAGATACAATTGTGGGTTAAATATGATATAAACAAGATAGATCTCCTGGAGTCGATCACCTTCACCAAATTTGGACTGTATTGGATCAGTGGTTGAGAATGTCCCAAAAACGTTTGCAGGTAAAGCTTCAAGTACTGTCAGAAATGTACAACCGATAAATCAATCCAGTTCTTCCTCGTCTATGGAGGGTCTGAAAAACAGTGTTTTTGTAGAAAAGAGAAGGTAGTTCTCCTTGAGCCCATACATAAAACATTTATTTTCTGTAAAAAGTTCTCTGTAGTGAGTAAAATATGGAGTAAAAATTAAAACACAATGTGTACAAAAACGATCTCCAGTACATTCATGTTCACCAAATGTAGGTAAAATTGGACGAACGCTTGAAAAGTTATGGCCTTAGAACTTTTGCGGTGAAGCTCCCCCTAGTGTCATAAATATAAAATGAAAGTGTCCCAAAATCACTCTGGTTTTTCCTCACACTATGGTTTCTGTGGGTACAAAATTTGAAAATGATCCATGAAGTAGTTTTTGCGTTATTGTGTTAACACTTAGGATCAGCGCCGGACGCTGTGCCAGACTTTTCGGGGATATAATAACCGGGAATTATGGGTTGTCTTAGTAAGCATAACAGTTCCCATGAAGCTGTAAGTCGTACTGACAATACTGAACATGGTAGCATCCACAGCATGAACGTTTGGTTCAAATCCACCTCTGCACTGAATTTCTGTGCCGGGTTTTGTTCTCTCCAGGCTCTCCAGCTTCTACACATTCCACAAACATGCAATATACAGCAGGTTGTTTGGTGTTTGGTGACTCTAAAATCGCACGTAGCAGCAAATGTGAGTGTGAATGGCTGTCCGTTTCTGTGTGTTGGCCCTGTCATGACCTGCTGGCTTGTTCAGGGTGTACCCTGCCTGTCTCCAACTGTCAGCAGGGATAGGCTCCAGCCCCCGTGAAACCCCGAACAGAATAAGCAGTTTAGGAAAATTAATGAATCTTTCAAACTCAACGTATGATTAATTTGTCTGTATGAACATACATCTACATCTACAGCTCCTGCCTACAGACAAAAATCTCTAACCTCAATTAACTGTGAGGCCCCACTGGCAGGAAAGAGGGTCCATTGATGGTGACCTCTTCTGAGTGATGGGCCATCAGTGGTACAAGTGTCCAAATTAAGGCGTGCCAGGATTAAGCACTACTTACAGACACTTATGAGAACAATGTTTGGACACACAGAACCCATCAGAGTTGATTGTAATTAACCGTGGATCACATTCCTTGTATCTCACTCAAATCAAGGGTTCAGAATTTAAAGTCCTGGATTTTTCTGTGTAATACGAGAGAGCAGAAACCATCTCATGACAGAGTTTGGCTATCGTGTTATTTTGCTCATTTTACATTTTCCTGTCTTTTCTTGCACACATGAATAGATTTGCCCAAAAGGAACAGAATCCAGAACCATGGGAGACACAGTGGAATAGAATCTCCTTCTCCTCTGTAAGTAAATCTGTGAATGACTTTGCGGACACTGACAGCAGAGTTATTTCTCCTGGATATAGGCACTATTTCAAGCCATAATTGGTGGTAAATCTTAATGGATTATTTTATTCCGCAAGGTCAAGCTTTGTCTGCGACCATGAACAAGATTTTCTCCCTTGATGATGGGAAGAATGTACGTTGATCCATGAATACAAAAATTTATATTATGAGCAGTGTCTTAATATGCATCCGGCCCTGTATCTTCAACTCCCAACCAAATTACATGAAATGTAATATGTTCCGCTGCATCTACAGGATTGTTTACCTGCTGCAAACAGAAAGAGATAGAATATTCACCATGTGGGTGTGTGCTGTAATTTGAAATGGGGACTGTTTCTCTCTTCTTTGCTCATAACAATGGCGACAGATGGGAATCCGTGTTTCTTGCTGGAATTAGACTTGAAAATAAAACAATAATGCTACAGAAAAGAGTCCATTTAAATCCCTCAAATTCAACAATCTAAGGTTGAAATTTCACCAGTTAATAAATAAAGATTCAATAGCCGCTCCAGTATCTGTCCAATAAGAAAAATTCTACCCTTTGTGAAAATTATTCAATATAGCACAGAAGATAGAATTGCCCATATTAGCTCTTCTCTCCGGCCAGCTAACCTTCCCATCACCTCCAAACTGACGCTAATTAATCTGAGGGTGGCTGAGGCCAAACTTTGGCTTCTTCTGATTCGCCAAATGGTGTGAACGCATAGCTTATGTACACATGGCTCCACATAGTACATCAAATATTTTCAGAATGTTATTTGAATATATGGAAATTAAAATAAATATATATCTTTTCACCCCTATTTTAGGTGACTAGTTAGTATAGTTTAGTAAGTATATGAATTTTTATGATAACTACAACAACTACAACCTATTAATGTACCAACTATATGATTTATGTTGTGGTTTACTAGTCGGTATTATAATTATTATTGGCTTATTTATATATTTTACTCTTTGTACTGATTTCTTCTTAACGTTTTACCTTTTATTTTTATTCCCACTCATTTCAACACACATCCCCTCTTTTAATATATTTTAATTGTATTTATGCTCTTTTATCCTCTCATTTACTTCTTATCTACAGTATGGAATTTTATGTATTGATTGATTTTTATTTATCCTCCTTATCTTTCTATTTTTAATTTTGGTTCCATCCTCTGCCGTTTCTTGACTTAGGGGCTGAAATAAAGGGGGTTTCCTTGACTCTGGCTAATCTTTGATGTTTGTGTTGTATTTTACACTAAAATATTATTAGCTGCTTCTACTATGGAGCAACGGGCTGATAAGAATTCTATACAAAAAAACACTATAATGATGAATTATAAATGATACAACAATTCAAGATTATTCATTGGGTTCTTCTGTGGATTTCAGCTGCAGCTGCTACCAGAACCAGATATTCCAAGAACACTTTAAAACATATTCACCAACATAATTTAGGAATAAACAATGTATTAATTATTGTATCATAGAGAAAACGATTTAATGGATTGGATATTCATGACGTTGTTGAGTATTTAAGATTATATTCCGGGTTTTGGGAATTGAATTGAACTGAGTTGCGGGTGCATGAACTACTGATCTATAGTCATCGTTTCGCCTGCGGCAGATGGTGTCTGGCAAAGATCCAGTTTGGAGAAGTAGAGAGAAGTACTGGCACAGAAGCCAAGTACTGTACTGCTGTGGGTCAGGGGGGTCTGCGGCAAAACATATCTAAGCCACCTACAAGAAAGCCCACCAGGAGGTTTCTGTAAAACGAAACTGGTAACTTTGGTAAGAACATGGAAAAATATACAATTTATAAAAAAGAAGTTGATTCAAGGGTAAATTTATTTTAAATTCAAAATAAGAGATTATACTTGTGGTTTACCTAATATGTCCTTGACAGAGATATACTTAACGTGATGATACTTAAGTATACTCGGCTTAAACTGACAAATATACTGATAACTGTAGGTATACTTGGACCATACTTGTACTTTATCTAATCTGAAAGTTCTGTCAGAAAGACTATCCTCTCGCAGAGTCGGGCCACTGCTACGCTCATACCCCTTCACCATACCGTATCACCCTCACGTCTTACACATGCTCAGTCTCAGTTACCTGCCTCACGGTCTGGGGCATTCATTTGTACCAGCTGAACTCCTTCAGGTAGCCTCATCCTTCCCATCACTGTGTCACACCTGCATGCCTAGCCTAGCAACACCAGTTTCTGTCTTCAAACACGATTCTCTCCGATCCATCAAGTTCTTTCATGCTGTCAGTTCACGCGCCCTCCACCTCCCCCACACCGCCTAGCCCTCGCAGATCCCTCAGTGTCATCACTGATCGGCCTCAGCAGTCATCAGCCACCACCACCAGTATCCAGACTCCAAAGGGTTGATATTCCATGCTGCTGCTCAAGGCAGAGACCTTTCGATCTCAATCTCCCCGAAGAGTCTGAGCGCCAAAGACTTTCTAATATATTAATTATCACACATCCTCTGTAAAAAAAAAAATCATTCATCTTTTCTTTATTCTGATTGGGGTGTACCCTCTCCGTCAAGGACGACAGCGTAGGTCTAGATTGGCAGAATAATTATCATCCATTCATTTTTCTTCTGACTGAATGTTATTAATAAAGGTTACAGTGTTATTCTAGTTTAAGTAACAAAAACTCAAAGTGCACTACTTTTACACTTAAAGCATACTTTTTGTGATGGAAACATGGACCAATGTAGTCCGAAGAAATGTTATAATAGTATACTTGAAAGAATACAGTCAGTGTATTCATATTACTATATTTAGTACAAAAAGTGTACTTTTGACACTATACATCAAAATCTACTTAAAAAATGAACTTCTGTTAAAGTTCTTTTTTACAAAGGTACTATATGGACGTGTTATAAAAATAAATATTCTGATACAAGAAAACAGACTGATGAGATTTTCGAGTACATTAAATAAAGCCCTACCGACAGCGATCCCCCAGCAGCAGCAGCAGCAATGACAAGTGGATCTTTCCATTTAGAACATTGCTGTCCTCCTTTACGTGTGAGACACAGCATCTAATTTCAGTGACTAATGGAGCAGACATACATATATTACATACTCAGAAAGTGACATTGTTTGGCGCAAAGCGGCTGATGAAACCTCAGTTCCCTCAGAGCTCTCCAACAATGAAAATAATCACTATTATTATCATCATTATTACTTGAAGGTCTGTAATACTGGAAGAACTGAATTTGACCTGATGTGTTCTAATTCACTCACACAATGTTAAAATAAGCTAATTTGATTGAACGAATTATGGGATGTGCACCTTCAGGGCCCATACAAATCATGTGCGGAATTATCTGAATTCTGCCAAGTACTTTTTGATCTTCGGATAAACCGTTTCTCTTTACATAAGGAGGGACAGACAGACGGACGGACAGGGCTAACCCAGATAACCCCTGTGGCTAGAAACTAAAAATGAATTGTAGAGGCGCTCTCTCCTCAGAGAATTTACTCTGTCCTGTTAGGTTTACGACTATAGTTTTTAGATTCGCTGTTTTAATGTCCCTTGATATGTATATAAAGAAAAACACTCACGGGTTGGTCTTTGGCACAATAAACAATGAATAAATCATCCGGAAAGCTCACACTGCTTGACGTGATTTACTTGGCAATATTGCCAGCAGGAAGGCAGGAGTGAAATGCCCAAGTTGGTGCGGAAGTCTAAACCAGAGAATGAATGTGTTCATGTGGGTTGGTGGATAGCTGATAATCCAGACATGTGGATTCAGTTGACAACATTCTATAATGAAGGTGATATAAGAATCATCATAATAATCATAATAACTACCGTATGATATCTTCTGAGTTACTATAAAAACTGGGCATGTCCAAATTGGGAGACGACCCCGAGATAGATCCAGAACTCGCTGGAGGGACTTTATATCTCATCTGGCCGGGGAACACCTCGGGTACCCCCAGGATGAGCTGGAGAATGTTGCTGGGGAGAAGGATGTCTGGAAATCCCTTCTAAGCATCCTGCCACTTCGACCCAACCCCAGATAAGCGGGAAAATTGATGGATGGATGGATATATGGACTAAAAAAACTGCATATTGTTGCAATGAAATAGCCCAGCCACACAGGAGTAACAAGCCAGTGTAGATCTAGTGCCGCTCCCAAGCCCAGGTATACGTGGAGGGTTGTAAACCTAGGCCAAATCAATATGCGGAATGAGGTGATCCGCTGTGGTGGCCCGGAAAGGGAAGAGCCGAAAGAAGAATTGTGACAATCAAATATACAAGTTGCTAAACAGTCTTTAATTTAAATCTCCTAAAAACATAAAAGCAGCGCTAGAATTTGTAGTTTTTTAAGCACGGCTGATTTAATACCAGCGTAGGATTTCGTGGCAGGTGAATTGACACAGAGCAATTACCTACAGATAAAAGGCACAGCTCTAAATCGGTTCAGAACTCTACGTCTACATCACAACATTGTCATGCTCTGATTGTTATACGATGATAAGGCATGTTGTGGGATATTCTCAACTTAATTGAATTGTATCCCGAGCCTCTGTCTTATAAGGAACACAAAGCTGCCGGGGGAGCACTTAAGATGTCAGGCGCAGATGCTCCATTCAGGAGGCTTCAGTCGAAGCGTACACGATCACTGTAATATGGAGAGAATTTTTAATATTGCCCTGTCACTGCTCCCTAAAGCCATCACAGCAGAGTCACTACGTCGGGTTGGGGAGGGCTGGATTGGATTATGGGGCCAGCAGCACTTTAATTTTCTCGCAGGGACTACAACGAACGAGAGAGCATCTGCATCCCTTTTCCGACCCATGACAGGAGTGAGTAAATAATAGCAGCCAATGATTCTAAGAGTCAACTTTGACAGTTATTCTCTTCTGGTGCAGCTGAGGTCACAAGGTGATGGCGGAATCCATTTTGACAAGCTTCGAGTGATGTGTATGTGTATTTTTGTCTCCACTGCAATAAGGGTATGATGGCAGTTATCATATTTTGCTGTAAGAGTCAGAGCTGAAGAATAGTTTTTCATTGAAACGTGAAAAAAGAACAGCAGTCGGCTTTTATAGGTTTATGCGTGTTCTCACTCTGGTGTTCTCCTACTACATCCTTCTGTTCATTGATCTGGTTGCTTGAGGTAAGCCTGTGATAAACAGATGACTAATACAATCACCTGCCAAGTATTTCTTAAGGCATTTCTAAATAAGAGTTCTCACATAAATGAGTGATCGGCCCTTTATAATCATAGTTTCTACAACAGCGACGACTCGACTCAAGAAAGACTTTTCTCTACAGCGCCTTTGTCTGAAGAACAAAACAACAACACAACCACCACTCTGATGTCTAATTTTAGATAGTGAGCCTGGAATTCACGGTGTATATAACGCTGCTGAGCCTGCATCTCTTATAATGGATTAACATGATAAAAATACAATGATTTACCTTGCCTGTTACATGGCGGCTGGTCTCTTCATCGGCTCACGTGGTAAGGGGGTCCCAGGTCTTGTGCTTTCTACCCAATTTCAAAAACATTTCAGTAGATTTTCTTCTTCATTAAGTTCTGCTACAAGCAGCTAACATAATGTTCTCAAAACATCAGACTCCCGTACTGCGTTTCCACCTCATGTTTAAGCAGATTCACATCTGTTACTACCTCTACAGCCATGTAAGAGGTAGAACAACTCTAACCCCCAATATGCCTCCATTGTGATTATACAGAACAGAGGGGCGGGATAATTGGCTATGTAAATGGGGGTTATCACATTGAGAGACTGGTCACAAAACTATTTCTATCTCTGTAGCAGTTCCCGTTCCTGTTGCATTAGGTCGCTGTTAATACAGCAGGATTTGTGACGGCAATGAAACTATTTTATATAAAGGTGAGTAAATATTCAACTTGTCATAATAGAACTCACACTGCGGAAAGGATCAGACTGTTTGTGCAGTGTCCTTGAAATAACCAACTATAATGACTGATGCACATCTTATAGATGGGGCACTCATGACACAGTTATTACACCGCTTTGGTCGACATCACAGGAAATGCAAACATTGGCCACCAAGAGGTGTGACCAAACCAAACAGATTTTTTTTCGTTGAGAAACAACGAAGAAATTTGTAATGCCATGATAGATTACATTTTACATTTCATAATGTTTGGCCTAATAATACATTTCCTACATATGTGCCTCCCTGCTACACAATCACAATATAAATGCAAATTATCCCAACTGAGAAACTCTTTGTTTCGCATTTTGTGCATGAAGACCTGAAGTCCTCCACATCTCCCACTTCTTGAGAGCCAAATTCTGATGAAGACTTGTGATAGCGCTGAGACAGATGATGTGGTTACGGTACATTTTGTGGTATTGATCACAGTACTTGTGTGAATTTAAAGCTTGTTTGCAAACTCAGGATAGAAGGACGGCTTGTTGGCCAACTAACAGCAGAAAATACACTTTTATGACAGACACTGAGATGATCCAACACTTTTTGGCAGCGTACACCACCAACACCTATTCCAAAATGACCTTTCTTTGCTAATTATCATGTAATTACTTTTGCAACATAATGAAAATAAAATTGAGTAATTAACTTGCAATGTTCTGAACTGCCAGGTGTGAATAGAACCTGCGAAAAAAACAAGAGAACGTGACCATTTTTTTAAAAGGGGCTTCTGGCATGAAGTTAGTTGCTTTGCAGTTTTGCACAAAGACAGTGATGGACACCGACTCACAGCCAGACAGCACTTTGTTTTTGCTGTGCCATCTTCTAACAAAGCCCACGGAGTGTGGCCTGATATCAGCAACTGAAATGTTTTCCACCCGATCGATTTTTAATTTAAAAGAAGTATCAACGGAGTGCCCTGAAAACTTTTTATGTACGAGCCAGACTCAGGTTGTTCCAACTGCCTTCTGTTTATCAAAAGGCGGTTTTGAGAAGGACTTTTTTACCAAAGTCCTTCTAAATCTGTGGTCTGGGAGACAAAGCTGGCTTTGTCCTGTTTTATGAGAACATACTGTACCATCAGTGGCAGAAAGGAGAGAGACGTGTCCCAGAGGGAGGCAGGAAACAGTAGGTGCGTTTACACGGACGGCCTGAATCCAAATAGATTCGGAGAAGAAGCCTAATCAGAAAGAAAAAGCTGCATGTAAAAACCCCTCTCCGAATTATTACTTTACAAGGGGTCAGACTAAGCCTTTTGGAAAGACTTTCAGGAAGGCAGCTGCTGCATTTAAACAGCAGGTTTTCGGTATGATCCCTGAGGAGCGCGTGTTCGGCGGCGCTACTCACGTGCACAAAGCCGGGATTTAATGCTCTAGACCACAGCGGAGAGTTTCTTCTTAACACAACTCTCAAAAAATTAAATGGGAAAGAAATAATTAATAAACTCTCCAAACGCGTCTAAGGAAAACCGTCAGTAGCGCTGAAAAACTTTGAAGACGTCGATTTATCTATGGCAATGTATGCATAAATCCCACGACAATAATGTGGATCAGACCCACCGACTTCACTTTCTATTGAGCAAGAATTAAGTATTAAAGATAGAGGTCCAGTCCCCGGGATAATGAATGAATCAAAGACCAGCTGTCACAACGTGGGTCTGTGTTCATCAGAATGAGCTACAGATGATGTTGGTCTTAACATTTCTGGGGTCCAACCTCATGTTTTATGCAACTATTAATGGAGCAATTAAATAGGAGGAAAACCTCAGTGAAAGTCTCTGATCATCAGTGGATCTGGGTTTTCAGAATAAAAGTGCGTGATGAGGAGTTTCTGCTTTAAACGCTACGTCGGCTGATGTCGATGTTAACGTAACATCTCTGATGAGTTCACCACACAACATGGCCTCACTAATAACTTAATATTTGGTAAAGTCTTAATGATGTGACGTTAGTCAGAGTGAAACTTCTCCGACGTAACGATAACGCCTGCTCCGCTCTCTTATTTTAACAAGTTATTAACACGACGATTCTTCATTAAAAGCATCAAAATAACAACAAAAACTGCCACAGTCTCACGTTAAACGCCCACCCTCTGATGAAACTTTCATCTATTGGTCGCTTTCGCGCTCATCACACAGCTGTTGAACGCTCCTCCGATTCATCTGTCGGCACTTGTAAACACCATTTAGGATTACATCACTGCTCATGTAAACAGTCCCTACAAAAATACCCTTTCGGAATGATTTCGTACTGAAAGGAGAAAAGTGTCCACGTAAACCCGGACAATGAGAAAAATGAGAGAATTTTAATCAGTGGGGAAACTCAGCATCTTTAACAAACAGCACTAATTACACAGGGATAAAGACTTGTTCATCATGCAGCTTATGAGACACATGTTAATTGCCTCTTCCTGCCGTTTCCATCCTCTGCCTAAACTCCACCTGATCCATAATCACACATAGCAAGTTCCGCCACTTTCCTTTTCTGTAACTGGTCTCTTGTTAAAGTCTGCGCCATTATGGTTTTTCAGGTGAGTCTCATTTCATAAAGGTCCCTGCTTTAATATATTTAAGAGTTTGAAGGCTATATTAATATTTGAATGGTGTGCCAATGCAGCTGACAGTGCAAACATTGAATAAAGAATCCACATAGAACGTAGGAATCTATTTCTTTCCTGTAAGGTCGTCCCCTGTACTGTGGATGCTATAGAGGTCACACAGCACCGATATTCAGTTTGAAAACAAGGAATCGAATTTATGTTGTTATGGCGCGCCCCACAGAGGTTCTGTCCAGCTGTGCCATCGAATGCAAAGCTACGTGGATCAATATAAAACAAAATATATTGACTAATGTGGTCAAGATGGTTTTTATATGTGTTTGTATGTAGGAGTAAATGCTTTATATTTTCCATAGCTCATGTTTATGTGCAATTGTGTGAATTTCTACGATGAAGAACTGCTTTACATTATATTAGTAATCCTTTCGTAGCATAAAAAACACACAGTGAAGAGAAATAAAGTCAAACATTGAGCATCCATAGTTGCAAAAAAGACTAAACCACATCAGAGAGCAGCACTAATGTAATTCTCTTCCACTCGTCTCTTCACACGTTGGTAGCATGGGAATTTATATATCTACTCTTCTACTTATCCAGTAGTGAGATGTTTGCGACACGTGAACCGTAAAATGATGAGGGACTGGAATTTTATCCTCTATAATTCTATGCGCGAGGGATACATAATGTGTGAGGACAATATTCTACTTTCTCACTTTTAGTCAAAAAACGTATTAACATACTTCCCCAGATTTTCGTTAACGGTATTTTTCATGTTGACTATGATTTTATAAACCCCTGGAGCTGATGTGCGGTTCGTAAAATGTCACTACATTATGAGCTAAAGAGAAAACCTCTCGGATCCTGAGCCTCCCTTCTACTTTTCAGAAAACAGGTTTTATCCATACCCTCCATTTGTTAAAAAAATTGCTCCAGACTGAGGTTAGTCCAAGTTCATGTTCACTTAGAGCCTTGAAAGGTTTTGCATGCTTTGACCATGTTGTTTGTTCATTTTCCCAAGGGCTTGACGAGGACAACCAGCAAGACTGATGTTAAAAAAAAAAAAAACAGCGATGCACAACTACGTGTGTGTACTCTTTAATTTTCCCCTGAGGCTGTTCACACATGACAAGGCCACCGAGTGGGACACACGTGTGCGTTGAACGCGCCACAGTTGCACTAATGAGATACTTTGCAAAGTGGAAGAGACAGTTTGTGTGAGATGAATCAATGACGCCTCATTATGATACTGCCTCCTGCTGTGAAGAATCCATACGTCTAACACCGGCTCCTTTGTGAGAACAATAGAGCAGGTCAGTGAGGCAGGCTTTAAAGGAGTACATAAAAGAGTGCAACAAAAATAACCCCAATGCTAATTAACGAGTGAAGAACCACGAAGCGTAGCAATGTTTTTGTAATAAAGTTGCATCAGTTGAGACGTATTACATATGTCATGTGTCAAGTTTTATATGTTTTGTTGTGTGTGCACCACAGGAAAAGTTTATGTTACCTTAATGGCAGCTAACAGGGGTCCATATGTATTATTATTATTATTATATAAATAAACAAGAAATTCTTAAGGAAATGCAAATTTTTAAGGTTCATCGCTTAAATCCCAGTTTTTGTATTATACATTTACAATATGGTACATTAATACATATTTTATTGATCTTTATCTTTATTTAATGTATGTCTGTTTATGTATGTATAGATAAACACGTCTTCAATGTTTCTCTATCGTTACGTTGGAGCTGCTGAAACGACTAATGTGGGAAAAGTTTTCTGTAATTATTTACATATGTTTAGTGGTTTGCTTACAATATCTGACTATAAAATTGCTTTTAATTAAAAAAATGTTTTTATTTTATTTAAAAATTAGCTCAGAACAGAGTCCTTATTCTTTGTGGTTGTTAATTACCGATGCACTATCAATACCATCTGACTATTATCAGTTAAGCCTATGAAAAGTGGCTTATTACTTTGATTTAATTCATTAGTAAAATATTTTTAATACAGGTAAGAACATTCTGCTGGCTCTGCACAAATATCAACGGTGTATTTACTTATTTCTTTGCCACCCATGGGCACCAGTTCGAAACTTCCTAGGACTGCCCCTGCACTTATTTTAGGACCTTAATAATAAAATTACAGAAATCATTTATGGAGTCACCTACAACCAAATCAGTAATGTTAGTCAATGTTGGAATCATTTTGCTGCAGGCTATACATATTATTATGAGGAAACTGTGTAAAATGACATTCATTATTAGTAGTTGTTTAGTTCCTAGTTGTACAGAAAGCTGATATTGTCGTTTTATGCGTCACAGCATAGCAACCAATATAGCAACACAGGCCAACCAACAAACATGTGACAGTAGTTTATTGATTTAATTAATGTTAGATGCATAATATTACTCATAAATAGATGAGATACAATAATTGCACACCTTTATCTTTTACGTGTTTCTCATCTTGTTTTTTCTGAACTGGCCAACTGATCGCTTTGACCTTTTACAAGCATTCACTTTTGCATGAGACTCGAGAATCAATTTAATACCCATCTGCCAACGGCATAAACAAGACTCAACACTAAACCTATTCACCTTGGTGATGAGCAGAACATATTTATATTATTCATAATTTCACACACAACCCAAAAAAGGAAAAAAGTGTCTCTGTGAATCTGGATATTCACAGTGTGATGAAGGAGTTGTGGATTATTTGGTTGCATTTGCAGGCAAAAGCTACAGCAGGTTGGTGGACGGACCTCAGGCCTCCGCTGGAGAGATATTAACAATGAGGATTTATCTGATTATCAGATTGTGTCATTCCCTCACGACATATCATGTGTATATCCATCCTAACATATTCTACCTGCTCACAAGCTAGAAGCAGGGGGCCCACTCTGACATTGCTTCATTCTCACTCACTTCCGCTCAGGAAATTTATGCATGTGCATGTTTTTGAAACTGTGGCAGGAAGCTAAATTATCTGAAAAAAAAAGCCATGTAAATCATGAAATTAACATGTTAACTCAACACAGAATGGAAAAGCTCCGAGTCCCCAAATACATTTTAGCCCAGAACCTTCATGCTGTGAAGCTACAGTCCTGACCCCCACACTCATGTGCTGTGCCTTAAAATTAAATGAACTTACCATTTATCAGTCACACAGAGTAAGACATAGGGAAGCCCTTTCTCTACATTTGACCCATACTTGAGGGAGCAGTGAACCCAAAATGCCTTGGGAGCATTTTGGGTTCAGGGTCGAACACTACGGCATGTAGACATGCTGGGGCCCAAAACCGGTTACCCTCCGATCCTCGGATTGGGAAACGGTCGCTCTACCCACTGAGCTATAGCCGCCCCAATAGTCACCCTAAAAAATTACTTTCTGCATATATTGTCTTTTACTGTGTGGAAAATGGTCTCCTTACATGCCGCGCCCGCGCCCGGCCCCCAAACTCAGTCACAGACAGCCATCAAGTGTTGATTATAAAGGCTATGAGAAAAAAGATGTATTTAAACCAAAACAGTCCATTTTAATAAGATTAGCTCAACCTCTTAATAAAGCATGATTTTAGAAAAACGATTTGACCGGTATTAGACTTTTTTTGGTTGTATCAAGTTACATAATTCTGTTTAGGAAGTCCTCAAACACTTTACAATACCATAATGCATCCTCGTCAAATAGGACTTTCTCGATAGCCTAGTTAATGTCTCTCCCTCAGTGGCGGTTTTTAACATGTGGTGTCTCCCAGGGCTCCATCCTTGGCCCCTTACTCTTGAGCACACATCCTGTCACTTGGTGTCATTATAAAAAGGCTCAGCATATTTCTACATAAGGAATACCGTCTCAAAATCCGCTCAACCAAATACCTGAACTGGACATTCAAGGGTTAAATGCCAGTCTCATCTGTTGGAACGTTTAGCCCACTACGTGTCGTGGACAGGCATACAATGGCTCCTATAAACGGGGCAGCAGGCTTTAAACAGGACAATCTTATCAGCCATTTAAGCCTTAAAGCTTTGCCTTATATGATTACAAGCACTGATTCAAAAAATGCTGGTGTAAGAGGTGTTTCATGTTGGGAAGATCGCTCCGAACAAAACTAAATGTTACAAAACTTTAAAAAAAAAATTCAATGGCTTCGGGAAAATAATAACCCAAGCACTCTGTCCAATGAGATGGATGGTGCTCACAGTAGCTGTTAAATCTGTCCTTGACAACTGCGCTGTTATATCCTCTCTAATGACAGAAATCTGTATAGAACCACTCAGTGATGTTGGTAAGTAAGCTAGGGGGACTTTGGTAGTCCTTGGAAACATTTTGTAAATTTTTGGCCTGCATCTCACCTTGATGTGTTTTGTTTTTTCCTCCCCCTGAACAACAGATGTGCAGATGGCTCTGGCTTTTACTCAAAGTTGTATTCAACCAAAGAAGTCTTATCCTGTCTAGAATATCTTCCACAGGAAAGTGGTGTTTGACGACACTAAACATCTGATAGATGCTCGTATGTTGCAAAGGCAACAGAAACATCCTAAAGCAAACTGAGAGCTGGGTTTCATGGTCACTAATATTCCTGGGTTCAACACACCAATACAGAAAACTGTACCTCCAAGTTCTGGTGAACTGGAGCTAGATGGTTGAGCAGAGAGAGCTGCGTATGGCGGCTGGCGTGGAGCGCCTCATTTTATCTGCAGCAGACGAAGGAGATGGCCACCTCAAGAAGAAAGGCCCGCAGACCCGACCAATGTGAAGTCTGCTGTCTACAACTTCGAAGAAGCAAAATCAGTGAAGTTCGCAAGTAAAGGTTATGGCCTCCATTTTCTAGCCAGCAGAGAAAGTCACACTATGGGCCTACGACATTGATTTCTGCAGACAGAATGAATGAGAAAATTCAGAGCATTTGAAGCTCCTCCACCAGAACACCGCTCCAGGCCACAAGTCCACAGTGGTGATGTCGATCATCCAGGACTACATCATCTCCAACACCTGGCAGCTTCACCTCATTTGGCACCCTGAGGTTACCTCTCAGCACAGATGGAGAAAACTTAAGTCAAGTCTTTAGGATTTATGCTTCTGTCTATTCTTACACGTGAACATGCGTCTGATGACTCACACGGGTCATCTGTCTGGTCAAGCTCAGCTGGATGACATCAGGAAAAATGAAGCCGTATTTTCACTTTAGCAACCAAAAAATAAATCCCAAATGTTGCCGCAGGGAAGGAACTAATGAGGAAACAAATGAAACAAACTGCCAAATGATACTGTGGGGAGAAACGCCAAATGGAAGAAGAAATTCCCTTGGCTAACTTTCAACAGGAAATAACAGGCCTTGTTCTTTTACTGGTGCAGGGAGGCTCCAGAGGAGACTGGAGGAGACGACCCATACATATCCATGTCTGCTCACAGACCGATGTTATGGCCAATGAGTTGGATGCTACATCTAAGAAATTCAATATTAATGCATATCATGTGATATTTTATGGACAGTACGCACCAATCAGCCAGAACATTAATAGCTGTTACCAGTTGTAATGTTGTGGCTGTTTTTACGATACATTAGCTGTACATGGAAGCAGCAGGGAAACTAATTCAAAAACATCCTATATGGAATGAGCTACCTCAAATGTATACCTACTTAGCTGAGTATATGGACTTATTTACTTTCCACAACTATCACAATTTACCAGGAATATGAACCAATCACCATCCTGTGTAGTAGTAAAGCATTAAGGAGGAACATCCCCCCCACACAAGGAGTAGGCCTACTTTTACTTTGATACTTTAAGTACATTTTCCTTGCTGTCAATACTCCCATACTTTTATTTTAAGGTATCAAATGCACAACGTTTACTTGTTGTGGAGTAACAGTACTTCCACTCAAGTATAGGATGAAAACTGCATCCACCGCTGAAGATTGTGTAGAAGCCGTTGCCATTAACCAATCAGCCGCAACATAAGAAGCAGTTAGTGATATTAAAGTCGGTACTAATTAGAAATATTTATACAGCTCCTTTTAAGTATGATATATATATATATATATATATATATATATATATATATATATATATATATATAGAGATGTTTTCACAGGAAGTGGATTCACGTCCCTCCATCTTTATACACAAACATAAAAAAATGCACCTCTTATCGAGGATGGTGCCCTCAGGCAACAATGTCACGTATCAACTTTTATTCTCGTGCTAAAAGTTTTTGGGGCAAAACTTTGGGCCTCCTCTGTGAGACTAGTGAATATAGGAAAAGTTACACCTGTATTATAGCAGAACTACATTCTGCGAGACGGCCAAAATTGAAATTTCACTGATTAAAGGAAGAAATAAGCAAAGAGGGATTTGCAGCATTTCATTTGTAAGTTCGGGGATTCAGTGAATGGTTGGATCTTGATTTATAGTATTGGAATAATGAATAACAGCTGCAGAGCGCACCCAAATTAGGAAAATGTGCTTCTGCAGCCAAACATGTCAATTTTGTAATAAATCCCCTGTCAACAACTACTACATCTTTCCAGATGGGATTCCCTGAGGCCAGATCTTATCATCCCAGCAGCCAGTGAGTGCGATGGGGCTCTGTGTGCAGAATGCTGGTTTGTTTTGACCAGAGACTGATGTTTTAGTGAGGGAGGCAGGAAATCAAAGATAGGTGAATGTCTGCTATAAACACATTTATCATCGTCAGACCTCCATCTGGTCTCATGCATACCAACAGGTAGACCCTCTGTGGGCACAGGTACAACTCATGCAAAGCAAACACACACCTGCCGTTGAGCATGGCAAGCAGCTCCCCGGCGTGGTACAGGTCGTTGCGCGTCACGCGGCTGAAGCGGAAGGAGTTGAGGTTGCAGAAGGTGACTGAAGGGAACACCATCATGTGAGCAGCCACCTCATCCAGTTTGGTGACATGGGGGTACTGGAAGTAGAACTGCACCCGGTCCACGCACACCATAACCAGCACACCCACGGAGCCCAGGAAGAACAAGATCCACAGGCTGCGCTTGATGCACATCCGCTCATAAGTGAACATGTGCGAGATGCCGTGCAGCGTGGACCTGCTGGCGAAAACTTCAATGGGAGCTGGTCTCTTGTAGTCCATCTCCGCCGACTCGGCTTTCAGATCCATCCTGCCTCCGGGATGAGTTTCTTTAGTCAGCTGGCTTTTTTTTCCTTCTATTTTATTATTATTATTTTTTTTATAAATAACTAGATGCCTTCTTAATGCTAATGTCTGTAAGTTCAGGCCCTTTTTCCACGCATGTGTTTCTCATGCAGTCCGTGGGAGATGTCGCGTCACTGACAGCCGCTAAAATACTTCCAACATTCAGTGCTTCTCAGCCAAGATAATAGCATACCCACGAGAGAAGCGTGGAGAAAGTATGAGTGGGTAAAGTCTGTGGGGTCACAGCTCCATGATAATTATTCCCCTGATGTGGAGCGCGCGCGCGGATAGATGCCAACCCTGTCCTCTCCTCTCCTCTCCTCTGATATCCTCTCCTCTCCTCTGATCTCCTCTCCTCTCCTCTCTTCTGATCTCCTCTCCTCTCCTCTCTTCTGATCTCCTCGCTCACTTCTTGATTATTACCGAGTTAATTCTCTGTTTCCAGGCTTGAAAGAAAAACGCAAAAGCGCCAAACAGGTCTGAAGAAACCGATCACGGATGTGAGGCGAGTAAAACCAAATCAGATCGGTGGGTTCTTTCTCCCTGTGTGTGAGGAGGAGGAGACTGGAATCGTGGCTTTCCCCGCTCTTCGTGTAAGCAATCCCAACACGTGCAGAATAACAAACAGCCACTGATTTGTCGCTCGTTGGCGGTTTAGACGCAGTTGTCCCGGGGTTCTGTCTGCCTGACGGCGGGGCTGGATCTGTCAGGTAGCTGCTGCCTCCGCGTCCTTCCCCTCCTCCGAGCTGCCTCTCCAACAATGCGGGGATAATTACTCCGCTGCTCCGATACCCGTCGGTTTGTCCTCCAGTGAGGAGTATAACCGGGGGGAGGCAGCGTGCGTCCTGAGAAGAAGCAGCAGCTGCAGCATGAGGAAGGATGCTGAGCGTTATGAAATCAGTGGAACCACACAGGCGGTCGCGGTCGGACCCGATCAATTAAATCCACTCGGAACAGGAGAGAGCGGGGGGGGGGACATGTGTCTCACACCTCTGACGGAGTCCGTCGCCGGTGTCCCCTCAGCCACGTCTGGACTTCACCCTCAACCTGTGACTGACACCAGAGCTTCAGCCATCCACATGTAGATCATGACTCCCACATGAACATCCAGCTCAACCTCACATGTGGTTCATCTGTTTTCCACATACTAGTTTTAATCCACTCAGCTGAGGGGGTTAAAACTAGTATGTGGCAAGTTTTTTTTCCCACCAGTTTGTTTTATTTTATTTTAAAATGAACAGACCAACTGTTATTTATATTGTTTTATCCGGTTGTCCGCTAGAGATGTACACTGCGTTCATTGGATCTCTCACATTATTGTGTTTGTATATGTTTTTACTGGTGCACAATGCTAGTTTTGAATAAACACTGGGTTTATATCAAAGTAAAATGTTGCAGTATGGTTGATATAGCTCCTCCTAGTGGACCTAGGTGGTACTTGCAGCCAAAATCCCTTCCTGGGGTAAACATAAAAACATTTTTGCATGTTTTTTGTCCACTGGTGTGAGGCACACAAAAGATGTGGTCCATTTATTATATGTGAATTACTTTGATGCAGATAGTTCTGATTTAGCTTTATTATGTATCTGTTTGGACCTTTCAAGGGTTTGAAGTTACCTTAATAAGGTCTGTAATGACTTTTGATGTTATAACCAAAAAGGTCTATAGGACTTGGATGGTTGGCCCGATTCCTGTTTTTTGCTCTCGTAAGCTTCCGGGTCAGTCTGTTATTCGGAATCCATGAATCAACAGCAAATCTTTTTCCCGTCTGCTCATTGCTTTATTTGTCAGAACTGTTAGCGTGGTCTAATGCAAGGAAACTGTAAAATTGGCTATCCAGCGGTGCAAAAAGGAGAGTCTGCTGGTCCAATTCCACGAAAACTACGTAGAATAAGACAAACTTTATGGTCCTTCTATCAGATCAGATGCAGAAGTTATCAAATAGTTTCTGAGAAAATTCAATGAATGTTTTGCTTCACTTTGTATAATGTAATGATTTTATATCCTTTTTCTTTATCTACAAAAAAGATCTTCCAAAAGTAGAAAATATCAGTATTTGCTGTGTTTAACCACAGATTACTCAAACATGGTAACAGGTACAATGTTTATGACACTGAAAATAAATCATTTTATGTCCTGACCAGTCTTTAGACACCAAGGTTACGCAAATTCACCTGATCGCAGTGGAGCTATTTTCTGCCTATTTTGGGGATGTCACTCAGCAGAGGTTAAACTTGAAATAACCACTGAGCAGACGAGGTTAATTAAACTCAATTTCTAGTTTAGCTATTAGCCTTGCAAAGTGAATGTGCATTTATTGAAATGTAATGGAAAGTAACGCCTGACCCTCTTCCCTCCTATCTTTCAGGCTCTGCTCAGGTGTACAGCATAAAGGTTGGTCATGATGTTCACCTGGGCTGAAGATGACTTTAAAAGCTCCTGTTCCATCTTCAGAGGCAGAAGCTTCTGGAGTGAGATTGCAGTTTACAGGGACTCTCTGCCTGGGATTTTTAACCTGTTTTGGTGACATTTTGGTTAGTGTGTTGTTTGTATTAAATTCCAGGATTTGTCTGTTACTGGTGTCTTTTATGTGGCTGACTTTGGGTGAGTGTTGGACCCCCATAGGGTAATTTCAGTGTGGGGCCTAAGAGATTAACCATTTAATCATAACCTGCCTAAATTAATTTAAATTATTTGCTTCTCTTTTTTCTTTTTGTAAATCCATACCTAAGGATTTACAGGGAAGATACATTGAGTTATAGTTTATCTGATTTTATAGCTGACTCAAGATGGGGACCCTTTAAAAGTGATGTATGGTGGCTGAGGCTGATGAGGTGCAAAACACAGCATTTAAGGAGATTTATCAAGGCAAACAACTCAGTATTATGCATAACATAACCAAACAAGCTTTAGCCTATCCAACAAAAGATTTAATGCTTGCAACCCACACCAATAATCTACCCATCAATCCACTTTCTCCACCCACTGATCCTGTGCAGTGTTGCGGGGGCGCTGGAGCCGATCGCAGCTGACACTGGGCGAAAGTTCGGGAAGAATGAAATTGAAATACTTTTGATTTTGTTCCTCTGTAATAGCATAGCAGTGCAGCTTTTGAGCTGAGGTGCACTTGGCCTGTTCGAAGTGGAGGCCAACCATTAGGGCACACAGCAAAGACACATTATAGTTCAACAAAGGTGCCCAAAAAAAGTCAGATGGCCACATGAATAACATCCCACTCACAGGAAAAGGGATTCAATGCAAAATTAATAAGACTGAAATACATAGTTTGTCAGTTGTTATCAGAAACATTAGATATTTGTTTTCTGATAAAAAAAAACAATTTATTGAGGACTTTAAATCCATGTTGCTTTGTGAACCACTGGGTGTGACTCCTGCATGCTCCCATAATGCACTGGGAGTAGCATCATGAACTGGAACCAACAGGCGGACAGTTTTTTAAATATAAGATCATCTTGATGACATCATCACTGATTTCTACTGCACTTACACACACAAATACAGACACATACATACACACACACACACACATACACATGTTTGACAGCAGTAACGTGTAGACAATTCAAAAACACATACATGCATACTTTTGCACAAACACACACACAGTGTTAGAAGCATAAATGTTGTATAAACCATAGACACACACACAAATTCATGCATGATTATATGTAAATACCTGTATGTATTTCAGTTGTACGGACGCTCACATAAATCCCTGAACAGCTCTCTGTGTCCTCCTTCGCCAAAGCTCTGACTGAAAGGAACATCTAAATATGTCAGAATGAGTGAGCGAGCCAAACATAAGCAATAAGGCAGATGTGTCGGAAGACTGCCAGTGCCAAATCTGTCATAGAATCCGTTTTGCCAAGAGGCGAAAGGAGCTCACCCATGAAATTGTTCATAATTTGTCCATAATTGCCATTTTCCATAGTATTGACTGTGACAATGTGGGATCTTATATTGATCAGCAGTGCTGGGAACATGAGCCACGCTCCGTTTCAGGGAGGTGATGGGGGTTCTGGGTAGACATTGTGCAGCAGTGGCACAGATGGGGTTGGTATTACAGTAGATATTAAGTTGCTGATGCACATTTTGATAGCCGTTGCTGGGATGAATGATCGCTTGCCCAAATATAGCATTCGTCATGTTTTCCTTCAATTATAACAATGATGCCATTATAGCTAACTGATTTAAGTGCAATGGTGCTCAAAAGTACCAGGATGCATATGCCTCTCTGGCAGCTGTTCCCATCCTGCTTTTATGAATGTATTTCCATCCTTGGTTCTATACAAAAAAGAAATCTTTTTTATTTTACAAATTACATTTTGAAAGCACGGAAGTAAAGGAAAATAAAAGATGCTCCAGTTTACTGGAAGCACACTTAGAGTTCCCTGAACTAATTATTATAAAAGGTAGTGCACAAAATGTTTCCTTTATGCACCTAGAGTGTATTTATGACAAATATCTGGTATTATGAATAAGGTTTCAAATTGATTTTTCAATCATTTGAAGGTCCATTATTTGCTTATGCAACATGAAAATGATTAGTCTTCATATATATCACCTTTATTTTTCATGTTCTTCTTTGTTGTTTGGGCCTCTAAATGCAAGAGATAAGTGTTTGTATGGGAGAGAAAGAAAATGATGGACAGGCACTAAGAGCAAAAGAGAATCAAAAGCATTATTGTGTTATGTCCAAACTGAAAGTTCTGATTAGGACTAGTTGTACAAATTCCTTATTAGGGAATGTGAGAATGCCAAAGAAAAAAAGGAAAAATTATCTCAAATGTTTGGCTTTTTCCACTTCTGCCTATCCTGTTAAATTAAAAGTGCATACAGGCAACTAAATGTCCAATTTGCATTGAATATAGTTTAAGTTGATTACATTTTCTTAATGGTTCTATTTACAGTCTAGCTGCCATTTCAGAACGTCCCTCCCAGCACATTTAAAAAAGAACATATCATTGCCGTAGTCTCCATTAAACCCCCAAGAACCCAAACCAACTCTCCTTAGAATTATGGAGGGGAAAAGAAAAGAACCATGAACACATTTAAAACATTTCTTGATTTATTTGTTTCATATATATCTGCTCAAAATATGTGATCAAAACAAGTTAATTTATAATACAGGACATTTCATTAAAGCATAAGAATTGTGAAATGGATTGAAATTCTCCTTAAACCTTTTAATGTCCTGGTCAGCCTGAGGCGATTGTTGTGCTTACAGATAAATAAATCTCTTTCATGTACGATGCTTTTCAGCCAGACCCTTAAAGACTTGAGAGAGATGCAAGAGAAATAGATTGAGATCAGATTTAAACAGCTTTACTTCCTGCCATTCATTTCCCGGGATAGCAACGTCTTCCCCCACCTTACTCTTCCTCTGATAGACGATAACTTGTTGCTTCTGCTGGATGGGTTGGTTTAGGATACGAGTATAAAGTTGAGCATTTTCCCGCTTCCAGTGAAAATAACCGACCAATCAGCGGGCTTACAGGCCTCTTGGCCCCGCCCAGCAGCAAACCTGCATTGGGAAATCCTTCTTGAAGGATTACCTACCTCTAAATGAAAAAAATCAATTCAAAAAAGAGATTTATTGTGTTTCAGTAATTGTTTTTCTCTAGCAACTAATTGTGTTTCCCACGTCACGTCCCTTTTCTGCAATTAATGATAGTCTTAATTTCAGGCGACAAAATCATCAGTTATCAGCTAGAACGTAAAAGCCTGCTTTCAGCGCTTAGAGAAAATGAAAGAATAATTGCTGAAAGATACTACAAATGAATCAGCTGCAGTCACCTCTGCAAACATATGGAAGATATAAACTATGTTTAAACATAGGTTAACAAGTATGCAACGAAGTTTGACCAAAAGTATGAGAACATGTCAAAAACAATAATGACAGTATTGTACATTTTATGATCATTTATTCAAATTGTCTCAGTAACATAACACTCCTTGCAGTCTACACGTATAGGGTCCTTGAGCAAGACCCTGAACCCCAATATGCCCCCCCCCCCCTGCTTCTCAGGGATGGGTCAAATACAGAGAAATCATTTCACTGTATTCTAATATCTATAACTGCATGTGATAAATGAAGGTTACTTTATTATTGTAGTGTTATTACATATTCATAGAACACAGAAGGAGAAACATCGTAAACATCTAGTTCATTACAGCACAACTAGAGGTTTGTCTCACTCCATGTGAAGTCGGGGCTCCTTAAATAATTAATTTAGATTACACTGGTGGTACGAGTAGACTTACTCACAGGGACATTTTCCAACTCCTCCTCTCCTCTCCTCTCCTCTCCTCTCCTCTCCTCTCCTCTCCTCTCCTCTCCTCTCCTCTCCTCTCCTCTCCTCTCCTCTCCCCTCCTCTCCTCTCGGCACACTTAATGCAGATTCTCTTACTTTGGCCAAGTAACATGGTGCCAACCAACTCTGTGGGAGCTGGCAGGGAACACGAATCCACTCTGGGGTCCCGTTGACAAGTCTCTTTGGTTATGATTGGGAAAGCAGGACCCTGAGGGAGCGAGTTGCTCTTGGCCCTTGATGATCTGAGTATTTTTCTATCCCCTATTTAGCCTGCGTATACTTTTTTTCTGGCACTGGTCCGAGTATAATGTCATCAGAAGGTGAAGGCAAGGTCTTCATAGACAGATGGTCATTGGATCCAATACTGAGTATCTGCAGGTTTAAATCCAAACAAATGAAAACTACGCAAATACGCAATGATCATTATCATTCAAGGACAACATGATTGACAGTTGGCGTAGACATCAACCTGAACGCCTGGATCCCCCCGACTGAACCAGCGCTCCCTGCAGTACAGAGGCCTTCAAGTCATGTTATAAATAAGCATGTGCACATCTGTAAAGGCAGTGCTTCTCTACTTCCTGGGCCCGGTCACCAGTTATTACATGGTTGATATACACAGAACCATAACATTATAACCGCTGACAAGTGAAGAAAGAATAACATTGAGTGTCATGTTACAAAAGCACCTGTCAGTGGGTCTGACAGGTTCACGTTGAGTCCTCAAACTGATATTTTGGAAGCTGGAAAAATGGACAAGTGCGAAGTTCTTAATGACGTTGACATGGGCCCATATGTGACGAGGTCAGAACATCCTCAGAATACAGATCTCTAGACGTTAGCAGCTCCCAGAGTGGGTTATTGGCACAGAGGGCTCACTGAAACACAAACGGAGGGAAGCTTAGCTTCTGCTGTCCAATCCTGAGTTAATGCTCAGTTGAAATTTCATCGTGCAACTCTTTTCTTTTCGTCTTAGTTAAAACCTGCAGAATTCCGTTCTTTGAATGTTCTCCCTGTATTTGCATGGATTCTCAGCAGGTGCTCCAGCTTTTTCCCACAGTCAAAAAATATACAACATAGGTGAGTTTGTGGCCCTGCATTGACCCTAGGCATGAGTGGTCCCGTCTATTGTTTAGGTTATACCCTGCTTCTTACCCATTGTCATCTGGGATCACAAAAGGCCTGCAGAAGCAGCTTTGATATCTTAGACTAGTTGGAGCAGGTAATGGATGTGCTACAATCTGATTTGCGGGTGAGGAGATTGTGTCAGTAGTGCTTTTTCTCCCTTTCTCGATCCTATGCTTGATTATACCTCAGCATTGGTAATTTATCTGTTTCTCCACTTCAATACACATTTCCGCAGCTTGGATCCTCTGCCCGTGTAAGAGAGAAGTTTTGGAATCATCATCCAGAAACTTTCTGCACCTACAGCTTTGGGCTGAATCTAAGATGATCCTTATGAGATATTTGGAAACAAGTAATGCAAGACATTCCCACTTATTTTACACTTACTGTTTGACATTTTAAAAAATCGAGCTGCCAGCCAAAACCAGTGAAACGTATCAGTTAATGTTCTGCTGCAAAAAAAATGTCCTTAAGGCAGATTCCCTTTCAACACTGATGTCAAAAAACAACACATATACAGGTAGGATATAATTCCTAACGTTTGCACAACTCTTTTATATTTTTCATGAGCAGAATAAGCGCATCATAATCTGTGCTGGTTATCTGTGCTGTACGGTGATTCTCTGGAGGAGACAGTTTTGAGTGATTGGCAGTTGTCCAGAGCTGAAGCCCCATTAAACGCCAGTCTGGGAACTCTATACTCCCCATTCCCTTGTACACAGAATTATACACTTGTGAGAAGTGCAAAAGAACATTTAAATCAACCTTAAGGAGGAAATAATCCTAATGACTTCTTTTCATTAACAAATGATTAAATATTCACAAGCGGACCACTGTATAAGCCCCCCTTTGTGGTCCGCTGCACAGGATTCCTGTTGAAGTTGAGAGGAAGGGGAAAATAACTCATATTGTGCCACTGCAGGTATCAGATATGGACTCGGCAAACTAGGCACCTAGTCGGGAAGGGAATTAATTTTCATGAGGAGATAATTGAAAATGAAATTGTTAATCACTTACTTTAGTTGGTCACAAAAGGACGCTTCCACCGACACTCATTGTATGTGAGCTAACATTGATTTTAAGTTCAAATTAAAATCCAGCCATTTCTAGTCTGCTTTTAAAAATGTGAACTGCCCGGGAACATTTTCAATTAAATAATGAAGCCAACTGTTTTCCCTGAAAGGCAGGCATAGAGAACATTCTTGATGGGGACCTTTTTGGGATTCATGATTGAGCAAGCCACCAGACTGGGTCTGAATCAATGGCTTTAAATCATATTGTTCTCGCTGCCCAACTGTTATTAAAAGGGGAAGAGAATCTATTTTAAGTATAAAAAAAAAAGAAGGTCTGAGAGTTGTAGTCGAGAAAAAACGTTTCATCCTGCACCTACAACATATGCACGGTTTATAAATGCCTGGCTAAATACTCCTACATGGAACACCACAGGCCTCCTCTTATTGGTTATAACATCATATACACCCATCAGCCATAACATAACCTATGAATGTGTAGGTCCCACTTTGACAGCGTGTCCTCAAAGACCTCTGAAGGTGAGCTGTGGTCTCAGGCACCAGGACATTCGCAGCAGACCCATCAAGTAAGTCCGATAAGTTGAGAGGCGAGTCCTCCATGGATCAGAGTGTTTGTCCTTCACATCCCATAAATTCTTGAATGGCTTAAGATCCAGGGATTCTGGAGATCTAAATGATGACCCTAAAATGAACAGCAACAAAAGCTGCAGAAAAACAAAATGTATTAAACTTGCTTAAGAGAACTCGTCACCACCATCGAGCACAATGATTTCAGGTGTCGCTATGGCAACGAATGTCCCATACAAAGGCAGTTTTGTTTTAGCTTTGGGTAGGACACAACATAGCCTGGCCTGGTAGATCTACCCCGACATTCATATGATGGTCCTGCTGAATCGCCTCTGTTATACAGTTATAACAGTTCTGTCTGTAATAAACCCATACATCTTAGAAAGACGACTGAGAATCCTCCAGTTAATTCCTTTTCCTTAAATGATTTGAAGGTAAGTACACTCATTATTCTCTAAACCCAACAATTTCTGGAGATATTCTGACCAAGTCATCTTGCCATTACATTGCGACCCCGGTCACAGTCACCCAGATCGTTACACTTGACCATTTCGTGCTTCCACCACATGAACCTCAGGAGAAAATGTTTACTAACTGAAACCTGTGGCCCTCCGACCATGCCTTTGTATCAGGATAATCAGTGTCATTCACTTTATCTGCCAGTGGTTGTAATGTTTAGCTGAGTGGTGTGAATACAAATATTTCAAATTTACACTAATTATTCTGCCTTCTTCTCCTTTGACAATACAATGTTATAGAGGTCCAAGTTATTCCCCCCCGCCCCTGACTTCTGCTCAGTATTAACAGTAGTCATGCATGAAAGTGATATTGCACAGACGGTTGAAGCGCTGAAACTCTGCACTCTGTCTCTTTGTGCTACTAAATGTTCGCGGCAAAGAAGAAATGATTGGCAGAACGAACGGCAGGTTTGGAAATCAGAAGTTTTTGATTAACGTTATAAAACATGGGGTTGAAGCCACATGGACTTCAGACATGAAACAGGGCAATTCCGGCACATTATTCCTCACGGTACCACGTCCGGCTCCTGCCTTACCTTTGATTTCTTTAATAGAATGTGTAAAAATGTGCTAATGATCTGTAAGACTTTAACAATTCATGGACTGACACATTAAGTTGCTCTTATCAGAGCACATTCATTCAAACAGGCTGAAGGCGCGCTCTCTGTTAAACTGCGCTAATTGACACACAGCTATAGCAGCTATTCTGTTTTCTTTCCCTCGGGAAATAATTACGCCGGCAGCCAGTGGCAGATATAAATGTGCAGTGCCGTAAAAACATGCTCGACGAAACAGCTGCACAAGCTGCTGTTGTATGTGGTTGTTTTAATTAGATTCCTGTGTAACGTTGACGTGACTAAACGTGCTGGTCTTTATGAACACGGTCACTTTTTGGAATATTTTATTCACACTTCTAATGTGATGTTTTTTTAATTGGGATTTGTCAGTGACTACTTCAGCTTTAAGCACCAACTCCTGGCTTAAACAAGACGAAGCAACATTGTATTCCAGTTTTTAATCAATTTAACTTTTTTTTTCTCTTCTCCTCCTTCATGGAGGCACAGGAAGGGAGAATAGCAGCCTCCTCTTCCACACCAACAGAACCTATCCGTGCTGCTGCTCGGGGCCAGGACACAGCAGCACGCCGGCAGCAGAGAGGGAAGAGGCAAGCAGCTGGAGGCGAATGCAGCAGCATCAACAGCGTGAGGACAGAGATGGATGAACAGTCCTCCAAAGGATCAATCAGGCCCCTCGTAGCCACAGCAGATCATCTTTCTCCAGCCGCACGTTAGTTAACACCACCATACCCCGTCCCCCCCACAAACACATCACTCCACAGCCTACATGGCACCTTTGTATACATACATATACGGAGGCAGGCTGAAAGAGGAGCGGAGAAGGGAACATGAGAGGCGAAGGGAAGTGGCGGTGGCGGTGAAGGAGCAGGAGAGAGTTGGGGGGAGGGGTTGGTAGGAGGATGTATTGATTGTTTTCACTGTGGTATAATTGCAATTAAAGGTTGCAAAGAGGCCAGTGGATCAGTTTCTCTTCTGTCACCCAACAGGACGCACGGCAGCACCGATGCATCCTCAGACATTTCATCAGGCAGCAGGGGGAAAAAAAGCACTAATGCACAGCGGGTCGCTGCAGACGGTGTGTGGCCCAGTGCCACGCTGCGCAGCAATTTAGTGCTGCAGCCACACATTAAATATTGGGATGATATTGTGCACAAGCGGATGAAAGGAGGGGCAGCTGTTTCTGGATGTGAGACTGGATGCAGATCTAATGGAGTGCAATTTGATGAGAATATTAGAATTAATGCGAACATCCAAAAGTCTTTCATTGCCTTTTTGTCCTTGTCTCCTTTCATCCAAATTGTTAACGGCTGTATTACTCAAACTGAATTCATATTGTCAATAGCCGGTGCATGTCCAGTGACGAAAGAGGGGAAACGAGACAGTTTTGTATATTGATTATACTATATAAAAAAAACCCACTTGGCTCAGCTGCTTTTAAGCCGGGTTTAAGGAGAGGGATGAGTAGATCAAAACTAGCAAAAAACATTTCCCATATACCGACTAGATTGCTCCTGCCCTTGGCTATCTTCCATGATTTTTGTTATTTTTCAACGTTTCGATACTAGACTGTCGTCAGGCAAACGATTTAAGTCAACTAGAGGCCAATCTTAAAGAGGGAGTGGCCGAACGTCTGCCACCAATCTCACATTACCCATGTAATATCAAGCACAATCTTCAAACAACAATTACATAAAAGGGAATGTGCGCAATAGAGTCAACTTATAGACAATATATAGCCAAACTACATTAGGTGGCTTAAGCTTGTTTAGGATGTGTTTTTTTTTCTTGTAACAAAACAATTAGTACCAATGCATGGATTCTAATAATACGGTAAACAATATAGAACAGATAGCGTGCCAGGTGAGGTGATAACGTTTCAGTGGTGTCAGAGGTTTATTAGTGTGGATGCTGTCCATGTCAAAGGGGAAGAGGCCGAACACAAGGGTGCAGGGCCGATCTGATTGATAAGGCTGTCCTAACCAGACTTTGTGCCAAGATCTTCACTAGTTTTCCAGCTTTTCCTGCCTCCAGTCACCTTCAGGAGGATGCAGGAGCGGGAGCAGCAGTAACAATATTTACCTCCGCCGAGGAGGCTTCCCTTTCTCCCCTTTCTCCCCTTTCTTCCCAAGATTACCTGAAAAACTGCAGAAGGGATTTCCAGGACATTTGATGATGGAATGGTGCATGGGTCAGGAAAGAACCCATTGGATTTAGGTTCAGATCCAGATCCAGATCAAGGAGTGAATGTTGGATTTTTTCTCTGATCTGTTGGTATTACATTTTTCATCAGTTTTCCCATTATTATGCAAAAACTAGTGAATCAGTTTTCAGGTGCCCGGAAAACCAAACAGATGTAGAACTGTTCTATATTAGTGGAGGTATGCAGCCCGATGAACACAACTCTACTTATTTCCAATGAGGAAAGATTTGTTTTCATCAGTGTCATTTTCCAGGATGGCTGAAATAAAAAAAAAAAAAAACAATTACAATGGCATTTTAGAGAGGAGGCCCTTCCCAACTGACTCTGGTTCTAGGATCAGAAAGACTCGGGCTTCTAACAGACATTCAATTTTAGTTGAGAACTAGGCCCATGTCGTTGTCCTGGACAGCAAGGGCATATCCCTGAAAAGTCCCCAATCCCCTATGCACTCAGGATCAGAATCAAAAATACTTTATTTATCCCTGGGGGGAAATAAAGGTTAAACAATCAATCTCCTGATTGACTCTCAAGTTTATACACAGTGTTTTTCATAAAGAGCACTAATTTTGCCTAAGTTGGACAAACAGCCTGAAAACATTTGGAAATAAAACTAGTGTCATAATTTATCTAACGATCTTTCTCAAAATCAATCCAGTTCTTCCCCACACTTCGGTCCATCTGGGTAAATAGTTGGAAAATGATCAATGAAATGTTTTTTTTTTTAAATATGAACTTTTAGAGTCAAAGAATGAATACATGGTAGATCTCCTCGAGTGGATTCATATACGCCACAATTGGACCGAATCGGACCAACAGTTAAGGAGTTATGTCCAAAGAACAGCGTCCAACTTTAATGGGCTATGAATTGTTTAGCTGCGCTCTGGCACTGACATAATCAACAGTTATCCCTTATTGACCATCTATCATAGTCCCCATCAGTGCATCCCATTAATTTTTCTGGAACCTCTACTCCCTTCCTGTGTGTGAGAGACGTCTTCATGGGAACCAAATCAACGGTTCATTAATGAGGGGAAGCTGTATCAAGTGCAAACATCTTTAATTAGCATGTCTCCGCCACTTCCTGTCTTTGATCTCCCTCACTGATTTATGGCCCTGCAAAAAAAAAAGGTTGGGTGATGGAATGGTGCACGACCAGTGAGAGAGGACAAAGATGCTTTTTGAGAAAAAAGCAAAATAGTGGAACCCTTGTTGATCAGGAGGACTTCCAGCATTAGGACCTTTCCCCCCCTGAGCCGTGGTCCAGCTCAATTACCAGTCAGCGCTGCTATCTCTTTAATAGCCTGATAAGACAATAATCCCAAATCCACACAGTTTTAATTACTTTCTGTCTAATTAAGGACTGTTTTATTAACGAGAAACACATCAGAGAGTCTTCTATCGTCCAGAAACCTATTAATGGAAATAGGGAGTTCAGTTAAGAACAAGAAAATGGCTTTTTAAAAAGCATTAATACATATCTTTCACTTCGAGAATAACTGGGCATCAGCAATCCAGTCATCCATCCACGATACAATTGTTCAATGTCAAAGAGGTCAGGGAGAAGAAGAGGAGAGAAATCCTCGTCTGCTCAGTTCTCACACTGGATTTAAATCTTTTCATTGGGGATTGGAAACTTTGACTTTGTCTTCAAGCGTTTGATTCATGTAAGTGAAAACTTGCATCCAAATCTGGTTGAAAAAAGCTTTTTTCTCCAAAACATTTAGGGGTTGAAACAGAAATCAGAACATTACATGTTCTTTGTTTGTCATTTTACAGAAATACAATGTCTATAAATGCACGTCTAGTCATTTATTGTGTTTGTTGGTCTTTAGCGCCATCTAGTGTTGCGATACAATCCTATCGTCTTTAAATCAAAAGAGGAAAGGCTTTTCTTATTTTTCAGTATATTTCAACTGAATAGATTATATTCAAAGTTTATTTGTACAACTTTCAAGAAAGTTGTATGAAGAAATGCCCTGATTTTTAATTGTTGTATTTTCATAATTCAAAGTTATTTGAAATAACAGTCGTCTTTGCAACAAGGAGGAACTACATTTAATCACTGAGAGAACTGGGACATAACTCCACTGAGGCCCTTTTTATTAACTCACAGTTTGAATACAAATAATGCTAGATTTTCTTTACATTTTCAATTTCATTTTCTATCATTTTTTATAAATGTTTTTTTTTTTTTTACATATTCCAGGCGAGGTAAAAAAAAATGTATTCCACATTTAAACAACAAGAACATTCAAAATCATTTCCAAATGTACTTTTTTTTTTTTAATTCAACAATATGAAAAATATTAAACAACACAAAAAGCATCAATAGATTACAATGATTTCAGCATAAATTAAATCAAATAAGAAGAGCTTTTAGTTTCCGTTCAGTGTAATAACTGAGTAATTAAATACTCTACTGTGGAGTGGATCTACTACTGAACAATCCACTCACACTTTAATGGACACGGTGTTTTCAGTCTCAATGATGATTCATTTGTTTTTGATTTTAGGCATTTATGCTTGAGTTTCCTCTTTTATACTCTACCTTTAATGCATGAAATCTGCTGCAATAACAATAACACTCACACAAGGAAAATATGCTATTTATCAAGAAAGTCATTTTTAATTATAATAACAGCTTAGGTAGCATAGATGCCTTAGATTTCTGGGTACTTTGACTTCTTCTCAGAAACATGCAGTACAGGTGAATTAGTGAATGTAGACTATCTGTCAGTGTGAAAGTGAATGTAAATGGTTTTGCTGACCATGTGATCGACTAGTAACTTGTACAAAGTGTACCCTGACTCCCACCCAATGTCATCTGGGGTAGGTCCCAGCCCCAACCTACAAGCCTGAACAGGATAATCAGTTGCAGATAATGAACGAATGTCATTTTCCTTGTATATATGTCCTTTCAAACATGTTTTCTCATGTTTATAATAACTCATGCTTGTTCAACATTCTCATCTAAATATTCACAGAAAGGCATTGCAGTATGTTCCATGAGATAATTCATTTTAAGGTTTCATAACGTGGCCATAAAACAATCTGTTTCTGTTCATACATTTGGTAGACTTTAATACCACATCACGAAAACAGAATGAAGACAACAACCCATCTGTCCGTATGATGTTGTATGTCTTCATCTCACATGCGTCGCATAGCAACAAGGCAGAGTTAAACTTCTCTACCTCAGGCCAAATCCCTGGGAAAGGTGTATTTTCAGGCTGAAATAAATGTTATGGAATTAATCAAACATGAGCATTACAGAAAAGCCCTTCTAATCCCTTTGAATTTCGGTGACTCATTTAGTGATATATGAGTGTACTGGTGTACGTGTCAGTCTTCTGCATTGAGCGTTTTCCGCTGGTCAGACAGAAACTGTGTGCTGAGCCACTGATAAAACCGTGTGAGCCAGACCACAGGTGCATTCTGGACTTTTTGTCCCAGAACAGCCACACTTTTCTGCACAACTAAAGGTTGTGTTAAGGTATAAAAGAAGGAGGGAAACCTTCGTCCTGTCTAGAGATACTCTGAAGAGCTGCAGACATGCTCACGTTTCTGCTGTTGACAAGTCTCGCCGCTCTCGGTAAGAAAACGCCATAAGTAACTATTCATTATTGATCTCTTGTGCTCGCCATCGCTCTCTCACTCAATCAGTCACTCAGTTTTAGTTTAATCAACACACACACGACGCAGATGCTTCATTTTAGCAGAACACTTTCACTCAACACAATTCATATTTCCTATTTCCATGATTGCAAAGTAAATATAAGGGAATATAAACGATTAGGTCATTTTTTCATTCAGCCCTGGCTGACCTGAGGCCCCAGCCCAGGTATCTGGAAGACGGCCAGGAAAGGGTCGTAGGAGGTGAGGTTGCCAGCCCCAACTCCTGGCCCTGGCAGGTAATGCTGTGACACAAAATTTAAAATAAATGGAAGCAGAAGAAGAAATCATCTTCAGACACTTCAGAGAAAAATCATCATCTGTCTTTCGCCTCTTAGATCTCCCTTCAGTACCGATCTGGAAGCTCCTACTACCACACATGTGGGGGAACCCTGATTCAGAGAGGCTGGGTCATGACAGCTGCTCACTGCGTGGACAGGTATGAATGATCGTTGACGAGAAAACTTCCTATTATTTGGCTTAATGAATTTTAGATGCGATTATTTTGTCTTGACTATCTGCAGGTATGTTTCATTTGAATGTTTCTAAATGCAAGGAAGAAAAGGAAAAAGTACAAACACTATTCTGCTGCAGTTAAGTAGCTTTTTTAGGAATTTGTATTTCGCTAAAGGATTTATTACATTGACAAATTCTTACTTCTACTCACCAAAAATATTGGAATAATAAAGGTTGTAAAATAAAGTCTTATTTCAACCTTCAATGATAGAAAATAATAAAATAGTATTAAAAGAATAGTAGAAAGATTGGTGTGTGTATCAGTCCTGGACAACTTACAGATCTAAAGTATATAAGAAGACAAAACAGAGAAGAAAAAGCTGTTTAGTATAATTTATCATGTACACTTCTATCTACTCATGAATACATAATAAACATGTGAATAGCAGCAGGATGTTGATAATAAAGCTCCTTCCAGATCCATTACTTCTTTACATATTCTACCTCTTTGGGGCATTTATTTATTTGATATATCTTAAATGTTACATAAAATGACAAATTATTCGATCAAGTATGTTGTTGAACAATGTAAATAAAACACACTTGAAGTTCATGATGAAATAAGATTAAATGTATCATGATGACAGCAAGGGTTATTCAGACGTTTTATATTGCTTGCAAAAATGTCAATTTCAATCAGATTAGCTCACCGATACAACCTGAACCATAAAACTTGTTTTCAGGAAATGATTTGACTTTTATAAGACTAAGAAAATAATTTTTACGGCTGAATGAACTCACACAGTTCCGTTCAGTGACTCCTCACATGCTATGATGTGCCTCCAAACCTCATATGACTCATATGACTTGTTGAATTTACCTCCATAAAAGTTGAATACCTCTACTATTATTTCTCACACAAGTTTACACATATTGAAGTTTTAGTTAGAAATATGTGTTCTTTTGTCACCTCTGTCTAAATGTCACAGAGGTGAGGAAACAATCTTGTTTCTAAAGGTCACCGGTGGGATTCATGCCAGCGATTTAGAACCAAAGAAAGCGCTCCGACAAAAATAATTTAAAAGAGAAAATAAGAACACCAGGATTCTCTTAATACCATTTTTTTTCAAATGCCACAGCCGTAGGACGTGGCGTGTCATCCTCGGTGAACATGACCTCTACAGCAACAGCGGCACAGAGCAGGTCATGGCTGTCAAAGATGTTTACATCCATCCCAGGTGGAACTCCAACAGTGTGTCCGCCGGGTGAGGACTGCATCTATTCTCCCACTCATTTAAGTACATGTTTAAGTTCAAGTTCAGTTTAAGTCGGGAATTTCTCCAATATCTGTGGGCAAACCTTTATGTTCTAAGCTGATGTGAAGTCAGAAATGACATTATAACCCAGAGAGAAAAAAGATTGGATTGGATTTAACCCAAGAACGCTGTTAAATCCATCTGTCTCCACATCAGCTACGACATCGCCCTGCTGCGTCTGGACTCTGACGCCACTTTGAACACCTGGGTCCGCCTGGGCTCTTTGCCTCCCACCGGCCAGATTCTGCCAAATAACAACCCCTGCTACATCACTGGATGGGGACGCACTGCAAGTGAGTTGATCACATGGTGCCTCTGAGCTTGGTGCCTTTTCTGTAAAGCCTCACGTATCCCACCTTTCACGTCCCGTGGTCTCCAGCTGGTGGCAGCCTTTCCTCTAAGCTGAAGGAGGCCTTCCTTCCTCTGGTTGACCACAAGACCTGCTCCAGCAGCAGCTGGTGGGGAAGCACCGTCAAGAACACCATGGTGTGTGGTGGTGGTGGTGCTGAGGCTGGATGCAACGTGAGTCTCGCCTGCATGAAAATGGATTTGTAAAACTTGTAGATGCAGTAACGGATGGTGACATGGTGACATGACCTTCATGGATATGACATTAGACGAGGCATCGCGTTAACCAAGATGATAGGAAGATGGCTGAGCCAGCCTCATGAAAAAAGGACCTATTATGTGTTAAAAGTTCATGATTCAAGTCTGTAAAAGACATTTTTTAGTGATAGATGTAATAATAATAATTATAATAATAATAGAAAAAGCACTGAAATATGACGGGAAATCAAACATACATAGCAGATGATCAACATTGTGTGTGTGTATATTTATATATATTCTGTTAACGGAAATGTGTAGAAGGAGAAATATAGACTTGGACCTGAAAAAGTTTCATCATTCGTACTTCAATAAAATGATGTAGGGATTAAGATATATTCACATGGGTAAAAAAAAAATACTGTTTTTTATATTCCCTATTCACCTCTGAATGGTGATGCCACCAGTAATAAGCATGCTCTATCTGATCTTCTCACAGGGGGATTCCGGTGGACCCCTGAACTGTCTTGTTAACGGAAAATATTACGTGCACGGTATCGCCAGCTTCGTGTCTGGTATGGGATGTGACACCCCCAGGAGGCCCACCGTGTTCACCCGTGTCTCTGCCTACATCCAATGGATGGACTCCGTGAGTTTTTAACCAACTCCTCACAAGAATATATGAAAATCCATCAAATCTATCTGAACTTTATGGAACTTAATGACTCCAATCCCGCTGTTCGTAATCACTGTCTGCTTCTTCTATTTTCCAGATCATGATGTAAAGAGATCAACCGACCGTATCGAAGCACACAGACATTTGATCATGTTTTTCATCTGCTGCACTCTCTCACTTGTCTGTTCTCATTAAAAAAACAACGTAATTAAACTTTTCAGTGATTGATATTGACTCATTAGACATTTCATGGAAGCACAGGTAAAATGCCGTGATGGTCACATTTCTTTTGCTATCCTCCAGAGAGAGGAAGCACCACAGGTGCTTCTCTCAACAGAAGGTCCTCTCAGATATAAAACCATGAACCATGCCTTTAGAAAAGCAAAGAGTGTTCGCCACACTCACAGCCACATGTGAGAAATACCAGGATCTGCTTTTTTTAAAACATCTGCTAGTGGAAATTCAGTTTGGAATTTAGAAAATACTCTTATTATTATCTCTGAACACCTGTGCCGGCTGAGCTGGAGCTTCAGTCCAGCGACGTGCTGCAGGAAGAGCTGTTGGAGGTCAGGAGATGTCTTTCTCCAGCTCCTGGTCTCCGCAGTTACAGTGTAAGCTGCGAAAAGAAGAAAACAGCTGGGACATAAAGGAAGATGATCTGATAAAAGTACTCGACCACACGATGGACCAGATATTTGCTCTTGAACTGAATCCGGCGACAGCAGGAAAACGATGCTTCAAAATGTTAATATTCGGTGAAAAAAAAATGTGTTTGCTCAACTGCTGAGCGTCAGAGAAGAAGATGGATAACGAATTAAACAGCGAGGAGTCAGTGGAAAAGATGGAAATAGTTTGGGGTGTTATTTTTCTTTCTTCTTGTTTTTTTGAATTCAAATTAAACAGCATTAATATATAAGAATAAAGCCATGTTGGCTCTTCCATCAAGTCTTAATGCTAAGCTAAGTTAACGGGCTGCTGGCCTCTTTTGATATGTTTTTGCAGGGGGAAAATTTTTTTAGAATGCCCACTTTAAATAAAATTAAATAAAAAAAAAAAAAAAAGTTCCGTTATGTAGATTTTAAATCAAATCCTCAGGAAGTTTTGGAACATTTCTAACAGAGATAACAACATTTTATCAATTACTTACAGATTCATTCTTGTCCCATGATGACAATAAATGTGAAATCTGAACATCAAACAGAGTAACAAGTTTATTGTCTTATAGATTCAGACACCGAGAGCTGTAATGTATATTTTTAAAACAAACTATTTTCTCATTAAAAATTGTTTGCCAGCATTCATTAGTGGAAAAAAAAACATTTTCATAATCCAAAGAGAGTTTGAGAGCCGCTGTTTTAAGTATACTGCTTTATCTGTTTTAGTCATAGTGAGAACAAAGTTTACAAAATGAAAATTGAACGGTATTGTCAAATACAAGAAAGGAGATAATGAAACAAGCATCTCCTCAGGATATCTTGTAAATGTAAACCCTTGGAGTCGCCCCCTGTTGGTCAGCAGGAGGAATGCAGGTGTGTTAGGCATCAGGGGCCTACAGATGGTGCACCTGTAGGTGGTCTGTTATGGAGTGTAGCTGTGTTGCTGTTGTTATTGTTATTTATTATTCAGGAGGGGATGGATGATGACCGCGGGAAACTGTTTTAACAGGTGACAGTTAGATTTACTGTTGTTAAGTTCGCGTTCTTTCATATTCGCTGATGAAAACCTTCATGTCGACACTATTATAAATTAAATGTATTATTATTATTATTATTATTATTTGTCTCAGCTCTGATCTCATCACATACCAGCTGCACAAATGTGTGTTTTCTATTTCTTTACATCGTTTAACGCTCTAAAAATATTTGAGAGACAAATATACCATAACAGGCTCCATCAGTTCCAGTTCTGTACTTGTGGTCCTGGGGGATTTTGTCCTACACAGCACCCATGGGTCGGACAGACCCATGAGAGACCCAATAACACCCCAAACTATCCAGTGTTTACATCCATGCTGAGAGGAGCAGTAACAGCATTTCCTCTGGGTGGGTTTCTGTTTTTGCGTCCTACAGTCTCTCAGATCTGACAACAAACAGAAACATTTCATATTTTCTCAAATATCTTATTTATACGTTTCACCATATTTTTTTTCTCAGTTTGGGAAAGATATTGTTTGATTTAATGAAGAGCCCTGGAATGTAACAAAAACTATACGTGTCTTACTTACTCTGTGTGCAAAAGTCAATCTGGTATGTTTTGTTAGCATGTTTCTGTTGATGTTTCTTCTGGGACTGCCAGGGGTTGATCTATCTTCTCCTCCCTTGTTGGCTGTGTTTCCCTAACAGGATGGGAATTAATACAGAGAAAAATAGACTTTTAAACAGCCCGAATATTTTACTCATACTAACTCATACTGACATTGCCCTACTGAGGCTGTCGTCTGGCAGGCCTACCTTCCTTTTGTCGACCAATACCAGACCTGTACCAGGCCACCATGGTCTGTGCTGGAGGTGGAGCTCAGTCAGCGTGAAATGTAGGTCTGCCGAGAGACTGAAGACTTTTAGCAAACTCAGCAAATTATACCTCTGGAGGATAATACAAAGGAATGAATTCCTCTGTTTATCTGCAGGTGATTCAATCTGGTCCATATCTTTATGGAGGTTTTGATTATGGGACCCAAAATCCATCCTCCTTTCTTTCTTTAATGATAGCTCAATGACATGCTGGCATGAGACACCACTGTCTTTCAGCTCCGTTAGAAGATCCTTCTGCTGACGGCCTGGTCTGCCTAGTCCTATTTCAACAATAAATCATAATTTTGAACAAAAATCCCACCATTTGTTTGAAGGTAAGAGGGATTCACTCAAAAACCTGAAGGCCTCAGAGTAGATTCTTCACCCGGGGACAGCGGTGGAGTGATCTGATTGGATAAAACAAAGCAAATTTATATGAGCAGCCAAGGAGAGAAGCAAAACACGTAGTCTCAATTAAAATGTTCGGTGAATAATGTTCATGTAATTTTGTGATTCTGACACAAACAAAAACAAACAGTTCTACAGACTAAATTCACTTTTATTCTACAATACTGTATCAGAACGTGTGAAATGATTGTTCATTGATGTGCTGAACTTGTAGCACTTTGAGATTTGATCCAAATGTAAAGTGCGTTATAAATGAAATGTATTATTATAATTATTATTATTATTGTACTGAATATGACATTTTGTTCTTCATGAACAATGCTTGAAGTGGATTATTTATTTGTGAAAAAGGATTCTGAAGAGAAATATAACTCCGGGTTGAACTTGTTCTCCAGCTTCAGTAAGTTTCCTGGTCAAAGCTTCTGTGATTGAACTTCAAACTTCAAAACCATTTTATGTGTTTAAAATCACTACTTGCTACTACTGATGACTTCTTTTTAAGTCATCTTTGTTATTTCTCTGCCAACTTCTGTGATTAAACTTCAAACTTCAAAGCCATTTTATGTGTTTAAAATCACTACTTGCTACTACTGATTACTTCTTTTTAAGTCATCTCTGTTATTTCTCTGCCAATGAAAATTCTAATTATGACACTGATGAATATACTCAGAGAGAATGTGTCTTCAATGAAATGATGGGAAAAATAGAAATACAAATTATAATGACTTCCAATAACTTTGAAGAAAAAGGATTTACTTTAATTAAAAAAAAAACGAAATACTTAATAATTCAAAAAACAATGCTTTGCCAAATGGAGAGTTATAAAGCCTAAATGTGACACTAAATCCAAATCAATATGACTTGGAAGATATTACTTACATTTATTATTTATATGACTAAAATTTAATTTCTATATTATAATATACAAATTATAATATAATTTGTATTTCTATTTTTGCCATCATTTCGTTGAAGTCACATTCTTCAAGAGTATTTTCCTCAGTGTTATAATTTGAATTTTCATTGGCAGAGAAATAAGAGAAATTTTAATTTCTATTTTCTAAATATGGGGAGAAATAGATTATATTTACTATTTTTCTGATAAAATGAAACACATGGAGTACAACCAAAGTACAACAAGGATAAAGACTAAGCATGTATAAAGAAACAAATACAGAAATCACAGAAAACATGTCTTGTATTTATTTACTTATGTATTAATTTTCTCACACAGTATATACAATGTAAAAAAAAAATCCAATTTCAATAATATCTGCTGTAATAATTTGTAAACAATTCCTCCAGAAGGGTTACTTATAGTCCTACTTTTGCTCCTATTTTTCAGATTGAATGCGTCTGAATGTTGTTTAACAAACAGGAGGCTTGTGTCGCTTCTTCTGTCGTCTCTCTGGGTATTTGGTGACATTTAAGAGGGAGGCGGCTGCAGGCAACACTGATGCAGCAAAGAAGGGTTCATCACATGAACACACAGTGTTGGGGCTGTGTTATGAGGTGTTCACTGTCAACTCTCATCATTTAAGCGTGCCGAGCGACAGAACGTTCTCAACCACACCAGAAAGCCCCTAATCATGAGATTGTTGTGTCGGACAAGAAATTCAGATTATTTGTAAAACGGTGAGCTTGACAGGTTTGAATCAGCCTAAAGCTGCTGTCATAAATAGAACTTTTACAGAGTGAGACAGCAGTGTCAGCCTTCTTAAAGATCATGCTTGCACTGTTAACCTGTTGGGAAGTTGTGACTGATGAGCAGACAGCAGAGCTCAGGCCATAACACCTACCTTAAAATTGTCTCAGACCATATGCAGTCCTTCATGGAAACCTATATTAGCTCATGGCAGTGGTCTCAGCAGATGATGCACTCTGCTACACTGCAGACATGGTTCAGGAATGCTTTACCAAACAAGGTTCCTCAAGGTGAGTTCAAGGTGTTGACTTGGTCTTCGAATTCCCCATACTGCAATCTAATCCAGCATCTGTGGGATGTATTTGAAAGACATGGCTGATCCATAGAGGCTCACAACTAAAGCACACATGTGGAGGGTGTTGTGGACAATGTGCCTGGACGGGTCAGAGCTGTGTTCATGCCAAAAGTCAAATGTGTATGCCAAACACAACTGTCCATATTCCGTAAACAAAGTCATGTTCTGCAGCAGCCCTTCATTATTCCACTCCACCTTCATGAATACAAAGGCTTGAAGTGAAATAATCTATGGTAGCATTAGTTGTTACTGTCACTTTAAGCACTGATTTTAAAGTCTAATGTTCAACAACTGGTAAAGACACTTATTTCCATGCAGTAGTCGAGATACAGCTGGAACAGTATGTTGACGATTTCTATCGCCATCCAATATGCAGGGAAATGTGATAAAATCCTCTCTGGTTCTCCTACCATTGGGAAAAAATGAGATGAAGTGCTCTTTACTGTGACCCGATATGAAAGAGAGTGTGAGGGAATTTCCTCTCGGGTGCCCATCGGTGTGGAAAAAAAATGATCAAGTGCACTTTTCCTTTTCACGCTGTCCCCAGAATGCCAGAGTCTGCCACCGACTGATAAAATGCTCCACTATCTGTACTGTACTTAGTGATGCTGTACGCACTCCAGAACCCAATCCTTTCATTGGCACGTTTTTTTTTTTGCATCATAACACATAAATACATTACACATTACACTTTTCGGCATTTTTTAGCGGCATAGTCAGCTGTCTCTGGGGTATAAATATAAATATTAAATCAATATGAAGTAAAAAAAAAGCCATTTTTGTTTGTATTCATCTAAGAACACTGACTTGAGCCGACATCATCCATTAATTAATCGTCCACATTGATCTGGTCTCAGTGGCAGCAGGGAAAAGGCCGATGTTCCTCTGGGCAGACTGGTAAACCAGCAATACTAGAAAGAAGCCAACTATTCTTTAATATAATCAAATTGGTTTGCATTTAGAAAACCAACCTGCTATTAGGGTAAGCTTTCTTTTCCTAGTATTAATTCTAAATAACAGCTGGGCAATGAATAATTTTGAATTAACACATTTTAATTGGTTCTATTTAATAAGATCCTTACGGTGAGCAGTTAAGCAAATGGCCTCGCTTTTCTATCTATGACCGGTTACTGGATAAATTGAGCTCAGTATATTTTGGAATTTCTCTCTTAAAATTAAACTACTTTTTAAATGTAATTATTTGCAAAAAGATTTTTTTCATTTCTAGAGAATAAATAAAATTTCCTAGCATCAAGGCCTTCTTTTTTACTTTGTCGTGGTTGACAAATCTATTCAATGCAGCGTGGCAGATTGGGACAAAATCTGTAGAGATTGAAACTGAGTCGGTGGTCCTTCTTTTAAAAAGGGGCCCTAAGGATGTGTTCCAATCATAGGGGAATCATACTACTTAACCTTTTTTGGGAAAGTTAATTTCCTGGAATCTGGAAAGGACAATCTGACCAATTGTCAAACTTGTGTGACAGGAACAACATGGATTCCGTCCCGGTAGGTGGAATGATGGACCAACTTTTCACCCTTGCAGTTCCACATGGATTCCTGTAGGGTTAAACGCAGAGTGTGGGGTACCTGAGCCCTCGCTACGAGTTGTTGCTGGTTTTCTGCGTCTCAGAACCTGTTCTTGATATTCATGGCCACAATGTCAAGGTGCTGTCAAAGTGTGAAGTCAGTGTTGAGAGGTCAGAATTGCATTTCTGCAATTTGCAGCTGATGTGGTTCTGTTGGCCTCATCAGTCTCAGTCTGTGACTTCCACTGGCACTAGAGTGGATTGTACCTGAGTGTGAAAGGGAACCTCATCCCGGGGGTTCAGCACCTGGCCATTGTTCTCTGCTGGATTTCGGTGGACTGTCTTCCTTGGAGTGGCGGTGAGTTGAAGTACCTATATATCAAGAAGTATCTTGGTTTCTTGTTCTTGAGTGAGTAAAAATGTACCTGTATCACTCGGTTCTGAGGAAAATAGATCAGATTCTTCTGAGGAAAAGCTCTCAGTATACCAGACCATCTATTTTGCAACCCTCACCTATGGACATGAGTTCTGGGTAGTGACGGAATGATTGAGGTCAATGACACAAGCAGCTGAAATAAGCTTTCTTCGTAGGGTGACTGGGCTTCATTGTTGTCGAAAAAAAACAATTCCCTCTTTTACCCATAACGTTTCATCATCTCTTGTTGAAACATACTGACTGTGCAAGATGAAGCACATCGGAAAGTGGATTTTTACCTGCAGAGTTGCACTTAGAGAAAATGTCCGGTGTGTGCCACGTCTACTTTGGCTGAGAGTCAACGCTGCAGCTGGTCAATCGTCTCGATGTGAGCAACGATGATAACGATTTTAGGGCTGTTGATAAAGGGTGAGCGTGGCCAAAAAAAATTTTAAACTGTAAATAAGCATTACATGTGTTCAAATATTGTCACTTTATTACTTCATGAGAAACAATAGCATTTAAAGGAAATAAGAGATATTTACAGTGTTGGAAAAAACTTTTTCACAATAGTTTATTCCAAGTGGAGAAAAAGGGATTTCAATCGCTGAGTCAGCTAATCTTGAAATTAAATTTTTCCGTAAACACCGTTTTGATAACTCTGAGACAGACACAGATGGACCAACAAACAAGCATTTGCACAAACATCTGAAAGGCCATGTGTGTGTGATCATGCACAAACACGATCACACACACACACACAGACACACACACAGTGAAACTTAAAGTATAAAATACTTTTGAGCAGACATTTGAATCACAGAAAGTTTTTGGAGTGTGCAGATATGTTCAGGTTTCTCGTGTTGACCTCTCTCGCAGCCCTCGGTAAGAATCACATACACAACTCGGAAGAAACTCAAAGACTCGATGCCGTGTTGTGTTACTTTATTTTTGAATTTCTCAGCGCTGGCTGACCTGGAGTCCCTGCCTGGGTACATTGAGGACGACAATGCTGAGGAGAGAGTAATTGGAGGTGAGGTGGCGCCGCGCCATTCCTGGCCTTGGCAGGTACGGTTTTTGTTAGACTTTGGTGAAAGTGGACCTCTATTTAAATATTAAGACAGAACGAAGACAAAGGAAAATTGCTATAGGCCTAAAGATCACCAGTTCTAAAGGCGCTAAATAAAATTAAGTCTTTCTAGAGTTATCCAGATCTAGAATGAATGAACTTTAGATGAACAATTTAGTCCAATGTTTCACATCAAAAGTAGTTTGATGTTGGAAATAGTGCCTCAAGTACTGGATTGAAATGACTTCTATAGAGTGTATTATGAATTCATTTCTAGTACTGCACCAGAATCTTTCCATGTCATATTTTTCATAGCCTTAACGATGTAAAATGGGTTTATACAAAAGTTATTTTCCAAACAAAAAGCAACAATGTTCAAGAGGTGCATTTAAGACAGAGCCAAAAGTATTGCAGCTATAAACTGTGTTGTGATTCTATTAGATCAGTCTTCAGTACTGGTCTGAAGGCTACTTCTACCACACCTGCGGAGGATCCTTGGTCAGGAAGGGATGGGTCATGACCGCCGCTCACTGTGTGGACAAGTGAGAGTTCCATTAATCACAGAACAGCTGCTGAACCTAGAACTATCAGAGATTTGGATGAAGTAGCAGAATGTGTGTTCTCACAGGACTGAATATTTATATAAATGTGAATTATTACTCCTTTACTGGAGAAATCCATAGCCAAGACATTTTGGGTTTAATCTTGCAGAAAATTTGGTCGCATTTCAGCCCTCTTTTTCAGTTGAGCATTAACTATTAAATAAAATGTTCTAATCACAACAAACTTACACTACAAGGTACAGTTACCATTTAAAATATTGATTATATTGATATTAAGCACATTTGGTGATTAGAAATGATCTTATTATGAGGCAATTAGGTAATTACTTAATTACACTTTATCAAGGTAAGTATGAAGAGAATAATAATACTATTTATATTTTGTTTGCAAACAGCCCCAGGACTTGGCGTGTTGTTCTTGGAGACCATGACCTCTATAGCAACATCGGCACAGAGCAGTACATTACCGTGAGCAAAGTCTTCATCCATCCAAACTGGAACCACAACAACATTGCTGGAGGGTCAGTGTTTACTGGTTATGTTCTCACCCAATTATACAAAAATATAAATCCTGGTATACATATATATAACATTCCAAATTCCATATTGGGAAGTAACGGAATACTTTATCCTTTTTACATAGCAATGACATTCTAACCTTTAACTAAAGGTTTATCACATTAACTTCTCTTAAATTAACTTGTAATATCAGTTTCATCAAATAAAGCAATAACAGCTGAAGAAAGTGAAACAATTAACTCTCTACTGACTTGATGACATGTTGGTTTTTCCTTTCAGGTGGGACATTGCTCTTCTGCGTCTTTCACATGAAGCAACTCTGAACAGCTACGTCCAGCCCGCTGCACTGCCTCCCTCTGGTCAGATCCTGCCTCACCACAGCCTCTGTTACGTCACAGGATGGGGTCGCACCATGAGTGAGCCTGAAATAGAGCACCTTAATTTAAGGTGATGGTATGATTCTGCAATTATGGGCTTCATCACGATTGTTTGATGGGTTTGTCCTTTGATCTCCAGCTGGAGGAAATCTGTCTCCCGAGCTGAAGCAGGCCATCCTGCCTGTTGTTGACTATAAGACCTGCTCCAGCAATCAATGGTGGGGAAGCAACGCAAAGGAATCCATGATCTGTGCCGGTGGTGGTTACGACTCTGGTTGCCATGTGAGGTTCTTTGAGTCTTAGAAATATAACATTATCTACTACAGTTGTTGTTGCAGATCCATGAGTACGAGAATTTTTTAACAATGTTGTCATATAAATGCAGAACCTTTTTTAAAACGTGAGGTGGAAACTATTCCACTTTAAGCTTAGACCTGAAAAACTTCCAAATACATTAGTTACATCTTGAAACCCTTATAAATGGTGTATTTCTGTCACGCAATAGACTTCAGATTTCTGTTCCTGCTCTCTCAAGACACTCCCCAATCCGCAGTGTCACCCTGCAATTAGAGCAGAAGAAAAGATGGCAAAAGATTTCCGATGACACACGGGGGATTACTGAGGATTACTTAAGGACACAAGACAGTTTCAATGATCCAGCCAAGAGTTTAAGATACACAAAATGTCAAACTCCAACAATTTCATCATGTGCGGAAACGTGCTTGAGGTTGTCTGACACAGGAAGGGGATATGAGAAGAAAGTGGAGACCATTTATCTGCTCGTGGTTTTCCCACAGTCTGATGAAACGTTATTCAATTTTGGCTCAGACCTTTTTCTGACATGTTTTCTCTGAATGCAGGGGGACTCTGGCGGCCCTCTGAACTGTGAAGTCAACGGCAAGTGGGTCGTCCATGGTCTTACCAGTTTTGTGTCCTCCGCTGGCTGCAACACCTTTATGAAGCCCACCGTCTTCACCCGTGTCTCTGCCTACATCAGCTGGATGAATGACGTCAGTGGTCATCACTAATAACACAAAAATCTGAGTTTCAAATATTTACAATAATAATATTAAATGTTCAAATTCATCCTTCTTCAGTATACATGTTTTTAATGCAATCTGTTCAGGAGTCGTTGAGGATAATCACAGAATGATTCTTTTGTTCTCGCTTTACCAGATAATAAGATGAGAGGAAGGATGATCTCCATGGAGAAGAATGTGGTCTCTGGATCCAACTCAGTTCCTGGTCCATTTAATCACAATAAAATTTCCTTCACGTGCATTGACTTGTTTCATCTTTGGTGTGTTGCTTTGTGTGGGAGAGATCAGGTCAGGTCCTAGGTGTACTTTACTGTAGTAAAAGTAACTGGAGGTCAAATCTAATTCGGTTGTTATCGTTAGATTTATTCTACAAATGAAATACAATAGATCCACTAATCAGTTATTATAATGAGATCTGATTTATCCTTTCAGCAAATGTGTGGCGTGATGTTTGAAATCCACTAAGCCACTCCTTAAATGGGAATATTATTTGGTTAACCATGTGAAGAAACTACAGTTAAACGTTTGGCTGAAATAATCGAGCTGACATTTTAATAGTTCTAGAAAGTGTATTTGTCAGCAAACACACAATGTTCCTTTTTGCCCTGTTTGTCTTTATACAGTCAAAAATTAACCAAAGAGTTCCCCTTCAGATGGGTGATGTTGACTTGACTATTATTTATACTAAGTGAAAAAAAAGGGATTTTAATGACTCAGTCAGATACTACTAAAGTGAATTTTCCCGTAACCACTGATGTGATAACTGTGTGAAAGACACAGGTGGACAAACACACAAAAAACATTTGCACAATAATAATTACACCCACAGTGAACCTTAAGGTGTCATAGAATTGTGAGCAGGAAGTTTTCTTCAAGGAAAGTTTTAAGAGGGTGCAGACATGTTCATGTTTCTCGTGTTGACCTCTCGAAGCCCTCGGTAAGAACCACAGGCACAACAGCACACAACTCTGAACAAACTTAAAGACTCAATCCCTTGTCGTGAAGCTTTATTTTTCCTTTGATAAGCTTTGGCTGACCTGGAGTCCCTGACCGGGTTCATCGAGGACAACAGTGTTGTGGAGAGAGTCATCGGAGGTGAGGTGATGAAACCCCACACCTGGCACTGGCAGGAAAGTTTTTTGTTTGTGGAACTCTGATCCCAGTATTTGATTAAAAGTTAAAATAACAAAATTGCCTTAAATTGCAGAAAATCTCCAGTACTAAATTAGATTAGTACTAAATAGGTAAAAAAATCAATTAAATAAAGTTGACCTTCAGCTGAAGGAGGATATATAGAGGGTATTTGTCGTGAATTTAGACACACAACTAAGTCCAATTTTTCCCTGAAAAAAATTGTTTTGATGTAGTTGGAAATAGTCAAGTACCTCAAAACTGAAAGTTGATTACTTCTATAGAGTGTATTATGAATTCATTTCTAGCACTGCACCAGAATCTTTTCATTTCATATTTTTCAGAGCCCTAAGAATGTGAAATGGGTTTATACAATCTATATTTTCCAAATAAAAAGCAACAATGTTCATGAGATGCATTTTAGACAGAGGCTTTAAAAAATTTTGAAGTATTGCGTAGAATGTAAATATTCACTTTCTTGCAGCTATAAACTGTGTTGTGGTTCTACTAGATCAGTGTTGAGCACTGATCTTACAGCTACACACACCTGTGGAGCATCCTTGGTCAGGGTGGATGGGTATTGACCCCAGGCAGGTATGTGGTTCAGGACAAGGACCTGAAAAGACAGGTGATGATGAATATTGCAAAAAGGTTGGAAATATCTGTGGTGAAATGTTATTTCAAGAAGGGGACGAGGAGTGAGTGACATATAAGAGCGAAGACGAGCACAAAGGTAGAACACATCTTATGCACAATATGTCATCCGAAGGAGATTGGACACTGTAAGGTGGTGACAGGAGAGAACGTAACCACGACAGCCACCTGCTGCAATATCTGGAGAGGACAGGAGAGATACTTGCAGCACAGATGAAGAAAACAAACTTCAATTAAGTGACTAGATTTTTGTCAAAAAACTTCATTGAACACATTTACACTGCATTCTACACTTCTGTAATATTGTCACCTTTGTACTTGTTGTATGATACAGTATAGAAAGACTTTTTTATGAATAAACATTTTTGTAATGAACATGTCTGCAACAATATACTTAATTTAGAGAAACATGATGCAGTTCTTATCGAAAAGATGTTTTAAAGCACCTAAACAGAAAAGGTCATATTATAAATTAAATGTATTATTATTATTATCATATTAAAAACGTTCAACGATAAAAAACAGTCAGGAAGTGGGATGTTGGCCTACTTATCCTTCTATTCATAGTTAATTACTGTCCACTGCGGTCAAGAGGAGTGGATGATTCCTCTAAAATAGTTACCCGCCATTGTTGTTATGGTTTGAGTGCTAGGGTTGCTGGGAAATTGGAAACTTATCAAGGCCTTATGCAGTGACATAATAGGTGGGTTTACATGGACAGCCTAATTCTGAACGAGATTAGATTCCTTTGCAGGTTAGATGGAGGAAAAATCAATTCTGCGCTTGCCCTCCTTGTCGTATTCATCTTCTGGTTGCTTGTTGGCGTCCAGCTCATCGTAGCATTAACGCCACCTCATGAACTGGAGTGGGGATCATCTGGGCATGTCAGAAAGCGCTTCCGATTAGATGAGTCGATGGATGTAAACACTGGGTCAGAAAAGTTTCCTAGGTGATGTAAAAAGGCGACCGACAGTGCAATTTGGAAAGGTTTAATTCATACAACTGAAAAGTGTCCCATGTAAACCCATCCAATGAAAAGGCCTTGTAGCCAGTGGAACCCCAAGCTGTTTGTAAATTGAACCAACTGAGAACCAGTTCTAGCACCAGCCCAGAACTAATTCTAACTATTACCTATTACCCTCCTATTTTGGTGGGAACAAGGCTTGTGTGAACTTCAGGGTGGAGTTGAGATGGGCTCTGGGTGGATGTGAAGAAATGCAGGGAGAATGGGAAGTTATGGGGAAAGTAATAAGGGAGGTAATTGCTTTAGTCCTCTAAAAGGTGGTCACCTTGTCTGGAGCACATCTTGCTTACTACATATTCTATCTTCATCAAACTTTACAGATACATTTACCATTACAGATCTGCTGTATAATAATTTGATATTTCTACAAAATAGATTTTCAAATGATCCACAAAGAGATGATTTTACATTGTATCAAGAAGTATCTAGGTTTCTTGTTCTTGAGTAATGGAAAAATATGCATGTATCAGTCTGTTTTGGTGAAGAAAAAGCTGAGTCCAAATGGAAAAGCCCTTAATTGACCAGTCCATCTACTTTCCAACCCTCACCTATGGACATGAGCTCTGGGTAGTGTCCTATGGAATGAGGTCAATGACACAACAGCTGAAATGAGCATCCTTTTTTCAAGTAGCTCATTCTCAGACATAAGATGCCGAGCTTGGACAACCGGAAGGACCTCGGGTGCTTCCTGTTGTCCAAGCCTTGAGTGGAGTGGAAAAGCCTTGAAAGGAGTCAGTTTAGGTGATTCGGACATCTGATTAGGATTTCTCTCTTTGGAGGTTTTACGGAGATGTCCACCTGGGACGAGACTTTGGGGTAAACCCAGAACTCGGAGGGCCTCTATGTGTCTTCTGGCCTGAGAGAGCCTTGGGATCCCTGAAGATGGTTTGGAAAAGGTTGCTGGGGTGAAGACCCTACTTAGTCTGCTGCCACCAGAACCAACCCAGTATAAGTGGTAAATAGATTTGAATGGAATAGAAGTATTGATACAAGGAAAATATTACTGAATGCACAACAATCTTATTTACACCAAGAAGCTGTGTGGAATATCCCGAATGCTTCATCGTTGTAGATCAAAACAGTTTCTCTTCTTACCCAAAGCGGTTCATCATCTATCTTTGAAACATACTGACTACGCAAGATAAAGCATTTAAGAAGATGGAATTTACCTGCAAGGCTGCTCTGAGAAAATGTCAGGTGTGTGCCACGTCTACTTTGGCTGAGAGTCAACGCTGCAGCTGGTCACTTGTCTCGATGTGAGCCACCATGATAACGATTTTAGGGCTGTTGATTAAGGGTGAGCAAGGCTAAAATTAATGAAAATTTGTAAGAAAGCATTTCATGTGTTCAAACAGTCAAGAGTCATTTTATCAAAACATAAGAAGCACGTTATCAGAAAAAATTAATTGTGTTGGAACAATACAGTTCTTATCGAATTTAGTTTATTCCAAGTGGAAAAAAAAGTTATTTTAATCGCTGAGTCAGCTATTCCTACATTGAATTTTCCCATAACTGTGAGAGGGAAACAGGTGGACATACACACACAAACATTTCTATGATTCCAATCACAGCCACACAGTGAGCCTTCAGTTATAAAAGAATTGTGAGCAGTCGTTTGAATCGCAGAAAGTTTTCGGAGAGTGCAGATATGCTCAGGTTTCTTGTGTTGACCTCTCTCGCAGCCCTCGGTAAGAACCACTGACACAACTCCCAACAAACGCAAAGGCTCGATGGCTTGTCGTGATGCTTTATTTTGCATTTCACAGTGCTGGCTGAGCTGGAGTCCCAGCCCGCATTCATCGAGGATGCCAGAGCTGAGGAGAGAGTTATCGGAGGTGAGGTGGCCAAGGCACACTCCTGGCCCTGGCAGGTAAGATGCATTAAAGAGTGAACCTTTAAACTATTTGGAAAAATGTTAATGTTCCCTGTCTTGCAGTAATACACTGTGTTGTTGTTCTATCAGATAAGTCTTCAGTTCATATCTGGCAACTCAGTCTACTTTAACTGTGGAGGTTCCTTGATCAGGAGGGGATGGGTCATGACCGCCGCTCACTGTGTGGACAGGTGAGAGTTCCATTAATCACAGAACAGCTGCTGAACCTAGAACTATCAGAGATTTGATGAAGTAGCAGAATGTGTTTTTTCACAAGAATGAACATTTAAGGAAATGTTTATCACTACTCAAAGTGAAACATGTTCATGCTAAAAGATATTACCCTAGTTGGTGTCCCCCCCCCACAATGAACTTGGATTTTCGCCTCTTTTGTTAACCTGGGTTCAAGTTCCCATGGTTAATATTTGTATAAGATTTGGTTAATGAGGAGTTCAGGACAAGGTGACAACGATAAATGATCATCTAAAAACTCAAATTTTCCATGGAAATTGAAAAAAAACTCAAATTCTCAAGTCAAAAGACAAAACGATTTTCTGTGAAATTTAATTTAACATTCTCTGATTTAAATTTCACAGAAAATGTTGTCGCTTTTCATCCCTCTTTTTCAGTAAATAAATAACTATTAAATAAAAAACAGAAATTACACCAACCATACACAACAAGATGCAGTTTCCATTTGAAATATTGATTTGCAGCACATTGGTTATTAGAGATCACTGGCTGTCAGTCACGTTATGAGTAAATGAATTAAACTATTTATATTTTGTTTGCCAACAGCCCCAGGACTTGGCGTGTTGTTCTTGGAGATCATGACATCTATAAGAACGAGGGCACAGAGCAGTTCATGAGCGTGAGCCAAGTCTTCGTCCACCCAAACTGGAACCGCAACAATATTGCTGGAGGGTCGGTGGTTGCTTGTCATGTTTTGACCCACTAACATATACAAACATAGAAAATCCTGGTACACATATTTCACATACCATAGTCGGGAGTTGTTGATTGATTAAGACGTATAAGGAATTTCAAAATGGAATGGGGCCTGGTTTGATGGGATGGAGAGAATGGGATAGCATAGATAGGATGGAATGGGATTGGGATAAGATGGGATATGGTACAATTTTACGTTCAGGGTACACTGAGACACTGGGTAGTTCTGTTTAAAAGATCTACACACAAACCAAGCAGACTGTAACACTTTCAATCATTAACAGCCAATCATTTGGATACAGATGACATTGCAAGGACTTTGGTGTAGCACAGGATAGAATGATGTATTAGTGTTGATCAGCCTGTTGTGTGTGAGAGAATCTATATCACCTAAAAGAGGGCAGAAGTTGGTATTCCTTAAAAATGTTATATATTAAAAGTTATATTTTAAATATTTGAGCCTTCAAAAGAAATACTGTGAGCTCGTCAATGAATTTTATCTCTGAAAATAAGATGAGGTTGGTCAATAATCTCAGAACACATTTTCTGATTAGATATTTGGTCCTACTCTGAACATAGTGTACAAATGTATCCAACCTTACAGTTACTCACATATTCAGAGCTGTAATTGAAATCTAATATGCAAGCCAAAACTATTTGCCTATTTGGTAAGTTTTAAAACTTTCTAAATCAAATACTTTTGATTTTGGAGTGTTAAAGTGAGAGAAAATTGCTTTAAAAAAAAACAAACATGAAAAAACACATAATTGAAAATTATTTCCACACTAAATGTGAATAATGTTTTGTAGCCTTTATCCTACCAAATCCCAATTAAAGACACCCAACATTCCACCCTTAAACAAAACATGTTGGTTTACCTCTCAGGTGGGACATTGCTCTCCTGCGTCTGTCGTCTGAAGTCACTCTGAACAGCTACGTCCAGCCCGCTGCACTGCCTCCCTCTGGTCAGATCCTGCCTCACCACAACCTCTGTTACGTCACAGGATGGGGTGCCACCAAAAGTGAGTCGGACATAAAGCTCCTTAATTTAAAGAGGTTGTCTGATTCTGCAGTTATGGGCTTCATCACAGTTATATGATGGGTTTTTTCTTTGATCACCAGCTGGAGGAAGTCTGTCTGCCGAGCTGAAACAGGCCATCCTGCCTGTTATTGACTATAAGACCTGCTCCAGCAATCAATGGTGGGGCAGCAACGCGAAGGAATCCATGATCTGTGCCGGTGGTGGTTACGACTCTGGCTGCAATGTGAGGTTCTTTGAGTCTTAAAAATATAACATTATCTACTACAGTCGTTGTTGCAGATCCACGTGTATGAGCATTGTTAAATCATTGTTTATATATAAATGCTGGACATCTTTTAAAAAGTGAATGGAAATCATTTCCACTTGAGTGCAACTCCAGTATCTCAAAGTAAAGTTGAACAGCTCCCTCTGATCTGAGGACTGTTCCTGTCAAAGATATTTCTGAAGACACATGGGATTACTGGCTGCATCAGAAGGGACATTAGAGAGGTTCAATTCTCCATCCAAGTGCTTAAAATACACAAAATGTCAAAGTCTAACATGTGCATATTCTACACAAACACGCTTGAAGTTGTCTGGAATGGGAAAGGGAACATGAGAAGAAAGTGGACACCAGTTAACTGCTCAATCTTCTGAAAGGTTATACAACTTTAGCTCAGACTTTTTTCTGACATGTCTTCTCTGAATGCAGGGGGACTCTGGCGGCCCTCTGAACTGTGAAGTCAACGGCAAGTGGGTCGTCCATGGTCTTACCAGTTTTGGGTCCGGTGCTGGCTGCAACACCTTTATGAAGCCCACCGTCTTCACCCGTGTCTCTGCGTACATCAGCTGGATGAACAGCGTCAGTATTGATCTCTAATCCATAAAATAAGCAGAGTTTCAAAAGTTTACAAGAAAAATGTTCTTTCATAATTATTCAGATTCATCCATTCTGGCTACAAATGTTTTTAATACAGCGTTTTTCAGAAGTCCTCAAGGATTATCACAATGATTCATTTGTTCTTGCTTTGACAGATCATGGGATGAGGGAAGGATGATCTCCATGGAGATGAATGAGACCTCTGGATCCAACTGAGTTCCTGGTCCATTTAATCAGAATAAAATTTCCATCATGTGCATTGACTTGTTTCATCTGTGGTGTGGTGCTTCCTGTGTGACAAAACAGGCTTCATTATATCAACTGTAGTAAATATAAATTAGATTCTTCAATTAAAGTGAAGCAGGTATTATATATTTATATCGGGCCTTCTGTTCTGCTGCCCCTCATCTGTGGAATGCGCTCCCTGACCATCTCAGGGCTCCACAGAAGACTGACACATTTAAAAAAGGACTTAAAACTTTCCTTTTTAGCAGAACCTATAACCTTAATTAACATTGCTGCTTTTTGGTCAGGCTTTTATATAGTTATTTTTTTATTGATGCTTTTATCTGCTTTTACTTTGTAGTACTTTGAGATTTGATCCAAATGTAAAGGGCATTATAAATTAAATGTATTATTATTATTATTATTATTTATCAGTTTTATTATTATAATCCGATTTATCTTATCAGCAATTTTGTGAGATGATCTTTGAAATCTATGGCGGATTCAGGGTTTGGGTCAAAGGCTTCCAAGCTGAGATCTGAAAAGCCCCTGAGGCCCAACCCTTGTACAAGGATGCCAAAGTCCATGACTAATTAACTTGCAAACAAACAACATCAAGAACATAGCTGTCTTGACACAGGTATAATTTAGAAATTCTACAAAAATAGAAATCAATCTCACAAACCTAACAGTCCTGAGGTGATAAAATGTGTGAGAGCACTGAAGAGACTGTCAGAAAGGATTTGTTGTCTCCCTTGACTCTGACGAAGTGTTAAATTAAGACATAAATAAAATCCTCACAAGAAAGAAATTCATCGAATAAAAAACATGATGAATGAGTTTTGATTAGTCTAACAAGATAATATTTTTTCCTCAAAGTAGAGGGCAACAGATATCTTACAGATACCATAAGAATTAAATTTGGTCCCCTTAGCTGAGAAAGTGTTAAAAATCTTCTTAGCCAATAATTTTGTGCTGATTAAGTCATGTGACATATAAATGTATTAACCAAGATACATAGTTGTGGCGTTTCACAGTTTTAATGATCTTTTTTTCCCATTTCCATAAAAAGTTTTAGCTTTAAGATGATTCTTAATTGTGGTCACCTTGTCTAAAGCTCCTCATTAACCAAATTTTGGACATGTTTCAACCATGGGAACTTGAACCCAGGGGTAGCAAGCTCGAGTGAAATGCCAACGTCAGTGTAGGGGGGGGTTAACCAGCAATTGGTATTGTCTTAAGCATAAACATGTTTTACGATTCCCTCTTAATATTGATTTGACATTGAAAAGATCTACAGTTTGTTCCTCAACTTAAGTTTTATCAATGTTCCCGCCATAAAAAAAACTACAGTAAATATACGTATGATCTGATTTGTTGTTCATATTTTGGCATTATCACCAGTCACTTTTTAGATATAAAACTGAGGGGCTGAAAAGTCGCTAGACAAAGCTTACACTCTGCTCACACACACTCACCTGATACTTCATGCCTCTGTCTGTCCCTGAAACTGTGGCTGGTCTCTGTGATGGCTTTTCCTAATGAGACCCAAAAATTCCCATAAGCACTTAAATCCTTTCTTATGTAGAATTGATCATATTACCTATGGTATTACTTACTTGGCGTGAGATCCACATTTGTGCATTCGCACCCGATACTCTCCTGGTATGACACAAGAAGTAAACCAGGGGGCCACTAGACCAGAGCATGGATGGTTGTCTGTTTCTATTTGTGTCAGCCATGTGAAGAACTGACCACTCGTCCACGTTGTACCCTTCTTCTCAGCGGAGATAGGCTCCAGACCCCGCCACCCTGAAATGGGCCATAATGTTTATACTTTAAGACATTAACCCTGTTGTGTGCTTTAACATATTTGACCTTCTTTGTTTCAAGTTAACTTTCTACTGTAAGACCCTACTAAACATCCAGACCACCACGAGTTACTCTATCACCTGTACTGTGGATGTCTGCGGCTGTGCGCATTGGCAACTAGGCTGTTCTCTTCCTGTTATGGGCAGGAGAGACAAAATTGTTGTTTGTGTTTTTTTACCACAATTATATTAATAATGTGTCCAATCAAATTATTCTATTATTAAAAAATATACCATAATTATATAGTAATCTGTTACAATTGTATTATTGGGTTACAAGCCCCCCGTGTCCCCCTAGGGATTTTCGCCCCTAGTCACAAGGCAGTGTACTTCTAGTGCCAGTCCCATGCCCAAATAAATGGGGAGGGTGGTGTCAGGAAGGGCATCTGATGTAAACCCTGTGCTAAATCTATATGGGGACGATGAAACTGATTTCAAAACTGGATCCAGGGTGCCGATATAAACTATAATTCTGTTGGTCAGGGAAAAAGAAAAACTTAGGGGGGAACGTGACGGGAGACGTGATGAGATGAGGAAAGCCAGGAAGGTGGGGGTGAGAGTAAGAACTTTAAATGTCAGCACGGTGACAGGAAGAAGTAGAGAGCTGCTGATATGATGGTTAGAAGGAAGGTATATTGTGACCAAGACATCCGGTGGAAAGGCAGCAAGGCTGGAAGCATCAGAGAAGGATACAATCTGTTCTATCATTTTGTGGATGGAAGGTGAAATGGGGTAGGGGTGATCCCAGCGAAGACGAGCACAAAGGTAGAACACATCTTATGCACAATATGTCATCCGAAGGAGATTGGACACTGTAAGGTGGTGACAGGAGAGAATGTAACCACGACAGCCACCTGCTGCAATATCTGGAGAGGACAGGAGAGATACTTGCAGCACAGATGAAGAAAACAAACTTCAATTAAGTGACTAGATTTTTGTCAAAAAACTTCATTGAACACATTTACACTGCATTCTACACTTCTGTAATATTGTCACCTTTGTACTTGTTGTATGATACAGTTTAGAAAGACTTTTTATGAATAAACAGTTTTGTAATGAACATGTCTGCAACAATATACTTAATTTAGAGAAACATGATGCAGTTCTTATCGAAAAGATGTTTTAAAGCACCTAAACAGAAAAGGTCATATTATAAATTAAATGTATTATTATTACTATTATATTAAAAACGTTCAACGATAAAAAACAGTCAGGAAGTGGGATGTTGGCCTACTTATCCTTCTATTCATAGTTAATTACTGTCCACTGCGGTCAAGAGGAGTGGATGATTCCTCTAAAATAGTCATGTTTGGATGCCAATTCAGTCACATAAGTCCAGCAGCACCATCTGTAAAGACACGTTCCCCGCCATTGTTGTTATGGTTTGAGTGCTAGGGTTGCTGGGAAATTGGAAACTTATCAAGGCCTTATGCAGTGACATAATAGTTGGGTTTACATGGACAGCCTAATTCTGAACAAGATTAGATTCCTTTGCAAGGTTAGATGGAGGAAAAATCAATTCTGCGCTTGCCCTCCTTGTCGTATTCATCTTCTGGTTGCTTGTTGGCGTCCAGCTCATCGTAGCATTAACAGCACCTCATGAACTGGAGTGGGGATCATCTGGGCATGTCAGAAAGCGCTTCCGATTAGATGAGTCGATGGATGTAAACACTGGGTCAGAAAAGTTCATAGGTGATGTAAAAAAGTGCAATTTGGAAAGGTTTAATTCATACAACTGAAAAGTGTCCCATGTAAAACCATCCAATGAAAAGGCCTTGTAGCCAGTGGAACCCCAAGCTGTTTGTAAATTGAACCAACTGAGAACCAGTTCTAGCACCAGGAAAAATATGCATGTATCAGTCTGTTTTGGTGAAGAAAAAGCTGAGTCCAAATGGAAAAGCCCTTAATTGACCAGTCCATCTACTCTCCAACCCTCACCTATGGACATGAGCTCTGGGTAGTGTCCTATGGAATGAGGTCAATGACACAACAGCTGAAATGAGCATCCTTTTTTCAAGTACCTCATTCTCAGACATAAGATGCCGAGCTTGGACAACCGGAAGGACCTTGAGTGCTTCCGGTTGTCCGAGACATGAGTGGAGTGGAAAAGCCTTGAAAGGAGTCAGTTTAGGTGATTCGGACATCTGATTAGGATTTCTCTCTTTGGAGGTTTTACGGAGATGTCCACCTGGGACGAGACTTTGGGGTAAACCCAGAACTCGGAGGGCCTCTATGTGTCTTCTGGCCTGAAAGAGCCTTGGGATCCCTGAAGATGGTTTGGAAAAGGTTGCTGGGGTGAAGACCCTACTTACTCTGCTGCCAACAGAACCGACCCAGTATAAGTGGTAAATAGATATGAATAGAATAGAAGGATTGATGAAAGTAAAATATTACTGAATGCACAACAATCTTAATTACACCAAGAAGCTGTGTGGAATATCCCGAATGCTTCATCGTTGTAGATCAAAACAGTTTCTCTTCTTACCCAAAGCGGTTCATCATCTATCTTTGAAACATACTGACTACGCAAGATAAAGCATTTAAGAAGATGGAATTTACCTGCAAGGCTGCTCTGAGAAAATGTCAGGTGTGTGCCACGTCTACTTTGGCTGAGAGTCGATGCTGCAGCTGCTCACTTGTCTCGATGTGAGCCACCATGATAACGATTTTAGGGCTGTTGATTAAGGTTGAGCAACGCTAAAATTAATGAAAATTTGTAAGAAAGCATTTCATGTGTGCAAACAGTCAAGAGTCATTTTATCACAACATAAGAAGCACGTTTTACAGAAAAAATTAATTCTGTCGGAAAAATATAGTTCTTATCGAATTTAGTTTATTCCAATTTGAAAAAAAAGTTATTTTAATCGCTCAGTCAGCTATTCCTACATTGAATTTTCCCATAACTGTGAGAGGGAAACAGGTGAACAAACAAACAAAAACATTTCTATGATTCCAATCACAGCCACACAGTGAGCCTTCAGGTATAAAAGAATTGTGAGCAGTCGTTTGAGTTGCAGAAAGTTTTCGGAGAGTGCAGATATGCTCAGGTTTCTTGTGTTGACCTCTCTCGCAGCCCTCGGTAAGAACCACTGACACAACTCCCAACAAACGCAAAGGCTCGATGGCTTGTCGTGATGCTTTATTTTGCATTTCACAGTGCTGGCTGAGCTGGAGTCCCAGCCCGCATTCATCGAGGATGCCAGAGCTGAGGAGAGAGTTATCGGAGGTGAGGTGGCCAAGGCACACTCCTGGCCCTGGCAGGTAAGATGCATTAAAGAGTGAACCTTTAAACTATTTGGAAAAATGTTAATGTTCCCTGTCTTGCAGTAATACACTGTGTTGTTGTTCTATCAGATAAGTCTTCAGTTCATATCTGGCAACTCAGTCTACTTTACCTGTGGAGGATCCTTGATCAGGAGGGGATGGGTCATGACCGCCGCTCACTGTGCAGACAGGTGAGAGTTCCATTAATCACAGAACAGCTGCTGAACCTAGAACTATCAGAGATTTGATGAAGTAGCACAACGTGTTTTCTCACATTATAGAAATGTTTATCACTACTCATCGTGAAACATGTTCATGCTAAAATATGTTACCGCTTTTCGCCCCTCTTTTTCAGTAAATCAATAACGATTAAATAAAAAACAGAAATTACACCAACCATACACAACAAGATGCAGTTTCCATTTGAAATATTGATTTGCAGCACATTGGTTATTAGAGATCACTGGCTGTCAGTCACGTTATGAGTAAATGAATTAAACTATTTATATTTTGTTTGCCAACAGCCCCAGGACTTGGCGTGTTGTTCTTGGAGATCATGACATCTATAAGAACGAGGGCACAGAGCAGTTCATGAGCGTGAGCCAAGTCTTCGTCCACCCAAACTGGAACCGCAACAACGTTGCTGGAGGGTCGGTGGTTGCTTGTCATGTTTTGACCCACTAACATATACAAACATAGAAAATCCTGGTACACATATATCACAAGCCCTAATTAGGAAATGTTGATTAATACGTTTAAGGAATTTCTAAATGGAATGGGGCCTGGTTTGATGGGATGGAGATAATGGGATAGCATAGATAGGATGGAATGGGATTGGGATTAGATGGGATATGGTACAATTTTATGTTCAGGGTACACTGAGACACTGGGTAGTTCTGTTTAAAAGATCTACACACAAACCAAGCAGACTGTAACACTTTCAATCATTTACAGCCAATCATTTGGATACAGATGACATTGCAAGGACTTTGGTGTAGCACAGGATAGAATGATGTATTAGTGTTGATCAGCCTGTTGTGTGTGAAAGAATCTATATCACCTAAAGGAGGGCAGAAGTTGGTATTCCTTAAAAATGTTATATATTAAAAAAATATTTTAAACATTTGAGCCTTCAAAAGAAATATTGTGAGCTTGTCAATGAATTCTATCTCTGAAAATAAGATGAGGTTGGTCAATAATCTCAGAACACATTTTCTGATTAGATATCTGGTCCTACTCTGAACATAGTGTACAAATGTATCCAACCTTACAGTTACTCACATATTCAGAGATGTAATTGAAGTCTAATATGCAAGCCAAAACTATTTGCCTATTTGGTCAGTTTTAAAACTTTCTAAATCAAATACTTTTGATTTTGGAGTGTTAAAGTGAGAGAAAGTTGCTTTAAAAAAAACAAACATGAAAAAACACATAATTGAAAATTATTTCCACACTAAATGTGAATAATGTTTTGTAACCTTTATCCTAACAAATCCCAATTAAAGACACCCAACATTCCACCCTTAAACAAAACATGTTGGTTTACCTCTCAGGTGGGACATTGCTCTCCTGCGTCTGTCATCTGAAGTCACTCTGAACAGCTACGTCCAGCCCGCTGCACTGCCTCCCTCTGGTCAGATCCTGCCTCACCACAACCTCTGTTACGTCACAGGATGGGGTGCCACCAAAAGTGAGTCGGACATAAAGCTCCTTAATTTAAAGAGGTTGTCTGATTCTGCAGTTATGGGCTTCAACACGATTGTATGATGGGTTTCTCCTTTGATCTCCAGCTGGAGGAAGTCTGTCGGCCGAGCTGAAACAGGCCATCCTGCCTGTTATTGACTATAAGACCTGCTCCAGCAATCAATGGTGGGGCAGCAGCGTGAAGGAATCCATGATCTGTGCCGGTGGTGGTTACGACTCTGGCTGCAATGTGAGGTTCTTTGAGTCTTAGAAATATAACATTATCTACTACAGTCGTTGTTGAAGATCCATGTGTATGAGAATTGTTAAATCATTGTTTATATATAAATGCTGGACATCTTTTAAAATGTGAAGTAAAGTAAAGTAAAGTTGAACAGCCCCCTCTGATCTGAAGACTGTTCCTGTCAAAGATATTTCTGAAGACACATGGGATTACTGGCTGCATCAGAAGGGACATTAGAGAGGTTCAATTCTCCATCCAAGTGCTTAAAATACACAAAATGTCAAAGTCTAACATGTGCATATTCTACACAAACACGCTTGAAGTTGTCTGGAATGGGAAAGGGAACATGAGAAGAAAGTGGACACCAGTTAACTGCTCAATCTTCTGAAAGGTTATACAACTTTAGCTCAGACTTTTTTCTGACATGTCTTCTCTGAATGCAGGGGGACTCTGGCGGCCCTCTGAACTGTGAAGTCAACGGCAAGTGGGTCGTCCATGGTCTTACCAGTTTTGGGTCCGGTGCTGGCTGCAACACCTTTATGAAGCCCACCGTCTTCACCCGTGTCTCTGCGTACATCAGCTGGATGAACAGCGTCAGTATTGATCTCTAATCCATAAAATAAGCAGAGTTTCAAAAGTTTACAAGAAAAATGTTCTTTCATAATTATTCAGATTCATCCATTCTGGCTACAAATGTTTTTAATACAGCGTTTTTCAGAAGTCCTCAAGGATTATCACAATGATTCATTTGTTCTTGCTTTGACAGATCATGGGATGAGGGAAGGATGATCTCCATGGAGATGAATGAGACCTCTGGATCCAACTGAGTTCCTGGTCCATTTAATCAGAATAAAATTTCCTTCGTGTGCATTGACTTGTTTCATCTGTGGTGTGGTGCTTCCTGTGTGACAAAACATGCTTCATTATATCAACTGTAGTAAATGTAAATCCTATTCTTCAACTAAAGTGAAGCAGGTATTATATATTTATCAGTTTCATTAATATAATCCGATTTATCTTATCAGCAATTTTGTGAGATGATCTTTGAAATCTATGGCGGATTCAGGGTTTGGGTCAAAGGATTTTAAGTTGAGATCTGAAAAGCCCCTGAGGCCCAACCCTTGTACAAGGATGCCAAAGTCCATGACTAACTAACTTGCAAACAAACAACAACAAGAACATAGCTGTCTTGACACAGGTATAATTTAGAAATTCTATAAAAATAGAAATCAATCTCACAAACCTAACAGTCCTGAGGTGATAAAATGTGTGAGAGCACTGAAGAGACGGTCAGAAAGGATTTGTTGTCTCCCTTGACTCTGACAAAGTGTTAAATTAAGACATAAATAAAATCCTCACAAGAAAGAAATTCATCAAATAGAAAACATGATGAATGAGTTGTGATAAAGATAACATTTTTTCGTCAAAGTAGAGGGCAACAGATATCTTACAGATAGAATAAGAATTAAATTTGGTCCCCTGAGCTGAGAAAGTGATAAAAATCTTCTTAGCCATTAACTTAGTGCTGATTAAGTCATGTGACATATACATGTATTAACCAAGTTACATAGCTGTGGCGTTTCACAGTTTTAATGATCTTTTTTTCCCATTTCCATAAAAGGTTTTAGCTTTAAGATGATTCTTAATTGTGGTCACCTTGTCTAAAGCTCCTCATTAACCAAATTTTGGACATGTTTCAACCATGGGAACTTGAACCCAGGGGTAGCAAGCTCGAGTGAAATGCCGACGTCAGTGTAGGGGGGGGTTAACCAACAATTGGTATTGTCTTAAGCATTAACATTTTTTACGATTCCCTCTTAATATTGATTTGACATTGAAAAGATCTACAATTTGTTCCTCAAATTAAGTTTTATCAATGTTCCCGCCATAAAAAAAACTACAGTAAACATACGTATGATCTGATTTGTTGTTCATATTTTGGCATTATCACCAGTCGCTTTTTAGATATAAAACTGAGGGGCTGAAAAGTCGCTAGACAAAGCTTACACTCTGCTCACACACACTCACCTGATACTTCATGCCTCTGTCTGTCCCTGAAACTGTGGCTGCGCTCTGTGATGGCTTTTCCTAATGAGACCCAAAAATTCCCAAAAGCACTTAAATCCTTTCTTATGTAGATTTGATCATATTACCTATGGTATTACTTACTTGGCGTGAGATCCACATTTGTGCATTCGCACCCGGTACTCTCCTGGTATGACACAAGAAGTAAACCAGGGGGCCACTAGACCAGAGCATGGATGGTTGTCTGTTTCTATTTGTGTCAGCCATGTGAAGAACTGACCACTCGTCCACGTTGTACCCTTCTTCTCAGCGGAGATAGGCTCCAGACCCCGCCACCCTGAAATGGGCCATAATGTTTATACTTTAAGACATTACCCCTGTGTTTGCTATAAAATATTTGACCTTCTTTGTTTCAAGTTAATTTTCTACAGTAAGCTTTTACTAAACATCCAGACCACCACGAGTTACTCTATCACCTGTACTGTGGATGTCTGCGGCTGTGCGCATTGGCAACGAGGCTGTTCTCTTCCTGTTATGGACAGGAGAGACAACATTGTTGTTTGTGTTTTTTTACCACAATTATATTAAAAATGTTTCAATTCAAATTATTCTACTATTAAAAAATATACCATAATTATATAGTAATCTGTCACAATTGTATTATTGGGTTACAGAACCGCCGTGTCCCCCGAGGGATTTTCGCCCCTAGTCACAAGGCAGTGTACTTCTAGTGCCAGTCCCATGCCCAAATAAATGGGGAGGGTGGTGTCAGGAAGGGCATCTGATGTAAACCCTGTGCTAAATCTATATGGGGACGATGAAACTGATTTCAAAACTGGATCCAGGGTGCCGATATAAACTATAATTCTGTTGGTCAGGGAAAAAGAAAAACTTAGGGGGGAACGTGACAGGAGACGTGATGAGGAGATGAGGAAAGCCAGGAAGGTGGGGGTGAGAGTAAGAACTTTAAATGTCAGCATGGTGACTGGAAGAAGTAGAGAGCTGCTGAAATGATGATTAGAAGGAAGGTATATTGTGACCAAGACATCCGGTGGAAAGGCAGCAAGGCTGGAAGCATCAGAGGAGGGTACAATCTGTTCTATCATTTTGATCCTAGCGAAGACGAGCACAAAGGTAGAACACATCTTATGCACAAGATGTCACCCGAAGGAGATTGGACACTGTAAGGTGGTGACAGGAGAGAACGTAACCACGACAGCCACCTGCTGCAATGTCTGGAGAGGACAGGAGAGATACTTGGAGCACAGATGAGGAAAACAAACTTCAATTAAGTGACTAGATTTTTGTCAAAAACCTTCATTGAACACATTTACACTGCATTCTACACTTGTATATTATTGTCACCTTTGTACTTGTTGTATGATACGTATAGAAAGACTTTTTTATAAATAAACATTTTTGTAATGAACATGTCTGCAACAATATACTTAATCTAGAGAAACATGATGCAGTTCTTATCGAAAAGATGTTTTAAAGCACCTAAACAGAAAAGGTCATATTATAAATTAAATGTATTATTATTATTATTATTATATTAAAAACGTTAAAAAAAAAAAAATCAATTCTGCGCTTGCCCTCCTTGTCGTATTCATCTTCTGGTTGCTTGTTGGCGTCCAGAAATATTATTATTATTATTATTCTATCTTCATCAAACTTTACAGATACATTTACCATTACAGCTCTGCTGTATAATAATTTGATATTTCTACAAAATATATTTTCAAATGATCCACAAAGAGATGGTTTTAGATTGTATCAAGAAGTATCTAGGTTTCTTGTTGTTGAGTGATGGAAAAATATGCAACCGGAAGGAACTTGAGTGCTTCCGGTTGTCCAAGCCTTGAGTGTAGTGGAAAAGCCTTGAAAGGAGTCAGTTTAGGTGATTCGGACATCTGATTAGGATTTCTCTCTTTGGAGGTTTTACGGAGATGTCCACCTGGGACGACACTTTGAGGTAAACCCAGAACTCGGAGGGCCTCTATGTGTCATCTGGCCTGAGAGAGCCTTGGGATCCCTGAAGATGGTTTGGAGAAGGTAGCTGGGGTGAAGACCCTACTTAGTCTGCTGCCAACAGAACCGACCCAGTATACGTGATAAATAGATTTGAATGGAATAGAAGGATTGATGAAAGTAAAATATTACTGAATGCACAACAATCTTAATTACACCAAGAAGCTGTGTGGAATATCCCGAATGCTTCATCGTTGTAGATCAAAACAGTTTCTCTTCTTACCCAAAGCGGTTCATCATGTATCTTTGAAACATACTGACTACGCAAGATAAAGCATTTAAGAAGATGGAATTTACCTGCAAGGCTGCTCTGAGAAAATGTCAGGTGTGTGCCACGTCTACTTTGGCTGAGAGTCGACGCTGCAGCTGCTCACTTGTCTCGATGTGAGCCACCATGATAACGATTTTAGGGCTGTTGATTAAGGTTGAGCAACGCTAAAATTAATGAAAATTTGTAAGAAAGCATTTCATGTGTGCAAACAGTCAAGAGTCATTTTATCACAACATAAGAAGCACGTTTTACAGAAAAAATAAATTATGTGGGAAAAATATAGTACATATCGAATTTAGTTTATTCCAATTGAAAAAAAAAAGTTATTTTAATCGCTCAGTCAGCTATTCCTACATTGAATTTTCCCATAACTGTGAGAGGGAAACAGGTGAACAAACAAACAAAAACATTTCTATGATTCCAATCACAGCCACACAGTGAGCCTTCAGGTATAAAAGAATTGTGAGCAGTCGTTTGAGTTGCAGAAAGTTTTCGGAGAGTGCAGATATGCTCAGGTTTCTTGTGTTGACCTCTCTCGCAGCCCTCGGTAAGAACCACTGACACAACTCCCAACAAACGCAAAGGCTCGATGGCTTGTCGTGATGCTTTATTTTGCATTTCACAGTGCTGGCTGAGCTGGAGTCCCAGCCCGCATTCATCGAGGATGCCAGAGCTGAGGAGAGAGTTATCGGAGGTGAGGTGGCCAAGGCACACTCCTGGCCCTGGCAGGTAAGATGCATTAAAGAGTGAACCTTTAAACTATTTGGAAAAATGTTAATGTTCCCTGTCTTGCAGTAATACACTGTGTTGTTGTTCCATTAGATAAGTCTTCAGTTCATATCTGGCAACTCAGTCTACTTTACCTGTGGAGGATCCTTGATCAGGAGGGGATGGGTCATGACCGCCGCTCACTGTGCGGACAGGTGAGAGTTCCATTAATCACAGAACAGCTGCTGAACCTAGAACTATCAGAGATTTGATGAAGTAGCACAACGTGTTTTCTCACATTATAGAAATGTTTATCACTACTCATCGTGAAACATGTTCATGCTAAAATATGTTACCGCTTTTCGCCCCTCTTTTTCAGTAAATCAATAACGATTAAATAAAAAACAGAAATTACACCAACCATACACAACAAGATGCAGTTTCCATTTGAAATATTGATTTGCATCACATTGGTTATTAGAGATCACTGGCTGTCAGTCACGTTATGAGTAAATGAATTAAACTATTTATATTTTGTTTGCCAACAGCCCCAGGACTTGGCGTGTTGTTCTTGGAGATCATGACATCTATAAGAACGAGGGCACAGAGCAGTTCATGAGCGTGAGCCAAGTCTTCGTCCACCCAAACTGGAACCGCAACAACGTTGCTGGAGGGTCGGTGGTTGCTTGTCATGTTTTGACCCACTAACATATACAAACATAGAAAATCCTGGTACACATATATCACAAGCCCTAATTAGGAAATGTTGATTAATACGTTTAAGGAATTTCTAAATGGAATGGGGCCTGGTTTGATGGGATGGAGAGAATGGGATAGCATAGATAGGATGGAATGGGATTGGGATTAGATGGGATATGGTACAATTTTATGTTCAGGGTACACTGAGACACTGGGTAGTTCCGTCTAAAAGATCTACACACAAACCAAGCAGACTGCAACACTTTCAATCATTAACAGCCAATCATTTGGATACAGATGACATTGCAAGGACTTTGGTGTAGCACAGGATAGAATGATGTATTAGTGTTGATCAGCCTGTTGTGTGTGAAAGAATCTATATCACCTAAAGGAGGGCAGAAGTTGGTATTCCTTAAAAATGTTATATATTAAAAAAATATTTTAAACATTTGAGCCTTCAGAAGAAATATTGTGAGCTTGTCAATGAATTTTATCTCTGAAAATAAGATGAGGTTGGTCAATAATCTCTGAACACATTTTCTGATTAGATATCTGGTCCTACTCTGAACATAGTGTACAAATGTATCCAACCTTACAGTTACTCACATATTCAGAGATGTAATTGAAGTCTAATATGCAAGCCAAAACTATTTGCCTATTTGGTCAGTTTTAAACTTTAAACTTTAAACTTTCTAAATCAAATACTTTTGATTTTGGAGTGTTAAAGTGAGAGAAAGTTGCTTTAAAAAAAACAAACATGAAAAAACACATAATTGAAAATTATTTCCACACTAAATGTGAATAATGTTTTGTAACCTTTATTCTTACAAATCCCAATTAAAGACACCCAACATTCCACCCTTAAACAAAACATGTTGGTTTACCTCTCAGGTGGGACATTGCTCTCCTGCGTCTGTCATCTGAAGTCACTCTGAACAGCTACGTCCAGCCCGCTGCACTGCCTCCCTCTGGTCAGATCCTGCCTCACCACAACCTCTGTTACGTCACAGGATGGGGTGCCACCAAAAGTGAGTCGGACATAAAGCTCCTTAATTTAAAGAGGTTGTCTGATTCTGCAGTTATGGGCTTCATCACGATTGTATGATGGGTTTCTCCTTTGATCTCCAGCTGGAGGAAGTCTGTCTGCCGAGCTGAAACAGGCCATCCTGCCTGTTATTGACTATAAGACCTGCTCCAGCAATCAATGGTGGGGCAGCAGCGTGAAGGAATCCATGATCTGTGCCGGTGGTGGTTACGACTCTGGCTGCAATGTGAGGTTCTTTGAGTCTTAGAAATATAACATTATCTACTAAAGTTGTTGTTGCAGATCCACGTGTATGAGAATTGTTAAATCATTGTTTATATATATATATGCAGAACATCTTTTAAAATGTGAAGTAAAGTAAAGTAAAGTTGCACAGCCCCCTCTGATCTGAAGACTGTTCCTATCAAAGATATTTCTGAAGACACATGGGATTACTGGCTGCATCAGAAGGGACATTAGAGAGGTTCAATTCTCCATCCAAGTGCTTAAAATACACAAAATGTCAAAGTCTAACATGTGAATATTCTACACAAACACGCTTGAAGTTGTCTGGAATGGGAAAGGGAACATGAGAAGAAAGTGGACACCAGTTAACTGCTCAATCTTCTGAAATGTTATACAACTTTGGTTTAGACTTTTTTCTGACATGTCTTCTCTGAATGCAGGGGGACTCTGGCGGCCCTCTGAACTGTGAAGTCAACGGCAAGTGGGTCGTCCATGGTCTTACCAGTTTTGGGTCCGGTGCTGGCTGCAACACCTTTATGAAGCCCACCGTCTTCACCCGTGTCTCTGCCTACATCAGCTGGATGAACAGCGTCAGTATTGATCTCTAATCCATAAAATAAGCAGAGTTTCAAAAGTTTACAAGAAAAATGTTCTTTCATAATTATTCAGATTCATCCATTCTGGCTACAAATGTTTTTAATACAGCGTTTTTCAGAAGTCCTCAAGGATTATCACAATGATTCATTTGTTCTTGCTTTGACAGATCATGGGATGAGGGAAGGATGATCTCCATGGAGATGAATGAGACCTCTGGATCCAACTGAGTTCCTGGTCCATTTAATCAGAATAAAATTTCCTTCGTGTGCATTGACTTGTTTCATCTTTGGTGTGGTGCTTCCTGTGTGACAAAACAGGCTTCATTATATCAACTGTAGTAAATGTAATTCAGATTATTCAACTAAAGTGAAGCAGGTATTATATATTTATCAGTTTTATTTTTATATTTTTATTAGTCTTATCAGCAATTTTGTCAGATGATCTTTGAAATCTATGGCGGATTCAGGGTTTGGGTCAAAGGATTCCAAGTTGAGATCTGAAAAGCCCCTGAGGCCCAACCCTTGTACAAGGATGCCAAAGTCCATGACTAATTAACTTGCAAACAAACAACAACAAGAACATAGCTGTCTTGACACAGGTATAATTTAGAAATTCTACAAAAATAGAAATCAATCTAACAAACCTAACAGTCCTGAGGTGATAAAATGTGTGAGAGCACTGAAGAGACGGTCAGAAAGGATTTGTTGTCTCCCTTGACTCTGACAAAGTGTTAAATTAAGACATAAATAAAATCCTCACAAGAAAGAAATTCATCAAATAGAAAACATGATGAATGAGTTGTGATAAAGATAACATTTTTTCGTCAAAGTAGAGGGCAACAGATATCTTACAGATAGAATAAGAATTAAATTTGGTCCCCTGAGCTGAGAAAGTGATAAAAATCTTCTTAGCCATTAACTTAGTGCTGATTAACTCATGTGACATATACATGTATTAACCAAGTTACATAGCTGTGGCGTTTCACAGTTTTAATGATCTTTTTTTCCCATTTCCATAAAAGGTTTTAGCTTTAAGATGATTCTTAATTGTGGTCACCTTGTCTAAAGCTCCTCATTAACCAAATTTTGGACATGTTTCAACCATGGGAACTTGAACCCAGGGGTAGCAAGCTCGAGTGAAATGCCGACGTCAGTGTAGGGGGGCGTTAATCAACAATTGGTATTGTCTTAAGCATTAACATTTTTTACGATTCCCTCTTAATATTGATTTGACATTGAAAAGATCTACAATTTGTTCCTTCAAATTAAGTTTTATCAATGTTCCCGCCATAAAAAACTACAGTAAACATACGTATGATCTGATTTGTTGTTCATATTTTGGCATTATCACCAGTCGCTTTTTAGATATAAAACTGAGGGGCTGAAAAGTCGGTAGACAAAGCTTACACTCTGCTCACACACACTCACCTGATACTTCATGCCTCTGTATGTCCCTGAAACTGTGGCTGGTCTCTGTGATGGCTTTTCCTAATGAGACCCAAAAATTCCCAAAAGCACTTAAATCCTTTCTTATGTAGATTTGATCATATTACCTATGGTATTACTTACTTGGCGTGAGATCCACATTTGTGCATTCGCACCCGGTACTCTCCTGGTATGACACAAGAAGTAAACCAGGGGGCCACTAGACCAGAGCATGGATGGTTGTCTGTTTCTATTTGTGTCAGCCATGTGAAGAACTGACCACTCGTCCACGTTGTACCCTTCTTCTCAGCGGAGATAGGCTCCAGACCCCGCCACCCTGAAATGGGCCATAATGTTTATACTTTAAGACATTACCCCTGTTGTTTGCTATAAAATATTTGACCTTCTTTGTTTCAAGTTAACTTTCTACAGTAAGCTTTTACTAAACATCCAGACCACCACGAGTTACTCTATCACCTGTACTGTGGATGTCTGCGGCTGTGCGCATTGGCAACGAGGCTGTTCTCTTCCTGTTATGGGCAGGAGAGACAAAATTGTTGTTTGTGTTTTTTTACCACAATTATATTCAAAATGTTTCAATTCAAATTATTCTACTATTAAAAAATATACCATAATTATATAGTAATCTGTCACAATTGTATTATTGGGTTACAGAACCGCCGTGTCCCCCAAGGGATTTTCGCCCCTAGTCACAAGGCAGTGTACTTCTAGTGCCAGTCCCATGCCCAAATAAATGGGGAGGGTGGTGTCAGGAAGGGCATCTGACGTAAAACATGTACTAAATCAATATGGGGACGATGAAACTGAGTTCAAAACTGGATCCAGGGTGCCGATATAAACTATAATTCTGTTGGTCAGGGAAAAAGAAAAACTTAGGGGGGAACGTGACAGGAGACGTGATGAGGAGATGAGGAAAGCCAGGAAGGTGGGGGTGAGAGTAAGAACTTTAAATGTCAGCATGGTGACTGGAAGAAGTAGAGAGCTGCTGAAATGATGATTAGAAGGAAGGTATATTGTGACCAAGACATCCGGTGGAAAGGCAGCAAGGCTGGAAGCATCAGAGGAGGGTACAATCTGTTCTATCATTTTGATCCTAGCGAAGACGAGCACAAAGGTAGAACACATCTTATGCACAAGATGTCACCCGAAGGAGATTGGACACTGTAAGGTGGTGACAGGAGAGAACGTAACCACGACAGCCACCTGCTGCAATGTCAGGAGAGGACAGGAGAGATACTTGGAGCACAGATGAGGAAAACAAACTTCAATTAAGTGACTAGATTTTTGTCAAAAACCTTCATTGAACACATTTACACTGCATTCTACACTTGTATATTATTGTCACCTTTGTACTTGTTGTATGATACGTATAGAAAGACTTTTTTATAAATAAACATTTTTGTAATGAACATGTCTGCAACAATATACTTAATCTAGAGAAACATGATGCAGTTCTTATCGAAAAGATGTTTTAAAGCACCTAAACAGAAAAGGTCATATTATAAATTAAATGTATTATTATTATTATTATTATATTAAAAACGTTAAATGAAAAAAAATCAATTCTGCGCTTGCCCTCCTTGTCGTATTCATCTTCTGGTTGCTTGTTGGCGTCCAGAAATATTATTATTATTATTATTCTATCTTCATCAAACTTTACAGATACATTTACCATTACAGCTCTGCTGTATAATAATTTGATATTTCTACAAAATATATTTTCAAATGATCCACAAAGAGATGGTTTTAGATTGTATCAAGAAGTATCTAGGTTTCTTGTTGTTGAGTGATGGAAAAATATGCAACCGGAAGGAACTTGAGTGCTTCCGGTTGTCCAAGCCTTGAGTGTAGTGGAAAAGCCTTGAGAGGAGTCAGTTTAGGTGATTCGGACATCTGATTAGGATTTCTCTCTTTGGAGGTTTTACGGAGATGTCCACCTGGGACGACACTTTGAGGTAAACCCAGAACTCGGAGGGCCTCTATGTGTCATCTGGCCTGAGAGAGCCTTGGGATCCCTGAAGATGGTTTGGAGAAGGTAGCTGGGGTGAAGACCCTACTTAGTCTGCTGCCAACAGAACCGACCCAGTATACGTGATAAATAGATTTGAATGGAATAGAAGGATTGATGAAAGTAAAATATTACTGAATGCACAACAATCTTAATTACACCAAGAAGCTGTGTGGAATATCCCGAATGCTTCATCGTTGTAGATCAAAACAGTTTCTCTTCTTACCCAAAGCGGTTCATCATGTATCTTTGAAACATACTGACTACGCAAGATAAAGCATTTAAGAAGATGGAATTTACCTGCAAGGCTGCTCTGAGAAAATGTCAGGTGTGTGCCACGTCTACTTTGGCTGAGAGTCGACGCTGCAGCTGCTCACTTGTCTCGATGTGAGCCACCATGATAACGATTTTAGGGCTGTTGATTAAGGTTGAGCAACGCTAAAATTAATGAAAATTTGTAAGAAAGCATTTCATGTGTGCAAACAGTCAAGAGTCATTTTATCACAACATAAGAAGCACGTTTTACAGAAAAAATAAATTATGTGGGAAAAATATAGTACATATCGAATTTAGTTTATTCCAATTGAAAAAAAAAAGTTATTTTAATCGCTCAGTCAGCTATTCCTACATTGAATTTTCCCATAACTGTGAGAGGGAAACAGGTGAACAAACAAACAAAAACATTTCTATGATTCCAATCACACCCACACAGTGAGCCTTCAGGTATAAAAGAATTGTGAGCAGTTGTTTGAGTTGCAGAAAGTTTTCGGAGAGTGCAGATATGCTCAGGTTTCTTGTGTTGACCTCTCTCGCAGCCCTCGGTAAGAACCACTGACACAACTCCCAACAAACGCAAAGGCTCGATGGCTTGTCGTGATGCTTTATTTTGCATTTCACAGTGCTGGCTGAGCTGGAGTCCCAGCCCGCATTCATCGAGGATGCCAGAGCTGAGGAGAGAGTTATCGGAGGTGAGGTGGCCAAGGCACACTCCTGGCCCTGGCAGGTAAGATGCATTAAAGAGTGAACCTTTAAACTATTTGGAAAAATGTTAATGTTCCCTGTCTTGCAGTAATACACTGTGTTGTTGTTCTATCAGATAAGTCTTCAGTTCATATCTGGCAACTCAGTCTACTTTACCTGTGGAGGATCCTTGATCAGGAGGGGATGGGTCATGACCGCCGCTCACTGTGCAGACAGGTGAGAGTTCCATTAATCACAGAACAGCTGCTGAACCTAGAACTATCAGAGATTTGATGAAGTAGCACAACGTGTTTTCTCACATTATAGAAATGTTTATCACTACTCATCGTGAAACATGTTCATGCTAAAATATGTTACCGCTTTTCGCCCCTCTTTTTCAGTAAATCAATAACGATTAAATAAAAAACAGAAATTACACCAACCATACACAACAAGATGCAGTTTCCATTTGAAATATTGATTTGCAGCACATTGGTTATTAGAGATCACTGGCTGTCAGTCACGTTATGAGTAAATGAATTAAACTATTTATATTTTGTTTGCCAACAGCCCCAGGACTTGGCGTGTTGTTCTTGGAGATCATGACATCTATAAGAACGAGGGCACAGAGCAGTTCATGAGCGTGAGCCAAGTCTTCGTCCACCCAAACTGGAACCGCAACAACGTTGCTGGAGGGTCGGTGGTTGCTTGTCATGTTTTGACCCACTAACATATACATATACAAATACTTTTGATTTTGGAGTGTTAAAGTGAGAGAAAATTGCTTTAAAAAAAACAAACATGAAAAAACACATAATTGAAAATTATTTCAACACTAAATGTAAATAATTTTCAATAGCCTTTATCCTAACAAATCCCAATTAAAGACACCCAACATTCCACCCTTAAACAAAACATGTTGGTTTACCTCTCAGGTGGGACATTGCTCTCCTGCGTCTGTCATCTGAAGTCACTCTGAACAGCTACGTCCAGCCCGCTACACTGCCTCCCTCTGGTCAGATCCTGCCTCACCACAACCTCTGTTACGTCACAGGATGGGGTGCCACCAAAAGTGAGTCGGACATAAAGCTCCTTAATTTAAAGAGGTTGTCTGATTCTGCAGTTATGGGCTTCATCACGATTGTATGATGGGTTTCTCCTTTGATCTCCAGCTGGAGGAAGTCTGTCTGCCGAGCTGAAACAGGCCATCCTGCCTGTTATTGACTATAAGACCTGCTCCAGCAATCAATGGTGGGGCAGCAGCGTGAAGGAATCCATGATCTGTGCCGGTGGTGGTTACGACTCTGGCTGCAATGTGAGGTTCTTTGAGTCTTAGAAATATAACATTATCTACTACAGTCGTTGTTGCAGATCCACGTGTATGAGAATTGTTAAATCATTGTTTATATATATATATATGCAGTACATCTTTTAAAATGTGAAGTAAAGTAAAGTAAAGTTGAACAGCTCCCTCTGATCTGAAGACTGTTCCTATCAAAGATATTTCTGAAGACACGTAGGATTACTGGCTGCATCAGAAGGGACATTAGAGAGGTTCAATTCTCCATCCAAGTGCTTAAAATACACAAAATGTCAAAGTCTAACATGTGCATATTCTACACAAACACGCTTGAAGTTGTCTGGAATGGGAAAGGGAACATGAGAAGAAAGTGGACACCAGTTAACTGCTCAATCTTCTGACAGGTTATACAACTTTAGCTCAGACTTTTTTCTGACATGTTTTCTCTGAATGCAGGGGGACTCTGGCGGCCCTCTGAACTGTGAAGTCAACGGCAAGTGGGTCGTCCATGGTCTTGCCAGTTTTGTGTCCGGTGCTGGCTGCAACACCTTTATGAAGCCCACCGTCTTCACCCGTGTCTCTGCCTACATCAGCTGGATGAACAGCGTCAGTATTGATCTCTAATCCATAAAATAATCAGAGTTTCAAAAGTTTACAAGAAAAATGTTCTTTCATAATTATTCAGATTCATCCATTCTGGCTACAAATGTTTTTAATACAGCGTTTTTCAGAAGTCCTCAAGGATAATCACAATGATTCATTTGTTCTTGCTTTGACAGATCATGGGATGAGGGAAGGATGATCTCCATGGAGATGAATGAGACCTCTGGATCCAACTGAGTTCCTGGTCCATTTAATCAGAATAAAATTTCCTTCGTGTGCATTGACTTGTTTCGTCTTTGGTGTGGTGCTTCCTGTGTGACAAAACAGGCTTCATTATATCAACTGTAGTAAACGTAATTCAGATTATTCAACTAAAGTGAAGCAGATATTATATGTTCATCAGTTTTGTTAATATAATCCGATTTATCTTATCAGCAATGTTGTGAGACGATCTTTGAAATCTATGGCTGATTCCAGGGTATGGGTCCAAGGGGCCCAAGTTGAGATCTGAAAAGCCCTTTCGGTGTCACTATTTTTCAACGTACATATGTTTCTGTTTTGGTAACAGACATGAAAGTCAAAATAAAATTTGTTTATTTTGTTCAGGAACATTAAGCCATCCTTTTTATGCAGAGCCTTCCACATCTGTCTGAGCGATGTGCCTATCAGATCATTCCCCCATATATTGAAGTACATTCAATAAAGTCACATCCTCAAGTATTAATGTTACAACCTCCTTTGAGTTTGAAGTCGAAACCATTACTTCACATTTTGCTTTTTAATGTTAAAATTATTTGTTTAACCATCTCTATTCTATATCTAGCACTTTGAGATTTGATCCAAATGCAAAGTGCATTATAAATTAAATATATTATTATTATTATTATTATTATCTCACAGAAATATAAAATTCAAAGCGACAGATTTTTCGCTGTTATAATGACTAAAAAATATTTTTTTGTTTAAATTGATCCTTAAAACGTGTTAAGTTACTATCTTGCATAAGGTATAATTATATCCTCAAAAGACTTTCACATAAATTTACTGTAACAAGCAGATCTGCCATATTATAATTTTTAAACATTCTTTTAAATTTTCAATGAAAAAATGATTTTTAGGTGCTCTAAGCTGGTTATTGTCTCAGTTATTCAAGTCAAGATATTTCCTTAATTTTATATTATTTATTTTGTCAATAGTTAGATGTTTCTTATACAAGTGTGTCACATAAGACACATTTTCAGGCAAAAACATCATTCATTTATTTTCAAATATTTGTACGCAAAATGAATTGTGAATAATACTAAACATCAGATCTCCACAGCTGAATATAACGAGTAACAACATTCACTTAAGTACGTAAGAAAAAACAATACAAAGTGTTAGAGACAATTCTTCACTGGTATATATGTTTTTTCTTAAACTATTTTGACATTTGAGAGCATCACATCTAAGTACGACACAAATCTTGATGATGCTCTCATTTGTTAGACATTCTGCTGATGTTTCCTATATATTCATAACAAATGCTGATGTTACAGCAGGGAAGGATGACAGGCATATACTGTTCAGGATGTAAATTAATTATCATAACACTGCTGTGGAGCCACAATCACATTTTCTTTTCCTATTCTCATAAATTTTAAGACTCCCAGAGTGACTGCAGCTATGGTGGTTCACACACATTTTTCAAAACTGGTCTTTAGACAGAGAGCTTCAGTGCTCTGTAATGTAAAAGTAAATCATAAGGGAATACTCAACTGTAATTAAACTAACAACATTTAGCTGTACAAACACAAAAGTATGAAGTACTCCCAGATTATTTTAACAAACTTTTCATAAAAAACACAGATTTCTTTTAAAAACTATATTATTCACACATAAAAAACCAATATCAACCATTAACGAAACCAAGATCCCCTGGTCGACATATTTCTATAATAGCATGTAATTTTGTACACATTTTTTTGAAAAGTGTGTAGGAGCCATACAAATAAAATAACACACCACCAACATACCGTTATGTCTAATATACAACGTTCAGGCGAAAACTTTTCCTTTTTTTTTTACCGTGAGGTACAGCTAGGTGGCAGCTTCTCAACCCACAGCGTCTGAACCTGCCGTCGGCAGACTCAGCGGACTTCTTCACTTTTACTCTTCATCATAAATGTCTGTCTTTGCATCACAATAGCTTGAAATAATTGCGTTAACATAAAACTTCACTTTTATAAGCAATAATTGGTTATTCTTTTCTTTTTTACCACGGACTTACCTGTGAATGCATTACTACGATGTTCTATTTCGCGGGCTTGTCTGAGTGCGGGCGGAAGGTAACGCCCTAAGGCAACCTGAGGAGAACCGCTCTTGTGCCAAAGGTTCCGCATGGATAATAATAATAATAATAATACATTTAATTTATAATGCACTTATAAAGCTATACTCCGCACTACATTTACTTGTAAACATTAAACATATAAATTGGACAATTATTACCCAATTTGATTAAGGTTATATATAAATCAAAAAGTCTCGAACAGATGCAATTTTTTCATTTACCACCATAGGGACATCATTGACTACATTTTTGAATAAAAAGAGAGAGGGCTAAATCGTATTTGTAATGTTCGTTGTGACTTATTATCTCATGATGTTCTTATTTTTCTATACTCTACGTGTCTGTTTGTGACCAAAGTCTATAGTTCATGTTTTTAGAAACTTTAGATTTACTTACATAATTTTATCATAATTTTCTGTTTTGATTCTGAGACCATTTGAATCATTTCAAGCTTTTAAAGATGAATCTATGTTAGGAATGATTCATCCATCTGAGAGGTGGCATATTACTCTGAATTTGAACAGTGTTGATGAAAACAATATGTCTGTATCTTTTCATTTCTCAGAATTTCCTCTGACAGTCCAATGATGGAGGGATGAACTCAAGCCCCCCAACTTTTGTCAGGAACAAGATAAGAGATCCAGCTAATAAAAATATACATGCTAATGTTTACTTGGTACCCTCTCAGAAAATGTTATGTGTGTATATTTGCATGTCATAATATTAGTGTCAGGGAAGGTAGATCGCTGTCTTACGTCCTGCAACATTATGAGATCCAAACAAAATGTTTAGGGAGATGCTGCAGGCTACTAGGGGGGAGTGTTCCAAAATGTACGTGGCTCAGACACATGTGACAGGCACTGCGTTGATAATATGAATACATCTCATTATAAATTAAATGTATTATTATTATTATTATTATTATGTATGCCATAATGTTATGCACTTAGTTTGATATGACACATGTACAGCCGTCAGTCAATGGTTCTTTTTCCTAATGACAGTTAACTTCATGTTCATGGAAATAATATATACATCTACCTTTCAAATCTTCATACTGAATGAATAGATGGATAGATAGAAAGATGGATATTTCCAGAGCCAACAAAATACAAAATTTCAGCTTCGGCCCCTTTGGCTTGGCTTCTGGATCCACCGTTAGATATTAAATTTGCTGATATGTGTTATTATCAACATAACTGATAGATATATATTGCACTGTAACAACTGAAATATATTTCCCCTCCAGCTACATCTACGACAATAAATCATATGATGTCGGTGTTCTTCAAAGTCAAAAGAATCAAGAACTTTGTGTAATGAAGCAAGTCAATGCACATGAAAACATTTTTATTCTGATTAAATGGAGCAGGAACTGAGTTTGATGCAGAGACCCCATGAATCCTCCACGGAGATCCTCTTTCCTCTCAACCCATGATCTGGCAAAGCAAGAACAAATCATTCTATTATTATCCTCAAGGACCCCAAAAAAGGCTGCATTAAAAACATTTGTATTCAGGATGGATTATTTTCAATATCAATGAACATATTTTGTAAAAAATTAAAACTCTATGATTTATGTATATGGCTAAATGATCAATACTGACATTGTTCATCCAACTGATGTAGGCAGAGACACGGCTGAAGACTGTGGGCTTCTTCAAGGTGTTACAACCGTAGGAAGAGACAAAACTGGTCACACCATGGACGACCCACTTGCCGTTGACAGCGCAGTTCAGGGGGCCGCCAGAGTCACCCTGCAATCAGAGGATACGTCTCACAGTCAAGACTCAGAGCAATTTCCCGCAGCAGTTAACTGGTGTCCATATTCTTCTCAAACTTCAGACAACCTCAGAATTGTTTGTACACAATATTAATTTGTGGGACATTTTGTCCGTTTTAAGCACTTTACTGGAGGATTGTGAGAGGGAGATGTTCAATTTCACTTTGTTTTAATTGATTGACACTCAGTTCTCACTTTTATACAGTAACTTTGTGAAATCATGCTCATATAAATGGATCTTCGACACAGCTGAGATGCGTTGGTGTGTGTGCATCATATGTTTGGGTCGATACACAACAATCTAATATACTGGGAAGAATCATCCACTCCATGATCTAACTTGTCAAAATCATCGCTGAGGAAGGTACTTGCCTGCGTACATGATGGAGCAAGTCTATAGTTTAGTAAACGGTTCAGACTTACAGAACACCTCGACTGGGCCCAAATATGGCGGTTTAGTACGACAATTAGGTCTGAAGAGTGACTAAGTGGGGCTGTGTCCTCACCATTTCCCGCAAGAATTGCATTTTTCCCCCCCATTTTCAGCTTGTTGTTATTAATGGCATATAAGCTCTCTAAACCTTCCGTACAAAACTTTTTAACCCATGGAACAACAACAAAAAAGCTATTAAGACCTACCTTGAAATTATTGTTCTCTACCCATAATGCTGTCCCCATTTTCTGTCTTGAGGAACTCCCGCAATTTCAAAGACATTTTACATTCAGAGTCTGTTTACGTTCCCCTTTTCATATTTTTTTTATATCTTGTTTTCTTGCTATATGGTTATTTTGACAGCTTTCATTTATAAGTGACCCTGTTTATTTGAGTTAATGCAAAATTCATCAGACTCCAAGAACCTCACCTGACAACCAGAGTCGTAACCACCACCGGCACAGACCATGGAGTCCTTCACGGTGCTGCCCCACCATTGATAGTTGGAGCAGGTCCTATGGTCGACAACAGGCAGGCTGGCCTGCTTCAGCTCATCAGACAGATTCCCTCCAGCTGGGGATCAAAGGGAAACCCATCATACAACTGTGATAAAGGCCATAACAGCAGAGTCACACAATCTCTTTAAATTGAGGTGATCTTTACAGATTTCTCTCTCACTGCATTGGAGGATATTGTGTCAGACTCACTCATGGTGCGACCCCATCCTGTGACGAAACAGGGGTTGTTGTGAGGCAGGACCTGACCAGAGGGTGGCAGGGCAGCGAGCTGGACGAAGTTGTTTAGAGCGGCATCAGAGGACAGACGCAGGAGCGCAATGTCCCACCTGAGAGTCACACCAACATGTCCTCAAGTCAGCAGAGAATAAATCGATTTGCAATCTCGTCTGCTGCAGATCCTACGTGTTAACATTCATTCATTCATTCATTCATTCATTATCCGTATCCGCTTTTCCTGATCAGCTAGAGGGCTGGAGCCTATTTCAGCTGACGTTGGTTGAGGGGCAGGGTACACCCTGAACGAGTCACCGGTTCATGGATGGATTATTTCAAATTTTAAATTATACCCACATAGGTTTTTCGTCCGGGGATAGATTTTGGGAAAGATCCGATGCATTCATCACCCTTTATGTCCAAAATCATAGTTTTCGGGCCATAATTCATTAACTATCGGTTCGATTTAGTTTTGCTATAATAGTTCATATTTTACTCATTAAGGGGAGCCTTTTCTCATCCAGAATTCCCCAACCATAAATCCAACGGTGTCTTAATTTAGCTTTTCCTGGATATACCCTTAATGACTGGGACAACAACGGTTGTGTTTTTAAAAAAAGAATCTTTTTGTATATGGGTTAAAACATAACCAGCAACCACTGACCCTCCAGCAACGTTGTTGGAGTTCCAGTTTGGGTGGATATAGACTTGGCTCACGCTCATGTACTGCTCTGCACCGTCATGGTTGTAGATGTCGTGCTCTCCAAGAACAACACGCCAAGTCCTGGATCTGCACATAAACAAAATACAGAGAGTTTTGTTCTTCTATTCACACCTTTGATGTCCAGCACAGTAACCAAAGGATATGTGTTGCTATCCATGTTTTACATGGTAACACTGTCTTATTGTGTATGTCTGGTGTGATTAGTCAATGTTATTTAATAGTTTATTTTAGACTCAAACAGAAGGCTGAAATAGGACAAAATTCTCTGTGAAATTTCGACCTAAGATGCCTTGGCCGTGAACTTAACTTTCCTGTGAGAACACACGTCCTGCTACTACATCCATAGCTCTAATAGTTCTTTTAGGAGATTAATGGAAAGCCCACCTGTCCACACAGTGAGCGGCGGTCATGACCCATCCTCTCCTGATCAAGGATCCTCCACAGGTGTGGTAGAAGGAGCTGCCAGATCTGTATTGAAGAGAAACCTAATAAAACAGCAACACCGTTTATTACTGCAAGATAGTGAACATTTTCAAATTTTCTTAAATGATATCCCTAATCCTTGTACTTGCGTTTCCATCACATACAATCAGTAAGAAAATATTAAGTGTTGGAATTAGTCATTTTGCAGTTGTAACTCATCACATATTGACACAATCTTAAAGAATTTAATGTTGTGGTTTTTTTCAATAAGTAGCAAAAAACAGTAAATTGTGCCTCTAAAATTGAAAAGTGTATCTTCATTCAATTTCTTATCCACATATTACTGGTGATATTTTATTTTTTCATTGTGTTATTTATACTTTTATTCAGATAAAGGATCAGAGCACCACTTCAACCAAAGAAAAAAACAAAAATCTACCTGCCAGGGCCAGGAGTGGCGCGTCGCCACCTCACCTCCCACAACTCTCTCCTCAGCACTGGCATCCTCGATGAACCGGGGCAGAGACTTCAGCTCAGCCACCACTGAGAAATACAGAAATTAAGGATGACAACGAGGCATTCAGTTTTTAAGTTTGATGCTAGTTGAGTATGTGGTTCTTACCGAGGGCTGCGAGAGAGGTCAACACGAGAAACCTGAGCATATTTGCACTCGCCTAAAAAACTGTCTGCAATAGAATCCTTTGCTCTTTTATACCCTAAGGCTGACTGTGTGTGTGTTTGTGTGCATGTATGGGTGTGTGTGTGTGTGTGTGAGTGCGATTTTGCAAATGTATGTACAGTATGTGTGTGAGTGTGTGATATAGTAAATGTACTTTTTTGTGTCTGTGTCCACCTGTGTCTGTCTCACACTTATCAGCAGCAACAGGGAGATTCATATATGGAATAGCTGACTCAGCGACTAAAATCTGTTTTTTCCGCTGGCCTCTAGTGTAGTAGAGTACAAGTTTTTCCAAAACTGACAATATCTTTGTTTACCTCTAACATTTGTATATGATGATGTGATAAAGCAAGTCTTGACTGTGTGTGCACGCAGGAAATGCTTCTTTGCAATTTTACATTAATTTAGGCCCCGCTCACCCTAAATCAACAGCCCTAACATCGTTATCATCGCGTTATCATCGTTATCATCACATCGAGACGAGTAAACAGCTGCAGGGCCGACTCACATCCAAAGTAGACGTGGCACACACCTGACATTTTCTCTGAGTGCAGCCTCGTTCATACGTGTAGATTTAACAACAGCATGAACATAATTAATCAACAAGTGCAGGATATGAGCTGTGGGGGCCGAACTTTGTGACTATAAGAACATTTGGTCACAGAAATATAAAAGCAAACTGCTTATAATCACCACTACATAATAATAATAATAATAGTAATAATAATAATAATAATGATAATGATGATGATAATAATACATTGGGTTTATAGAGCGATTTTCATAAATACCCAAAGTCACTTTCCAGGTACTTAAAAAAACAAACAAGAATAATCAGAATCAGATGTTTGGATTAAACGCAAACTGAATTAAGTCTAATCTGATGCATATGGATTTCCCCTTTCCCCAGAACATTAACAGGATTCAGACCAAATCAAACACATGCAAAATGGACTCTGACACCTGACTTCCTCTCAGACAACAGACAGAAGCCCCCCAAGAAACATAACTGGAAATAAACCCTCTGACTTGATAATAAAAAGCAACACCCACGTCTGGGAAAAAACGTGATCTGCTCCTGTGGTTGTGAGTAAACTCTGAAATGGAGAAATATAATCACAACATGGTCTAAACGCGTCATTCCATTGGCTGGATGCCTGAGGAATATTATCTTCACCGTGGCGGCGGTTATTTTCAGTCGGCCTGCAGTCAGATCAGGGCAGATTGAACGGCTTTGTGCGCTGACCCGCTGTAGTTGTGAGCGTCTCACAACACGGGTATTAGTAGGAGGCTAATCTTTTAAAAGGTACTGCCAGGAAGTTGTTGTGGGTTCTGGTTATATTGGAAAATGGCGGGAGTTATTCAGATGGTTTGTTATAAGGTGTAGAATTTAAGGGGTGCATTATAAGCATCATTAAACCGCTTGTTTCGCTTTCTTTGTCAAGAATTTCACACTCATTCTCCTCTCCTTTGGACACGGTGTGTCCATCAGGTGAAAGACAAACAGGCGGGTCAATGGCAGAAGGAGGGAAAACTTCAAGATCTGATATTTTTCTTTAACACAGCTCCATTCCTTAGTCAGATCTTTTAAACTGTTGCTTTGTCATCCAAGAAGTTCACAGTCTTCACCGACACTCAGGGTCTTATTGCATCCTAGTGGCTGGCTGCTTCTGAGGACAAACGTTCCCTGGGCCAATATGTCACAACTATCCGAACTGCACTGGAGGAAAATCCCCTCAAAAAGAAGTAAACTAATGAAGCCTTTCGTCTTCACCCATGTCTCTTCCTTCATCAGCTGAATGAACAATGTCAGTATTGATCAGTAGTACATAAAAAATCACAAGGTTACGAATGTTTACAAAATCTGTCGACATAAAACACACTGATGTAGGTTTTACATAATTCATTGAGTTATCTTCAGTCATACTTACAGTTTTCTACTTGAATGCGTACATACAGTATATTTACATAAATATGAAAATATTTATATTTAATATTAAAATATAAAATCATTCATGGACCGATTTGCTTTACATTTTACCCAGTGGTAGGTTCTGACGTATCCTAGATATGATCAAAGTTTGATTACCTGTGTCGCACCATGTAAAATCAAATCAAATCAAATCAAATCAAGCCAGTTGCAGTGGTGTCACCTTGTGGCTAAAGTGTTGTCTTAAAACAGTCAGTCCTGGTTTTGTGTCGATAAATGAATTTAAACCGGCGATATACAGTTATAAATTTCAAGTACAAATCCTCTTTGCACCTGTGCAAGAACAATCGGACCTGGGATTATTATATCTTTGTCATTTTTCATCATATGAATGTTGGAGCTGAGGGCTCAGAGCAGAAACCCAGAAGTGTGAGGCACAAGAGAGTGGATTAAGAGGCATTAACTCATAAATGAATAATAATAATAATAATAATACATTTAATTGTATGGAGCTGCGATTTCTTTAGTTTTTATATAATATTACAATCATTACGGATACATTTGTATAAAGAAATGTTTTCTATGTTTTCGAACACGATCCAAGATCTATTATTATATCCAGAAATTGACTTTATATTCTCTTTTGTAACATCATTGATCTGAATTTTAACTTGATTTCTTTATCATTTGATTTCCAAATGTAATAAACTTTGGTTTATTGGACTTAAAGTAAGTGATCATTTATTTATATCAAACCATTTTTTCCTCATCACTTTCCATTCCTCTGTGTTCAGAAGCTGATTCAAGCTCTTCCTAGAGCAGTCTGAATTGGTATCATCCTCAGTATAAATATATATTTTAACAGTTTAAGGACTTAAAGGAGCTTGAGGCCAAGCACTGAAACTTGTGGAACCCCACAATTGACTTTCAGCCAAAAAGATTCCAACGGTTTGATTTGTACATCATGTTTCACAGAGAGAACTGCATAAGCATGAGTGTGCCTTCTCCTAATGCCATATCTCTCCAGCTTCTTCATAAATAAGCTGCGTTTGAGTCCACAAACACCCCTACTGGGTAATCCTTATCAGTAGTAGTACATATTTACTCTATTAGTTGCATCACGGCCACGGTGATGGAGATGTTTGCTCTGAAGCCGCACTGATAATCACTGACTGAATCCATGTTGTGTTTTTCTATTAAAAGATCAAGCATTTGTTCAAATAGATATTCTAAGAATTGTCAAGAATCTATTGAGTCACAATGCAGCTGAGCATTTACAAATCAGACTAAATGCAGGAATTGTAGGACCGTTCAAAAATATTCATTCATCCATCCTGAAAACGCATGTTTTCTGGAGACTCTTCTGGCATCCTTCAGAGATATTCACAGAATGATTCATTTGTTCTTCATATGCCAGGTCATGGGTTGAGATTGACGCAATCATTTTCACATTACCACGCCAAAAACACTCAAATCCAATTTTTTTAAATAATGTGACAGCTCTTTAATGTCTCAACTTTTTTCAGGGCAGTGTGATGCATAACTGAAATTTATTCATATTGGATTTGAGTAACTTTCATATTGGGTCCTGAAGTGAATTTTTTTGGAATTCTAAGTTTCTTCTCAGAATTCCCAAAAATGACTCATGGCCCAAATCTGAGGATGAAGTAAAAATTCTGAGATTAAGTCAGAATTCCGAATTTTCATGTAGCCATGTAGTCTTCTTCACAGTGAGAAAGTTTAAAGCATTTACTGGCAGATTAACATTCTATCTGTATGGCGCCATCCTGTGGAATCTCAAAGCCACTACAATTAAGACATTATTACTCTGCAGTTTACTGATGGCATTTAAAACAATTTTGTACAGACTACCATTTGACCACATCAGGTCTTAACTACTTCTATTACTTTATTTAATCAAGTTAATTTAGTAATTACCACTCAATCATTTTAAACTGCTCACCGCTTGACATACTGACCAAACTTATTAAATAAAAAAAAAACACCCAACAGACGGCAGAAAAATCAAGTTTAATGGATATCTTCAATGTCTTCTTCCTCAAAAATACTTACAATTTCTCTTTGGAACTTCATGTGATACAGAGTAAATTGTGCATATAGGTTAAGTGAAAGTGTACAATTAAGTATTTATGTAAAAATGATCAAGTTTACCAATTTACAGTTACAGCATAGGATAAAAATGTACATATGTACAATATGCAAGGCATCTGCGTTAGTTTATTGGTATTATACCTTCCATCTGGGACACAGGTTTAAAGATTTCAACAAGGCACAGAAGAATAATAAACCAATAAAAAAATAATTACATTTTTGCTGTTGGTAATGAGAAGCTTAACATTCATCTTTCTGTTTATCTCCTCTAGTGGTTCTTTTTTGTATCCAGGTTGTTGATACATCCCAGCAATACTCATTACTTTATTATATTTCTTGTCCTCTTTATAGTCTTTGTGGGTATTCCTGTGGTGTCCACCTATAAAGCTCTGTCGTAACTGTAGTTTTTATGTTTCATTTCTTATCCAGTCCTAGTGTGTCTTTTGTCTGCACTTACTTCACTTCCGGTGCTACAAAGTTACCTTTCTATATTTGACAGATGCACAAATATTAAATGTCCATAATATGTCACAGTTAGGGGATTTAGAGGCCTCACACCATGCTCTCGATGCTGTCCAGCTTCTGTGAGTGCTCTGTCTGAATGGACAGCGTTTCCTGCTGCCTGCAGTGCTGCTGGTAGTCTTCCAGCACCTTTACTATCTCTTCATGCCCAAAATGCGAGGCGTCATCGACTGGTAAGTTTCCCCACCTGTCCAGCAATTATGCACGGAAATATCAGCGGAAATATTAGAGGAAAGTTTCCAGGATACAATTAACTAGTCACAATATATAGATATATCTGCGTCACAATATGAGGGGTCATCCCGGGTTATTAATAGAAATACAACTTGGTATATTTCCCATGAATATAGTATCACGCAATCTCTCCCTTTACCATCTTTGTTGCAGATTTGAAGAGACAAGGACACAATGTCTAAATGAACATACATCATTTCACATTAATTATTTCACATTAATTATTTCAGAGATTTAAATTCGGGTCAACTTGCACCGTAAACTAAAATGTATCTATTGATAATTTATAAGTATTCTAACAGTCCTATGTAGGAGGTCCTAACTATATTGACATCCATTTAACACTCCTTTAAATGCTTTTATTGTGCTTAAAAGTTATAAACATTGTTTATCAAAAATTAAAAATCTCAGTCACACACACTTCAGTGAATAATTTAATTCACTTTGCAAATATCTGAGACTTGAGTGTTCCAGCATGATCTCTGGTAGTATGGGTGTGAAATGGGTCTTCAATTTCATTTATGATGGTCCAGAGTAGTCTGATATTTAATTTGTTGAAACCTGCAGAAACCATATACGCATCTTGGCTCAGACATAATTGAACATTTTGAGTCAGTAGTGAAATTTATTTTTTCCAATAAAACATATTTTTCTCACAAAATTAAAAATCACAATGAGACAGATGGGAAAAAAATAGGAATAAAGGAATAACATAATAATAACTATGCAGATGTTTTTTGGCAAAAAGATAATTTTTAAAAGCGATGTTTTCCTTTCTGCTTTGTTTTTTTGCGTCTCATTTTATATGGCATTCCTCAATGCGAGCCCAGTTTCACATCTGGCTAATACATTTCTGAACTAAATATAGGGGGAAAAGAACTTCTTCTATTCTATCTGAAAACCAGGCCACAAGTTAAAACGGTCATCATACGACCAACTTTGTGGAGTAGTAACAACTGATGGATGAATAGACAAATGCGGCAGAAGTGGAACTCACCTGTCTTTAACAAACGGGTCCACTTTGCAGGTTCCACTCAGGAACTTCACCACATCTATGTGACCTGAGGACCAAAATAAAAGATGGCAGGATACTATAATTACAAATAAAGCACAATTATATCCACTTCAGATAACTCTGGACAGATTGTTTTCACATTAGGGTGAAAAAGACAATCCCAACACCCAATAACTTATTGCTCCACACTTGGCAATCATTCACAACTTACAAGTTCATCTAATATTACTGCCGGGAGCAGGAAACGTGATTAATTAATTCAAAGAAAAAAAAAATTCCAATTTCTATCCTGAAAACAAATCACGTTGTAGAAGACTCTTATTAATGGACCATTTGTGCTGGGAATAAACGGAGGACCATCAGCTCTATTGTGTTCTGAAAGGTTCATTAGTAGCCGTGCATAATATGAGCTGGCGGTACGGTGTCTCTGCAGCGCATCACAGAACAAATGAAGTCAAAACTAACACAATATATTTGTTACTTTTCCTTGTCATAGGCAGCTGAACCTTCGGGGACTCACAGGCGTCTCGTCTTGGTTGTCCAGGATCTGGGTACTCATTTGTATAATGAAGAGGTTTTGGTTGTCAAGCTAAATGCTGCTTCTCCGGTTTTCTCTCAGTTATCCGTTCAGTCGTTACTCCAACAGTTGTTGGACATTTAAGCATGTAACCTAATAACTTTTAACACATCTAGAAAACCAGAACTTCACTGCTCCGTTCTCCTTTCTCTGTTGTTCCACCTCCCTCGTAATTCTCTGCTTCTGAGGAGGTAATCCACCCCGAACCTGACCACCACTGACATCAACCAATAAGAGAGACATTGAGTAATAAACCTTGTTTGCCAGATGACAATGTGATTTTAAAAGTATATATTAGTCACTACTGAGGAAGCCATTAAACTGCATGGGGAAAGTATTTGACCACCCAACAAAAAGTTTTTTGTTTTGTGTGTGTTTTTGTGTGTACTAAGTACTAAATTGTGTTGGATCTTCAATATGACTTAAACATAAAAGCGCACCAACTGAATCCAGTACTGAACACCCACTCAGGTGTTTTCACCCTGAGAGCTGAGGATTTCCCCTTACTAGAATATTTATTTTTTCAAAAATATTCATACAGATGTGTTGCTTAACTGCTCTGTAGTTTACCTGTGGAAGCGATTTAGTGTTATGCATATGAACAGATCATGTGATTCTCACCCTCTGCTGCTGCAATATGCAACGCTGTTCGAGAATCATAGTCTTTCAGGTCCATGTTCATGGATGACAGAGCAAACCTGGGGGGGAAATGAGGGGACATTGAAGAAGGAAGCCTTGTTATGGCCAATTGATCCTTTATTATTGTACATTTATTAATATGTTTGGGGGAAAACATGGGCACAAGATATTAAAAAACCATGCTGTTGAAGATATTTTTGCCGTCTAATATTTGGTAGAAAAAGTGAAAAGCTCAACGCTAGATGTGTAAATAATAAAAGGAAAAAAAAATACAGATAATTCCAAACTAAGGAAGTAACTGAATGATTTGGGGAGAGGACTGAAGAGTGCGACAGCTCTTTCCATTGCCAGCATCATGACAACAAATCAAGGAAAACCTTGGAAAAGCAGTTTTCATCCCATGTGGAGTTCTAGAGACTAGGGTAATCTATTCCAGAAGCATTGAAGCTTATTACTATACTTTATGTATATGCATTTAATTTAACGCACATGTGAACATATGTTATTAGCCAGGTCTATTGTTATTGTTATTGTTGACAACGGCACTGAATGCTGTCCTGTCACACAGGACAAAATAAACGACGTTGCTATAGATGTACCTTCTCAAGGCTGAAACGTCTCCACTGTAGGTCGCAAACATCAAATTGACAACAGACTTGTTCTGCAAATACAGAGAGGAAACGTTAACAGAGGTAAAAAAAATAAATAAAAAAAATGACATTAAATATAACAGACAGTACAAGAAACTAGAGAACAAACCATCATGCCAAGCTTACATGATATCCTACTATGACTCCTCCTACTGGAGCTCTGATTGGCTTGGCATGGCCCTGACATTTCTGACATTACACCTCCCTGAAGGAAACTCACCTTTGTGGGAAACCACCTTCTGGATAAGCGCCGTCAAATAAAAAGTTGTCGACTGCAAAAAAGTCATTACAATTGCACACACAGACAAAGAAACAAACAGCCCTGATCGCAAGACAACCTCCACATCTCGTTCCGGGAGGTAAAAAGTAACGCCACAAATTTGCTCCTTACACCACATGTTGGACGCAATACCGCCACTTGATGCGTCAAACATGTGGTGCCAGAGATGCCCCAATAATTGTACATATACAAGTGAAGACAAAACCACCTGAAGTTCATGTAAATTAAATTAAATTTTGTCTGACTTCCTGTATAGTCCAGTAGAGGCTATGACTATAACGACATAGTGACATTTGGACATCTGCAGGGCAAAGACTTGAACGCAGAGTTCCAACAGCATACTGTTTTATCACAAATGGTCAAAATTCGGCCAAACCTTTCAAGCTACATGAAAAACTTTGATAACCTTTGATAATTGAGGTGTTGAGTTGGCACAGATGTAATTTCAGGTCATTTGGGTGCAATCTGTAGAAAGAGTTTGTTCCACCACAACACATGAAAATTGTGGAAAAAACCCCAATTTGTTTAGCATATTGAAAATGGTTGACTTCCTGTTGGGATTAAGTCCTGGCTCCAGGATACCTTTTTGGTAAATGTTGATACCACAAACACATGTAAAAAAAATGTTTTTTTTTTTGTTTTTTGTTTTTTTAAATCACACGGTTCATGAAACACAAGGCAGGGGTTGCTTTTTTAAAATTTCTCTAGGGGGTGGTTAGCCATAACAGAACCAATTATTAAATTCTGATGAGGTTGACTTTTTTGATGAGGTTCTCAGTATCTCTGGCTTCTTAAAACAAACTTCCTTTTTATGACGATCAACAGTCGTCATGGTTTGATGAAGACTCACAATATACACATGCTGCGTTATGTTATGATTTACTGATCCAAGTCTAGGTCCTTATTTCAAACAGAATAATAGGAGTGCATTAAAAAATGAAACATTACATTTCCTGATATTACTGCATCAATCCATGTGGAGAGCTTCATGGCAGATTGGATCTTGGTTCATTGCCACATTTTATGTTAACTTCTTTTGATAACGAAACACCACATGTGCCGTGCCATCACAAGAGATACGTTTCAAATCTTGCCACCTGTTACACTCTTAAGGGCCCACCGAATAAACAAATTTAATAAAATCGATTCAAAACGTTTCGAGTCACCCAGCTAAGATACACATAAACACACTAACAGCACCGATCACATAATCTCTTCCAACCTTCATTGGCTGAAGTAATCATTGCAACACACCCTGTCTTCTCCATGCTGTCTGCGAGGGTCCTGCTTCTTCACGAAGTGTCTCAGGTTGTCATAATTGTGGAAGTTGAAGAGTGACACGAGCTCCTGAGGATGACGAGATACGGAATCAGAGTTGGAAGAAAACAGGAGGACTTATTTCTATGCAAGATATAGGAAACTATAATGTGAACAAAACAAGGGCTTTACCAGAGCTAGATGAATATAGGTTAGTCAAATAATTCAAAACTATGAGGTAACATCTGAAGGTGCTTCATTATCGCACAACTTCTACAGTTTGTTGGCTGTAAGGTACGTGGTTGAGGAGATAATCCATTATTTATCAACTTCTATTGACTTGTCTGACTTGGCAGGTGATCTTTTTTCAGGTACTATGTGTTAACCCTTTGTCATTTGATGTTGCACAGGTATGGAACCATAAATCTAAATATACCACAGTATTTGGTATCTTTTTTCAGCAATTCTTTAATTAAAATACTGCATTAGCATACCTAGCCGAAAACATGGAAGGATAGATGTCACTCATGTGAACAGAAACAATTTACATATATGTCATACTTGTGCAAAATCAGATTGTAAAATGAAGGAATGATACAAACCATCAGGTATATACAATGCTATGATAAATTCTACTTATATTTTAGTGTCTTAATCAGAAATAGACCAAATTCAAAGGTGTTAAAGATAAACTGCGGCGCGTGTTCTTACCTCACAGAAGTGTATTCCCCGGACGCTGTTTCCAACCTTGTCCAATGGAGGAGACCAACACATGACTCCCATGACATTAGGAATCACCAGCAGTATTGCACCGGACACGCCAGATTTAGCCGGCAAACCAACCTGGAAGATGACAGCGAGAACCTGAATGTACCATTTGTTTCAGATCAAAAAGAGAAAACAAGTGTTTGTATTTCTGCTTTTTTTTTCCTCACATGGAAAGCCATCTGACCAGAGAAGTCATACATTCCACAAGAGTACATGAGACTCAAAGTGTTTCTCACTGCCTCGGCGTTCAGGACGCGCTGTCCTGTTATTGGACAGATCCCACCGTTGGCCAGAGTGGCAGCCATGATACTTCCTGATTCACAGGTGACCTCGATGGAGCAAAGCTGTGACCAGAAGAGGATCAGGTCACAGTCAAGTTACTGAAACCACTTCCTTTAGAGCTGGTTTCAATATATATCTACTCAAGAACAACAAATGGTTGTTTGATGGTTATTCCTGAAAAGCAAGCACAGTGGTTCACCTGGAAGTAGAAGTCCAGGGCATCAATCATGTCTACTCCTGAGGGAAAACACTGGTGAATGAAACACAATCATTATGGTTATTTGACAGTGTGCTTATTAATGGACATGGTTTACTGAATGTGTTTTATTCCCCTTTGCATAATTGACAGATGGACAAGGGTAACCCTAAATGCATCATTTGGTGGGGACATAATTTAAATAATTCAATAATCATGAAAGAAAAAAAAAAAAACATTCTGAAAATATAGTTTTTACGAAAATATTTTAGCATCTCTTTATCATTCCTGTTAATTTGAGCACAATAATCAATTGAATAGAAAAAAATCTAAGAAACATTTTGTAGGATGGGTTTCAGATTTGGCAAAAAAGAACTGATTATGTCAAAGGTCACTTCAAAAGGTGGGAATAATGTAAAACTATTAATACTGTTGTCATGCATCTATATTTAATGTAATTGATGTTGTTTTTTTCCTGAAAAACAAATGTTCTAGAAATATCTGACTTTATTCTCTTTACATTTCTATGACTGGATGGATTGTTACATTAGTATACACTTTTTATTATGCATCAGTGGGTAGTTTCACCAACATGAAGATGGATTCACACCAGGTCGATCACACCCTCTTTGATGAGAAGTTTTTCAAAGAAGGCTAGGGGAGGTAACACACACACTCACACAAAAACAAATAATGATTTGCTGAAAGATCAAACTGCATGTATTTCTTATGAAATGAAAACGTTTTTTACAAGTGGCAACAAATGGCTCCTACATCTAATTTAATAGATTGGTCAAAGACATGGATGCAAACTGCAATGAGAGTAAAGCATGGGTGGCCTTCAGCTACAAGATGATATTTATAGTTTCTCTAGTTGGAGCTTTTTCCGTGCGAGTATTTTTTGTTTTCCTGTGTTTTATGAATATTAACATGCATAAAATCGATGTACGTTATTTCCACCATTTATGATATTCTCTAAATGATTCGAAATTCAATAGCTTGATGCAGCCTAGATAATTTGTGTCAGCTCTTATATGTGTGTGGAAAAAAAGATGGTCGTGTAGGTATGAACCTTTAACTTTATCTCCAACAGAAAAAAACATTAGATATACAGATACCATATAAGACCCTCCATATTTTTACTGACCTTCTTCTCTTTCATGTAGTATCCAATGGCAAAATTTCTGTCGCCTGTTTCTTTTTCTGACTGAAACCTGAGACAACGTGAGGCAAAATGGGTCGATACCGAACCATCGATATGATTATAGATAGAGCAGTGGACAGGCCATTTACCTTACGATGTCTTTCATCTTGTTTTATATTCTCATAAATACTTTCAATGTATTTGATTGTATACTCACGTAGCATTGCTGAATCCCACATACCCATTGCCTGCCATCTTTTTCACAAACTCCATCACCTTGGTAAAAAGAATTTAATTAAAAAATGATGTGTTCTCCTTCTAAGATAATCATGGCATGGTTTCATATTCAGAGAAGAGAGAGGACGCCACTACTTACATAGTCAAACTTCTCAGCCTTATTGGAACGAGGCTGAAATCAGGGTGAGAGCCATTTGATTATGTTATAATATGATTGTAACTGTCATATCCAGGCCATTCTAACGTTCATAGAAACGGAGTATGACCCCAATACTACTCATTACTCTCTTCAGAGCAATTTATGCATGTAAGACTGATTACATGCTTAAACATCTTATTATCAGCTTGTGAACTTTACAGAGTGACAACCAGTGATCATAAACTACTGAGGGAGTATTTGATAGAATACCAATCTACTTTATTTTAAACTTTAAAACAAGTTACTAAAATATACATACATTAGGCTTGTGTTAAGACATAGTTGCTGCTGCTTTAAGACATCTCTGCTTGCATGTCACAAAGAGCACAATCCCATCGACAAACTCACTAAAAAAAGCTTCAGGCACTTAATTATAACTCCATATGTAATTAATTATAACTTCATAACTCCATCCTAGTAGGATTGGTTCATTATCTAACAAACAGTTTCTACCAAAAAAAAGGGTTAAAATAATGGAGATTCAGGGTTAATAATAAATTCAAAAATTGCTTCACTGTAAAGAGAAACGTATCAATTACAGAAGCAACACATTTTAACATGATCAAATGATGTGACTTTAATGTCCTCAAAGAAAAAAAAAGCCATAGAAACATTTCTTTGCATATCTTATCTCATTTATCAATTTAATATCTAAATTTACGATAGAACGACAAATTGTTTGCAACAACGAAAAAAATCAGACTTATGAAATGATTTCATGAAAACATTTTGTATCTCATTAAACAGTTTTAGTTAGATTAGCTCATTGTTACTATGTTCATTATAAAACGAAATGTCTGAACTGTTTCGGTAAGGAATGTTTTTAGAAAACGTTAACGCTTAATCGACTTTTTCAAGTTACATAATGCTGTTTAGTAGGTCCTCACATGCTTGAATATGCCAGAAAAAGTCCTTCTTATCAAATAGGACTTTCTCACTCGCCATGTTTTATGCCTCCTTTCAAGTGGCCCATTTTACCTGCAGTGTCTTCCAGGGCTCCATTCTTGGCCCCTTACTCCTTAGAATATACAAACTGCCACTGGCTCATATTATAAACAGGTTCAGATCACCTTTTGCAATAAGAAATAAAAACTGTTTGGATGAGTGGGACATTTAACCTTTCAGAGAACTTCATGAAAGAAAAGAGGGAATTGCTAACTATAAAAAATGGAGCACCAGAACATTGTGTGAACACAAGTGTGGTTCCAAAGTATGATCAAAGTAAAGTTTGTTAATTTCCTCTGTAAGTCAGCTTTTAATAAATGCAGAGTGCTTTCGTGTTTGTGCTGACTTTCCCACACCAGGAATGTCCGTTTACCTTGATAAGAGAGCTGATCACTATTGCTCCAGCGTTCACCATGGGGTTGTGGGGCTTATCTGCAAAAAAGAAAGACAAGATCAGACACCTTTTTAATGACCTGTTCCTAATAAATAACAGCTTTATTAATACGATTATCATTAAGTTCATATTACAGGAGAGCATAACACCAAACATGAGGAATTAAATCACACAGCTAATACTAAAAGTAGACAAGAGTAATAATTTAAAAAAAAGCAACTTCTGATATGAGCATCTTTTGTGGTGTAGTAACTATTTTCAAATGTTTTTTTACATTTTATTTTGAATTCTAGCAACTACAATCATGGCCTTACATCTATATGCCTCAGCCAAAAGGACAGTTGCACTTAACATCCATGTTGATTCCAGACTCATAATACACTGTAAATGTAGGGACGACTTGCCAAATAAGACCCATAAAATGAAATGTGGTCGTAGTCTCCTCCTCTGTTCCTCACTTATAGTGTTGAAAAAACAGAGCATGGTAGATATCTTCACATTACCCAGATGCAGTGACACAAATCTGATTTTTGAAGATAAGTGACAAAGTAGTTAGCACCGTTGTGTCACAGCCTGAAGGTTCTGTGTTTAGATCCAACTCTGCCTCTTTCAGACCCTTCTGTGTGGAGTTTGCATGTTCTCTCCAACTACTCCGGCTTCCTCCAACATTCCAAAAACATGTATTATATGTGATTTGGAGGGTGAGTGTCTGTCTGTCTCTATGCTTTGGTCCTGTGAGGAACTGGCGGCGCATCCAAGGTGTGCCCTGCATTTTGCCCAATGTTAGCTGGGAGAGGCTCCAGCCCCCTGGGATTCCAAACTTGATGGATAGATGCAAGACAAATCTGATGTTTGTTTAAGTGCTGGTGACTATAAAAACTTTTTTTTTTTAAATCAAATTTTTTTAAAACAGATTTTAAAGTGGATACATATCTGATTAAAAGTCATGTGACATGAATAAGAACAGTTGGAGCAAATTTTCTGTAAGATAAATTTTGCATGTATGCAGATGCTGAGCGCTGAGGTCATCAACAAGCACCAGCAATGCTGCAAAATGAAACAACCAGAGTGGTGCGATGACACCAATGCAGATCATCAGATTCTAACAATCTGCTTATGAACATCTGACTATGTTTCTTTTCTTCGTTTCTCATACAAACATTCACTTCCAGACTCCATTTTAGTTTTGAATATCATGAGTTGTGTCACAAATATGACACTGGTGTTGTTGGTGTGGCTGATGGCTAATATGAAATCAATGTAAGCATGGATTCTGTTTTGGAGGATAGATTCATTCACATTAGAGCTCTATTCCACTCGCTTGTAATCATGACTGTGATCCATCAAAATAAACAAATACGGTGTCAGCAAGAACAAGAAAAATAGATTTGAATAATCAGACTTGCGATCTGAGGCATTGGTCTACTAGAGATATAACTGGCTGCTGTCTTACAAACTGTTTGACTTCTGGCCAACAGTCCATAGAAAATTCTCCAAAAAGCTCTGAGTGGGAAAACAAGGTGTGTTGAGGCAAAATTCAGATGTTCTTCATGGTAAGCATTGCCATTTCTGCTCATTGTATTTGAAATAGTGGAGCCATGAACGTTGATTCACTGAGGTATAGGAGACTGGATTTAAAAGCCGTAACCAGAAAATGTTTGGTATTTCAGATTTCAGATGTGCAACTGATCATCAGAATAATGGCGGTCATATACATTTCCTTGGTGATGTGACTTTACACACCTTCATCATCAAGTGACAGCACGTTAAACTTGAGACCACTGGGTTCCATGCCCACATAACGGTGAACACCCTCCGTTCCCACCTCATGGATGGCGATGGCGTACTGTAGGGGCTTCACGCAGGACTGCAGGCAGAACGGCTGCTTTGTGTCACCCACTGAGTGTCTGGAGGAAGAAGAAAAATCAGATGTTTAGAACTAGAATGACAGCTTTTAAGATGGAGCGGACTGATTTGTGCAAGTCTTACCTCTGGCCATCAACCGTGCAGAGAGACACACCCCACAGCTCTGGGCTAAACTTTGCCAGCTGGGGAATGTAGTCTGCAACCTACAGCCAGAAAGTCAGAGTCAGTTTAACACGGGGGAATATTTGTCACAACTAAAAGCCCGGAGGCAGTAGTGGTACCGGTAGAACGGGATATTGCAAGTGAAAAAAGTGATTGAATCAGGAAGAAAAAAATTATTTATAGTCAATATTGTAATCAGTCATTATATTTGTCTGAGGCTTACAACAACAACGTCACGTTATTCTCGTACTCACTTTGACAAATACTAAAAGTAATTTTACAATAAGGAACAAAAAACAACGTATGCCTACCTTTCCCTCTCTTTGTCCATGCATTGATTTGTAAATGTCATTTATCTTATGTGCAAAGGCGTCAAACTCTGGGATGATGAATTTATTTCTGAAAGCCTGGATCAACAGTACGATGTTCCCACCGACACACCTGTAAGGAAAATGACAAAACACTGAGACACTCAGGAGCTCTTGATGAAAAAGACACTTTGTTTGCTTCTTATTTCAAATGATCACTGAATGATAAATCTTCTGTTTCTATGGGTGTTAAATTTACTTGCAAAAGACAAGAAGCACCAAATTACTGTGACCAGGACTGTACTTTGGCACATTTGTAGGGACTAATAAAGGCTATCTTTAGTATTCTATTTCTACATCTAAAAAGAAGTAATAAAAAATAATGTACTTCTACTTAGGTTGATTTGATGAAGTACTTATTTCTATCCACTGATAACTTTTTTTTTTGTTCCAGGTCTAGAAATGGATCAAGTAATGACAGATTTCCAATCCAGGATGATGTCACTTCTCCTTCCACCTTTACTCTAATTCCTCGACTTAGAGTTGAACTCCTTTCCCCGTGTGGTGGGAGAGAAGTTTAACTAAATAAACCAGTTATTGTTCAGGTTTATTTTGAAGTTTGAATTAGAAAACTGAGGCACTCCACATCCGGTAAGGCATCATGGAACCCACAGCCCAAAGGTTATTTCAATATAATGTGTTTTTATTATCATACTTTTAATAATAAAAAATGTTTTTCTGTGAATAAATTAATTTAGACCTTGCTACAGGAGTTAACCCCTTTTCTAAAGGAAAGTTTTTTAAACGTATATATATATATATATATATATATATATATATATATAATTATCATACTTTTGATAATACTTTCCTTTAGAAAATATATATATATAAAAAAAAGTAAATATGTGAAACAGAATAATATGCACACACACACTTTCCTTTAGAAAAGGGGTTACCTCTTTTAGTATGGTGTAAATTATTCATTCATTTATTCACAGAGGTGTGCAGAAACGTCCTCGCATAATGCTGCAGTGTGGGGTCATTGGTCATCAAACACACAACCCTTCTAACTGGCCGTACATTTAAGCTGCAAAAGCGTCCGGTGTCTCCCTCTGCATGTCACGTTCTCCAAATGTATTGCTGCACTTTAAGCCACATCATCACATCAGAGTCCAAATGTAGGAGTGAATGAGGGGGTTCAGTAGTTTACTCATCACTGCCCCAAACGTTCAGCATGTAAAAATCTGCAGGGAATGATGCGGTCAGAGCCTGGACACAGAACTCAGACTATGTTCTCAAATCAAACTATGTTCCACTGAAATATATAATAAACATTTAAACTGTGAGGTGTCTGACTGGGATAAGTAAATGATACTTTAAGACAGCATTCTTCGCTTTTTTAGGTCACTGTGTGAACAAAATAGTTGTACTGTTGAGTGGCCAATATTAGAGTTCTGGTGCCAGATTAGATTCTCACACATGTATGAGGGATAGGCTGCATTTGTGGGTGTGCGTGTGTGCATAAGTGTTGTGCAGGAACTGTTGGTAAAGAGATCTTTGATGTTTTGGACAAGTGACCTCTATTGTGAAATATGTGTTGCCACCTGTAACATAGTAGATGTGGGGTATGTGTGTGTTCCCAGATGAAAGTGCAGAGCAGCAGATGTCAGCTATTAGACTGAGAAACAGATGTTTCGCTTTATTCAGTATGACAGTGAATAAAGTTGACCTGTCCTCACAAGCACCATGGCGCATAACTTTAGCTTTTTCCTAAACAATTTGAATATTTCACCAGCAGATAGAGGGTCATTGTAGAAAAGCAAAACAAACAGAAAGCAACACTATAAACTGTTGTTACACTGTATTTCCTACTAACTATGTGATTATATCCACAAGTGTACTGCTTATTGCCAAAAAATCGCGTCTGTTGCTGTCATTTCACTTTTTTTGGGCTATTCCACACGGAACCAGAGTAGCATCTGTATTTTTTTTTAGGATTTGAGACTAGTAAGTCATAACATACAGCCATTTGCTTCATGTTTTGAGGGGAGCGTTATTTACAGCCAAAACATCTCTGTGATGCACTCAGTGTTCTGAAACATTTACATCAGGCCCATCATAAACCGTTTCATCAGTTTGCATGACAGTAGCTCTTTTACAGGATTGGACAATACAGTCTAGCTTTGGCCTTGGGCGGCCATTAGCGGGTCAGTTAATCTCTTGGCCTTCCTTAGTTAAGTTCAGTTTTATTATTATTATATATTTTTGTATTGATGCTTTTACCTGCTTTTACTTTGTAGCACTTTGAGATTTAATCCAAATGTAAAGAGTGTTAGAAATTAAATGTATTATTATAACCACTGCAGACTGGGAACAGCCAAAGAGACCTGCAGTTGTGGCGATGCCCTGATCCAGTTGTCTGACCGTCACGATGTTCACCTCGCCAAAGTTACCCAGATCGTTATGCTTGCCCGTATCTCCTGCTTCAAGTACCAAATGCTAACTCGCTGCCTTACATACATTTCCTAATGATATGATTCAGTGCTAACCACCAGTCCGTCTCACCTGTTGAAAAGGTCTCTGTCCATCATCACATCGCCCGTTGATTCTTTCAAAGCCTGTCGCAGTTTTTCCATGCAGTCCTTTAGACGAGGGTCTGATGGGTGAAGTCCAGTTTTCTTCAGTCTCTGAAAACAACACCTTGACCTGATAAAAATCCTAGGTGACGGTTGGATATTTTGTGATTGGTGTTTCTTATTAGCTACTTACTGAGATAAAGTGTGAGATGGGAACCTGCTTTTTCCCCTCTGTAATGGTGTAGAAAAGCATATCTTCCATTCCAGCCCTTGAGGACTGGGAGTGGATATTCCTGATGAAAAAAACAAAAAAACTTACATAAACATGATTTGAATTATGCACTATTAGATAATTCCCTCCAAAACCGCTGATTAAGTCATGCAAAGCTATATTTGAATAAACTGCTTTAGATAAGCACCGATTCCCATACTGGGCTCTTGATATCATACTTGTACTCAAGAAATTACTGTTAAATGTCAGCCAATAAATTAAGATCTGGGAAGAGATAATAGAAGCTAGGTTGAGAAAAGAGGTGACTTTGTGAGCAGCAGTATAGTTTCATGCTATGAAAGAGCACTACAGATGACTTGTTTGCTTTTAGAGTACTGATGGACACGTGTTGAAAAGGTCAGAAGGAGTTACATTGCGTCCTTGTGGGTTTAGAGGAAGCATACAAAGGAGTGGCGAGGGAGGAATTGTGGTATTGCATGACATGTCTGGAGTGACAGAGAAGTATATTAGAGTTGAATAGGATATGTATAAGAGCTGTACGACAGCGGTAAGAAAGGCAGTAGGAGTGAGGGATAGGTTGAAAATGGAGGTGGGACTGCCCCTGAGCCTATTCTTGTTTAAAAAAGTGATGGAAATTTTAGCAAATGAGGTGAGGCAGGAGTCTCCATGATATTCGTTGATGACATTGTGCTGTGTAGTGGTACCAGGAAATAGGTGGAAGAAAACCTGGAGCGGTGGGGGTACGATCGGGAGGGAAAGAGATAGCTGCAGGTGGAATTAATTCATGTTTCCCAATGAAAGTCAGGCAGGTGGAAAATTGAGGATTGGATCCAACTGCTCAGAGCATTTTCGATGTGGACAAGAGTTGCAGACGCTAGTGCAGGCAGGGCGGAGAAGACTGTCGGGAGTTATCTGCAAAAGAGGCAGAGCTGCAAGAGTGACTTATCTTATGAGTGGATAACTTCTGATAGGTATGCCGTTCTCACAGGACACTGATGCTATAAACAGGCTACAATATTTGTATAGATTAAACCACTCAACAGCACATTTCAAATGACCTAAACCCCACAGGCGCTGCAGGGAGCTGCCACTGCCTCAGGGATGGGTTAAATACAAGAGAACCAATTTCTATGTTGTTCTACTTGTATGAGACAAATAAAGGCTTATTTTTTATTGGCAGTAACCTGTTCCTACACATGATTGCAGCAGTTACATAAATCCTAATATTTTCTAAAACACAGACCGATCAATGAGTTTATTTTCTAACTATGTCTGGCTACTAATACTTAATTCTGTTATTTAAGTACGATAAAGAATGCAGGACTTTTTACTTTTTGTGGAGTATTTACAGTATGACACAATACTTTTTATTCAAAGTGTTTGAATACTTCATCCCGGTTTAGAATAAGAACTCCTCGTGCACCAGTCTTTATAACACACTAAGTTAAAAGATTTTTAGACACAGCAGGATGGTGTAGACACACAAATACACTCACATGTTGATATGGAACTGGTCCAGGGGTGTAGCAGGACGTTGTGTTCCTAGGGACCTGATGGTTGCTCTGGTGCTCAGGCAGCATGCTGGCTGGAGGACGAATACCTTCTTGACGGTGTCCTTGTTTTTGAATATCGGTTGGACGGATTTTGAGAGACGCAGAGCTCTAAGACAGAAGCTCATGGCTGTAATAAACACACAAACATATCCCGACAGGATGGTGGCGTCGACAGTAGACTTAATTACGTTCAGCTGCTGGCTGGCTCCTCCTGCGGGTCATTCACTGTCACAGGGTAAGAGAAGTTTTGCTGCCTTCAGGTGTAACCGGAAAAAAATGCTTTAGACTTTTATACCCGTTGTATTTCCAATATATTCAACCGTTTGTCTGATAGTTAGCGCGGTTGTGCATTTATATGTAGAGACAATTGTTCTGAAGTTATCAATGGGAAAAATAAACTATTGAACAGATTTCAATGAGCAACCATAAGCTATTCACTAGTAAGTTTTAAAAAATCCGAAAGCACTTAAAAGCAGCAGGAGTTGAAGTTTGAGCTTTTATTTGTGGGCTCTAAGAAATATCCGTAAGTTTAAGTAGGTTTGCAATAAGATATTTTGTAGAAATATAATGCATTCACAGCAGGATTAAAATTTATTTATATTTTAAACATAACTAAATGTGTTTTATATAACGGCAACAGTAATGTTTGCAAGAACAAAGTTACTATTAAAACTCAATAAAGGGTAATTCTGTGTCAAATCAGATTAGCGACACGCCCCCTTGCTATATTGGAACTCACCGTTCATGATTGATAGGAGAATTGTCCATTAGTGGCACCTGCAGTAATGATGCCGCTCTATCAACCTTAAAGGGGAGGGGTTGAAAGTGATTCAGCAATCTGATCAGGATTTCACCATGGCACCTTCATTAGGAGATTTTCCAGGAACATCTAGTGGAGGAAAATGGATGTTGGAACTGTCATTAGTTACCCATTATCACATGTTACAACAACATCAAAGGCATCAATGTCATATCCCACAAGACACCAATGTTATGTCACCAGTTTCCTCCATTATAACTTGTTTCGAAGACATCAAAGGTATTCCTGTTTTTTGTTTGTCACAAAGACATGCTGATTGTTCAGAATGAGCAGATCATGAAACTCATTGCAAAAGTGGACTAACTTGCATGTCGGAAATAAACAAACCAATAAGAGATAGAAAGTCTGGCGTCAGCAGTGCCAGATAATCAGGAAATGGAAGACCTCTTGAGAAATGAGCTTAAAAGCATTGTCAAGAATTGTTGTTAAAGAATGAGCTGATCAAAGATCTCAATGCAGAGATGGACCACCTTAAAAGTCAGAATCAAAGCTTCAAGGACCAGAACATGGACCGGATGACATCTATTAGTGATCTGCAGAATGTAAGGCTGCTTCTGAACAATGCCGTAAAAATGTGAAGAAGAAGATGGCCATGCTCAAAACCAAGAAGGTGATGAAGGAGGTGGAGGTATCAAACCATTGCGCCAAAGTTTTTTCGTAACAGGAAAATTAGACAAATAGTGAGAAGAACCAACAGCTCAGGTGACCCACCTACAATCTCTAAACAAGACAATGCAGGAGGAGATGGCGGTCTGAAGGCATCACAGTAGGCCAAGCACCATGTCTATAAAAAAGGTGACCAGCATCTGATAGCATCACTGCAGTGTTGGAAGGACATTTAGGAGATGCTTCATAAAAAATAATTGCAAAAATAAAACAGAAAGAGACGCTTTTGATGAGGTTTGTGGATATTACGACTCGCCATGTCACTGCAGTGACTTCATTCCCTGCCCCATCCTGAAAGAACTTAGCCAAGAAGAGAATAATCATCGTCCCGCTCAGCCAATCAGAGCAGAGAAACACTGAGACGCATCGATCTCATCGGTACTTTTTACACCTTACAATTTGAAAACAGACCCGTGGATTTTTTTTATTTTGACTCAGTATTTTTCTGGGGCATTTTCAGGAAGCGGGTTTCGGTCTAGGGCTGTGAGACCCAGATTGAACATGCTCTCAGTCTGTGATTTATCTAAACGACATTCTCCAACCTCTCAAAAGTCATTGATGAAGAAAATGTATTTATGGTGTGGAGGATCAGTAGTTTAATTAGAAAAGATTGTATCTCGCTGAGTCTTAGTTGAACTTAATCAAATATATGATCTTTATTACAGAGAGGTCCATTGTAATGGAGAAGATCTCGGTGCGCTCACATGCAAGTCCCACACCAAAAGCCTCCCAATCAGATATACACAAACATTTTTATTCAAATGACGTCATTGACACTGGTCATAATCTTTATCAGGGTGAGTTTATCTTGCTCCTCAGACAGAACGGCACGCTCATCTTTTGTCAGGCATAACAGGAAACATAGTGGGACAAAGACATAATTTACTAGATTCGCATCTACCAGGTTTTTAATCTGGTGGATCCATTTCAGGTTGCGCAAATTTTCACACACTCACAAATGCCCTAAATATGCCGGATTTAAAAACATTAAAAAAATTCTAATAATGGTTTTCCTGACCCTGAGTTCTACAGAACATGCATCTTACACTAACCAGGCATTGTGACGAAGATGCTGCCTTACATATTTTAGAGTTTTAGTCTTCATCAATCCCTACAGAAAAGAATGACACATTCATTTTCACATTCATATTCATTTCTTTCAGGTATATCGGAGCAGGGAAACCGTTTAAACTTGCAGGGTTAGGGGTTTTCCAGGACCACGATTGACCGGCCTCAAGATACAAGAAGTCTCATACATTCTTTAGTTCAAAATACTTTATATAATCCTGGTCTTGGCTGTTGTGCTGACAGACCACCGCTGACATGCAGAACTGAAATCATGCAGTATGCTTACACAAGCATTTTTCTATGTGAACTATAGTAGCACGACTTCAAGGTTTCATGACAACTTTGATGCTGATAGACTCTCATTTGACTTCCTCCTTCTTCTTCATCCTCCTCAGACCCACAGTTCTGACCACAGCTGTGCAGCAGGTATTCTTCTGCTTGGTCAAGTGACTAAACAAGTCTCCAAATAAAAGCGCTCACATCCATCCTCTACTGGACAGCGCTTATGACTTCCACAGAGTCTACCAAACCCTCTGGAAAAGGTTTGTAGTTACTAAGCACTCTTTGAGAAGTTTGTATAAGCCTAGAAGTTAGAGAATCTGTTTCATCCCCTTAACGGAGCAATACTTCAATCTGAACATGAAAATAGCCAACATGTGTGGCTTTTCATCCATCCTCATGCCTTCAAAGAGGTCATAATGAACCATCATGATGGGGCTGCAAATCAGATATTTTAAGTGATTTGTGTCTACAAAGATCTGATCTTTCATTCTGAGAAACACTTTTTCTATGTATTTATCCGACGATGTCTAAAAGCATCCGTATCAAGGACCATAAATAATATTGTCAAAAGGTTCAGCAGTGTTAAAAAAAAAATAAATCAAATAAAGTTAATTGTTGTTTTTCATATTGTCACACTACCTAAATCTGATCATACATTCACATGTGAAACATAATATAACATGGAACGCTAATAACTATAGAATCATTGCATGGCTAAGGTAGATAAGGAATATGGAGGAGTTTGGAGGGGCAAAACAATATTTTCCCTGAGCAAATCTCCATAATGCATCAAAACGACACAAAAAACACACATAATGTTTAAGGCATCATTTGTTACACGCTCTTTGAAGGACGAGGGAGCACCAGCTTCAGCCCGAGATCAACTATGCAGGAAGGCATGTAAGAGAGGGGAATCCAGAGGAGCTTGGCGTCCCAGCCGGCGGTGTATCTGGTGCGTGGGTAGAGAGCGGTCAGGGCGTGCTCCATGCAGCTGGTCACCTTAGCCAGGTCAGAGTCGCAGATTGCATTCATGATCAATCGCTGGACCTTGATGTCTAAAAATGAGAAGAAATGACAACTCCATGTCTAAACGTAGGCGTGGCAAACTGAATGGGAATCCTTGTATCTTAAATTCACAAATAATTTTTAATCTGGCATTTCTGTTTCCTACAAAATATTATGTATGTATAATTTATTACAACTGTGTTGAAAGTATGTGAAAATATAATTTTGGACATTTTAGTTTGCATTCAGACGTCGCAGAGAGCAGCTACTTTTGAAGAAATAAGTTGCAATTAGACTTTTTTTTTAAGCACAGAAATAAAAGGAAGACATAAAAGCTTTTCAAATCGTAACATTCCTTAAAAGTTGGGGGACTTATTAAAGTAAAATTTGCTAATGCATTTATTTTATTGTAATTTAAAAAGAAGAGCAAAACTTGCTTGAGAACAATGAGATTTATATGCTATTTTAAATATGTCTTTTTATATTGGCTTTGTTTCTGACATTAAAAAAAAAGAGGCGTTTTTACATATTTCATCAAATAATGAGTCCCAGTAAATATTGAGGGAGTACTTACACTTATCGAGGTACTTGTCTCCGTAGCTGTCTTGTACTTCTGGGCTGAGCTGGTTCCACAGGCGATGCAGCTCCCTCTCCAGGGGATCCAGGCTTGTTACTGCAGTCTTGAAAAAACCTGGCTCAATGATGCACACGTTGATTCCAAAGTAGTTTATATCTCTCCTGGAAACAGAAATGAGATGTAAAATAATGCCAGTTTATAGATATGTATTTTTTTTAATATAATATTAATTGTAAATATTATATCAGCTTTGTAACACAGACTAATAAGAACCTTTAATATCAATATATTAGGTTAAGGTGTGAAAAATGCATGCACAAAAATATATTTTCAATAAATGACCATTTGTTTTCTGTGAAATTAGATTATTAAGAAGCCAAGAGAGGGATTAATATTCTCCCCAGCCTAACTCAAACACGTTGATTTATGTATCACTGCAAATTTAATGGGTGGAATAAGTTCTATTGATCTAAATGCACAGGGGGGAAAAACAGCAATATCAGATGGAAGCGAAATATTCTTAAATACGATCAAATTGTCTTTTATTGAGTAAAACAGAAAGAAACAATCTGCCAAAAGATTAAGCTTAGCTAAAATTCTTAGAAAAGGCACAGATTGTGTTGTCAATGAAAGACCGTAATGGAACGAAGAAACCTTATTATTTAAGATAGACTTACTTAAAATGAATGAATCTTATACTGCAAATCTTTCTTTTTACTCTTTGTTAATTTAATCTGTTTTCTTTGTACTTATATTTGTTTTCTATGTAAACCACATCAGTGTATGAATTGGAAATAAATTGATGGCTTAAAATAAGTATTAGAGTCTCCTGATTGAGTTCTAAGAAACTATACCTTAATGTAAAGGTAATTTTCTATTATTTATATCTAGATCAGTATTTTCTCTCCTCTTTAATCACAAAGAGGACATTACCAGGTAAAATGAAGGATAACTTAATCTGGAATTTTATTCAGACAAAGATAGATGATTATTTTCTTCACATTACTTTTCTGCTTTGAAAAAACTTTTTCTTTTTGGTTTTTTTCTTTTTACAAGACTTTCTTCATTCCTTTTCCTTGTCTGTGTTTTTTTCTTCATTGCTGCGAAAATAACTTGACTTGAATTTCTTAAAAATAAGATACAGAGCCTCATGAAAAAGAAAAAAAAAGTGAAAGTGGATCTACACATGCTCTTATTTACGGCTGTGGAAATCTCACCTCAGGCAGTCAGAGAAAGACTCCACGGCGAACTTGGAGATGCAGTAGCCGCCACCATTTGCGGCGACCCTGCCCAGCACTGACGCTACGTTTACAATACGACCACGAGCCTTTTTGATGAGGGGCAGGAAGCTCATCGTCATGGCGATCACTCCAGTCATGTTGACTTTCAGTACGCTGTGGTAATCCTCCACTCTCATCCACTCAGACGGGCCCATGGGTAATGAGCGGCCGGCGTTGTTCACGATACCCCAGAGTCCTATCAAGGTACAAAAAGACAAAGGGTGAAGATTATTCTTTGTGTCAGAGATCTGTGTGTGACATGAGACAAACCCGTTCCTCTAATGTTCAAGCAACATCATGTCTCACCATTATCACCAACCTCCTTCTTGGCCCACTCCATGGCTTTCTGAATGCTGTCCTGATTGGTCACATCCAATCGGACAGTCTTTAAATAAGGCCCAGCGGACCTCCTCAGGTCATCGGCTCCTGTTTCTGTGAGACAGCCAGCCAGCACGTGGAAACCTTTACTGTCGAGCTTCTTACAGAGCAGGTTTCCAAAGCCTGAGTCGCAGCCGGTCACAAAGACGTACTTGTCAGTGACGTCCTCTATCTCCAGACTGTCTCTGTACAGCCATATAATAATCCACAGAACCACAAAGGTACCACTGATGTACAACCAAGCGTTTTCCCTGAAAGAGAAGACAGAAGCTTGGACTGGAGTAAGGCAAGTATTTAACCTTTAGGGAAAAATCTAGATGGAAGGTCAAGGTTTGTATTGCGGCAGCCATATAACCGATAAAAGTGAAGTGTGGCGTTGTCTGTCTTACCCTAAAAGGTCGTTGACAAACTGTGTATCCATGCCTCTTCCAGGGTAAAAAGAAGTTTTTGGTCACCTTTATGATTTTGGCCTTGCTGGAAAAACAAGTTGATGAAATGTCATAAAGTACTGCTGGAACTGCATAATCTGAGTTTTAAGGGATGGAAAATTATTTCAGTAATAAATCCCAGGTTTAAAAAAATTTTAACTTGTGACGTACTCTGAGTTTGTTCTCTGAGGGTCTGAATAGTGGTGCTTCTAGTATAAAACTGCTTTGGGCACGTGAGAAATATTTGGATAATACTCTTACGGAATAAAGAAAGGCAATTGTGAGGGAAGGAGACCCGAAGAGGGAGGGGAGCATTGTTTTAAAGCATCACATTAATAGCTGTGACCAAGCCGCTTAAGCTGCTGAAAATTAATTCGTTTTCAATCTTGTAAAATCAAAGTTTCAGTCTCAAACCACTACATGCACTCTGCATCAAACAAGAAATACACCAGAATATCTCAACATTCAAATGAATCAATATAATATAATCGAGTCAGACTAATGAGAGATTAAATCTCGATCATTGTGTCATGTTTCCATTCCGGTACTATCAGTTTGAACATTTTAATATAATTTTGTTGAAGATTTGCAAGAGGAACTTCATTACTGTATATTGGAGTGACCAGTCAGACAAAAATAATTTTCCCAAGATAATGCAAGTCAGAGAAGTTATTTTGTTTTACAGTGACATAGGCAATTAAATAAAAAACAATGTAAAAACAATATCCTACCTTTTTCCACTTTTTGAGAAGTTATGCGTCCTCTCTGTTGTCCCTCACTGGTTACTCTGATGTCAGACAGGCTGGTCAGAGTGAGGCTTTATCCCTGAGGTTTATCCCTTAAGACAAGTATGCAATTTATAATCCCCAATCTGTAACCACTTGTTTTATGGGAATTACAGAACACAGAAAGAGTTTTTTGTCCCCGATAACTTTCTTTTTAGATATACCAGTTTCTGTCAGAACATGGCCTACATTCAAGGTCTGGAGAAGAGATCTTATCAATTCTGTTTTTAGTACCTGGTGGCTCCCAGACACTGTTATAGTGGTAAAATAAACTAATCCCAGATGCTAAAGCCCCGTGAATAAACATGTGTGTAATCTTATTGGCTCATTCATTTCCCCGACCTTTTCCATTAGTTATAAGAGAACACGATATCTGCAGTAGCCTCTAAAAGATTGTCTACATTTGTGACAAAGGTTATTAGACTAGTCAGCTCACATTGCTAATATTTACAGTAAACAAGTGTGGCTGTGAACTGTTGATTGTATTCTGTTCTTATTGAAGCACTGTTTCAACAGAGTCCTGGTGCAGTGAGGAAGGACATTTGGGATGCACCTTCAGTAAAAAACTAAATACTTATGATTGTCTTGATGACATTTTTTCAAAATTTTGGCTTGATACTGTTTATTTCCAATAATCCCATACACAGCAGGGTGGGGTACCGGGGCTGTTGCTACGGGCCATCCGGTCCCTGCATAACCAAGGTGAGAGTTTAAAGTGAGAGTTGGACTCCTTCAAGGTTGTCCCTCATCTTCGATTCTGTCCGTGATTCATGGACATGATCTCAAGGTGCAGTCGAGGTGACGAGTGTGTCCGGTTTGGGGTGCTTGGAATTGCATGTTTGCTGTTTGCAGATGATGTGGTTCTGTTGGCTTCATCAGTCCATGATCTCAAGCATGCACTGGAACGGTTTGCTGTTGAGTGTGAGGCAGGCGGTATGAGACTCAGAACCTCCTAATTTAAGGCCAGATTAGCTGGAGAGTATTGCTGGGGAGAGGGACATCTCAAGTGATCCTTTTGACCTGCTGTCACCGTGACCCCTTCTTGGATGAATCGAAAAAAATAGATGGATAGATGAATGTTTACTTCTGCAGTGAGAATATGACATCCCCACTATTTTCAACATGGGTGAGAAGTAGTTGTATGAAATTAAGCATGAAGAGAGTAATCAGTCCAACAAAATAGCTGGTTAAAGTGTGTGTGTGTAAGTAAAAAAACTTACAGGTTGCATACATTATTTGGCAAAAAAGGTATGTGAAACTCTCAGTAGGTATGCTAAACTTGATATAACGCTATAAACTTCAAATGCCTCCACAACTATTAGGTTTATTTGCATAACTTTGGTGTCTATGGAAGGGGTAAGACCTAAGAAAACTTATTTTCAGTATGAGTAATGTTCTACCTGTTACTATTTGTGAGTAATATGGGATTAAACACACACAAAATAAATTATTTTACAATTACAATTATCTAATTGTTAAACTTTCAAAGTACATTTTTTTGTCTTCATATTTATCAAACGGGATCCATTTTTTTCTTCCAGGGCACTGGATGTCTTCATATTTATCAAACGGTACTGTTCTGTCTGTTTAACAATGATTTTCCACAAAGGTCATAGGGTAGCGCTGCAAACATACGCTGATGACACAGCTGTTTACACACATGCCAAAAAAACGCTGAGTAAGCGGCAAAAACAGGTTGGAGAACAATTAGATGATCTGTCTCAGAGAAGCCTACCTGTGCAACATGAATGGACTGCATGTGCCACGTCACGCAGTCAGCAGTGACAGACACTAGAAAAATGCATAACTAGTGAAAAATCAGACAAGAAAGTCAGGGAGAAAAAAGGTCTGTGGCCACCACCTTCAGAAAAATTCTGTTTTCGGGGGTTGATTTGCTGTTGCCTCCTCTCATCAAAGCTGGTGAAATTGATTCACAATAACTGTGATGAAGATTAAGTATTCCCTTAATTCTTTTGAAAAATGTATTGTCAGTTTCCAGACACACCTTTTGAAGGCTGGATTGGCTTTTGGAAAATATCGGGCAACATTCAACACGTATTACGACGACTTTTCTATAGGAAAGCTCTGAGCTCTCCAATCTCCCAGGACAATTTAAGGAATGTGTGACGTGAAGAAAGGTTATGTCACAATAAACAAAGCTGTTAAGAGTGTGATCATGTAATTGCATGCAGTTTGGTAACCAATTAAGTCAAATACTGATATTTAGTGGTTTAGGAGTTGTTTATGTGCAAAACTTTAATGTCTTTCAATTCTTAACAACTAACCGAGGTTTCCTGTATCGCCATTTTAATAAGCCTGCTAAAAAAAAAACTTTTTCAAAACAGGTGGTTTGTGAACGGTTTGTTCTTATTTTTATTTCCTTATCAGATAACGGCTGTTGAAAAGCCCTTTTGCTTTTAAACATACACATTTTCTTAAGCGTTGGTTTAAATAAAAGAACAAGCACTTCATTAGAAATGTTCCATCACTAAATGGTAACAAAATTTAAAGTCAAACTGTCTGGCAAAAACAGTGCGGTCATTGTTGTAACCCATATAGCCCATAGACAGGTAATACATAAACAGACATATATAATCCAGGTATCAGGTGCTGAAAGGAAACCATCCTAAAATGCTGCAAAGAGACTGACGGAAAATACCTGTGGCCCATTAAAACTTTAAAAAAAAAGGTGAACAATATTTTTTTACATGTAACACTTTCAAAAACGTATTTCATTAAATTGATAACAGACAAAATGTTATTTGTTAACTGAAGTAACCAGTAAATAATTGATTGTGTAGTTTAATTTGGTACAAAAGCTTTATCTTTGAAATCCAGCATCACTGTGTACCTACAATGGCCAATATTGTTGCGTGTACAGTCATTCCAGAGCGCAATTAACTGTCAAGCAACAGACTTTCAACATTTATCTGGACAAATGACAGATCAGCATTCATCCATTCTGATGGGAAAGCAGCCGAGTACTGCTGCTTGCATCCTTCCTCACGACTGAAAGAATTTTCTGTTTTATTCCAGTGTAAAGTATTTCAGGGCTAAAAGTGCTACTACAAAGTTTATGATGAAGCAGACTGAAGTTGCCCCTTGTGCACGTACTCCAGAGAGGTGGCAATGGTCCTCATGTCCATTTCAATGCTGCGGGCCCAGTTCTCTACATCCCCAATTTCCTGTTCAAAAGAGAGCATGGAAACCGAAAATCAGTATCCCCACAGCATACTACTATATAGGCCTAATATAGTTATTACAAAATTGTCAGATAAAACTATTTGTCGCTTCCATTCATCTGTGTGAAACAGTGAAATAAACAGAAAAGTCATATAATTATAAAATCGTTAAAGTCATAATATGGTTTTCCGCTGTTTGACATTGAGTCAGCTGGTTAAGTGGAGAATTAAACTAGCCGTAGTGCCTCCAACTCTTTCTCTCTTAAGGAGCATCTATTGATGTAAACGTCACGGAAAATTGAGGACAAAGCCAAAAAACACTCTGTTCTGCGCAAATAATGCCTTGAAGCAAAACGATAAAGGAGATCCAAATATCATGGAGGGCATAATTACTCAATTCTGTAGTAGATGGGTATCGTGCAAAACTGATGAAACCCTCACTAACTCAACACAATGGCAGAGCTTTGACAGTCTAGCCTCAAGCGATTGGTCCATCCTCGTGACTGGCCCTTACTCTCGTTTGGAGACATGATTCTAAATATAAATCTAATAGAGCCAATAGATTTCTCTTTGTCTTCATGCAGTGTAAATGTATAATTACGGTGTGTAGACGTATACAATAATAGTGGGATACAATAGACGGAATGAAATTGTTGGTTGCAGTTATTTATATGCCAATTAATCACCAGCTAAAATGTGATGATTGTTGGACCTCGACCAGCAACAGGCAGGCCCTCAAGGTTTCCTAAATCATATCTTCCTGTGAGGACAACGCAAGTCTGACAATTGGAGAGGGGGTGGAAACTGATTCATTAATTGCTTTTGAAGAAAATCCACTCAAAGGTAAGACCCATGAATAACCCTAATCTGCTTTTCGTAAACCTGATAAGAAAATTCTTTATTTGGAGTCCCTACTCTAACAAGACGGTTTTTTAATTATTAATTTATTTTAACAAGACACAAAATTTGAAAAGATAATCAATATAAGCAACATATTTTATATTAAAATAAAGTTGTTTTTTAATATAGTATAATAAATAAGAGTTATACATAGCCACTAAGAAAACAGCTGACAATCATCTTGTGAAGTGTGACAGTCTTCATGTCATTTTTATGATTTACAGGAACTCATAACCTTTAGAGAATCTAACTTTGTACAGTAAACTAGAACATAAAATAACTTAATTTGACAACTGTAGTGAGCTGCATGCTTGTAAAATGTGAAATACTTAAGATTATATTTTATAAATAAAATGAAGATTACATGAGAAAAACCTTTTTTAGTTGAATTCCATGCCTACGCAATTGATCATACCTTAAGGGCCTGATTGAAACCCTCCACCATACTGATCCACTGAGCAGTTTGTTTGGAGAACTGGCTCGCCTGAACTTGGAGTGTCTTCACCTCATGGTCAAGCTTTCGCTGGTTTACATATGCTTGAGCAACTCTAGAGCAAAACAAAATGGCACAATGACAAATGTAACATACAGGTACATATCATAATAAATGCATAATAATAATTTATAAATCCACTGTGGCATGTAAGAACAAATTTAATTAATTAATTTCTCCATTCATACTGACGACATACTATAATCCTCAAACCACACTAAATCTTACTAAGACAAAAAGGATTTTAGCCTTAATCCTTCCTTTAAAAAGAGCAGCAATAATTTTAAGACGATTGTCTTGGTTTCATCACAACTACTACAATGTTAACAATTCTCATTCTGTATTATTTGTGATTGTGTCATACATTAGGCTTATTCTGTTCTGCCAAGATTGGATTGATTAATTTCACTGTTACAAATATAAGCAGCGATGATGGGAAACTAGTCTGGGTTAGCTCATTGAAATTTCCCAGAGATGTAAGTTACTTAATTACTTAGCTAAAATAACTTTTTCCATGTGGCAAACAATCCAAAAGCCATGTATATATCAAATAACAAAGAAAAGCAGTAGTTCTTCACATAAACAAGAACCAGCAAGCATTTGATGTTTCACTTGAAATTTGCTATAACTACTATTCAAATCCCTAAAATAGTAGAAAATGCACTTTTGGAAGTGCAAAAAACCTGACAATGTACTCCTGAATTCAAGAAACCTTTTTTAGAATGCAAAAATAATATGCCTTTCATAAGTATGCTTTTTTTTTGTGGCTTTCATAAGATGAAGCCACAAATCTCTAAAAAGCTAACTTAACATCAATTCTTTCAGCCTCGTGACAATGCATTTAAGACTTTCCAAAAACTCTTATAAATTTACTGTATTCTTCAAAAGGTAAGATAATTTTCTGAACGTAAAAAGACAGATGTAGTAGAGTTGAAAGCACATTATTTGCCCCTAAAATCTAGTTGAGAAGAGATATTAAGTAACATGCGATTTAAATAAAGCTAAGTGCAAATACCTCTATATGTACTGGAATATTGTACTTGAGTAAATGTACTTAATTACTGTCTATTATTGTCTCACATTAGTGACGATACCAGGTTATCAACACAACCTTACTCTTAATGTAAACTAGGGATAGCGGGTGCTTAACCTCAAGAAAAAAGGAGAATTCCCATACCCGACATTCAGGTGGTCTACAAGTGCTTCTGTCAGACAAGTTGCTGCAGCAATAGCGTCACGCCTGCGTCTTTCTGTTCATTAAAAACACAAAATCATTTTAGCCATGGTGGACTCTGTAGCGTTTGTTTTTAGCCTCCATTAGCACGACTGCTAACAATCTCGCTTCTTTCTCACCCTGCAGCTCCTTCCGCTCATTTTGCTTCGCCTGGTGCTCCTTCAGCAGACGAGACAACATGTCTAAAACACTTTGGGCTTGTTTCAAAGATATTATTTGCTGCCTCCTACCTAGCTAAATAGCATGACATTTAAAAACCAAGAGGCGCTGCTGACACAGCTGACTTGAATCGCAGCTATCACGAGACCAAACTCGAGGGCGACGGAAGTGGGCGTGTTCAAAATGGCGCCATTAATCGTAATTCATTGAATGGTATTATAAGTGATGATAATTAACGCAGCACTCGGTGTATTAATAAGAACAGTTCGTCCGTCTCCTGGTAAAACATAATTTAATATAAATTTACACTCTTTATTGTGTAACTTAATTTTTTTAAAGTTTAGAATCGAATGTCGAATGTTAATAATAACAACATGGCCTTAAGCCTTCAAAATAAAGGTATAGATGATTAAAAGTAGTACAATCTATCCATCTATCTATAGAACAGATTTGAAAACTAATTCAGTAGGTAGAATAAAGCTTTTCAAGATAATGTGGTAATACAAATTGTAAACTACTCTGGTCACTCCTCCTCTCAACCTCCCAAAATCTTTAAACAAGTGACCTCAGTGCTTTCTTTGTTTATCTTATCTACCAAAGCACACAGACTGAGAAAACAAGTGCAGTACCCATGAGATGAGTCAAGTCTTAACTTTTCTAATTAGGAACAGCATTACAACACAGCCCAAATGTTCTATACTGATTGGATAATTATCAATACGAATGAAGATCCATCCAATAACATTGAATCTGATCTTCTAATTTCTGATTTGGGCAACTTCCACATGGTGTCCTAAGTTAAACCATATCTATTCCTGCTGATGTGATGGCAGTGTGTTTGGTAATATCAGAATTCATGTGACTTTTAAGCCAATAATAAACAAAGTCAAACATGGAGCATAGCAGCAAAACATTGTTTGTAAATATAATGCAAACAATATGTTGCATTATATTATATATTATAATGTTGGAAAATTCTTCAATCAAATCCTGTTTGCCTTCTTGCCTCTCTCCTTAAAAGATGGTGAACAAACACTTCACAACTGTCACTGCAACAAACATGCCTACGTCACTATTTGAATTTTTTTACAATCAACGGGTTTATCAGTTACATTATCCACCGTTTGTAATCATGTTCGTTGTAAAGATGGGGTCATGATGCGGATCTGTTTGCAGTGATTGAATGTATTATTATTATTATTATTATTATTATTATATCAGATATGGGTGACGTGCAATGGTTTACATTTGTGTACTGTAAACACAAAATACTCTTATTCTGAGAGTCCCGTACCGGATTTGCTGCTCTTGCTTTGGGCCACAGGTCTGCACTGATGGCAGACTGCTAACTGTCAACAACCTGGCTAGTTAAGCAGAAACTGTGGTCTGTGTGGTTTTTTACCGTCAGCACCTCTCAGGTACGGAAAGATAGTTTTACTCTAAATAACATTTGTTAGATTTATTCGAGTGAACGAATGTAGCTGCGCAGTCAGCCGATGGTGCCAGCTAAGCTAAGCCTCGGTCGTCGGTTAACAAAGTTGATCCTGATGGTGGAACTTAAAGTTATTATTAATGGTTGTCGTAAAAAGGTATTTATAGTATATTCATTAATACATCTTAAAATAATTACCGTGTAAACCTAGAGTGCAGAAAAGGTTAGTGTTGTCTTGACAACAAATCTGCTATCGGCTAACCTCCTGCTAACACGACCCATATAGCTGTAATCTACAGAAACCAACTGCCTTCAGGCTTCATGTAGCAGCTAGCACCTTACCTTTCTGTTATAATTATTGTTTACTAAATACTGTCAACATATCTGTGTAAAATTGCATTGAGTTTATATACAGCCCCTATTTGAGATTGCTCAACCATCTCCTTGTCCTGTTGTTTAAGGGTGTTGTCATATATTAGCACAGTGGGTTTAGTGATACATAATTTAGTCCAAGATGGGATTTTCTGTTATTGATCACAGTTGGTTCTTTAAATAGCCAAGAATAAAAACTCTCACTGGGGAACTTATGTGTTAGTGGATTTTGCGTTTCTGAACCTTAAATTATCTAATTTGTATATTTCTATTCTGTTGACGGAGAAGATTGTGTGTCATTGCTATTCTAAGTTGTAAAACAGATGAAATAGAATAATCTAATTATGAATGATGTAATTATCGTATCTTGGAGACAACAGTTATCTAATACATGTTTTTAAATAGTAATTCTTTATAGTATATATAATCATTAATATCTCCCTTAAGAAAAGAAAAGCTAAATATATGAATCATATCAAAGCATTTATACACCAATCTTCCACAATTTTAATACCAGTAACTGATTCTTCTGATTTCTTTATGGCACTATAATATTGTAATGTTTTCTTTGTTTCGATGTGTATTTCAGTTCAAAAGAAAGGATCATTATTGTTCAGAACCTGTTGATGAACACTGATAAGCCACAACTTCTGATATTTTGAGTATTTGAGAATCATACTTAAAACATTAGATGTTTGTAAAGCCTTTCCTCTGACTGGAGCCACATAATATAATAATCACTTTTTGGACTTTTTTTTGGTTAACTAGTAGCATGTAGTGTCCCATATTTACATCTTGTGCCACTGGTTGCAGGTCCTTCTAAGTGCAGGCTGCTGTGTTATGGATGAATCATGAAAGCTCAATTGCAAGTCACTGGTGAGTTACGGTTGAAAGGCAGTTAACCTGTGTTATGAACAAAATTAAATATAAATTAAAATTTTATAAATAAATGAAGTTGTAATGTTTTGATGTTTGATTTTGTTAGAGCAATAGTCAGGGGGGTGTTGGGTGGCTGTAGTGATAAAGGGTTGGCCATTAATGTTCAATAATAGGTGGTTTATATTCATAACTTTATACTTTTAGTAAGCTGTGGAATCTCTTAGCCCTTGTCTTTCAAATCATTTGAAAGTTAAATTCCATGCAGTCTGACTGTGATGGTGTTTCCTCCTCTTTAGTTCTTTCAGCCAAGCTGAAGGAAAATAAAAAGAACTGGTTTGGTCCCAGTCCATATGTGGAGGTTGCTGTTGATGGCCAATCTAAGAGAACTGAGAAGTGCAACAATACCCACAGTCCCAAATGGAAGCAGGCTCTCACAGTGTGAGTACAACGGTTATGTTTGTCACAGGAGAGGATGCAGGTGAAGAAATATGATATTTTTTTACTGGGTAATGGGCTACTTTATAATACAGTGAGATTTTTAGGTACATTTACTCTTCTTGGTCCTTACATTTATATTTTAGTTTTATGTTATGATTGAAGTTTTTCAGCAAGATGTTTGAAAACCAGATATGTGTGTGGTCTTCAGCTACACTCCGATTGGTAAATTAAATGCTATATTCTTATTTAATATCTGATTTTTTTTGCATGAAAGGAGCTTTTTGAATTCACATGTCCATGTGTTATTAGTTTTAGCACCTACTGCTACTCCCACAGATTCTTACACACACCTACTAGTGCTAAAACTAATAACGAATTCTAGGGGTATTTCATCAGTAAATGAATTAAGCATTACAGGCACTTGATCTCAAAACCCTAAATGATTAATCCATTTTTATACTCATTGAGCACACACAAACTTTTAAAATTGCTTTTGGTTTTAACAGAAATATTTTCAACTGCAATTACACAAGCAAACCCTTACAATGAATTAATCTATTATGAATAAAGAATTAAATAAGAGAACTAAAACTCCACAGTACTCTGACAACTGAAGAAAATTTGTTATTGTTTTTCTTACAGCTATTTAGTTCACTATGAATTCTTTCCTAGCCTTAAGTTGTCTGATGTTGATCTGTATCTTGGCTTTTCTCCACTTTTCTCCAGAATTGTGACTCCGGTCAGCAAGCTAATCTTTCGTGTTTGGAGTCACCAGACACTAAAAGCAGACATCCTCCTGGGAATGGCCACAGTGGAGATCAGGGAGACTCTTAAGGCTAACGACTTGAAACGTGAGATTTTGCTACTTTCCTTAACTGGAATGCTAACGTCAGGAATGCTTTCTACTGGAGATTCAAAGTCAAACATATTTTACCCCAATCTTTTCACTTTTCATTACGAGACTTAAGATTAGGTTGATCCCGCCAGCTGTTTAATGCAATCAACCCTAATTTATAGATTAATCCGTTCAAAATATTGTATCCTTCATTATCTTGGATACTTTCATGCATTGTTTATGAAGACTACGTTAGTCTCCCAATATGTCTTTAACATTGAGTATAAATGAGCTTGGATTGAGCTTTTTCAGGAAAAGCACATATTGCATGGGTTATTCACATCAAAATTATAAGTTATTTTCCTTGAAATCTTACTTTCATTATCTATTTCATCTATGTCCATCAGCTTCATATTGTGCTTGCCAGATGTTAGACACTGTGTAAAATTGTTGCGCTGGAGTGCATGTCTGCCTATGTTTGTTTCAAGAATGATTTATTAGTCTTTGTAAGCTTAAAAAAAACATACAAAATCATAGAAAGTTTTCGTATCCCAGGGTCACCTAAGCTTATGACCTCTGCTCATCTGTACAACTTCATACAAAGGCTCCCTTCAGGCCCGCTCAGCACACGTCACCCATGTGACAAATGAAAAGTCTTTCATCTGCCAACATTGAATGAAATTTTGAAACATTACCAGTAGGTGGGTTTACATGGACAGCCTAATTCTGATTAGACTGGGAAAAGACGTCCAATCGGATAGAAAATACTGCATTTAAACACACCTTTCCGAATGGAAAGAATCTTTCCGAATTAGATTTAATTTCTTTGCAAGGAGGTAGTCTAGATCCTTTCTGAAAGCCTTTTATAATCGCCAGTCGCTGCATGTAAACGCTGTTTCGGAAAGCTTTCTGTTTGAGTTGTATCTGCGCGTGCCAAGAACCGTGATCTGACGCTCCGCCTAGTTTTTCTCAGCGTGGCGACGCATTTTAAATATACTGACTTCAAAAGAGTATCGGTCTGCATCAGAAAGTGATTTATTCATTGCAAGTTTGAAAGACTTTAACATATTTGGACGGTTAAATGGGAGAAAAGTCACTTCCGCACAAGCTCTGTTTGTCGTATTCTTCTTCTGGGCGGATGTTGGCGGGGTTTGCCCAACTCACCGAAGTATTGTCGCCACCTTATGAACCAGATTGTGGATCGTCTGCGAATGTCTGAAAGCGTTTCCGATAAGGAGAGTCGAAGCATGTAAACACCGGGTTGGAAAAGATCACAAGTCATGTAAAAAGGCGACCGACATTGTAATTCGGAAAGATTTAATTCGGAAAGGAGAACAGTGTCCCATGTAAACCCATCTAGTGTGACTTTAAGACCATGGTGATTCTTATCCGACCACAATTATCTGTGTTAAGGTTATATCAGTTGATATCCAATTCTGGCTTAAAGGACAATCGCAACTTTTTTGTTTAAAATTGAGATCACGATTATTGGTCCATTTAAGACCCAACTGCTAACTTGCTCTCTGGGTATTGTTTGCTTGTGTGTATTTTCTACCTGGCCTGTTTTCTCCACTTTTCATTTTTCCAACTTGAGCAGTCCATTCACTCCACCAAATTATGGTTCAATAATAATCCTCTGTGTAACACATGGTTATGTGGTACATTCGTTAGTTACGAGAATTTTCTTAGATTTTAGTTCCTCTTATTTGAGCTGACACTGTAACTGCTATTTTAAGGGAAGCATGCTGTCACAAGCAGGTCTAAAATTAGTAACCAAATACCTGAAGGACTATTGGGTGGGTCCCCATAATGAAAATAGCGCTGTCAGTTATACGTACAGGGCCAATTTCTGCTGACCATAAACTTTTTTCATTGTGCTGTGAACGGGTTAGGGTAGGTGTCTGCGTGGGATGAGTTTATCTGATGTACCTTGATTGACTCTAGCTTCTGTGATCTCGCCAGTTTATGAGGTGGTGAAAACACTACAGCTGTGCTCTGACAGAGGCCCCAGGGACATCGTGGGTGACCTGTCAGTCTGCTTGGACGGCCTGCAAGTTGATCCGGAAACCTTTGCCACGGCAGAGAGAGAATATGGTAAGATACCAAACGAACAAACACAGCCTGACTTTGACTGAGTATAAGAAATTAAGAACATAAACGATGCAAAATAGTGTGGGGTTCTGTTAATTCAAGTGTTACATTGGGATTTTTCCGTTTATGTATCTGTAGATTTTCCCTCATTGTCATTTTAAGTGAAAAAAGGCTAATATATAACTGTCATTTAAATGTTTTGCTTCTGATTACAGTGCTTTATAGAACCTGAATGACAGATTAGTTAATTTATATATCTGTTGAGGAAGTTATTGTAATAAAGAAATGCCAATATATGTTTATGGTACTTGACTATGACACATAATATTCACAAGAAAGAACATCTGTAAAATGTCTTTCCTAGTTCATATATGCACCACATCAATTTGGTAAATAGATTTAACGCATTTTCATTAAAAGTTTTCGTTTAAACATAAGCCAAGATTATAAATCAAGTTTCACCCGATGTTGCAGTAATACCCGCCATGGTTTTACGTAATTGATGACTCCTGTCTTTGTCTCTTTCATTCTAGCTACTGTTTCAAATGGAAGTGCAAGACAAAATGGAGATACCAGCAACAGGTTTACTAAACTCTTCAAATCTTTTTTAGTGGCCTGTGCACTACTCAGCCATAGCATTATAACCACCTGCCTAATATTGTTTAGGTCCCCGTTTTCTGGGATTAACTGTGTGTTCCGACACCCTTCAATCAGAACCAGCATGAAGCTTTTCAACTCTTTGTGCTACAGTAGCTCTTCTGTGGGATTGTACAGCACGGACTAGTTTTCCCACCGCATTCACGTCAATGAGCCTTGGGCGCCAAAGATCCTGTAGCTCGTTCACTCGTGATGCCTAATATGTATCCCCCGCCCACTGGGAGGTGTTAATGATGAGATAATGAATATTATTCTGACTTCACTTGTCAGTGGTTATAAAGTTATGACTGATCGCTGTATATACCTTTTTGTGGCCTTTTTTGATAAGCCTTTTGATTATGCAAGCTTATTTCCTATAAACTTTGTGTTTGCCTAAGAAGTATAATCACTGCATATCTGTAAAATAACTAAAGACAGAATATTTGGATTCCAAGGTCAAGCAGAGACACATCTCCCTCCAGTGACTCTGACGAGTGGGTTATTGTACCCAATGGTCATGCTGTGGGTGGTTCAGATTCTCCTTCCCCATCGCCCGGAGACTCCAGTGCTTCATGCTTAGTCAGACCAGCAAATCTGCCACCACCTACATCCCGCAGACCAGCACCCTCACCAAGTAGGAAAAGCAAGAGTCCTCATAGACTACATATAACATTAGCTTATTTGATAAAACTTGAGATTATCTTACATTACCACATACCATGGCGTTTTTTTCCAAACAATTTGTGTGCACACTGTGTGATGATTGTAATCAAATACCTAAAGGTTTGCTTACCACCTCCTCCCACCAGCCTCCTCAAGCAGTTCTTCCCCAAGTGAGCTGAGTGAGGGTCCAGCCACTGACGGCTCCTCTCAGGCTAGTGGTGGCTCAAATCAGCAGGATGAATCTGGCGCAGGAGCAGCAGCAACAGCAGCAACAGCAGCTCCCTCACAGACTACAAGCGTTCCTAAACCTGCGGCTCCTGCCGCAGGAGCCCTGGTCACACCAACTCCCAGAATAACACCCATGACCAATGCCCCCATACCACAAGGGTAAAGAGAAGGGCTCTGCCCCTGGTTCCACAAATCCTCACAGTGGCCTTTGCTCAATATTTCTGTGTGGTGTTATTACTTTATGTTGCAATTTGCTCACTCATTTGTTTGTTTCTACAGGTGGGAGCAAAGAGTGGACCAGAATGGACGGGTGTACTATGTGGATCACATTGAGAAAAGGACGACCTGGGAAAGACCTGAGCCTCTGCCCACAGGGTACCAAAGACTTGATTGATCATACATGTTGTGGACATTAGCTGGGTTTACATGGACACTTATAATAGTTTCTGACATATGCCGTGATTAGTCGAACTATGGATGTCTGTCATGTGTTAGCTTAGCAGGGTAGGGTCGAGATCGTGTTATTTATACCTCAGATTGGTATTATTTTGCAAAAAGGTCACATCATTACAATGTTATCTAACAATAAGTTATCAGCTAAGTCGTTTTCTGTTTGATAAACATACCAGAAATGCTACATTAGCATCAACATTATATGAAGTAATGTTAACACTACAAACCAGGCCATAATTAGTGGTCTGTGGGCTTTCTCTAATTAATTCATTCATTGTTTCATGAACAGGGAAGTCGGTGGGTCTGATCCACCTTCCTTGTCTGGGATTTAGCCTTTTAATGTTTTCTTCTATATTTCATGGCATTTTTTTTGTTCGTGTACCTCTTTGGTTTATCACAGCCCCTGACAGTTTTTCTGGAATTTGTTTGTAGAGCTCATTATTATTATTTTACCATAATGTTTAACTCTTTGAAATTTTGTGTTAAAAACTAAGTGGTCTAGTTCTTGCTGCGGTTGTTCTTCGGATTTGTTTATGAACAGGTTTGTACTAACCCTTTACAACTGTGGGCATTTTTATCCAAATGGGTGTTTTATCAGGAGCATTTTCATTCTGATGAGGCTTTTAAAAGAATTCTATTCAGAATAAACGCAATGCTGTGATCCCAGCTACTAATAACATGCTTCGCTATAGTCCGTTGACTGTGCAGTCATAATATTATGATATTATCTCAGATGACGGACACATTTTATTGCCATTTGACATGACCTGTCCGCTCAGCACCTCCTTCTTTTTGCTCTCCCATTCCTGTAGGTGGGAGCGTAGGGTGGACCCGATGGGTCGGGTTTACTACGTGGATCATATAACCCGAACTACAACGTGGCAACGCCCTACGCAGGAGTCGGTGCGTAACTATGAGGAGTGGCAGCATCAGCGGAGCCAGTTACAGGGAGCCATGCAGCAGTTTAACCAGAGATTCATTTATGGGGTGAGAACAGTCACCGTCCCTCTTACTCTAGTTTACTTTCACTTCACTGGGAGCACGGCCCGAACATTTATCATCCCTGCTACTAAATGTGTGGAGGCATCAGGACATGGTTTCTGTTCACTTCAAACCGAACTTTTATACTAAAATAGTTCCAGATTGTTGCACAAGAAATTATATGTAGTACTTCAATAAGTCTTGTAGTAGATTGATTTACTTTTTTTTTATTGGCATTCTAATGCTTTACTCAAATTTTGTGCTTGGCAAAGAACAACATTTATGTAAACAGAAACAATTAAGGAAGAAGACGGAGAAATTTAATTGTTTGAAGGAGTGTATCGATTTCTAAAATTAAAGAAAAGAAACATTTCGTATTGTGCCTGAGTTATGGCCCTATTATTCAAAATTAGCTTTAGGTGCATAGTGTTGTTCATATGACCAACTTTTCTCACACACGCATATGGGAGCAAGCATCATCTGGCGGGAAATATTGATGATTGTCTTCTTGTTTCTCTTGATTTAATTGAATAAACCACCAAGACCGAGATTTGTATGTTATAAAAATCCGTCTTGGTGATCTCTTAAATCTTAATGGCTTTTTAAAGACAATATGTGCCCTATATGCATTATCCTGAAAATGCAATTGCTATGAATGAAATCACATTTAATCTTTCTATCTCATTAAAAACCCATATGAAAACGTTATCTCTTAAAGGGACACGAGATAGTCAACATAGATTGAAAAGTCCCTTCTGTATTTGTCTGTATAGACAATAATATTCATGTTTAAAGTCTCATGTTTGTTATTTTCGGCTGGGCAGAAACCGAATTTAAATCCCCGAAGACAATTTTCAAGTTTCAAATCCAGGCAGGTTTTTTATATTTTACTAAATGTCCATGAAATAAAGGTCCCACCTATTATTATTCATTTCTTTATACTTGATATGTATTTTTCTCTACATATTTCAAGTAATTCCACAACAATTACAATCACTCAACATCCAAATTAAGGGTATGCCAGTGGAGCAAAGAGTCGTGCAGACATTCACGCTTTCTTGTGTTTCAAGTATGACATAAATACCAAACTCTTGTAGTTTTTGACTCCACACTGTTTATTGTGAATTAATGTATGATGTTAATAAAGGATAGCTATGGTAAGCTGATTTAAAAGCACATGGTTGACAAGGGTCAAAATAAAAAGCTGAGATGGGACGACTAAAGGGGTGTGACATTGACGTTGCTTTAGACATAATCAACGTGTGTCCCACTCTCTCTCTGGCTCAGCTCCAAGACCAGTTGGCAGCCACGGCTAATAAAGAATTTGATCCGCTGGGACCCCTGCCACATGGCTGGGGTAAATATTACATACTTTCAACTAAATGTACTGCAATATTAAGTTTATGGGTGTGATGATAAAAGGAATGCATGTGCGTGAATTAACAGAGAGTCATATCTGATTTCTGTGTGTGATAGAGAAGAGAACAGACACCAACGGCAGAGTGTATTTTGTTCATCATCCGACTCGGACGACACAGTGGGAGGATCCAAGGACGCAAGGGTCAGTCCATGCCTGTGTTTGTGTGTCTACCTGCCATGTAATGTTCATCTATGTATTACTTAATTAATTAATTAGGATTCTGTTTATCTTACTTTCTTTTTTTTGTTCTCAGTCAGAGGTGCTCATGTTTCAGCAGCTTGCTCAGCTCCAGTCTCTTTGAAAATAACAGGAAGCTGGTGTTTACTATCTCAGGAGCGAACTATGAGAATGCAATAGCACAGTTTTGGTCCATAAAAATAAAATGAAGAACATTTTAAAACATAAAATTCCTCTTACCTGCTTAACAAAGTCCCAGAAGAGACCACATCTCCAATGAGTTAAAAGCTGGATGGATAATATCATGCAAACCATCTGGATGGTGTGGAAGGGTAGAATATACGGATTTTGAAATGAGTAAAACCTTAAATGGCTTCAAGAGGATAGTTACTGCACGGAATCAATAACAAACTGCTACTAATGAAGACAATGTTTTGTGTGTACAAATGAAAAAAATCTGACTTAACACTTGTTTATATGATTTAGGAGGTTTTTTATGTAAGTTTTTTTGTCTTTAACCTTGTTAATATCGCTTTTAGTTAGCGATCGGCCCACTAAGATGTGCATTTCAGAGCGTAATACTTTCCGTTTTCAAAAGGGAAATTAATTCAGCTCTTTATTGATTGTTAAAAGTAGCATATTTTCAGTTTGTTAATTATCGGAATTAAATGTTATGAATTTTAAAATCAGTCCGAAGACGTATCAGTCAATTATTCTAATATGTTTATATCAAGGAAACCTTAATGTTCAGAGATTCTGACTGAGGGCAGGCAAATATTCGGATGAATGCTCAAATGTTGTATTTATTTCATGACTGTTGTCGTGATGCGTATGTGAATCATTCATGCTCCTGTCAATGCACATTTTTGTCAGGTAATTTTAAACTCCGACCTCACTAGCTTTGTTAGTATCCATTTATGTTTTTAATCGTTGAATCAATGCATTTGCTTTGTTCAGGTTGCTGAACGATAAGCCGCTGCCAGAAGGCTGGGAGATGCGATTCACAGTGGATGGCATCCCCTACTTTGTAGACCACAACCGGAGAACCACGACCTACATTGACCCCCGCACAGGAAAGTCCTCACTGTGAGTTCTTGTTTGTTCATCTAGAGTCATGGATTGAAGAACAAAACACATTTGCATATTAAATGGGAATCACACATTGATTTTTTTGTCTTTTCCCCAGTGAAAACGGCCCACAGATAACCTACGTCAGGGACTTCAAAGCCAAAGTGCAATACTTCAGGTTCTGGTGTCAGGTAGGGGCTGCACAACAGGTGTTACATGATTCATCAGCTCCCTATGTCTTTATCTTGATGCTGCATTACTGTGTGCGATTAGGTGAATGTTCACTGATGTATAAGGTTGTCAAATCGTTAAAGTATTTTCATTTAGAAGTCACTTTTTTTGTTTTTCTTTTGTTGTTCCTTTCCAGCAATTATCGATGCCTCAGCACATAAAGATTACCGTCTCCAGGAAGACCTTGTTCGAGGACTCGTTCCAACAGGTAGTCACTCGCCTCTTCGTTATTGTCATTGTCTGCTGAACAACATGTAAGTATTTAAAAAGTGCAGCTATTTAATTATCTGTCTGCTTTTAAAGATCATGAGCTTCCACCCTCAAGATTTGAGGCGCCGACTGTGGATAATTTTCCCTGGAGAAGAAGGGTTGGACTATGGAGGCGTGGCCAGGTAATTTCACCTGTTCAGTTTTATGTGGTTGTAATTGTGCACTACCCATGCTTCACAAAATACTAGACCTGTATGATGACTCACATTTTAAAGAATAAGTGTTTGTTTCTTTTTCAGGGAATGGTTCTTCTTGCTCTCTCATGAGGTTCTGAACCCCATGTACTGTTTGTTTGAGTACGCTGGCAAAGACAACTACTGTCTGCAGATAAACCCCGCCTCCTACATCAACCCTGATCATCTCAAGTACTTCAAGTTCATTGGACGCTTCATTGCAATGGTACCCACAATATTTATTTATCACTATTTACGACTTATTGTGGTATCAGTGTTCCAGCTGAATGTGTGACAGAATTACTTTGTATTACGTCAGAAGTGCTGAAGGAATACGTTTGATTAATATAACATGAAGTCATCATGGTGACTCTAAGCACTTTGGATCATAGCAGTGTCCCTCCCCCATAATCATTACAGAGCGATAATCATTGACCACTTTTATCTTTCTTCTATGAAATGTGCCCATGGCGGGGAATACTGACTTTTTCATGTTTGCTCCTTTCAAGGCATTGTTCCATGGCAAATTCATCGACACAGGTTTTTCCCTCCCTTTCTACAAACGTATTCTGAACAAACCTCTGGCTCTCAAAGACCTGGAGTCCATAGATCCAGAGTTTTACAACTCACTCATCTGGATCAAGTAAGTCTCACAAACCTTAATGTGTGACGTCTGGGACATAATGGGGGCGTTTTGCATGATTAAATAGACAGATACAAAACTTTTGTCACTTAAAAAGGCACTGCCGGTCATTTGCTCTGGTGCAACCTAAAATATGTTTATCATTAATAAAAACATTTTGTTTGCAATGATTTTCACCATCAGAGCACTGATTTGTTGGCATATTCTAAAGCTTCAATTTAATCATAGACAATTAACAGTTGATTATTTATTTAAAAAAAGACAAAAGACAAACAGCAGTTACGGCCATAGTAGTAAATCCTCCTTAGTAAATGTTATTGTGATCCAGATGCAGATAGATCTTGTGACATTTTCTTATCTAATGTCGATGCCTCTCTGGCCCCCAGGGATAATAACATAGAAGAATGTGGTCTCGAGATGTTCTTCTCCGTTGACAAGGAGATCCTAGGGGAGGTCACCACCCACGAGCTGAAGCCAGACGGAGGGAATATCCAAGTAACTGAGGAGAACAAGGAAGAATACATCAGGTACATCATCAGACTCAAATTTTTCTCGATTTTTACTTCAGATTTTAAACAAGGTATTTATATTTGGTGATTTAAAAACTTATGCTTTATGTATTTGAATCTTATCATCCTTTCAATAGTATGTTTCCATCAATTTCATTTTTGTTTTCTCTTTTCTCAGGTTGGTGGCCGAGTGGAGGCTCTCCAGAGGCGTGGAGGAGCAGACTCAAGCATTCTTTGAGGGCTTCAATGAAGTTCTACCTCAGCAATACCTTCAATATTTTGACGCTAAAGAATTAGAGGTGCGTAAATAGCCTTAGCCCTTTTTTCTCCACACATATTGAATAGTGTTGGTCCTTCAAATGTGTTTATCCTGAAGGGACACGGGTAACGGTGCCTTCTGCATTCAGGTGATGCTGTGTGGGATGCAGGAGATTGACCTGGTTGACTGGCAGAGAAGCACGATATACAGACATTACGCCCGAAGTAGCAAACAGATCCTCTGGTTCTGGCAGGTTGGTGCACACAGTTACTCGGTTATGTTAAACTGCTCAGAACTCCACTCTGTATTCAATCCTTCTCTTTTTTTTGCACCATAGCATTGCAGATTGATGTCTTTCTTACAGATAGTAAACTCTTGTGATCACATCACCCTGGGCTTTAACTTCAGTCACAGAGTCACTGGATTATCTTCATGGAAAGAAAACCGTAGCGTTTTATATTATTAGAATTGCCCCATCAATACGAGGACAGTTATGTGCATGCTGGACTTGTAGAATGCTTTTTAAAACTCATTGATGGGTTGACAGTTTGTGAAGGAGATGGACAATGAGAAGAGAATGAGGCTGCTGCAGTTTGTCACGGGAACATGTCGTCTTCCTGTGGGGGGCTTCGCTGATCTGATGGGTAAAGAAAGCAGACACTCCATAACAAACCGCACTGTATATTATAAGCAGAAGTGAATGCACGACGTCATTATCTTTACGTTTACAGGAAGCAACGGCCCCCAAAAGTTCTGCATTGAGAAAGTGGGCAAAGAGAACTGGCTTCCAAGAAGCCACACGTGGTAAGAGCCGTTATCGGTAGTTATCACCAAAGCTTCCCGGGATACAACTTTCAAGCAAATTCCAACCTTCCTAAATCTTACCGTTTCATTTGATGTTAGAAAAAGTATGAACATTGGAGAGAAATCTTATAGTTGTACCTTGAGTAAAAAGTGCAAAGAGAGTTTATTCAGCAGCTTCTGAATAAACTCAGTTATCTTAAAATTATGATTGTCAGAGTAACACTATCATTTCTATTAATTAATATTGAAAAAAATGATGTCACTTGATGCAATGGAACACGTCTGAAATTTGTGACAAAGTAAAAGTAAAGGGAGTGAGAAAGACCGTGAGCAGAGTGTGCAGATGTGTTCACCAGCTCGCAGAGAAGAACATAGTCTCCGATAATGAACATAGAATATGTATTTGTTTGCGCAGGTTAAGTTATTCTTGCTGAAGGATATTTTCTTTTCAAAATAGAGTTCACGTTCTTGCAGAAAATTTCAGGTTTGCACAGAAAGTCTCACTGCATCTCAGTATGAGAATAAAGACATGGTTATTAGCCATATGTTTCTCTTTTTAAGGCCAGTATTGCACATGAACAGTAAGATAAATGTTCTGAATGAATGGAAAATAAAATATTTTTACAATGTCTACCTTTTCAGTGATTATCTTTTTTGATTTTAAAAGATTGACCTACTTTCTGTCTCTTCTCTCTGTTTAGTTTTAATCGTCTGGACCTCCCTCCGTACAAGAGCTATGAGCAGCTGAAGGAGAAACTGATGTTTGCTATAGAAGAGACAGAAGGTTTTGGGCAGGAGTGATGCAACAAGAGAAGGAAATGCAGGATGGGATGGAGAAGTGTGGACTGTGGAGAAACCGTATCCATTTCACACAAGAGCACTTTTGAACTGACTCTACTTGCAGCCAGGAGCTGCATAAACCTGGTATATATGGACTTACAAATCTTTATTTTCCGTCACACTATACTATATGCAGTAGCGGCTTTGTCATGAAGTTAATTCACGTCTATAGATCCTTTTCACTCCGTTTCAGTTTGTACCTTTCATGATCAGTTCCGCTCTAATCCAGCTGATCTCACTTTGCTCTGCTGAGGCCACTTTAATGTGATGGAACAGATGGGATACCTTCCTCTACCCTTGAGCAGGTGTCAATCGGTGCGGTTGTAACCTCTTTAAATTCTGAAGCCTAAAGGTCTGTGCACTAGAATTAATCAGTGGGGAAAGAACCATAGTTATGCGGTTTGATTTAAAAAACAATATGAAGAAAGTTCCATATCTAATAGCAGCATCAGAGTCACATGTAGTGACGTGATTTTACGCACACAGTATGGTTTTGGGCCTCTGGGTGAATTTATGTGTTAAAAGTTTTGATGAATGGATTTTTTATTTTTTTTATTTAACTATTTCCCATAGCAGTTTCTTTAATTACTTTCTTAAAATAGTAATCATGCTAATTGGTTATCTTGATAGGCTGATCTCTGGTCCTTTTATTTTGACAGGCCAATCTCTTGTCCTTTTATTTTGACAGGCTGATCTCTTGTCCTTTTATTTTGACAGGCTGATCTCTTGTCCTTTTATTTTGACAGGCTGATCTCTTGTCCTTTTATTTTGACAGGCTGATCTCTTGTCCTTTTATTTTGACAGGCTGATCTCTTGTCCTTTTATTTTGACAGGCTGATCTCTTGTCCTTTTATTTTGACAGGCTGATCTCTTGTCCTTTTATTTTGACAGGCTGATCTCTTGTCCTTTTATTTCGACAGATTAAATTCTTACCTTTTTAATTAGTTGAAACGAAATAGCATGCAGTTCCAGGAGCGGTAAGAAGATTATGGTTGTTTTAAGCGAGATTGTATTTTTATGTGCAATAGTTTTGTAGAAAATAATGGAGACAAACTTTGGTTTATTTGATCACTTTATAATACTTTGATAAGTTTGAGCATCTAAAACGTGGCTAAGTGTATACGGTGAAACAGGTGTGGTTTCCGTTTGGTTTGACAAACTTAGTCTTCACTTTGCTGTTCGTAGTATAGGCCATTCTGAGGATAAGTGGTGTCTTCCTTTTCCAATCAGGGAGAGAGAAAGGTCTGGTTTTTGATGGATTTGAGCTGTTGCTAATGATTTGAGACTATTAGAGTGTGCTGTTGAATAGATACTGAATGGGAGCCAGTTCTTCGGATGGTGTCCAGAATGAAGTATTATTCTAGATGGCTTAAAGTCATCAGTGACTAACCCAGTTTTTGTAAATATTCTTACAAAGTAGAAAATCAGCTCATCCAAGTTGCACCCCTTTGCGTTGAAGCCATGTTCATTCTTAAGAAAATAAATTAATGTAGTAGAGGGGAACCCTAGTTTTATAGGGTGTTAGATCTACAGATGTGTAGAAGTAGTGCATTTGTTTTGTCCAAAAAAAAAAAGCTCTGCTGGCACCAAACTTTAAGTGGCTTTTTAAATATCAGTGTATCACTTATGACTATGGAACCAATTTACCAAAGGATTACTTTAGAGTCTTAACTCGCCAAGCGGCATCAGTCTCCACATCCCCTAAATGATAACACATTTTTACATCAGCTGCCGTCGCTAACTTGTTGTATTGTTGTCGGAAACACTGTGAGATACAAAGAGATGGCTCAGCTTTTTCAGTTTCATACACAAAAATTCAATCGGTAAATTATTTTTCATTTACTAATAACAGTCCAGGCACCAAAACGGTTTAGAGTGTGCGTATGGAGGCACATATGTGTAACAAGTGTTCTAGAGGACTGGAAATGTGTAATAACAAATTCTGTTGCAGCGAGTTCACTTTAATTTCCCGCTAAAATGTCCAAATATGTTGAGTTTCTGTTGTCATTATTACATAATTCCAATGCTTGATGTTCTCACAGGCCTGGGCTCTCCCTCCCTCTCTGACCTCAGGTCAGGTGTACTCACCTTCAGCCACTTTGATCAGATTTGCTCACTTTACACAGAATTTATGTCAGATATGTCAGACATCTCCCTCACCCTAATAATTCAATACACACTTGCAAATCTACTGGTGTGAAAACTTGTGAAGAGATTGTTTTAAAAAAAAAAAAAAAAAGAGAGAGAGAGAGAGAAAGAGAAGAAGAAACCTGATTTAAAAGGTTTTGTTATGAAAATATTAACTGTTGAAAATTTTAACAGATTATGATTTAGCACCTTGACTCTCTCACTGGTTGAATTAACCACTTCATGTTTTTAATCCCTGCTGCGCTCCAGGGGTGACTAATTGTATAGAAATATGCAAAGTTGTGTTTTAGTCGTACTGATTGCATTGTAAATCATGTTGATAGTGTAATCACTGTTTTTTGAGGCTCTAACTTTTTTGATAAGTGGAATTCAGCGGTTGAATACTATTTATTGGGAGGATGGGTTTCCTGTAACAATGGACTGGATTGATTGAAAGAAAATAAAAGGATTGAAAAAACTAGACTACTTCAGTACACTTGTGACATATTCATCATTATCACAGCATTTTTCACACTTGTTCACATTATGCCACACATTTGTCATTATGTTTATGATGTTTATAGATATGAGAAAGCACTGATTTTGTATATGCAATATATAAAACACAAGGGAAATTAAATGGTACCATGCATTTCTTACTATCCACAACTTATAGGTCCTCATATTTAACTCTGATATTTCTCATTTCACTCACCAGGGTGAGCTCTTTTTTCAAAGAACATTTACAAAAAACTTTAAACATTTGGAAGAACAGAAAGGAAATCTTGTAAACTTTAGTGACCCATCATATAAAATTATGCATTTTTCTTAAAAAACCCTTTAGTCAATTTTAAATTGATGCTAAAATGTTTTTGTTTGTTTGTTTTAGTCTTGACAAACACAATAGTGATACTGATTGTGAAAAAATTAGATAATAGTTTAAACCAAAATAAAGATTCTCTGCAATAAAAGTGAACTATAGGGTTAGACTCTCCTTTATAATTTCACTTTACATAAAAAAATGTTTTTTCTGTGAATAAAGTTTATATAATGTTTTATTAATTTTGCTTGCAAATCCGCCCCCCCCCCCCCCCCCCCAAATAAATGTGGGGAATTCGTACCATCTTTAGACATCCATCAGTAATTCTAATTTTATATTGCATACTTTGTTGAAGCAATTGTCAGAATTTCTTCAACCAAATGTCTGTCTGTTCTGTGTGGGAGTTTAGAGAAACATATACGAAACCTACAATAATCTATTCCCCAGGAAGAAGAAGGGAATACGAATTATAGAATGAAAGTCTTATGAATCAACCAATGCTTTATTTATTAAATAAAATACTTTATAATTCCAGCAATTATTCCAGCAATCACTCAACCTCAACCTTCCTCAGATCAGGTATAATATTGGTAATGAATGAAATGGGAGGGAGCCGGTATGAACTTCAAGGGGATAACTTGTGTGTATGTTGATGTATATCAGTCAAAGGAATAACCTGTAGTAGAGCTTTAAGAAAGAAATAAGAATGTGTAATGCACTGTGTAAAATTAAAATTTTCTTTCAAAAATAAATTTAAAGAAATGTTCAAAATAAGATGGTAAAGCAAAGATGAAATGCACAAGAAATACAAACTCTTGTTTGGTTCTATGTTTGTCTGTATCTTTTTGTGTTTTGCACTACCAATCTAACAGTGACATTACTCATAGAATGTGATATGTTAAGGGGGAAGGCATAACAAGCCTCATTCTGCAACTTTTCATTTAAAAAAAAAATGGGTACATGGGTATTGATTTCGGTAAGTGTAGAAGAATTTGGCTGTTTTTTAAGACATGACATGGCCTCAAACTTAAGTGGAATTTTTTTGGTGTAACATCTGAAAGCTATTGTGTCTGCCTGCTTTGTATGAGGTAAGTACATTAACACAATGCTAAATGCACCGGTAAGCGACTCTGACAAACCAGTTACACCCCAATGTATTTAAACTTTACCTTACAAATGAATCACTGTTGAACGAAAACCGGTTCTGCGTTCCTTTTTTTTATTTTTTTTTATACAGGCCTGAAAATTATGAATATTTTAAATGTATATTTTATCTTTTTCCTGTCTGAAAAGGTACTTAACGTAAAAAACAAACAAACAGAGTAACCGAAAATGCGCTTGATTTACATAGGAACCTTAAGTTTTGCTGCCGCACGGCGTATTATCCCTGACACACTGCCCCGGCTACTCTGTGTGACATTCATTTAAGTCCGGCTCAATTTTGACAGCTATGGCAGGTCCTGCTTTGATAAAAACTCTTCTTTTCACCGTCAACAACATACTGCGACAAGAACGATACAAAGCTGCTTTGGCGGTTTTGAAGGGATTTAGAAATGGCGCAGTGTAAGTGAAAAGTTTTATAAAATGAATAAGCCAGCTCACCAAAAAAAAAAAAGAAGTTTATAACGGCTGTTAGCTGGTGGCTAACCAGCTGGAGCTTACAGTGGTCGCTAATCTGAGCTATTTTTATGCATTATTTCTGGTAACGGTTCGGTTTTTTTAAGCAAACTTTGTTACATTGGATTTTTCTTTTCACAGATATGGGGCCAAAATCCGAGCACCACATGCTCTAGTGATGACATTTCTATTCAGAAGTGGCAGGTAATTATTTTGATTACAAGTTATGACATTTCCTCGATGGTTCTGAAGTCTGATGACGTTTCTCTGACCTCTAATAGTTTGAGGTACAAGATCAATGCCATTTTGAAGGCCACTTACACCCATTCTCGCAACCTGGCATGCTTCGTGTTCACTTACAAAGGACTGCAAGCCTTACAGGGGAGGATGCAGGGAAAAAGTTTGCAGTCTCACTCCTTTCTGGCCGCTTGCATTGGAGGATGGTTGGTGTTTGGAAGTAACAACAACATCAATAGTCAGGTACAATCAGTGTGTCTTCAAAAAACATCATGCTGACATGTTGATTAAAGAAAATGTCTTCACTCATTAAAAAACCTTTATCTTTGCTCTCCAGATCAACATGTACTTGCTGTCCAGGATCCTGTTTGCACTGTCAAGGCTAGCGGTGGAAAAAGGATTTATCCCCCAGCCTAAACACGACCCTTTCCCACTCTTTGCCACGCTGGTGTGGGGTATAGTATTATGGCTGTTTGAATATTACCCTCACACCCTCCAACCATCGCTGCAGTCCTCCATGAACTACCTCTACCGCGACAGCAACGTGTGGCATGACATCTCAGACTTTCTTGTTTATAATAAGCCGAGGACTCCTGCTCAGAAATAAACTTCACTATGGACCAGCCTGAAATTTTTATTATTTTTTATGAATATAAATATTCCAAATGTTGACTTATTTTTCATTGTTCCTTTATTATAGACTTAATTGTTTGATTCAATGACATATGCTTTGTGGTCAGCACAAAATGCGGCTTTAGGGTTACGATCTGCTCGACAACACATTTCCGGCTAAATAAACCCGCGTACAGTATTTGCATATCCATGATGGATATTCTGTTTTACTGTATAGTTTTTCCCAATTATATCTTGATGATCGTGTAATTAACTGATATTAATTTCGAGTCCTATTAAATCTGCCACAGAATACAAAGCAGCAAGACATTCGATGCGAAACTGGCAGAAATGTTATGAATCCGCTTCTACACAGAGACATCATGTGATCAATATAAGTAACGTCCCTGTTAACTCATTCTCAATTATTTTGAGGATCCAGAGTTTTTTATTTTCCACTTTAACATTTAAAAATCAGGATTTTTTTTAATAGGACCATGTCATTTTTGGTGCAATGTGATTGAATTAAACAGGACTATTGGGCCTTGGTTAAAGGTATTTTTGTTGTGAATTGTTGGAATAGATTTCAATATAAGATATTTGCTAATCTGTAGCACATTATTAAGCTTTAAGATAGTTACTCTTTGAAAATTACCAACAGCCAATTTTTGATTTTAAGTAAAATAGGAATTATGAAATGTGAGGCTACTGTGCTTCCTCTTTTAAAGCAGTATCCGACATGTAACTACCTAACGTATGGAGTATTCTGTGTGCTATAAACTGTTGTTCTTATTTTGTACTAATCAAGTAAGTATTCCCCTCACACTACTGAACATTTCTGCAAGAAACACCTCTCTGGAGTATCTGCAGAAAAAGGTTTGTATGTAAGTTGCATTTTGAAGTATTTATACATTTACGGATGCTTATGTAGTAAAAACGAACAATGTGCGATTCTTTCATGATGTTTCATTTGGGTGAAATAAATTCTATTATAAACAAAACCTGTGTCCAGTTTTTCTTTTTCTTCAAAGGCTCCTTCATCACTATTGCAATTCAATATCCTAAATAAATTGAACTGAAACTCATTACCCATTTAGTCGGCTATAGCATACGGGTTTTCATACAACGCTTACTGCAGAAAATGTGAGGAGATACAAGAAAAGTTTTTACTCATCCTAGTTTCGATTTTGCTGCCTAGGTTATCGTCATGGTTTCAATATTTGAGGCTGTAAGTGAGCATAAGTAAATGCACTTACTGCAACAGCACGTCATCAAACCTCATAATCATGTGAGACTTTAAACCTTTCATAACTAATGATACTGTCACCTGTTACTTAGTAACCTGTTTACCAGTGGAAGGAGCCGAACAGGTTATTTTTGGAGTATGCCCAAACTTGGAGAAATCTGTCCCGGAATTGAAATCCTTAATTATCTTCAAACTTCAATGAAGTTTATGTGGTAAAACAAATATATGGTCTTTGTATTCTTTTCTACGTTAAGAAGAAAGAAAATTCCACCTTCTATTTTTTTTACATATTGACAGATTGAAATGTTTATTTCAAATAATCAAAGGAGAAAATACAGCACACGAGAAATAATGTTTCAAAAAAAAAAGAAAATTACTAAAATGAAATGAAATAAAAAGCCTAGCAGACAGACAGACTTTAAATAATATTTACAGACAATCAAAAGCATTAACACAAAATAAATTGTCAAATTTTCAAAAAGGAGTGAGAAGAAGTAGTAAAAATGGATTTCTACTTCTTCTTTGATTTTTTTGAGACGTGTCATTGTCATTAATGTTGTGTATAAGAAGGAGGTTATGGTGTAATCTACTGTAGTAACAGATTTTATTTAAAAATCAAACTAATTCTTTTCAGTTTTAGTAGTAATAACAGTAGGATTAAAACCATTTACCTAATTAGACATGTGACTGGATGAGAGTGAAAAGGTAGGAAGTCATATAATTATTAAAAATTCATCAAGATGGAAATATAAGTATTTGAAATTTCATGGCAGCTAAAAATCTTCAGAATAAACTTTTGTGCAAAATCATCCCAAAGGACTCCAAACATTTAATTAAAAAGATGAGGACATCCCTCAGACAGACAGTCTCCGTCATGACGTCAGCTTGACGCTCACTCACAGAACGTGAACACTGAGGTCTGCATACCTGTCATTACAAACACATGACTGGAATGCAAATTAAACATGAATTTCGAAATGACGCTATTTTCTCTCGCTGACGAGCATAAACATCATGGAAACAGTAGTTTACTTAAGGTGTGTTCCGTCACCTCTGCTCTAGAGCTTAAGACACTGTGTCCTCCAGTGCAACAGTGTGAAACACTGTGTAAGACAGTGGAGTAAAGGGTTTTCTCTGCATGATTCTACCTAAACTTGCATTTTTTCTTTCAAATTCTGATCCATATTCCTTATTTTATGTTCATGCATTTTTACCAACTCTTTTAATGTGTGCTGTAAATACTTGAGGGAGATTAGTTTTCTGATCAAAACAATGTCAGTTTGATAAATTATACTTTTAGGTGAGCTTTTGACCGATACTGGCATCATTTCTGATCTACCGCTCTCTCTCTCTTTCACTGAATTTGGTAGTACAGTCATTGTAAATGCATTTCCCATACATGTTTATGTTTTATGTTGTTTTTCTTTAATCATAGTGCAGATTGAAGTACGATTGCATGGTAGTAAACATTTCAGTACAGTATCTCTCTCTCTCTCTCTCTCTCTCTCTCCCTGGGACACTGTAGTAAACACAAATAAGAAAGAATGTGATGCCGCTGACATGACTGAAAATAATTGGAATGGGGCCATAACATTCTCTGAGAACACCAGACTACAAGTAATTCTGTTAAATAGTAACAGGTGATTAAATGGTGACTGAGGATGAACGTTTTGTTCTGGAAAGACTCAGTGGCTCATAATTAAGTATCGGGAGGGATTCAACACTTTCTGACTCATTAATCAATAAAAAACTCTACGTGCGTAATCCCAGTTCGAAAATAGATGTGACACTGTAAAACACAAAGAGCAGCTATAAAAACATTTCTGAACAAACTGTACTTATTCAGTTAAACACACATTTTTACAAAAAAATTTCAAAACAATGATATAGAATATAGAATCTACTACTACTACTATTAATAATAATAATTGCAAAAACTACAATAACCACAGGAATAATAATAATTGTGATATTAATAAAAATAAAAATGGTCTTCATGATAATAATAATAATATGTTGTTCCAACAAATGAAAAAATAAAACCTCTTTTTGCCAAAAACAAATATATTATGAAATAGTTCTAAAAAGAGTTTGTGACATTAATGAATAGAAGCTTGAAAAGCCAGATGTGATTTCTTTCAATATCTTCATTACATGACATGTCTGTTTTCACGCCCACCGAATCCTGTTCTGTCGCTCCACTGGGTGAGTCTCATTCTTCGTCGTAAATGCTCTCTCTCCTGGAACATACTGATCGAAGGGGTGCCAGCTGACAGCTACCCGTTTTAGATTGATGTTTTCTTTAGGCCTTGGCAACTATTGAGTAGCTCTTGTTCACTTGGAACCGCCTATTCCATGGAGGGTGGGGCGAACCTTTAAATACTTACTGGGGGCCATAAACCGCTGAAGTGAAGACGCAGCACTAACAGATGGAAGGTGAGGTTCATCTCTAGAAATGAAAGATCTCCTCTCTGCTTGATTTGTCGTTTTATCTCATGTTGTTTTTGATCCTATTTGCAGAATTGAGAATACATAATGTCAACCTGGAAATATCTGAGAACCGGGAGAGACACAGGACACAGGACTTCAGCAGCTCTGAAGCCCTGGTGGTGCGAAGAGGAGCCCCTTTCAGAATCACTCTTCAGCTGGAGAGCCGCGCCTTCAACCCCATGACTGACTCCATGAAGATCAAAGTCATGCTAGGTAGCCCAAAGTGGGATTTAAACCAGACTTCTTTTGATTGATTGCTCTTTTTTCACCTGAACCACAATTTAGAACAGCTTTACCTATCTGTCCTCCTCTCGTCTCTCACCAGGACGCCTGTTTGTGCTGATGCCAGTCACTTTAACCAAGACGGTTTCCTCCTCCCAGTGGACGGCATACATGGACTCCGAGAACTTGAACCTCCTGAACCCCTCCATATTCATCTGCTCTCCCGCCTCTGCCTCGGTGGGCAGCTACAGGTTTCAGCTGTGTCTTTTCACCCAGCAGAGGAGAAAGAAGGTCTGCACCTTCTGCAAATTCATCCTGCTCTGCAATCCCTGGTGCTCTGGTGGGTTGAAGAAGATTTGAATTGTCACAAACTGAGACAGTTTTGGGCCGTCAGAGAGCTAATCAAACTAATCAAGTGTCTTTGTATGACGTATTGAAACGACTGCTATACAGAAATTATTGATTGAGTGACAGGATGTGTGAATCTTACCTGAGAGGATCCATTATAAGAAATGTTTTTGAACTATTTAGACAAATGAAGATTCACTAAATATATTTGGTTTTTTTTTGCAGAGGACACCGTTTTTATCCCCTTTGAGGACCAGAGAGAGGAATATGTCCTGAATGACTCTGGGTTGCTGTTTATGGGAACATCTATGAACCTGGTTTCTAGACCTTGGTCCTTCGATCAGGTATGAAAATAACAAAGATCTTGTATCATGTCATTAAGTGAATTCAACAGAATCTCAGTTTATATACAGGAGAGGTGCCGACTGACATTTACCACATACATATTAGATGAGGCATTGTAATACCGAAATGAAAACCTTGCTTCTGTCTACTTTGCAACATTAACATTTCATCTTAAGTTCATATTAAACCCTTCTGAAACCAACAGAAAATGAAATAGTTGAAGTAATACATAGATGCTGTAGCAGAAGTAAAAATCTTGGCTTTAATAAACCTGAATCTGACCTCATAATTCACACATCACCCTTGTTTACTTCTCTCTAACTGTACAGTACGAGACTTGTATTCTGGAGACGTGTCTCAATCTGCTCCAAGTCAGCCCTGCGCACAAGAAGAACACAAGAAAGGACTACCTGAACCGGAACAACCCGGTCTACATCAGCCGGGTCGTGTCTGCTATGGTGAGCGCAAACAGGAAAAATCACCCGTCCAATTAACTTCCGTCACTCACCACATGTGTTCTGATTTCACCAAAGCTTTTATACCGGCGTCACCAAAACGTGTTGCAACTTGAACTGGGACACTGTCTCCCTTTCTGACTACCAAAAAAAACCAACAGTCATTCATCTGTCACAGAAATAATTGATGCAGATGGAATGTCTGAGAAGCTCTTTCTGTCTTTCATGTTTTTAGATCAACAGCGAGGATGACCGCGGCGTGCTGATGGGGAAATGGTCTGGTGATTTCAAAGAGGGAGTTAATCCCTCCAAGTGGACTGGCAGTGGGGACATCCTGAGACAGTGGGTGGAATCTGATTACAAAGCAGTCAAGTATGGACAGTGCTGGGTGTTTGCGGCCGTCATGTGCACAGGTGATGAGTCAAAGCTCTCATAATCATTTACAACTCTATACTTCTTTAACGGTCTTTGAACAAGCAGTAATAACTTGATGATTTATGTCTCATCAGCCCTCAGTGACTCAATGCTCAGGAATTTTCATCCACTTGTTAATGTCTCTGTCTCTTACTCTTTTTTTCTCACGTCTTTCAGTCATGAGAGCTCTGGGCATTCCTTGCCGTGTGGTCACAAACTTCAATTCTGCTCACGACACCAATGGCAACCTTGTGATTGAGGAGTATTACAGCGAAACAGGACAGAAGCTGAACCGCAGCAAGGACAGCATATGGTTAGTGGGGGATTGGACCGTAGACTATTTTTATGGGGTGTAGTGGTTAGAACTGTGAGCCTCACATCAAGAAGGCAAGACAAAATGCTTCCACTTGCCTCCCAAAATCTGGTAATGCTGAACCGGTGACTCCAAATTGCCCGCAGGAGGGGGTGTTCCTTTTGTCCCTATGTGTTCATCCAGTGATCTCTCGGGAGTCACTGGTCCAGGGTTTAGACCCCACCCCGGACTGGATAGGCTCCAGATCCTTAAATCCTGCATAGTATAAGCAGTAGCAGAAAATGGATTTGTTGATATATTTTTTTTGGGTAATCACATTGCTTTTTGGGAAATAATTTTGCAAACACTGATGATCTTTATTTGATTTTTTTTTTTTTGAACAAACAGTACTCCTAAGGAGCTTTCAGACCACTTATTTTGTCTTTTTATAACAGGAACTTCCACGTCTGGGTTGAGTGCTGGATGACTCGCAGGGATCTTGTTTCTGGAATGGACGGCTGGCAGGTTCTGGACCCAACCCCTCAGCAGAGGAGTAGAGGTGGGTGCAGGTCCTGTAGTGAGAAATTACTCTCATGTCTGAATAAACCTGACGCTAACCTTCTGTGTTCTACTCTAGGAGTTTTCTGCTGCGGCCCGGCACCAGTCAAAGCAATCAAGGATCGGCGGCTTGACCTGTTCTATGACATCCCATTTATCTACGCCGAAGTGAATGCTGACATCCACTTAATTGTGGTGAGCGAAGGTCAGATGCTCGGCCACCACAAAGATACAGAGAAAGTTGGCGCTTTCATCTGCACCAAAGCCGTTGGCGTTGCCCGACCGCAGAACGTCACCGGAGACTATAAATATGTCAAAAGTAAGAGCAAGAACGGATAATATATTGATGAGATTATTCGACAGCGTATATAGTGTACCAGAAACTTTTACGTTTCCTATGTTTGAATATTACCGGAAGTGCTTTTATTTTTGAGGGGTTAAGCGGAAGTGATCGAGTGCTCTTAAGTGTTCTGGTTTGACGGGTAACAAAAAAGTCGGAGCTATGCCGCTAGTGTTGAAATAAATACGTTTTTCACAATGTGATAGTTCAACCAGTTTATGTGTGCTCCTCCTCTTGTTCTTCACTCTACAGGCCCGACTCCAACAATCAGATCAACAAGATCCACATCGTCGGGAGTCTCAACATTAAGAAGAGGTCATTCTGAAAGCACTAATAAAAGTCTCGCCATCTGTTAAAAACACACCATCTCACGCACAAACTTTGTCCACTTTCCATCAGCAGGCGAGTCCAAAGGGGTGGTAGCCGTCCTGACCCTGGCTAAAGCGTCTGTTACTGGAGAGCCCGTCCACTTCACCGTGAATGTCATCAACATGCAGAGAGTGGCAAAGAAGCTGAAGGTGCAGATGAACGCCCAGGCTAAAGAGTACAACCACAGCCCCTCTGAGACCTTCTGGCAGGTCCAAGGTTTCCTACACCTGGCTCCGATGGAAGGTACCCTCGCCTTTCACTCATCTTCACATTCCAACATTCTCTTCTGAACGACCGCTGTGTAACTTCTGCCTCTTTCTCCAACTGTGTCTGCAGCCAAAGTTCTTCACCAGCAGATCCTCCCGGCCCAGTATGAATGTGTGGTGGGAGACGACCTGATCAACCTTGCAGTCGTCCTGGAGGACATGAACAGCCATGAGCGGGTTCTGGCTTCAGAGGAGTTCAATATCGCCAGCCCACAGCTCAGCATAGAGGTACTGAGAGAATCTATAGGTCACTCACCTGGGGTCTACCAACCTTTCCCTAGTGGTGGTCTGGTAGTACTGCAGGGGGGCATGAGATTGTTCAAAGGGTTAGTTCGAAGAATGTCCGTCAGGCATGATTCCTACACTTTTAAAAAAATGTTAAAATATTAAATAATCATTAAAAAGGATTATGGCCACATGTAGTTTTGAGATTTTATATATATATATATAAATATTTTTAATATTCACTTTATTTCTATAGATACTGACTTCGTTTGCAAAACTCTGCCTTTAACTCAGAATTCTGACTGTAAGCTCAGAATTCTGGGTTCTTTAATATTTATCATCTTGCCCTATTCTCAGAATAAGGTCAGAATTCAGATTAAGAAAAATACACATTTCCCAAAAACATTTCCCATTGCCATATGTGGCTCTTATACTCCAATGTAAAGATCTAACTTTAAGCCCAGTAAACTAAAATTTTATATTTGTTATTTCTGTTTTTAAGGCTGTTAACATCACAACAGAAAACACAATCATGTGAAATGTGAGTTTTGATTTTGGATGACGGAGGAAAATCAACACATTTGTGATTGAAACATTGCAGCAACACACAGAAAATTCAGCCAATGAAATTCGGTCAATCACTCAGTTCATGTGCAACAATTTAATGGTATTTAATTATTATTGCATGATGAAAATGATTATTTATCATGAATTGAGTGATTGTAAACCTTTGATCTGTCTGGATTCGATGAAAATCCTGTGACTGTGGGATTTATAAGGGCAGTAGTTTTGATCTTTAAATGTGTTATTTTCGAAGTGATTCGTGAGATAATTCCTCTAAGTCAAAGGGTAGTGAGACAGAAAAAGTTGGATTTTACTCAATTGAAGCTATGACCTGCTTTAACATACAGGGTTTATTCTCCTAGACTCACGTCGTTATTTTGGAGCTAATATAAGGAAAACCTCAGAGTTAACCGACTCAAATTTCTCTTTCAGATAATAAATGAAGACTCAGTCATGCTTGGCAAAGAGCAAACAGCCATAGTGACCTTCAAGAACCCATATTCCCACCGAGTGAGTGGAGTGCTGACTGTGGCTGGGGCCGGGCTGATGCAGGGCAAGGTTGAATACAGGTACGAGGAACGATCTACAGTTCTTGTGTGCATGCTGAACGTCTCCTATAATAGTTGTGGTTGAATCTTTAATGTCGTGCCACTGTGCGGTAGAAAGGAATGTGGGCTTGTACTGGTTGTTTTGTTGTGCTCATGTTTCTGTCTGTGTTCAGACAGGTGTGGCGGTGTGCACAATCAATCGTTCCATTGCTGCTTACAGATCGGACAAATCGTTTAATATCACTTGAAGCCATGTTTAGCCCCAGTGTCTCTCAGAAGTTTCAAGAGACCCTAGTGAGTCACGCTCAGCCGCTCGACATGACTGAACTTTTATATCTTGCGTCTTCTTGCAGGATGCTCCCGAAGCGAGCAGGAGGAATTGTGCAGCAGAGTATCCCCTTCATCCCCAGCAAGGTGGGAACAAAGATGCTGCAGGCCAGCCTGTCGCTCACAAACATGAACTCCACTATCCGAGGCTTCAAGATGGTCTTTGTCAACAGAGCTTAAATCTTGTTTTTGCTTTTTCACCCATGGAGATTTCACATTTGGGCCCGCTATTTCCATTAATGACGTCAGTGCTGTTTTTCCCCAGAAACATATACTTTTATTTTTATAAAGCCATTTTAAGGAGCAGGCCATGTGGGAGCGTCAGTCAAAGGGGCGAACATTCAGATTACTGTCTTCTGTAGCATAACTGTGCATATGAATTATATTTATTTTTCTATTTATTTAACTGTTTGTATGTTTGAGCTAAGAAAATAAACACTGCTACCTGAAAAATCCTGAATTTACATTTAATTTTCTGTAATTATTGTGCTTTTTGTTGCTTTGTTTGAGCAATTAAAGGAAAATATGTTCAACTCTGATGCATCTAACAATTCCTCGAATTTTTCAAATAAATGTACATAGAGTTATCTCATTTCTTCCACCGATAACTTTATGTCCTCACCTTGATTGCTTTTCTGTTTGAATTATATGAGCTGATTTCCAATTTTGTGGAAGTCGGACAGTAAATTGTGGTGCCATCACATAGATTATTTGTCGTTTTCAAAGAGAAGGGATTTGGTTGCAGATTAGCTGGAGAAAGCAGAATCATACACTTCTAACGCATCATGAGTGGAAACCATGATTTCATATAATGCTGTGCAAAGTTGATTAGGTCCCATGTTTGTTGCCAAACCAGCTCTGATCCATAAACTGCCAAACCTCGGAAGGTGTGCTGTGGTATCTGGCACCAAAACATTACCGGCAGATCTTTTAGCGCCTGTCATTTGTGAGGTTGGGCCTCCACAGATAAGACTTGCATATTTGTTTTTGAGGAGATTGATATCTGGGGAATTTGGAGGCCAAGTCAAAACATGTTGTACTTGTCAAATTAAGGTAGAGGGTGTTTTTGATCCGTTCGTGTCTGAGAAAAAATAAACATGAATGGTAGGATCCAAGGTTTCCCAGCAGAACATGGCCCAAAGCATCAAACGCTTTCAATGGCTGGCCTTCTTCCCATGGTGCATCGTGGTGCCAACTGTTCCCCAGAAAAACACCCGACCCCACATGATTTATCAGGCAAGGCCACCTTCTGCCAGTGATCTGTGGTCCACTTTGTATGTGACTATGCAACTGCAAAAACTAAATATCTTACCAAGAGTTTTTTTATACATTTCTACTCAAATTATCTTACTGCACTTGATTTAATCACACAATCACTGAAGAAGTTACATTTCTGGTTGAAGATCTTCGGAAAAAGAATCTTGAAAATATCTAAAAAGCTCAAATTTAGTTTTTTGAGCTAACTTAAAGAGAAGTGTCTTCTTAGAATGCTTAAATATTACTCCGTGCAATGTGCGTTCTGACAACTTCCTGTCAGAACACACATTTCCTGCTTCAGAAGCTCCTCTATTCAACATGTTGACTTTGCCTCCAAATTCCCTTGGTGTCAAACCAAAGAAGAATCTGTGAGATGTGCAGGACAAACAAGTCTGATCCACGGAGGCGCCACCTCACAAATTACAGGACTTAAAGGATTTGCTGTAACATTTTGGCAGCAGATACCACAGCTCACCTTCTGAGGACACCAGGAGTCCAAGCCTCAACCCGTTAGGCCCGTTTTGTGGGCAAAAGGATATTGTCAGGTGGTTAAAATGTAATGAGTGATCAGTGTGTGGTGGTTGCTGATTAGCATATCTTAGAAGAGAGGAAAGGTTGGCCATGATAGTTCTAATTCTGCCCTGAAGATGGAGACATATCCTGGAAAACACTCAAGTTCATTCTGCAGGGATCACTTCTTGAAACTCCTGATCATTACATGTAATAACACAATCATCAGTCATCATTTAGCTTCCATAAAATGCGCCTGTGGGTCGAACTGAAAGGAAAGTCAAGTAACCTTTCGCCACATTGCAATTAATTTATCTTTATTCATCTATTTTAACTGCCTGTCAAAACAAATCGACAATAAAGCATTATATACAAATCATGGCTAAGCTGACAGACAGCGTAATCGGCACATGCACAACCATAAGAGTTCATCTATATTACAGACAAGCTATTAGGAGATTAGACAAATAGACAAGGAAGGAGAATCAAAACAGAACAACATAGACAACCCAGAATCACACGGAAAGAGTTGAGCATCGGTCTATGATCCGGCCTTTTCTCATCAAAAACATTTTTACAACAGCATAGTTTTGATCTTTTTCTAATCCAGGAATCTCAAACTGTTTATGCCTCATTGTGTTGTAAATTTAACTCATTAATAAATAGCTCACATTTGAATGGTAACAACAAATACCTACCTATATGAAATTAATCTAGCTGACACAAAACATATACTATTATAATAATGAAGATAACAACTTTACGTCTTGCTTCTAATTGTGTCTTTGAAATAGTGTCGGCCAGTGGAGAATGGGTTTAGTCTCACAACAAAGAAAAACAGACACGGCAGAATAAACAGTCTAACAGCCTTTTCCATCCATGCAGACATACTCACGCTGTAATAAAGAGGATGCAAACGTTTGCATTCAGTGCATCACTGTTTGTGTACAAAAGTTTCATAAAGTTGAGATGAACTGAATTTAAAAAAGGTACAAACTTTTTTTTTTTTTTTTTTATCTTTTTTTTTTTTTAACCATAGTTCCCTGGGGTTAGTTATGAAGCTTTGGTCCCTTAATTTATTTAGGTGTTTCATTTTGGTCCTTGTGGTTTCCAGCCTGGCTTTGAAATCTTCACACTTCCTTTGAAATTGTCCAGCTGGGTTGCTCCTCGTGGATCAACGGGCCCCATGCTGAAGAAGCATTACTGACTCTGAATCAGTCTCTAGTGCACCCTCACTACTAGCTGCATTCGGGAGTTCAGGAGCTTGCCATGGGTTTGGCTGTGAGAGCGAGAGCATGTCAGCTGGCGCCGTCTAGAGGTAGTCCAGCTCCAGTGCATGGCTAAGAGCCTCAAGATCAGCCCGACAGGAAACCCTCCAGAAAGGCATGTTCTTCTGAGAAAACAAAAAGTGAAATAACAATGAGGTTTTTAATACAAAATTCAGCTTTAATGTGAAACATGCAGACTTCAGGCGGGCAAAGCTGCTGCTGCTGCAGATGGAGAGCAGATGTGAAATAGGGGCTGTGGTTTCGTCGGGGGGTTGTAATATATGACAAAGTACATGTGGATGACTTGTTGCTATGCGCTATAATGTATGAAAAAAAAAAAAAAAAAAAAGTTTTGCTGAAATGCCAAATTCTGGACAAAGTCTGACATTTCAATAAAGAGATTCTCATGCAAAGAGACAGAAGCTGCAGAAACCGAGAGAGTTAACCAAAGGTTAACCGATTAGCTGAGGCACATTTTTCAGGAGTCGGAGTCATAAAGAACAGATTGAGCTATACCTTCTTGGCCACAGCCTCTTCTTCGGCTCCATCTCCTATCACCACATACACCGCTCTCCGGCCGAACCTCTGGGAGACACGCTCAAAACAGCTCTCTTTGCCTGGGCGAGGGAGGAAAATCAGAGAGTGGAATATTAAAGAAAAGTGTCTTCGAATAAAGACTGGGGGTTTTAATGAATTTATTGGTATGTTGAATAGGATGGTGACACTTTTCTTCTCAAACCCCTTCAATTTTCCTCACCCGTCTTTGTGGCGCTGTAAATGTTCTCTATAGGGAAAGCTGCGCCGAGGCCGTACAGCAACACCTTGGAGAGGGCTGGGATTAGCTGGGTGGTGGTGACCAACACATTCACACAGTTAGGCCTGCAACAGGACAGGGCAGAGACATTACAGCCACTGGGAGACACCGAACATGGAACATGCAGGAATTGATGATTGTGTATGCAGAAAAAATAATCCTCTGCAGCTAATAGAAAAGAGTTGTTTGAGTCGCTGGTTTGAATGTAGTCTTGTTAGCATGAACCGACCTGGAGTTGATAAGAGCCAGGGCTTTGAGTGCTTGAGTCAGCCACAGATCAGTCAGGACCTCCATCTCTCTCCTCAGCTGTAACCACTCCTCTCTCTTAGGGCTGCCCAACAAACCTGCCGACAGGGAGGAGCACACGCTCCACGGTCAGTCTTTGTAAAACAGGGAGGAAATTAACCTTCATAAAATAAAAGACCTGGCACTGCAAAACCTTCTTTTCTGCAGCTTTAATGTGAAATCAGAAGCGCAGGAGGGCACAAACGGAACAACATCTGACCCCTGATCCATGTTGACTTGCAAACATTTCAGCTCCGTATCATGATTCCCCTCATTTAATAGAAGTATGTCGCTAATGACAAATGACTGGTCAATCCATATTTAATTTTTAAAACATTTTTTAAATAGAAGTTCATATCATGTAAGTATTTTTAAGTGTAGGAAAGTCAAAGATGGATCGACTACATACGGATGACTTTCTGAACTCCATGACGCCGCACATCCCTGTTCACTTCTTAGTATAAGTTTTGCATATCATGTAGCAATCAAATCCTCAAAAACACAAATTGTATAATCCAGAAAAGGCTTTTTACAGCGTGACGGTAGAAAATCAAAGACAAAACTCAGTGTACAAATCACTGAGGCCTGAAGCTGTGTTCATAGATACAGTTCTGTGAGCAACTATTGGACCCGATCCTGATTCCCTCTATTTCTGTGTGCATCTCACTTAAACTTCAGACATAATTTAACATAAAACAGATCGCTGTCTCACTGCTTGACCCAGCGGCACTTGTGCTTCAGCTCACAGGCTAATGATCTGGTTTTCTCTCTGATAGAGAGCAGAAGTCACGTTTACCCTCGTAAGCCGCTCTGATCCTGAAGAATCAAAACGTCACTAAAATATTAGACTGCAACATTCAAGTTTGACTGAAAGTATAACGTTATTTATGTGGAATGCTGTTTTTGGTTTTGATCAGATGTAACGGGACACCTGCTATCCAAACAGTCCAACTTCCAACTCATCCATCCATAGAAGATTCTCCCAGAAGCTCTGAAGGTCTTCAAGGTGTGTTGTGGCAAAATTGAGACGTTCCCCTTTTGTTCTCCTGGGTCAGCAGTGGCTTCCACCTCGCTCCTATGGATGCCATTACTGTTTGGTTTCTTTTGAATAGGGGAGCCATGAACTCTGACCTTTATTGAGGTGAGAGAGGCCAGCTGTTCCTTGGATGTTTTCTTTGGATCTTTTGTGTCATCTTAAATGAGCCTTCTCGTGCTCTTGGAAGAATTCTTGAGCATCAAGCACTTCTGGGAGGGATGACTATCTCGGTGTGTAGATTAAGTCTCTCAGGGTGGATCTGTGGTGTCCCAGAGCCTTAGATATAGAATAGACGTATCCCTTTCCAGACTGATTTATCTCAGTCGCATTCTTCCTCATTTCTTCAGGAATTTATTTTTATTTATTTATTTGGTTGCATATTTTTGGCTCGAGGAGATCTATCTTGTTTATATCATATTTGACTCTAATAGTTCACGTTTTTCTCACTAGGGGGAGCATTTTTATGAAAAAACACTGTCTTTTGGACACAACTTCCTAATCTTTGGTCAGATTTAGTCCAAATTTGGTCCCTATGAATCAACCGGAGATCTATCTCGTGTGTAAACACACTCAACTCAACTTTATTTATAAGCACATTTAAAAAACAACAAAGTTGTCCAGAGTGCTGTACTGTCAATAACAACATAGACACATGATTAAAACACAATGTTACATCAAGTAAAAGCATTAAGATCAGAAAGAATTAAAAGTCCAATGACTCATCCTGGATTAAAAGCCAAGGAATAAAAATGATTCTTAAGGTGAGATTTAAAAACAGACAGAGTGGGGGGCTGACCTCAAATGAGGGGGCAACTCATTCCACAGTTTCGGGACTGCAACAGAGAAAGCTCGGTCGCCCCTCATTTTCAGTTTTGATTTAGGGACGACCAAAGACAACAGGTCAGCTGACCTCAGTGACCTTGACGGAGTCTAAGTCTTTAAAATGTCAGAAATGTACGTGGGTGCCGACCCATTTAAGGACTTAAAAACAAACATTAAAACCATAAAATGAATCCTAAAACGTTCTGGTAGCCAGTGAAGAGAGGCCAGAATGGGGCCTCTTACACACACACACACACACACAAACACACTTTCTGGTGTTCAATCAGGGGGATTGCTTGTACAACGCAGGGGGTTGGGGACCTTCCGGGGATAAACCCTTGCTGTAGGTCGACGACAGCGTAGGTCTAGTTAAGTGATGGTGTGATTGAACAGGGCTGGAAGAAAGCAGGTCTGGGTGTGTCTAGTCCAGCTGTCACCAGTTATTAATGCAGTTTGGTAGATTTTAGGATTTAGTATCACAAAGGAGATCATTGTGATTGTCATTGTGTGATTTTGTTGCTTCAAAACCACAAAACTGTGATTGGAAATCAGAGCGGAAGGAAAGGCTTATATTATATACAGGGGCGGCTGTGGCTCAGTGGGTAGAGCGGCCGTCTCCCAATCAGAAGATCGGAAGGTAGCCGGTTCGAATCCCACCAGGGTCTACTTGTCGTAGGGTCCTTGAGCAAGACCCTGAATCCTTAGCTCCCCGGGCGCTCCACGAGGGGCTGCCCACTGCTCCCTCAGGGATGGGTCAAATGCAGAGAAGTAATTTCACTATGTTGTACTGTGTATGACTCTATGTGACTAATAAAGGATTGTTTCTTCTTCTTATATTTTAGGTTAAGGCAGTGTGAAATAAAACCAGAGCAGAGCTTACCCCCGACATTATTCTTGTATGTGTTGTAGATCTCCTTGACTCTGCGGTATCGGAAAGCCAGTTTCCTCATCCAGTCCACCCCTCCGTGGACCCCTGATCCCAGGCAGAGAGAGCTGGCCCCTGCTGGGCTTTGGAATCCGTCCGACCCAAAGTTGTAAGTGCTGCAGGATCACAATACAGGAAACGGTCCGGGTTTAGATCTTAACACTAAGCTGCTAAACTTCTACTGAGCATCATATGGAGTCACTGTCATCTGAGTTTCAGAAGGAGATGCTGGTGTTCATGGATACAAGCTCAAGCCTAAGAAATACGTTCTGGTTATGAACAAGAAGGCTACGCATAAACCACTCGTCAAATTTAGGGAAGTGTGCCAGTGCAACCACTGTTTATGATTTTAACATCATAAACAGTCAATTTTAGCCATGAGCCATAAGTTTCTTCAGTAAGAAATCATGAGGCGTCTGCATTCAGCGAGGCTCGGATAAATATAAAAAACATCTCTGAGAAAGAAAAAGATCACGCTCAATAAAATAAATACGTCAAAAAGTACTTTGGTGGAGACTGGCCCTTTCTCAAATCACTCCTGAAAATATCCTAAAGTGCTTCAAGAAGGGTGAGCAATAAAACATGTGGAGTGAGGGAGACAGAGGGGATGATGAAGAGATGCTTAGAGGAGAAACAAAAGTGTTGGGTAATCCTGCAACATATTATATGGCAGTGGAAGTCAGAAGAATAAAAGACATGCAGATGCTTGTATCGTGAACACACACAAACACACACTCTATGTCCGCCTGTGCATTAAAATCCCCTCCGGAGGGCATGTCTGGGTCACAGCAGAACTGTTGGTTTTTCAGTAACTGAGTAAGTACGGGAGCACGGTGGAAGCTTTACCTCAGGTCCTGTCCGTTGTCGTCTGAAGCCACGTCATCAATATGAACTTGGTCACATTCCTGGGAAATGAAAAGGAGAGCGGATATATCATCGGATCCATTTCAGAGCTCCACTATAGGGGAGCCCGCGGGTGTGATAGCAGCTACACGGATGAAAAAAAAACAAAAGACACGGAAAAGGAAATATGGTGTCAGGACACAGCACAGTGAGGCGCCGGAGACATAGGACAGCCAACACGGCTGTGCAAAAAGGAGTGTAGCCACGTATTCAATCAAAGTGAGTTTTTATAATCTGCCCAACATTCTTCTTAAAAAAATACTTAAAGGCACAAGGTTTTTGACAAGCACAGTGGTGGACATGTTGTTCCTCTTGGTCATTCGTGAAACCACGGAAACTGTAGCTCAAACCTGTGGCTGCAGTTGAACTAAGCCTTCATCTCGGCCTAAATCAGACCACAGTTGGGAGGTTATGTAAGAAAAATAGAATGTTTAAAAAAACATTGGAGTAAAATATGATAGATCTCAATGACTTCATTCATTCATTCACCAAATTGGACCTAATCGGCCGACGGTTAGGAAATTAAAGCGCCGAAACTTGAGATAAAGCTCCCAGTAGTGTGGGAAATGTAAAACAGACCTTTCCAAAAATCAATCCAGTTCTTCCTCACAGTAACGTCTATTTGGCTATAAAATTGGAAAGTAATCGTTGAATTCTTTTTGAGTTATTGCCAGGATCTGCGGCGGCAGACGTGGACGCGTTGGTGGCGATCATGGTTCCCTCACATCAATGACGTTTTGGGGATATAATTAACCGATTATTAAATCAGGAGGCAAAAAACAGGACACTTATTCAATATAAACCCTTATGGAACACATTTCTAGTCTCCAAAATTCAGGAAACCCGTACAATGTCACAAAAATGACAACAGACTGATCTTTTTCATAAATACACATTACATTTATACTTCAGTAATAGTAATCATATTTAAGAGTAAAATACTGAGAGGAACCATTCTAGTGTACAATGAGTACTTTTACTTTGATACTCCGTCCACTGCTACATGGGTGTCCCTTTATTTGACAGTTAAATTAATTTTTGGCGTTCCTACATGTGTTATCTTATTTCTGAAGGATTTGGGGGAAATTTTCCAAGGATTACTAGTTTTACCAGTGAGTATCCGAGAAGGCTGACATGAATGAACAAGTATGATGAAGCGCAAACAAGGAGCAAATAAATCCATCATCAGGCCAGGGGAAATTACACAAGTGCATCTAGCAGTTACTGTCTCTTCAAGTTATGCTAGGACGCATAGGTACGTGTCCTAGCATAACTTCTTGTTGCCGTGCGAGACGCTTTTGGAGACGATACCCCATCGTCCTCATCACCACGTAACTCAATTCTCCCACTCAGGAGTCGTCCTCTCCTGCAGAGCCGCTACTACAAACTATGTAAAAGGCCGTGTACACAGAAATCGAGAGCCACTTAAAAGTCCGTTTCAGGATCGGAAATGAAGTGGAATACAGCCAGAGTCGCCTATTTATACTTCTTCCAATAGGAAAATTTCAAGTGGAACCTCTGACTTTGATTAGTCAGGAAGCCAAACGTGCCAGTTATGCTTCTGTGATCTTCTGCTGGTGGTGCAGCAATAACATCCACAGCCGCTGACGTAGCCGCTGATATGGGAAGGACCAGATAATTGTACGCCAAGACTTAACAGCAGTCGTCAGGCCGCTGCTGTTTGCTGCTTTAGAGATTTACACACAACAAAAAAGGGAGTAAGAACCGGCTTTGCAAATGGCTTTGTTGGCTCCCGTCCCTCCTCTTGACTGTTCCTCCTCCCATTTGGCTAATTTTCCTCTCAGATACTCAGACGCACACCTATAATTACAGCACAGAGTGTACTTGTTCCCCCACTCCGTCCCCCTCTAATCTCTTTTCTTTGTCAGAACAAGGCGGAGGAATGCTGGGTTTAAAAAAAAACAAAACTTTTAAGTCACTAACAGGTAGTAAAACTGCGTTTTAATAACCGCTGGGACTTTTTTTTATGAAGCCTTTATAGAGGTTGCACCAGTGTCAGCTGTTGCGGACTTTAAGCAGCAGGTTGGATGTAACTGAAAGAGCATTTATGCCAGCAGTTAACAGCCCCACTTTTTAATATTCTTGCTCCGCTGAGGAGGGCAATTTGTTCGGAAAATGCTGTAGCAAGAAATAATACACGTTAGATGTTGTGCGAGGGGATTTCTACAATGGATGCTACTGTGCTTCGTGCCAGCTAATAAAACAGCGCCCAAATGTCAAACCTCCGGCTTTTGCACGGAAGGAAGTCAGCTCATAATGTGCTGGGTGCTTTTATTTTCCAGATTCTTGAACATAATGTCAATAGTTGTGCTATGACAGCCAAAAAAAGTCATCAAGAATGAGATGAAAAGATGCGGGTAACCATTCAAATATGACGCCTCACCTCCAAGTCATTGAAGAAGAGTCTGGAGTCGGCAAGGTTGAAGATCATCTCCTCCATCCACAAACCAAGAGACACTGCCTTTGAAGAGTCCTGACGCAAACACACACACAAAGACAAACAACTCCCACATTAATCATTTGCTCTTAAACAACATGCCATACATTTACAACAAGGTTAAAAGGCTGACACTGCATTATAAATTAAATGTCTTATTGTTATTATTATCTTTGTTTTTGTCATTTTCTCATGAAAAGCGGATATCTTTTATGTTAACGGGATAACCCAAACCCAAAAACTATTTCATCAAATTGAGGAGTTTGTTATCATATTATATTCTAATACTTCTTATTTTACTCACTAGGGGGAGCTGTTTTGTTTTGTTACTGAGCTTTATCTCAAAAATCAAAAATTTCCGGACTGGATTTCTAATCCGCTGGTCCGATTCAGTCCAAGTGCATATGAATTGATTTGAGGAGATCCATCATGTAAATATCATACTTTAATGAAATTTAACATATTTTACTCACTAGGGGGGTTATTTTGTGTGCAAAGCATATTTTCGTTTTGGTTGATTTCTAAGTACAATTGTATAGAAATTTAGCTCGTATGAATAAACCAAACCTGTTTTATTACTGAGCTCAGAAAAAAAGTAGTTAACAGTATTTATCTTCATTAATGAGTCACTTTGGGATCTCGCCTTGATCATATTGCGGACTTCATAGAAATAGTGAGGTTGAGTCAATATGGACCGTTTCAGATTATTAATGAGTCATGTTTAATTTGCGGAGTTCAATCAGGCGGATGGCTTGTACCACGTATGGGCCTGGGGGCCTTTTGGGGATATAATCTTGCTGTGGGGTACGATAGTTTGGAAATGATCACCAAACGAATTCCCCATCTGTCACATTTGTCTCAGTCCGCATGGACATACATGTTTGTATCTTGAGGCATATGTATTATGTATTTGTAGCAACTTTCTCTGGGGCGCAGTGAAGATTCTTATCTCGCTACAAACCCGACGCGTACGCACTTAAACATATTAAATAACAGAATAGGGGAAGTTTGGCGCAGTCAGAGCAGAGGCAGCCATGGTTTCCATTGCACCCATGGCCCTTTGCTGCACGTCTACTCCACTCTCTTCTCCCACATTTGCTGTCATGTCTTCAAGCGGCCCGTTCAATAATCTCCAAAAAAAAAGGAGAACCGGTCTACAAAGTGGAGCTAAGTTTCAGTACAACAACTCTCTACTATGTCACTGGCTGCACCCTGCTGATTTAATCAATAAATAATAAATCAAAAACACAGGGCTCAGATTGATGGCTTAATTTAAGTTAATGTTTGTTTTTCAAAAAAAGCCTTTCAAATTGGATTATTGAATGTCATTCCTTTTACTGTTTGCCTCACTGAGCTGCTTTCCTGTCACCTCATCTTCAAACTCGCCGTCATAAAGCTGCCTCCCAGAGAGGGAGGTGTGATTAGTCATGTGTCAATCACATTGTATGACCATTACAAATGTCCAGTCTCTTTTTTTCTGACTTTTCGATTCTTTCACCTGTCAAATTTGATCAAATTATAGAATTTGAAATTGATGTTTAAATACAAAATATATAAAATAAGCTATAAAGGCTCTTTTGGACAATTTGTTTCATTTCTATGTTATCCTTAGGTCTATGTCATACATTTTGGTATTAAGATAAATCATTTATAATTATAAGAGGAAAATATTATTCTTAGGTCTTTTCCGATATAATCACACAAAAAAATCTATATTAAGATAAGAAAGATGTTATGTTATTACGTTATATTGGCCCATCTTGCTTTTTCTAGGAGCAATGAATTCTTATAGAAGCATAAATGATGTGGTTTGTTGGACTAAAACAGACTATATTGGTCAAAAAGGCTTTTTCCCCTACATTTCCCCTAAAGAACTGAGGATTTAATGGTCAAAAACAACAAGGCACTACGAATTTCCCCTGAAGTCACCTGCTCAATGATGTTATTTAAAAGGTGTTAAGCATGTTTGACATAGTCTGTTATTTGTCTACTGTTGGTCTTGAATCTTATTTACTAGCTGCTTTGTTTCCCTTTTCGATCAACACCACCTCTCTGCTCCTAATCTTTTCTCTCTCACACGGGAGAACAAAACAAACACTTAGGCATGTGTCGCTCTCACCGATTTCAGTTTTATGTCTTAATAAAACTATAAAACACCGCCAAGAGAGGGAGAAAGAGAGAGAGAGAGAGAGAGAGAGAGAGAGAGAGAGAGGGCGAGAGCCCTCACTCTATTTACCAGGCTGGCAAATAGCATGTGCCGTCATCCAGCGTTGCAGGAGCAGGTGTGTGTATTTATGTGGCACATTGTTTTAATGGCAGCTTTGCCTCGTCTTTTGGCAGCGAGACAAGAGAAACAGAACGTCAGCCAAAGGTGAACGTTAGATTAGAGCACCTGAAATGACAGGCAGAATTTTCCTCTGGCGCAGAACGGTAGAAACGGGCGTCATGGCATTTATTATATATCCTGCTCCAGCGAGGGGTGTAAGGAGATAAAGATGATTAAGAACAAAGGGTGGAAAAGGTTCAGCGGGAGGACAAGGAGGTAACGATGAGGGGAAGATTGACAAACACTGTGAGAGGAGGATGAGATGAATGGAGAAGATGGAGAGGGTTGGCTTAAAGGCTTAAGAGAGGATTGTGCTTGTCTAATAATTGAAATAATTATCTGTAATCACTGTCCTCTAACAAATAAGGGCAGCTCTACAAGTGGAGACAAATAAAGGGCCTCTTTCTCATAATCCCCGAGAGGTAGAAGTAGAAAAGAAAAAATTCAAAAACACTAAAAGAATTCCGCTCCCACCTTTATTCTCATACAGGGTAGGTCGATATGAAAGACAGAGCTTGGGAAGTAAAATTGGCAGAGCAGAGGACTAGCGAGGGGTCCTGTGTGATAGATGAGATAATGGAGGAGCTGCGGAGGGGAATCAGCTCCTTATGTGGATTTCTGTTCACCTCTGGCTCACCAAGATGGTGAAAACAACTGTCTTTCAACACACCCATTAGTCTTTGCTCAGACTGAGCCCAGACTTGCCTTCGTGTTTAGGTCCAAACATTTGTTTAGGATAAATTTTAATAGTCTGACTCCTGCTGTTCAAAGTGGACAGAGGCTGGACACGAAGCGATGAGGTAATGATAAGAAATCAAATGCAGAGGACGACTTAGAGGGAAATGAAAAGGTGTTGCAAGCCTATGAGACGTCTTGATGCTTTGCTAATCTGTTTTTCTGCTGTCACTCATTCAGATCCCCACTTAATGTCTGACTTTTGATGTCAGACTCTGTCCAACAGAACTTCCCCAGGTCCAGCAGCGGGGTGTTGTGGGGTTGGGGGGGAATTTTCTGGCACATGAGTCACATTTCAACACATCCACTCTCTTGTTCTGTCTCTCTCTTGTCTTTTCTCTCTCTGTTTCCCTTCACCCCCCCCTCCTCTCCCTGGCAGAAAAGAAAGAAAAAGAAACAATGGAATGCATGGCCTGCCGGGGGCCGAACCGATCAGAAATTGCTCTCTAACTCCCATCAGCTTTGTGTCAACCCGCAGAGGGACCGTGAGAATTCCAAACACAGATCCTCCGCCAAAACCAAGAAACGGACCACCGTCCGCCCCTCGTCAGCTGCCTGTCTGTTGTGTAAAGGTCCCACTGGCTGTCAATCCCTGGGTAGCTAAACAACCCCGGTGCATTATGAAAAGAAACAAGAAGGCAGAGAGGCAAAACAGCCAGCGTGTGAAAAGGCATGGAACCCAAAGAACCTGGACTCAGCTCAGGCGGCCATACCTTTGGTTGTTGATCAAATAGGTATTCAATCACTGAGACAGACGGTGATTTGAGCAAATCAAGATTATAATTGCCTCATCTTAGAAATGAGGTTCTCCCTGTGAGGTGAGCTATAGCTCAAATAAATGACAAAGGGAGGAGATGGATCTTTGTACCTTGCCAAATCGTGAAGAGAAGGTTCCTGTGAGGAGCGAATGGAAAATGATGATGGTTTCATCCAGGTCCCAGATAAACACGCGCTGCAGTGAAATAACAGAAATGTATTGTTAACCTTGTTAAAGTTTATGTGCGTGTGTGGGAGAGAGAATAAGATAAATATTGCAGAGGAAGACTGATTTTCTCCACCATGTGCATGTGTTTACCTCGATATCAGAGTCCAGAGGTGGAGCAGGGTCACTGACTCTCTTCCTCCCCCTCAGCTTTCCATCGGACCCCCTTCGTGCCTGGACCCCCTCCTCTTTACCTGGTGTGGGAGGGCTGGGTGGCGGGTGGTACTCTCCTAGGACACACATCCATAAAACACCAATCGGTCTCCATAAAATAAACTTTTATAGTGGAATTAATCAGATTTTAAATGTCTGAATCAATTCACTAGTCACGAGATGCTCTGTTGAGTGTCGAGTTGAATTATGGGAAGTGTAGGATCCAGGGGTTTAAGAGTAACTCACCTGTGTGTGACTCTGGGCTGTGATTGGACAGCATGACAGGATGCTCTGTGTGCTGATAGGCTAAGGGAGCTGTGATGGCGGCGGGGCTGATGTTGCTGCTGGTCAGGTAGGGGCTGTTGTAGTGATGTGAGTTGTAATACGGAGAGTACTGACTCTGACTGTAGCTGGAGTACGCAGAAAACTCCTGTCGGCAGGCAAACAAAGACTTTAATCAAAAAGTAGGAACATTCTCAGTCTAAAATGAGGAATCTTTTTCCTATTAAAAGTTGCATTTATCCTGTAGATGTCTTTGCAGTAACATTGTATGCTACTTCACTCACTTGTTGGGTGGGGTTGAATGGCGTTGAACTGGAGATTCCGTGGGTGCCCTGAAATATTCCAGGTGAGATACCACCACCTAAAAAATGACATGAGAGTCAAAAGGTCAAGCTTTCACTTAATCATCATGCGGGATAGGCTCGAATTACAATCCCTGAAGTGGAGTCAGATGGGCAAACTGTTGCATTTTGCACTGATGAATCAACCTCAGATACAATTTCTCAAAATCTGATCAGCAAAGCTGTACGGAGGAAGTGAGAAGCAGTAAAATTTGATTGCTTCCTCCAGTGACAGCTCAGAGCTGCAGGGGCTGAGCCTGACATTTATGTTTGACAAAACAATACAGGTGGGAAAGTCTGCAGCTCTTCTGATGCCGCTGCTGCTGCACCTCTGGGAATCCACTCAGTCTGATCAAGACAAGGCTGGAACGACTTGACGCCGCCGCTCCCTCCAACTCGCTGTCTGTCAAGTCTGTTGATACTGTCTGTTAGTCCCAAATATTTCTCTTGTGAATCTCATTACCTGCAGCTATGGCACCGGAAACCATCTCTGATACCGCCTCAATTCTTTCTGTTTGTGTGTTCAATCATATCACAATAGCAAATGAATTCAAGGATAGTTGCCCTTCCTGCAGCCAAATTCTGTTAGTCAGAGATGGGTCGAACAGAAGCCATGATTAAAGCGCCTTCCTTGCCATGAGATCTACACTGATCAGCCATAACATTATGATCATTTCCCAGTTGAAGTCAATCCAATGGAACCTGTCAGGGGGTGTTATTAATTAGCCGTACATGAACAGTTTGTCCTAAAAGTTCATGTGTTGGAACTAGCTAGCTATGCTAGCTATACGACTGAGCCAGTGCATCTCCAAAACTGCTAAAACTATTGGGTTCTTCCCAATCTGCAGAGTGGGGACAACTGGTGTACCGGCACCAGGGAAACGGGCGCCGAGGGCTCACTCGTTTTCTCCGGAGCTTAGTTCATCCAGTGATATCGAATCTTACAGGAGAGCTACTCTTACACAAGCTAGATAAAACAGTGGTACTGGTTCTGAAGAAAGAAAGACCTACACAATTTTATGGCTGATTGTTGTATTTGTCTACTGATGAAGGTTTGTATGATGAAACACTTTAGAGTTTGTGTTGGATAGGTCTGAAATGATCGCACCGTATCTACAAAGACATTGTAGTTATTTCAATGAAGATTAGCGTGGCGTTTTCTTTTGATTTTCAAAATAAAACAAGAGTTTGAAAAACAAAACACAAATAGGCAAGAAATGGACCAATGAGGAAGCAGTCGACTGGGCGTCATAATATGGCTTCATGTAATAATATTATATTTCCGGAGCTCATAAGCAGACAGTGGACAACAAGCACTTCTGTTATTCTTCAACCCAAACAGACAGCATAAGAGCAATATGAATCTCCTGACCTCACAGACTCTAAGACCGGCCTGTCAGAGTGCTTATAGATAATGTCATCAGGTGGAGATTAAACAACACATAAGACTGCTAAAACTCTGGAGACAGGTCCAGCAGTGATTTACTGTAAATGATAATGTAATTCTATATTGTTATCAGGATCCCTAGGCTACAACAAAAGTAATCACTGCTCTTCCTGGAGTTGTTTCAAAAAGAATGAAAACAAGCTCTGTTAAGAATAATTCTAATATTATCATGCATCATTAGAAAAGAAAAAGCTTCAAGTAAGTACATTTACACTGTACATAAAACATTGACTAATATACAGTAATCCGCTCCAAAATATATCAAGACTTGTAAGATATAGTTTTCAGAAATTTTTAAAATAAAATCTGATCTGAGTCTGATCTTGATGGGGAAATATTCCAAGCAAAAGAAGCCATTAAACAAAGTCCTCATGATTCAATTTGTCCATGGACTTGGCTCCATCAAAAGACTATCGCTCACTGCATGAGCATCATGCTCATGGCACAAAGCTGGATATACTAGTTTATTGCAAAAAAAAAAATACGGGATGTTTTTCCAAATTACATTCTGCATGAAAAGCAGAGGACGGTATTTTAATACCAGCAAGCTAATATTTTCCAGTGATGACGTTAGCATGCTGATGTTTAACAGGTGTGTTCTCCATGTTACCCATCTCAGGTTAGTACGGTTGCTAATTAGCGCAGCCGAAGTTGATGGCTCATTAGTTTGCAGGTTCCTAACTTAAGGAGAAAAAACAAATTCAAGTTTATATTGGATGAGACAGCATGAAATGTGAGATGGCCAGTTGCCCTTCATCCAGAGGGGAATATAAAAGCCTGCAACGGATTTCATGCCAATAGACCCAGCGGTCAAAACTCAGAAATATCAAGTAGATTTCCAGACTCACAAACAAATCCACTCGATAAGTGAACATTTTGTCCTGCTGGTGGCGCCAGAGGAGGTGAGAGGATAACCAACATCATCCTCTGGGCACCATGAATGCCTGAGAAATCATTGCGGTTCATGTAAAAGCTATTGATACACACTGCTTAAAAAAAACTAAGGAAAACTTTAATCTCACATCGGAACTCGAGGAATTAAATATTCTTGTACTTTTTCTACTCTTCAGGGATTTTTAAGTAAACTAAAAAAAACCCTGAAGAGGAGAAAAATCATTCAGCTAGGATGAGAGAGAAATGGTATTTGGCCACCACCTGCTGACTGTTCCCTTTATGGGTGTTGTGTTGCTGTTGCCTCTCCTGTCCACCTCGTTTCACTTTAATTTTAACCAAAGCAGCTGATTTAAATAATCAGGAAGCGCATCCGGCATATAACCTGTGCCAAAACCATATGGGTAACACAAAACTGGTTTCCAAACAAATTTCACAAATATCGTCATTGGTACAGTTAGACGGCGGGTTATCGAACCACGGATGGAAACAGGCGATCCGCAGTGGCCACCCCTAAAAGGAGTGGCAGAGTGACTAAGAAGAAGAATTCCTGTTAAGACCAACAGACTCACCTACAAACTGTCAACAATGCTGGCCTTGTAAAAACACTTCCAAGTAGCGACAGCCTGAGCACAAACAGTATATGTACTGTCTCATTTTGGTAACACTATGTTTCATGTGTTGCCAGCTGGCATTCTTGGCAAGACATGACAAAACTAACAGCTGGACATGAGGAGGAGTGTGTGCACAGCCGTGTCTGTATGCAAATCCAAACCAGGTTAAAAAACATGCAAATAATTGGTTTTTTTGAAAGTGTTTATTGAATGGGTGGCTTTTGTTTTATACGGGAGGAGGGCACAGTTAATTAACTTGCTCACATGGTTGGAGGTTGATTTAGTGGAAAAGGCCCAGCCCTGTTTGTTTTGACTGTTAGCTGCATTAGATGCCCTTTCAAGATAATAAAAATAACTTTCTCTCTATATGTTAAAGATAGGCTTCCTCATGTCTAGCATGCATCATGTTTTCCCTCCACTACTCTTCAGTGGAGACCTTCGTCTCAGTGCCTGACAAACAAGAGGATCATGACTCAGTGGAAGAACCGCACTGAAACCTCCCCGGACAGCACAACAATCATCAACGAGAAGAAAGGAAAAATACAGAAGGGTCGCTTGAGTAAACACAAAAAGGCTCCCAAAGTCCCCAATTGGTTTCAGTTGTAGACAGTGTGTTTGAACGGCTTTTTTGTGGCATGTTTGCGTGTGTGTGTGTGTGTATGTGTGCGTGTGCCCATGTATTGTGTACTGGGTAATGGATGACATGGAAACATTCTGAGATCCTACAAACATTGGCTTGTTGTGGCAGTTTACCACCGTTTGAAGTGTGCAGTTAATGATTTACGCACAAAAAATATTCAAACAAATTTATTTTGTTTGGGAACAGTGCCTCTCCAAATCAAAATACACTCTGTAAAGAAACTGTTTATTGATCCAGCAGAACACAGTCACCGAAGGCTTTGCATTTTGTGAGAGGCTTCGTTTCTGGTGTGTTTATACATGAATATTTACATTCCTGTAGAACGTCAGACATCTGAGTACGCTTCTGATATACACGTTGTAGCTGTTACGTTCTAACCAGACTTACACATTTAGGTCATGTGATAACAGCTCAATCATCTCCATGACAAGTTAGCAAAGTAAATCAGCGGGTAAGTGTAAATTGACTTTTGTCAAACCGCTACTTCAAGGTAAAACAAATCAACGGTCATGCATGCATATAACATGCAATTCTTCTAGAACTACTGACAATTATTTTTTGTCAAAAATCTTGACATGAGGAAATCGTGTTCTAACCTTTATAAGTCGGGCTTTGGATAAGGCCTGCACGCCGCTAGATGTGGTTTTGACATGTGGCATATCAAAGAAGGGGCTCAAGTCAGAAATGCTGATGACTGTGTTTGAGTTTATCACAACCCAAGCCTCGTTTTCATAACAGTGAGCAGTCCGACGAGGACGAGAGGTCTCTGTTCTTTCTTTGTACTTATTTATTTTAACATTTGAAGGAAAAAAATAAATCACTAATCCGCCACTATTCAGGAAGAACAATCTTTACAAAAAGTAACGCACCTCTGGGGTTCATTGTAAGGGCACCATGTATGCCTTCAAAATAGAGATTTATACAAAGTTCATTCAGAAAGACTATCCTCTTGCACACTCGGGCCACTGTTAACCGCTCATTTCTCTATTTCTCATTCTCTATTATCCACACCTTTCACACATGCTCAGTTTCGGACACCTGATTCACAGTATGGGGCATCAATGGATGTCAGCTGTGCCTCTTCCATCCATCACTGTGTCACACCTGCATGCTCAACCTATCACCATCAGCTGCTGTCTTTACTTTATTGATCCCATTGAGGGCAATTCATTTGCGGATCACACCGTCCACAATCACACAAACTAGAATCACACAAACTAGAATGTTACATGTAGGGGGGCAACTGAGGTCGGAGAACGTCAGCAAGAAAAGTTAAACAAGGTAAAATAAATAGCAATAAAGTACATAAATAAATAAGCTGAGGCACATGTTTCATCATAAAAAAATAAAAGGTTCAGTCATTAAAAAAAAAAAAATAGAAAAAGTCATGGAAAATGACTATTCCCCATTCATTTTCCCACTCACATCTCATACTCTGTTGTCGTCACTAAGTTATTGCACTAAGTTTTGTTTCTGTTATTCTGGCGCAATCACTAGCCCAAGAATTTCCTTCTGGATTATTAAAGTTTCATTTTATTTCATCTCATCTTATCTAAAAATGCTAATTAATAATTTGAGGAAAAAACGCTAATAATCTTTCATTTTGTAAGAAAAATTGTGACACGTTTGCACGATAATGCACCTAATGCTTTTAGAATAAAGGCTGCAGTGGAGGTTTAAGTGTAATTATTATTATTTTTAACCTTTATTTTAACAGGAAAATCCCATTGAGATTAAAAATGTCTTTTTCCAAAAACGTCCTGGCCAAGACTGGCAGCATTCAAGTAATGCAGCATTTAAATTCATGTCTTTTCAAATTAAGTTTGGATTTCAGGGTTTGTGCAAACTTGGATGACCCTGTTTTAAAAATAACTTTCCATCATAAGAAAATACTGCAAAGCTGTTTGGCTGTGGAGTTCCAGAAATGTTTTCTAGACTATGTAACTTCTCTTTACTTTAAAACTGCATCAGGGTGAGTAGGTAATGACTGGATATTCATATTTGGACGAACTGTTCCTTTAACACACTCCAAATAAGCCCAATTATTTCTGTGGGAATTAAATTACTTTTGGTAAAAGCCAAAAACTCCATATAAATGTCACGAGTGGATGTCTTTGACATAAAGTCTAACCAATGTGTCAGTAAAGTAGAAAAAAGTAGTATTTTATGACGATTGATCCATGGCAATATTCCAACTCATATTCCAATTAGTTTTGTACTGCGCCTTTTAATAAGTTGCTATATGTACATAATGTAGCAACACCAGGAAAACAAACAAATCTGTTTACTTTTTAATCCTGTTTGGCTCTCAGTCTCATTCACACAATGGAAATAAGGTCACTCCTCAGTCTGCCACTTCAAACCTACTCACCCCTCAGTAAAATACACCTTAACCTCTCCCCTCTCGCTCTCAAGGTCAATTTCACACTGCTTTCAAAGCCATAAAGTCGCAGTGAGCGAGTCATGCTTTGGGCGCCGGACGACTGAGGAATGTGTACAACACAGAGACACACACATACACAATCGCAAACACACACAAACACACAGCGATGCATGGGTCGAGAGCTGAACACGCTCCCAAGTAAACCACATCTTCATTTTGAGTTTTTTGCTTCTTGCTAAGACCCTCTCCCCGCCTCTTTCGCCGTCCAATATTCTTGTTTTTCTCTCCCCTCCATCCTCTTTGTTTTCTCACGCACTCGTTTTCTCTAACAGACGCAAGCGCTTGCATGCTGTGGTTGTTGGTCTGAGTGGAGAAAGGGGGCCTGACCCCGAGAAAAGAGGAGGGGTGGGAAGACTTTTGACGCCAGGCGTCCAGACCGCAGCTAATGGAGAACAGGTGTGGCGGAGAGAGGAAAAGAGCAAAAGATGAGGAGAGACGAGAGGAGGAAAAGAAAAGATGGATGCTCCTTCCACTAAAGCTGAAATCAAAGATGGTGTTTGTAAGGTTTGTGTGCCAGTGTGTGTAGCAGTGTGTCCAAACACTCGCTACACACAGCGCTTCAGACTAACCGTGAGTGTGTGAGTAGCTGTAGAGACTCTGGCTTGGAGGAGTGCTGCTGAAGTTTGAGTAGCCGAGGAGTCCCGTCTGTCCTGGAGAGTGACTCAGGCCGTCTTCTGTTTTAATATCTGAGTGTGGAGGCAGGTCATGGAGAAAACAGATGATCTACTTGTCTTATTTCATGAGAGCTGCAGACGTGGACATCAGAAAGGATAAGTATTTGGAGTTACTTTAGATGTTGTATTGAAATATTACCTATAATTAACTGATTTTGATTTTGTAACAATCATCAAAATCACTGCAGATAATTTTAATTCCTTTAATTTCACAAATTCTTATTTTACTTCAAAGTAAACTAGACCTATGATACAGCAAGAGTTAATCCCATGAAAAGCCCCCAATCCCCTGCGTTGAGCAATCCCCCTAATTGAACTCCTCTAATTAAATGTGACTCATTAACAATCTCAAACAGTCCATATTGACTCAACTATTATTATAACTAATAACTAATTATAACTAACAATTTTCTATGAAGTCAGCAACATGCTCTATGATCAGATCCCATAGTGACTCAATAATGAAGATACATACAGTTACATACACTATTGTTTCTGAGCTCAGTAATAAAACAGGACAGATTTCCTTGTGGGAATTTAACTGGACTTATGGTTGGGAAGTTACAGAAAAGCTCCCCCTAATGACTAAAGTATGAACTATTATTGTGAAATAATATATATACAAGATAGATCGCCTTGTGTCGATTCATATGGGCTAATCTGGACCTGATCGGACAAATGGTTGGGAGGTACCGCTCCAAAAACTGTCTTTCTTTGCATAAACCACACGTTAGTCAGTGAAATCTGAACAATTGCAGTAAAATATGACAAATACAAGTTAGACCTCCCTTCTAATTTTTAGTCAAAATGTCTCATTGCACTTGATTTAAGACAAAATCATTGAACAAGTAACATTTCATGGAGCTGTGGGGACTTATTTTTAGGCTGTTGAACACTTGTTAGGTCAAAGAATCTTGAAAATACCTCAGGGGCTCTAATTTCCAGCTTTTTCCAGATTTCCAGCTGACTTAAAGAGACATTTTCATCGTAAAATGCTTAAATATTACTGTTTAATCTTAGTAAAAATTCATGATAGTCTTACATCTAGAACAGTGTCCCTACTAAATAGATAGGAACTTAAAAACACATAAAAAAACACCTTTGACACATTATTTTTTAACTTATTTTGAAGGGGAATTTTTTCCGTTGTATACAAGATCGATCTTCTCCAGCATTTCCTATAAGGCCAATTTGGACAAAAATCGGACCAACAGTTAGCAAGTTATATCAGAAAAATTAAATTTTTCCTAGAAAAAGTCCCCCACATTCAGTAAAAAATGAACTATTACAGTAAAATATGATAAATTCAAGATAAATGTCTAGTCCATTCATATGCACGGAATATGGACAGAATCTGATTAATGCTGATAAATCATGGCCTGAATATAATATGATAAAAATCTTCCTAGTGTCGAAAATATGCAAATAATCTTTCTCCAAATCAGTCCAGTTCTTCCCCCGCTCTAAGGTGTACGGGGAAATAAACTTGGAAAATGATCCTTGAAACAGTTTTTGAGTTATCACTTTAACAATAAGGATCAGCAGCAGACTTTTCAGGGAAATAATTATTTCAAGCTCCTGACTCTAGAGAACACATTTGTGCATTTTAAGCAATTAAACTCTGTTCATAGTTTAGTTGGTTACCTTTCTACAAAGCACTGTCATTTTATGGAGTCTCGTTACTTCTGACGCAGAAATTAAATTGCGTACATTACATTTACCAGTGGAATTGGATTTAAATGATCAGATCGAGTGGGAGATTTATCTAATTGTCTCTGCTTGAACGGTGATCAAAATAATGCATGGATTTAAATAACGGTATGATTTTTGATACTTACTATAAGATGGCATGCTGTAGCCTTGCGTGTGGTGGGTGTAAGGTGCGTATGGCCCTGCAGGCTGGAGGGCAGGGCTGTACTGAGTCTGTCCATATGCAGCCATGACGCTTCTCTCCGTCAGCTGAGTTTGGAGCAGAAAGAAATAAAGAGGAATGTTTTGATGGGAAGTTCCAACAGAAGGTTGTTAGGAATGACAGTAAGAAATAGAATACATCCATGCAACACCTCTCTTTCTGTGAGTGAGAAATTCAACAAATGCTACAAATTGGAAAAATAAAAATGCTAACATGAAATAACGACCAAAAACATCAATTGGACTGAATTTAGAAACAAATCTTACAAATAATACTTTGTAGTTCCCGGTGAAATGCGAAAAATATTTAACATCCCATAGTTGAAGACTAAAATACACATAAACTTAATCAGCCATAACATTAAAACCCTATATTGGCTTCACTTATAGTGTGTTTGCGTTTCTTTTGCCACCAAACCAGCTCTGCAATGCATCGTGTGTTCCGACACATTTCTATCAGAACCAGCTTTAATTTAAACAGTAATTTGAGTTGTGATCAGACAACATGGGCTAGCCTTGACCGCCCTCATGTTTCAATGAGCCCCGGACGCCTTTTCTCCACTCCACCAGTTGTCCTTCCTTAGACGACTTTGAGGACAGCCACAAAGACCTGCTGTTCTAGAGATACTCTGACCCAGTGGTCTAAGCATCGCAGTTTGGCCCCTGCCAAAGCAGCTAAACTCGACCAATTCTTCCTGCTTCCAACACATCAAACTTGAGGACAAAATGTTTTCACTGCTGCCTAATATTTCCCACCCACAGACAGCTTCCATTATTCCATCATGTCAAGATAATAAATGTTATTCTGACTTCCACAGGCACTGGTTATAATGTTGTGGCTGATTGGTGTATAACAATGATTTACAAAGGTGTGGCAGTTCCTTAAAGGTTTCAGTCAACAGATATTAATATTGTGAAATGTGGACTTTTATATATAAGAATGACAAACAGTAAACACTAACCTGCAACTGTAAGGATGAGTTTGAGATGAATATTACAAAGCCCTGCGGAAGAAAACAGTTTGGGAATTGAAAAACTAAACAACTAAAAATTCATTACATGCTTATTAGATATTAACAGAAAAGAATAATAACTACAAGATCTTCTTTAAATTATCTGAGTACATTTTCATAGAAACTTCTTTACCTGCTCTTATTAACAACATTCAATTAAATAATATTAGCCCCCATAAAAAACAAATTAATAAAAACAAATAATCTCTTAACAGTCTCCTTGATCATAGTTTTTTCATTAATTGTCAACTTTGATTGTAAGTGTCTATAAACCGTTTGTTGGCGTCACTTGAACCCTCGCATTGACCGCAGTGAGACTTTATATCTACAGCACTTCACTCTCTCCTTTGTAGTTTCGTTCTCTCACCTTGCTCTTTGGAGAGAGAGAGCTTTATCCTCCTCACCCCGTCACAGTGTTGTTAGTCAGGTTCCTTAGAAGCCTTCAACTGTCCTGTGGAAACAATAGCAAATACACGCCATCAGGATGCAGGTATGCAGGTGACTGACACATGGCCTTGGGTGCGTGGGGCCCCGCTGCAGTCGGATAAGCAGAAAGCGGGAGGGGAACATTTTTTCTCAATGAACATCGTTAAAGACATGAATGGGGTTTTAGAATAGACAAATAGGCAGAAGAGAGACTCTAGAATATGCAAATGTCATGCATACTGTGTGCAGCTTTCATAGAGAAGTAAATCAGAGAACAGGCAGGGCTCCAAATTACAAAAACATAATTTCTCATGTCAGTAGAGCTTTGTAAGATAGGAAAGACTGATATATAGTATGAAACATTTGGAAACATAATTTCTTCTACTTCTATTTACTTTAAATCTCTTCTTGTATTCAGTCATTGCAGGATACAACAATGCAAAAACTTATGCCGGAATTAAAAAAAAAAAAAGAATTAAAAAAAAGGAAAAAATAAAATAAAGCTGGACTGCTTCATGGTAAAAATGAAATGCAGGATTTTGCATGAAACATTTATCCAGCCTTTTTTTCACTGAATAAACCTAAATCCAGCATATATCTGCGATTCATTATCGATATTCTTTTTCAGATCTGAATTTCCAGACTTCTAAATATACAGTACTATTCTTGTATAAGAGTACTTGGACAGCTAAGTTTTGCCCACTTCCTTGACAGAAGAAATGCAAGGATTAAAGTGTGAAAATAGGGGAGGGAAGGGGAGCTAATGGCTCAAAGAGCAGGAGGTCAACAGGTCAATACCACACGAATTAGTCTGAGGAGGAAGCTGAATGAGGTCAGTCTACTGGACTGCAGATCCTTAAGCAAACTCACACAAGGTCAGTTTGTAGTATCGGGTTCTGTGGGTGATTGTAGGTAAAAATCTGAGCAAAAACACAAAAAAACTACATAGTGCCCATCTGGCATTTTGATTATACTATATTATATATATTTTATTTTAAAATTGCCATCCAAAAATTTAAAGTTGACCATTCCCAAAGCACAAAAAGCATTATGGGTGCTTTACTTTTTGCAATTCGTGCAAAATAATAATAATAAACAATAAAATGATCACTGGTGCTCTTGAATCTGAATGAGGCAGGAAAATAAAGTCTTGGGAAAAGCTTTTACAGAAAAGAAGAGTTTAGACCAATATATTATTCCTCATGGATTTTAAATGAAATGAATACATGCAGCTCTTATGCTTCGGTTTCCACGTTGTTGGAAAAGCAACAAAAACATTCCCCATTTTTTGCTCAGCAAAATCACAGCTACTGTGTTTTATTTGCACTCGCTCGTCGATGCACGACAGGCCAAACTATTTTATCAGCTTCATCTTTTTCCTCTCTGTCTCCTTCTGTCTCTCTCTGTCTCACTCTTTGCCTCTGGGCCATTCCAATCCGGCAAGCTGCAGCTAACTGCCTGACCCCCGACCTCTCTGACAACACAACGGCAGAGACAGATGACAGTCATGAGTTATCGGGCCAGCAGGGCTTTACAGCGGCACGGAGATGAAGGCGAAAGAGAAAAAAAAAAGTAAAAGCTGTGGGAGGAAAAAGAGACTAAAGTGACAAACACTGTGACAGCCTTCTGATCAGGAGAAGCTTTTCCGTCACTGGATTCGCAAAACATGAGGCTGCCTACAGAAAATATTGTGCTGTTCTCATTTCATTCACAGACGCAGGAGGGAAGTAAAAACAAATGTTATGTTATGTCACCTCCAGCTGATGGAGCCGCCCTCCTGGCTTTAAAAACACCCAGGACACCTCCCAGTATTTTTTGAGTAAATAAAAAAATGTATTTCTATGGCGAGACTCTGCATCCAAGAATCCACCTGCACATCTGAGTTATTGTCCGTAAAATAAACCTGAATAAATGTGGCACTAAGAAGGTGATTTGCAGTTTTTCTTGTCATTAATAGCCTTTTTTTATTATATCCCTTGAATGAGATAGGTGATCACTTTTTCTTTATTTGAAAATAAATTAGCTGAACAGTTTTTTTTTTCTCATAGGAAAACGAATATCCCTTCTTATCTACATAAATCAAAATGTTTTAACTTTCCTGACTTTTACCTGCTCTACATCACAAAAATAAGTGAATACATTAATGTTTTACCATTTGGTTTTACATCTGTTTGTTCAAAATATGCTGTCAGAAGAGGTTAAATGTAATACAGGGGTTATTATCAAAGCATTAGAATTCTTGAATGTTTTAGAATAAAGATTTAGTAGCAACAATAAAGCTGGAAGTTAGGTCTTCTTGAGTTAAAAAAAGAAAGAAGGGGGTTAAAGCTTTAAAAGTAACTTTCCATAATATTAAAATTGTAAACCATGGTTCCTTAGGAGTTAAGTAACCTTGTACAATGTGACGATTTAAGCATATTAAGCAACATTTTTATTCTAAATTCGAGTCAATTGAAGTGTTCACGTTGTTTTTCAATAAATTCCATACTTTCAACCTCAAAACTGTCTGAGAATTGGAAGAGGCCTTCACAGGCAGCCTGTGAAGGTCAACACTAATCCCACAGCACAGAAGAAAAATAGGGAAAGTGCTTTTGTGCTTTGCATTTCCTCTTACTTGGCAGGGATCAAAAGTGAACTTGAGGTCTGTGCCGGGTCCTCTTGACTCCAGCTACATCCCTAAGAAAGTCCTGTATGCAGACACAAAAGCTGTGTGCGATAGCAGTGGCACTTCCTGGTTCAGGGTGAGGCCTGGGAGGAGGGTACACAAGGCCATGGGAACCGCAGGACACCGGAGGGAAGATGAGCGGCGCTCAGCAGAGATGTGGAGAGCTGAGGGCTGAAACTGAAGATAAAACAAACCCAGCAGGGCCACATGGGGCAACAGGGCCACAAGGCCAGTCCCACCAGCTTCACCTGGGTCCCAGGGTTCTGCTAGACCACTGCTTGTTTCACGGATATCAAATTCTAGCCTATGAGCTGATGGATTACATCACAGGATGGCGCATTATGCTTTAAGTTGAACTGTCATTTGATACAGTGAAAAGAATGTGAAGTTTATTCTGATTTACCTGTTGTTCCACCGGAGTGTGGAGTGAGAGAGTAGACAGGCATGAACCTGATCGTTATGTGATTTATTGGGAGGCAAAACAGTAAAAAAAGAAATCGGGACTAACAGACCATCACACGGCTTTGATGTCCTGTTGTTGTTCATTGGTCCATCATGTTTGAGAGTCTTGTGATCACAACACAAACTGAAAAAATGCCACAGAAAATGAAATGTCTACAGTTAAAGCTGATAAAGACGGTAATGAAAGTGAGATCAGGATCATTGAGGAACTGATTGAGCAAGAAAACAAGAAGGAACAATACATTGCTCCATCGGGTGGCCTAAGAATGCTCAATTTGACTTAATATCGTATTTCACATTTTTAAAAGCTGGAATCTATTCTTGACCGAATAGACGGAACAATTATGACTCTCCATATAGTAAATTTACTCTGAGTATTGTTTGCAAAGTTATGCGTCCATTTCCTGCTGAACGTAAATGAATTAGTCAGGGTTCGCCGTGTCATTTGAAGGGCGTGTGCTGTTTATCTTGTGTTTATCATTTGCTGTGTGTGAATGAGTGTGTGCGTGTGAATGTGTGTGGTTAGGCATGTCCTCACAATGTCATCAGTTGTGCGCTATCTGTCTGAATCTTGACATGCAAGAGTCTGGCCTCTGTGCCAACCCTCTGATGGTTCCAGTGAACTGCTTGATAAGGTGACTGGCTGCGAGGGTGCCATATGGGACCCCACCTGGAGCCCTCAGTAGGAAGAGTCGATACGCCAAAGTGCCTGGGGGAAAGTTGGGGGTTGGTTCCCTGCTGCACACAAACCCTCCATCTCAGCGGCTGATAAAAGGAACAAGGGCCCAACTATCCGTACGAAACTATCAGGAGCTCAGTGGTGGAAAACGGTGCCATCTGCCAGCAACTGCCCTCTTCACCCATTATGTGGACACAACTGACATCATGAGAAGGCAAAAAGGAAAACGTTTCTATTTAAGTATAAGATTTAAATGTACATGTTTTGATATGCATACTGATTCAACAGATAGAGTCTGTTTGTCTCTTCTTTTCAGTAAATGTCTAAAATTACTTATGATTAAAACAGGGCGCCATCACTTTAAGATCCTCCAACCTCTGTCTTAATAACACTAATAATCCATCTAGCATAAGATGAACTATGATTGGTTTATTTTGGCTTTCATTTAAAAGAAACAACTTTCAATTATAAGCCAATTATTGAAACAGTTACTGTGTCATTGTTGACATGCAAAGCAGAATCTGAACAGTAAGACATTCCTGACAAGCTGCCATCAAGTTAGTTCCCCGGTCAATGCAGTTTATTAGCTCTTTTTTTGCTAAAAGAACAAATAGACAGATATAAAACACCGTAGTAAAAGAAAGACAGATATACAGCACCTCAGTAAAAGAAAGATGTGGAGAAATCAACTGGAAGACAGAAAAATACTGATAAAATAGTATATAAAAGTAAAAGAAAGACATATATAAAACACCTTAGTAAAAGAAATAGATTTAGACAGTAAACATATGTGTATGGGGAAAAGAAATGATTAGAAATCGCCTTGGTTAAAAGGAATAGATATGTTTAAAACATAGAAGAGAAAAAACATAAAAAAAAAACTGTGATGAGAGAGCGATTTGGAGAAAAAACCTTTGTATAAGAGGGAGAAGTGGAAAAAAACAAATTAGTAAAAGTAAGAGAACCCTATTAAAAATACTTTAGAAAAAAGAAATAGAGGTAGAAAACACCTTAGTAAAAGAAGTAGATATAGGTAAGAAATAGCTTAACTAAGATGAATAGATATTCATATAACTCCTTAGTGAAAGAGAGAGATGAAGAAAACGCCCTTATTAAAAGAAAAGAGAGACGTGTCTAAAGCTCTTTAGAAAAAGGAAATACACGTCGCTGTGAAACTCCTTGGTTTTAGAAAGAGATAAGTATAAAACATCTTAGTAATAAAACAGAGAGATGTGTAGAAAACCCCTTTAGAAAGCGGACCACTAAGAGATGGAGGCTCAGACACACTGGTGGTCTGCTAACAGATGTTCAGGGTTGATTATCTCAACCAACCATGACCTCAGCAACTAGAGAATTCATTAAGGAAAAAATACATTCCAAGTCCACATAGTTTACTATCGTAAGGGGTCAAACTACCAGCAGGAGTCAGACAAAGTGTGTTATCATCGCCAGTGTGAAGAATACTAGGCTGTATTCTACTGGAGCTCCTACATCATAATTCAGTGTTATTTCCAGGCCCAAACCAGTTAACGGAATATTTCTGTTCACAAACGGACAAAAAGCCGTACATCAGAAGATAAAATGAACAATAATGGGTTGTTGTTGATGTCGGGAAAAATGCTTATCGGAAAAAAACATGGAGTCTACTTTAAGGTAGGGGCGACTCCACTGATCAAGTCTGACATTGTCTGAGAAAGAGATAAAGTAAGAGAAGACGCCCGAGTACGAGGTTCCTATGTCTCAGTAACCTGTTTACTCACTCACAGCAACTGGCCTCATCGGTTCAGTGCCACACTCATATACTATATCACTCTGATGATGCACCACATCCACCTAAAATCCCCAAACTTGAGAAACCACACACACAATCACACACACACACACACACACAGGCACATAAACACACACATGTACCAACACACAAACACACTCACACACACAGGCGCATAAACACACACGCACCAACACACCAACACACAAACACACACACACAGAAGACACATAAACACACACACACACACACACACTCACAAACACTATAGATATAAATCTCTTTTGAAAGAAACAGAAGTCATTCTACTGGGATTAATCTCTGATAGGAGTGAACCTGTTGCGGATCCCGTCTGCACTATGTAACTTTACCTCCCAGACTTAGTGACCTTTTCTTTTCACTTGAGTATCTCTGCAACAAAACTGCTTTAAAGCAGCTCTGACCCCCTCCCCCTTCAAGCAGAAATCAAAACCTCCTTATTCAACACAACCCGCCTCTTTTATCTCCCCATTTTCTCCTAGACAAGGTCCCCTTACCCTTTTCTCAATTATCACTCTGAGGAATTCCTATAATTCTTCTTAATTCTCTCTCATTCATGGCCACTTGGACTCATATCTCAGAGATCACACTCCGTAATATTCCTGATAATTTCCCCCCAGTCATATTTCCAAATCCAAGAAGGACCACCAACAGGAGGCCCAGATTCCGACTCTCCCAGAACCAGTGCCCCGGGACGGGGGGTCAGAGTGAGGGACAGCTGGCAGACCTCCCAGCAGCCCGGGAGAGGGTGTGTGGTAGAAGGACTGGGCTGACCCCAGTCAGATGGTGGTCTGGCTCCCAGGTAAAAAACATCTGGTCCAGTGATGGGAGGGTGGTCGCACACGCGCTCGCACACTCAAAACTGACACACGCCTAACTGCATGAGTGCCCCTGCCTTCTCTAATGAACTGCACACACACCCACACACAAACACACACACACACACACACACACACAAACTCCGACCGCCTGCTTTATTAGTCATTAGGGCAAAAAGGTTTACCCTCATTCAATCTTCTAAGCAGATAACAGCAAGTGGCTCCCCTAGTTGCAAACAGCTGGTCAGACAGAGCTTGTTGGTAGCTTGATCTCACAGGCGCTACAGTCTGAATGGGGTCCAGTTACTTCTTTACTGGTACATTTAATGTCTTAAGTTTGTGTAAGTGTGTGTGTGTGTATGTGTGTTTATAAAAGAAAGAGAGGGAAAGGAAATAAAGCCAAAAAAGGGAGGAAAACGCAGAATTTTTAAAATGCAGAGAATGAAAGAGTGAAATGGTGGGATAAAAACTAGATTCAGGAACATGAATAAAGAAATACTCCGGGAGCCACGGTGAGTTAATAAATTCTCCTTACAGTGGAGAACATCACCAAACCGTCATTGTTACACACAGAAAAATGAAATATGGGCAACGATGTGTGTGGCTTCACCATTCTCAGGATGAGATAAGGAGAACGGAGATCGCCAGAGAGACAGCTGCCGTCTGCTGACAGTAAGAGATTTAAAACGCACACATCCACGCACACACAGGGCCTCCGCGGACACTCTGTGGGTCTTTGGAATTAAAAGGGCTGACAGAGGAGAGGGCGTGCAGAACACATGTTATAACTTTCAAGCGTTAAAGTGTTTGAGAGTTAACAGCTCATCAAATATTGTCAACAGCATCTCAGTTCAAACCCCATCTTTGGCTTGAAGAAATGGCAGATTGATGCTCACAAGTTCTCACCACACTACTGGCACACTCTTGCATACACACACACACACACACACACACACACACACACACACACACACACACACACACACACACACACACACACACACACACACACACACACACACACACACATAATTACACACATGCATTCAGAGACACAAGTGTAGAAAATGCAAAGCACATATTGATTGAAGGGGTTATCTAAATTCACACTGAGAGAAAAGGATAAGGTATGGCTCTAAGATCTTTCTTCGCCAAGATATTTTCCCATCTTTGTTGTATTTTCTTTGTTTCTCAGCATGACGTCCTGCATTAACGTTCTCATAAAGGGCCTTTCCACAAAAAAAAAAGTTTATAATTTATGTGCAGACAGCTGAAGATATCCGGCTTCAGCCGTGATTGCTTCCTCTGAAGTTGTATACATTTCAGAAACATAAAACTCACTGAAGAAAGTGATGATTCCATACGATTCTTTATAGAATAACTTAGTCCAAGATAAATATTCTCCTTTATTTTAGTTTATCTTATGAAAACCCCTGAAAGAGAAATGTGGGGAAGCTATAGGAACTGGCAAAATTTGCTTTTGTGACTGACAAAAAATAATAAAATACAGCAAAAAACCATCATAGGTAAATACCATCTTGAGCTCACAAGTGCTCTCTGGAATATTTCTTCAATACGTTTAAAACACAATTGCTATTTTAACAGCTGAGATTTGTACGTTCTCTCTCTTCCACAATGCTCCGAGTAATAGATTCCATTGTTGAAGTAATAAATCCGTCTCATTGAAAGAAGACAAACTAATATAGAAATGAAGGCCTTTTTCTTCCATTCAAGCATAAAATAAATGTAACAAAGTCGAGTAGGAAAAATGTCCAATCCTGAGCAAAAAAATGTAAAAGCGATGTGTCAATGAATATTGTATGTGTCAGCAACCACTGATCCCACTCTCCTCACATGAAGCTGTGATAATACCTTAATTTCAGAAGAAGATGGTGGATTGAATATATTTTCAGAATATGAGATGCCTGGTTTAACCTTGGGTTCAACTCAGCGAGGCTGACTCCCAGAGGGAGAGCGAGAGAGAGAGAGGGAGAGTGAGAGAGGAGGATAAAGTGAACAAGATGCACAGAAGCTAAAAGGCGTCAAGGGCCGTGCATTCGTGAGGAAATAAAATGGAATCGGTGGAGATAAAGTCAGGAAGAGATCTTCCTGTGAAAATATTTATCATTCCACAAACGTTTGGCTACAGAGGGCTTTGGAATTAATTTGTGTTTTCTTAAGAGGGGGTGCGTTTCGCTACAGGATGGGGAGTTCTTTTTGGGCTGCTGCGCTTATTCACAATTTATTAGAGCCAGTAATAGGAACCATGAAGACTGAGAAGGGTGAGGGAGAGAGATCGAGAGGGTCCGGGCCCAGCATGCAGAGGGGAGGGAGTCCAGAAATATTATTAAGAGACGAACCACGGCGTTAAATCCAACACGCCTGAGCATACACTTTCGGTATGTGGTCTTCAAACATCTCCCACCTCCCCCATCAACACCTCTGGATGTTATTACTGGGAGTGGAGATACAGGTATATAAAGGAGATTAACTGGGATTTACAGTCAGTCCCAGAACCAAATCTGACACTTCAAATGTATAACGTAAAAATACTGCATACTACTGCAGGTTTTATTCAGATGTGGACACTGACACGGTGAGATACACATCTCTTTGTATTATAAATGTCAGAAATTACTTTGTGAGCTGGTATATACAATTAGTCCAGATTGTTTAATCTGCGTTGTTTAATCTGGACTAATGGTTACAATTAAATATGTGATGACACAAAACCAAATTCTAAATTTCAAATAATGTTCATTTCAATTTCACGACAAAAATAAAAAAATAAATCATATGTTATATATTCTTATATTGTTTTATTTTATATTATTTTATATTTATATGTCATACATTTGATATTGGGATTGCTCTATTTTTTTCAGGTTTATAAGAAAATACCATATCAGATTTCTTTGTTTTAAATCTATTTATTTACATGTTTTACAAACCAGAGAGCCCCATTAATCCTTGTCCCTCTGACTGTGCAGCTGATAGAAATGATTAAAGGTGATTTAAATGGTTGGCAAAACACAGGCAGTGAGTTTCCAGTCTGGAGCCATGAAGGGGTCCTTGAAAAATATGAATACCAGCCTTTGAAAAATGCTTAGCGAGGCTACCCTAATTTAGTAAATGAGGGTCCTTGCGTGGCTGCTGAAGGGGGTGTCAGTGATTTAGGTGTAATCTTCTGTACTTAAACCAGAGCAAAAAGAGTGGCACCGATTCAGCCAGCACCAAGAAAAACAAAGCAGCTCAATCCTGCTGCTTCACACACTTTCCCCCAGCATTTTTTAAAGGCCTCAAGGAAACAAACATGATTTGTTGACGGTTGAACTTTGGGGGGCTCTGCTCTAGGAACTACCTTTTAAAATAAAGAAAAATTACGAGAAGCTAAGGAGAATGATGAAGAATTAAATTATTATCCTCAGCTAACAAGGATATTTCAAACTGCACTGAACTAATCCATTAACCTTTTTTTTCCTGGGGTCTATAGTTTCTAAAATAATACCCAATAATAATAAAATATATTTTTATACAATTATTATTATTGTTTTTTCTCAACATTAATATGAACTTTTCATATTTATGTTATTCTCCCTGTAAAATTTCAGTTTGAGAAAACAGATGAGTTTGTAAAAATCAATTGGAAATATTTGACAAAATGAAAACATTTCTAATACAATTATGTTGATTGGTTATATTTGTGTCAAGTGGTTATAAAGATCTTCTATTCTATGTGGTATTCATTTACAATTGAGCAGCAGCCGATAATGTTTTTTTCCCCGGACTGAAAGATTACCTTAAATCAGAGATTTTAGCTGTAAATGTCGTAAATAGAGGCAGAAGTGTTTTTAAACTCACCATCATTCAGAGAGAGGAATCTGCGGAAAGAAATCCGATAATCAGTCACAGCAGCAGTCTCTCCATGCCCAGGAGACTGCTGACTTTTCAGAACTGTCCCAAAGCTAATCAGTGACAGAGTGAGCGCTCAGCTCCTGAGAACCCGCGGATCCCGGTCAGAAGAAGAAGAGGCGCGAGCCGTCAGTGAGCAGACGGCTGACAGCTCTCTCATCGATCTCACCCCTCTTCCTTTGCAGCTTCACCGGCGTGTTTGCTTTCCCGGCGGTGGGGAAGTGATGTTAAGTAAATGAGCGAAGATTTCTGGTTCCTCCTCCCCCTCCCTCTCCTCCTCCTCCTCCTCCTCCTCCTCCTCCTCCCTCCTTCTCCTCCCCCCGCGAGAGGTCTGACCGGCGCTCACAGCCTGGACTGCGAGCGCGCGCGCTCCCTTATCTCAAACACTCCTTCTCCCATCTATTCCTTCAGCGCCTCTAAGCTTCTTCTTCTTCGCTATCTGTACCTCGAATCTTTGTTTGGTCAGAGGCTCTTCTTCGTCTGTTTACACAACGACTCACCAGCCATTCAGGCGGACTCCGTGGAGCTGCAGACTCTCTGTATGCACTCCAGATAGAAGGATTTGTTCGGTGGTGGTAAACAACTGCAGGCAACTGACTGCTCTTCATCACTGTTTGTTATACTATACAGTGCGTGTGTATTTATTTATTTATAGCATATATTTTGGTGTTAAAGTGTCTCTCTGTTTTATAAGCATAATATCAAATTGTTTACGATGTTTCTTCAAGTCTGTCCTTATGACCTACTTCTGTGAACCTGGTATTTGACCTCTGATAATATTATTATCATAATCATTGTTATTACAGTATTATTATAGAGGTGATTATTACTGCTACCAATTGCAGTCTTTGTGTTATTACAGCTGTTGTAATTATTGTTGTTGCTGTGCATGTCTGTGTTTTCCCATCTGTCTCAATTTTCAGTTTTTCACTTTCCACAGGCTTTATTGGCATTGGAAACAAACATTTACAGTGCCAAAATGCAAATGTTTAAAAATAATACAAATGCACATAACATTATAAAAACAATAAAGACATCAAACATCAGCGCAAATGGTCGGAGCACGACAACACACATCTTCCTGGTGGCTGGAGTTTTTTTTATTTTTTTATTGTCAAAACAGATCTCAAACTTTGCTACTGTGTTTACAAAAGCCTGTAATTTATCCCTGCAAGTATGGGAGTTTTTTTTAAATTTGTTTTGTTTTTGCTTTTGGGCTTTTTTTTCTGTGGTATATATGTCTGTCTCGGATGCCCTGGTACTGCTGGTGGGTTAGTTGCTCAATCCAACAGGTCAAGACTAAGGGTCGCCCACTTTGCACTGCTTGAGATTTCCGCTTATTAAAAAATAATGTTCTTTTTTTCCACCACTCTTGCCAAGTGTTTGCTGGTGTGAGAACATTTTCCTCTCTGTAGATAAAAGAATACGGTATAGACCCAATCTTTTTTGACGCTGCCTTCAGATGGCTTTTTGTTATGATTTAGAGCCTTACAGTTTGAATTGAACACATCAATGGTAGTAACATAATTATATAAAAAGGCATATAACCCAACTTCTAATAAAACGTGTGAATCATGATATGATGGTTGGCTGAATGATCCTTTTTGACATATACTGACATTAACTATAAATACAATACATTAAATGATACTTATAAATTACATAATTTGTTGTAATTATAGGGTTATTTTCACCTTTCTAAAAGTTGGGACTGGGTAATAAAAAAAACGGGTAAGTTTGAGCAATGTTCGAAAAAAAAAACATGTTGGGCAACATCTTACAAATAAACACATTGGTTGCTAGCAGACGTTGCTCTCGCGATTGGATTGGGTGATCTTCAAAGGTTCAATCATTGGCAAACATGGGATGATGTTCATCACTTTTTGAAACTTGATCTCAGGATTTCATTTTAATCCATTTTGAGCTACTGTATCTGAAGGTTATCCTCTGTTTGTACTTAAATATCACACAGCGTCTCTTTGGACTGTGATATTTGTAATAAAAAATACATCATAAGCTAAAATATTTGAATTCTACATCTAATTTTAAGTAAACATGCTACACCTTCGCTGTCAACAGCCACATTGTTCGCCCTTCTTCCCAGCACTCCCAGACCTAATTTTGATACTTGGCCTTTTAACTCACACAAGCTTATTCACAGCTGTCCTCCAATGAAGGTTCTTAGGATTTTCTTAAGTCTTGGAGACCTGATGATGACATCTAGTCTCATGTTTGAGATCATGGCCTGTTAAAACTAGAGTAGTCTGCCCATGTCCTTTCTCATCTCCCATTCTTGCAATGACTGCAACAGTTAATGTCTGCTGCAGTCTGAATGATCGGCCTCTTCTCCTCTCCTACTCACGGCCTGCAAGTGGTACCAACACTGTATCCTGACGCAAATATCTCCCCTAGGTGACAGCAGTTTTTCAAGCAAACAAGATGTGTTCCATGGTTCCTTATCTTCCACATACCATTCAAAGAGGATCCTCTCTCAGTCCCCACTTGTGCAAGGTTGCTGGTATTGGTAGGGTGTTGTTTACTGCCCTGAGCAGGAACAAAATGTGAGAAAAAGTTTTCACAGTTTGGTCCATGGGAGCTCCCATCTTGTACAGGCACCTTGAGTTCCAAGCTTCAGAGATCCCTCTGGATAATGGCTCTCTTCCCCCTGGGGTTTGACAATGACCAGTGCTCCATATCAAATGATCCAAGGCCTTGCCAACTATTGGCTTCCTGCCACCACCTGGCTCTTGTTCCAATGCCAGCTTCCTCCATGTGGAAGCTGGCATCCACATCCTTGATCTGGAAGCTGGCATCTTGGATCTTTTGAGGGTCTCTATATCAAGGAGACTCTGCACTTGGCTACTCTGTAGTACTCCACTACAGAATACCTGGGGAAATGGCCAGATATTATGCCACAACAAACATGGGGCTATTCCCAACCGTCTACAAAGGAGCTTATTGTCCCCCCCACTCACGCTACTGTTGTCAAGGGCACTCCATACATTGTTAATGTCCACATAGTCTCGAGACCTTGCCTTCTTGGTAAATCATGTCTATGAATTTTGTTGGCAGCCTCCACTTATAGATCTTTAACAGCGATTCATCCACCGAGAGTGTTCTTATAGATTTCACAAAAGCATTTTAGGGCTTTGATTTCTTCCTCAGATGTTTGAATAGATCTTCTTTTTTTCCAGGCTGGATTTGTTGTCTATCATTGTGCTTTGTCTCTGTCCATGCCTATGTCCTTGCCCCTGCTATCAGCATTGTTTCCATCTTGTTGGTCTCTCATATTCCCCTTATTGGGTAGGTTTTAGTAGACAAAAACAGAAGTCTGTGGGTTCATGAGTTTCATCCTGGTACCTAACAGCAGTCGGGGTACTGGTAGGTAGCCCATGGAGGTCTCTGAGACCCTCCAAGGATATGTCTCAGATTCAGATTCATATGACTAAATTTCATATGTATTCAATTTTGACTAAATGGGATCAATGTTTGAGAAATTAGGCCACAAAAACTTTTGGAAGTAAACCCCCTTCTAGTGTCACAAATATGCAAATGAACTTTCACAAAATCAATGCAGTTCTTCCTCCCAGTAAGTTCTATTGGTATATAAAGTATGAAAATTAACAAATATGAAATAGTTTTTGAAGTATGTCTGGAAAACAATGTTTTTTCGTAAAAAAAAAGAAACAGGAAAGAAAAAAGCTCCCACTAGTGAGCGAGTATGACCTTTTGGAATAAATCATGATATATACAAGATATTTCTCCATGAATCGATTCATATGCACTACATTTCATTCATACTAAATTGGAATGATGGTTAAAAAGTTAAGCCGTAAAACAGGGATTTCCGTGAAGAGCTCCCGCTAGTGGGTGAATTGTGAACTACTAAAGTATAGAAATATATAAACAAGATAGATCTCCTCGACTCGTTTCATATGCACCCGATTTGGACGATATCTGAACGATGTTTGAGAATTTATGGCCCTAAAACTTTTGGCAATAAAGCTCTACCTAGTGTCAGAAATATAGAACCATGATCCGATGCCAAGCCAGGGTCAGCTGTCTTTACAGGTACATATATTACTTGGTTGTTATCCAAGCGTCCTCGGAATTCCCGAGTTTTCCAGAGTGTATTTGATGGTACCACTTTACAATAAGACTCCCCTTATTAAGGATTGATTAATGGCTTGTAGCTAGTTTACTAATTCAGTTGTAAACACCTTAACAATCATGATCAAGCTGCTATAGATCATAAGATATAAAGATATAAAGCATCATATCAGAGAGATGATGCTTGCCAAATAGTGAGCACACTTATCTGTACTGCTAACTTGATATTGTCAAATAGTGACCCACATAAATTCATTGAAAGTTATGTCATAAGCTGTTTATGTTATTCCTATAAACCGTTTACAAACTAATCTACAACTTAATTATAAAGCATTTATAAATCCTTTATAAAGGCAGTCTTTTTGTAAAGTGGTATCAATTTGATAACATCATAGATATTATGTGACACCCTGTCAGTAAATATTTACACCTGAGTTACCTCGGAATGATTTTCACTGGCAATTGTGGTTGTTGAACAATGATCACAGGCATTCCGTGATCCCATGCTAATGATTTACTTCATTAAATTATAATTGGAATAATTAAATAAAGTGCATTACTTTGCTGTTAAGTAGTTTAATTAGTACAGATAATTATATTTTGTGCTAGTATAATCTCAACTTCAATTCATTTTTTTTTAACATAAAAACAGAATTTTTCCCTCATCTATAAATATACTCAGTAACAATTAGAAAAATAAACTGCAATGCATGTTCCATGTTCATACGGATAGAGATGGCATTTGTGTTTTAAGTTGCTTCTGTGTTTTGACAAATGGAGGTTCATACAAAGAACAGGAGAAAGCCTCTGAGCACCAAGCCTCCCTGTTGACTCAAGACTCAAGAAATGTTTAGATGTAAATGGAGGGGGTCTGCAGCCCAAATCATTTAACTTGGCTTGGTGACACCAGCCTCCTCCCAGCAGTCGCACAGAGACGGAGGCTGAGAGCATTAAAAGTGAGCTTCAGAGCACCCCCATCCCCGCATCCCGGGATCGTAGGCTCACCCTGCCCCTCTGCTTGATTGCCCCAAAGTTTACACACTGGACCTTTAAATCAGATTTTTATTAGTTGAATACTTTAGCTAAATTTGAGCTTAGTCATGACTCAATGACATAGATCTTTTGAGAAGATTGCTTTAATCTCAAAAGAGGATGCAAATGTTAACCCCCCCCGGTAGAAACGCTAATCTTCTCAAATAATCATTCATCTTAGCACACTCAGTGTTTGGGCATCTGCCAGCCACCTTTTCAAAATCAGTTTGATATCAAGAATTTTTTCATTCTGGAGTTTGAAACAGGGGTAAAAAAAAAAGAAGAAAATAATAAAATAAATCTTTGATTGACTCAGTTTGAATATCTTGATTTCTCAAAATGTTTATTTATTATTATTATTTGATTATTAATAATAATAATTATTATTTTTATTTATCTGATATTTTCAATTAACATAATCAAACTGAACGCTCTTTTCAGTTACTTTTTTAGTTTTTTTTAATCTTAATGCATGAGTATATATCACCTGATACTTGTTGTGCATCTGGGACCTTAACAACCAGGTTAGGTGGTTGACGGAGAAAGGTCAACAGGTCATGTGGATGTGTAGTCTTCCCAACACCTGCTTAAGAAAAACCCCCAAAACAAAACAATATTTGACATATTTTGACTCTGAGTCTGACTCCAACCATCATAACTTCCCAGAGGGTCCATCATGCAGGTGTCTCATCCTCTGCCTGGTTGGTTAATATAACAGGAATATGTGTCGTTAGGTTGTGTACCCAGTGTGCGTGCCATTGTCTCAGTGTGTATTCTGTAACATGAGGAAGAGTGTATCAGAGCTCGGAGCTGTGACTCAGGAGGAAACAGGTTCTCCTGAGCGAGTACAACAGGATGCCCTCGCTAACACCATCCTGACACTCGCAGACATGGATACGTGAGCGCACCTAGGGGAGATTCATGCTACTTTACATAGGCTAGTGTCGGCATCACTGACCTTTCCAAATAAAAGAAAAGAACATCCTCGAGGGGGATGCGGCTTTCAAAAAAAGCTGCATAACAACACGTGTCCTGGGTGAAAAGGTGTTTTTTTTCAGCACTGTGTAAGAGAAGAATAAAAGCACAAACAACAGCACATCTCACTCGTAACCATTTACAAACACATGAGGACAAGCACATCTTGAGTACATATTAGAAAAATCCATCAGATTTCAATGGTGCAATAGGCAGTAAACAAATCGGAAAATAATTGTGCAATAAATATGTTGCTCCATTTTAAGGAAATATTACCTTCTTATACTCTATAATTATGTTAATGAATACATTTCAGCCGTTATTTCTTTATTATTATTGTGAAATGCCCTTTACTTGTCATCTCATTGACTTTTATATCAGCAATCATTACTTCAGTTTTTCATTTCGTACTTTACTTTAAATCCTCCAAAGAATGCGTCTCGACCTGTTGCTGGGGACAAATGTCAGCTGTCAGACTGATAGTGAGCGTAGATAACATTTTCCAGGTGGGAAAATGATTTATGACCTTTACCTAATAACCAGACTGACTTGCAGCAAAACTAATACGTTCTGGTCTCAAGCGGCGACTGTTCGTGGTGAAACTAGCACGTTTGACTTATGCAACCAAAATAGCACTCAGTGGTGGATGCTTTCGCCGAGGCCAAACATTCCTACATGTGCCCTTCGCCAACTTGCCCACGCTGCACCACTATTTAAAGGTTTGTGGGAAATGATTGAATAGTTTTTTTGTATGTAATGTTAAATACAATTACAGGTTCTGCACCTTTATCTGGATTCAAACCAAAATGTTGTGCATTTGTCCCTGGTCATATTCCATCCTTCCTCTATATTTGATGAAAAATTGTTGATTTTTTTTCCTGCCTAATCCTGCTAAGATTACAATTAACCTAAGATAACAAAGTTTCGTAGTATTGTTTTTTTTATTTCAGTTTTATGACAGGAAGAGACATAACTACAACATTAGAGTGACAAAAAATATGTATGCAGTCTGCCTGTATTAGCATTTTACAATTTAAAGGCATCTAAATCCAACATCCATCCTTCCATTTCTCCATCCATACATCTATTTTTTCCGACCATCCATATTATTTTTGGGGTATTCAATGTATTCCTCTCCAAAGCATCCACCTTCCAGTTCCCATCAGCAAGCCACCTTACAGAGGAAATTTATTTTGGTCTAAATAACTGACTGGTTGCATTGTCATTATATCAGTAACTGTTGAAGCAATGGAGAAATTCAAATATCCAAAAAAAAAAAAAAACAGGAAGAAAATAAATGATATACTTTATTCTTTCAACTGACGAAACAAACCATCAAACAAACAAACACAGTCTCAAACATGTCATCCTTAGGAAAGAATGAGATGGGAAATAAACAGTGATTGTTCATATGGCCTCAGCTTTCATTCTTTAGTGGTTATTCATAATGAAGAAAGTTTGGAACTCTAAGCATTTGATGCCAATCAATTTGTATCTGCAACAAGTCCCTGTCCATGTAGATGCTATTATTCTTATTTGGTGCTATTATACGCTGTGACCCAATGAACAGAATGAATAATAATCTCAAAGGATCTCGCAAGATCACGTTATTAAACATTCTATATTTTGCCAGTGACACATATAGTATCACGATACAACTGAAGAGAATTTTTGGTTTACTGAATGGAAAATGTATTGAAAAATAGGCAGACATGTTGGGGAAATCCTTTCTTGTGGCATCACAGCACTGAGGTACGAAATAACAGTGACTCTGGGAAGTACCGTGACCCAGACGTGACGAGCTAGCCCGCCTCAGGTTGAAACAGCAGACGAGAAAGCCTGATCCTCTCTTCCCCTGGAATGTGCGGCGAAGAAATAAAACCCACCATTGTCTCTTTCTTCCTCTGATGGCCTCAGTTGGCTGTCTGTCTGTCCCATCGCCAGCTGGCATTTTCCACTAACGCAGTAACTGCCGTAATGTGTCATCAGTGTCCCCGTGACAGAATACAGAAAAATACTCTCTGATTCCGGAAAGAAGATATCAGCTGTGATTTATAATTAAAAACAAGGATATGTCTTGAATCGTAACTCCTGCCATGGAGAATTGCATCTGATATGCTTATTGTACAAAATATTTGACATGATTGTTATGTTAGTATAATCATTTCCATGCTGAGAGAACCCAGTAAAGGGAATGAGAGAGAACATAAACATGAGGAGAGAGTTAATCTGCCGGTATGTTCATGTCAAAGTAAGCAAGATGCTCCTTTGGTCATCCAATCAAAGCGTAATCCTTAGCTTGTCAAACACCAATCAGCCCCATCGGAATCACCTCAGAGTTGAAAATCATACAAAACCTCCCTAAAATCAGATAAGCATGCATTTTTCAGGTAGTACAGTCGGGTGGAGAAGAATCAACTTCTATAGAACAATTTATTAATGTTATTTATTCATTCTTGTGCATGCATGTTCAGGCGTGCCGTTGGACGCTTATGTATGGATGTATTTAAGCTTTATGTATGCTGTGTGTTTTTGTGTTTCAGCATGTATTGGCTGTTGCAAATTGTTTTGTATCTGTTTTCATTGTTATGTAATGCTGGAGCACAAATTTCCCACTTGGGACAAATAATAAACGATTTTGAACCTGAACCTATTCTCAAGCCCGCAGAATCCTCAATGTGTCCCTTTAATCCTCTAATGTACTGCTCAACTGTTTGGTTGAGCTCATTTCAGTCACTTTTTCTTAGGGGAAAAACGTGACTGAAACTTTATAATATGAGGCAGCATGTATATGCTAAAGAGTAAGGGGCCAAGGATGGAGCCCTGGGGGACACCACGGGTCAAAGGGGCCCCTGAGGAGGAGGAAGCATTAACCATGGCTAATGAGAAAATCCTATTTGAGGGGTTGGATTTCTCTCGGAATATTAAAGTCTGTGAGGACTGACAAAACAGAATTATGTAACTCCGTACATCAAATAAAAAGTCTAATAAAGTATTTATATAATTTCCTAAAAACATGCTTACATGTACAAGAGGTTGAGCCAATCTCATTAAAATTGGCCATTTTCCATGAAATGGAAGAAGTCTTATTATTTTTTGCTGTATAAAAGAATGATTGACCAAACAATTTGTGATGTTATAGTAGACTTAGGGTGTCCCAGATGTTAAACTAATAAATACCCCAACTAAATAAAATATGCAAACAAATCAATTTTGAATTAGCGGTGAGGAAATGACTTAATAGCAACTCCAATCTCCCTCTTAGACGAGTCCATGTAAGTTCAAACCCTCACCTTTGGTCATGAGCTCTGTGCGATGACCAAAAGAATGAGGTCAAGGGTGCAAGGACACATCACACCTGTGTTGCTACATGGTGACGCTGGATCAACCTCAAATTTTTGTTGTTGGCTTAAAAAGCTTGCATGGATTAGCGCCACTGATGAACTTCGTCATATTCATACTCCAGCTGGAGCACTGAATATGCCCAAAATTAGGCTTAGAACCCTGGCAGACCGAGCCTCCTCAGTAGCAGCTCCCAACCTGAACAGCTTGCCCTTTCAAGTAAGATCTGTTTTAAATCTTTATTGAAGACCCCCATCTATTCCAACGAGAATATATAGGTATTTTCCCTTCAAGATGATTATTATTTATAGTTTTTTTCTTCATCATATTTTTTATTGACCCAGCTTCATTTAATGTACTTATTTGGATTCCCATTAGTAATAATAATAATAATACATTTAATCTTTAACGCACTTTACATTTGGATCAAATCTCAAAGTGCCACAAGGTAAAAGCAGATGAAAGCATTAATAAAAAATATAATAATAACTATATAAAAACATGACCAAAAAGCTGCAATGTTAATTAAAAGTTATAGGTTCTGATAAAAAGGAAAGTTTTAAGTCATTTTTCAAATGTGTCAGTCGTCTGTGGAGCCCTCAGATGGTCAGGGAGGGCATTCCACAGACGAGGGGCAGCAGAACAGAAGGCCTGGTCACCCATAGTGCTGAGCTTAGTCCGGGGAAGGAGGAGGCGGTATGAGTGGGTAGAACGGAGGGATCGTGTTGAGGTCACTGGGGTGAGTAGTTCTTTTAGGTAGGGGGGTGCGTTACCATGGATGCACTGGTGAGTGAAGAGAAAGATCTTATAATCAATCATGGTGGAGATGGGAAGCCAATGAAGGGAATGAGGAACGGGGGTGATGTGTTCGTGTTTACGAACTCTCATCAGGATCCTTGCAGCATTGTTTTGAACATAATTAGTCTCTCCAAATGTAGCAACTACTGTTCCTGGGTTCCACACAAGACATGATTACATCCAAGGCGTAAGGAAAAAAAGAAAACACACAACAAAAGAAAAAAAGCACAGTCGAGCTACAATCAAAATGGGAAATCAACAATAAAATCACCCATTGTGATAACAAGTAAGACAGTATCTACTTGATCAAAATGATGACAGCCCTACTATAAACAGTATCATACGGTTGCATGTGCATCGTACCATAACAGCGTGTTTCCTGTGCCTGTGTACAAATCCTCCTTCAGGCGCTTAGAGCAGCCTGGCAAGGTATTAAAACAATGACATCCATCAATCAATATGCTAATGAGGGAAAATAACCCATTAGTGTAATTGGGGTTGAGGATTTGGATATACCGGATATTTTTAATAAATTTTTCTCTCGTTTTGAAAGAGCTGACATGTCTGAGAATGTCTCTTTGCTCAAAGGTTCACTAGTACCTCAAAATGACATTGTGATATCCCAGGAATGTGTTAAATTTTTACTAAAAGGGGTCAACATACGGAAGACTGCAGGCCCTGATGCCGTCTGCGGGCGCACACTGTGTTACTGTGCTGAACAGCTCCGTGGGGCTCTTACAAAACTCTTTCAGATGTGTGCTGAACGTGGGCAGATACCTGCAGTCTGGAAAACATCCACTATCATACACATTCCTAAATCTAAAAATACCACTCCAATTCTTATGCCGTCTCATGCAAGATGATGATTTCTCTTTTGCTTTTTATAAGATGCAGCCATACATTTTCATTGACCGCCTTGCATCTTAGCTTTTACTGTTTCTTTTAGATTTTTCTCACAGACAGAATCCAGAAGGTTCTGGTGAATGGACGTTATGTATTTTGTGATGTACACAGACAGCTGCAGAACGTCCCAGGAAGGCAGCTATAAGCTCAGTTTCTCCAATGACACCGCCCTCCTGTCTCTTCTTCAGGGTCCAGACTCAGATCAGTGTCCTGCCTTACCTGCTCTTGTCAAATGTTGCGATGATCTTACTGTGTTCAAAACAAGGGAGATAATAACTGATGTCAGGCAGAGTAATGACCCACTAATAGCTAGCATTATTCATAATAAAAAGGTTGAAATTGTTGACTCGTATAAATATATGGGCGCTGTTTGGGATTCGCAGCTTAAGTTTGATGTAAACACAGAACTCATGTCAAACGAGGGCAACAAAGAATCCCTTAATTGTGGAAAACTCAATTATTTTTATCTTCATGGCAAGATCCGGTGTAACTTCTTTCAATCTTTGATTGAAAGTCACATTTACATTTACCTTCTGGTTTGATGGGATGTGTGCAAGGAACAAAAACAGCCTGAACAGCACAGTCATAGTTTACTCCAAGATAATTTGAGCTCAACACAGGACCCTGTGCTCCATTTGGGAGAAACAGGTGGCTGAGAGGGCGAAGAAAATTATCAGCCAATCAGATCACGTTCTATCGACACAATTCTCTCCGCTGCCTTCAGGCCGACGTTACAATGCCCTTGAGGAGGACAAACCGTTACTCCCAGTCATTTATTCGATCAACTATTAAGCTTCTAAACGCAGACAGTATTCATTTTAAATGACTTTTACTTAAGAATAAATATGTCCTCTTTTTTTAATCAATATTTGTTTTTATTAACTTATTAATTATGACACGTTTTATTTATTGCTTTTATTTATTCATAGTAACTTGTCCCTCCTACTGTCCGATGACTTGAATAAGTTTCCTCTGACCTTTTAACTATATCTGGTTGTCTTATAAAGTTGAATGTATAGACTGGGAAAGCAACAAATGAATTGCTCGTTTGGAATAGATAAAGTTGTCTGAAGTGAACTGAACTGAACAGTTGCTGAGAAACTGAAGTTGAAATGAACTAAAAACTGAAATGTGTTGATGTGTTGTGATGTTATAAATTGAAACAGGGACTAGTCGTCTGTGCCATCAGATATTGCTTCAAGCTCTTTTTAGAATACAAAAATCCCACATGTCTGAAAGAGCCATTTGTCCCCGCCCCCAGCCGGCGGGAGACCCCGGTGAAAACCCAGGATTCCCTGGAGGGACTTTACATCACATCTGGTCTTGGACCACTTCAGGATCCCCCAGGATGAGCTGGAGAGTGTTGCTGGGGAGAGGAGGCTAGACATTCTAAGCCTGCTGCAACCACAACCCGATAGGCAGAAGCGAATGGAATGGAGTGGAATCTCCCTCCTTTCAAATTACATTTTTTTAGATAAATTAATAAGTAAGGATCAGTAAACGCAAACAAAGAAAATAAATTCAAAAACAAAACATTCCACTTCCTCTTGAGTATGTATTAAACCACGATGTGATCATTATATTATTTGTTTTTTTAATTTTATTTTCATGAAGTAGAAGAAGACACCAAATTTGTGTTCTGAGCAAGAGAACAGCAGTGATCTCAGCAAAGGTCTATGTTTGAGTTTGTTTTCCTGACATATCGCTCCACCTTTAACAACAATGCACAAGTTTAAACATTTGTGGTTGTTGAAAGTCATACTGGGAAATGTGGTTCAAGACAAGCTGGCAGGCAGATGTGGCATTATGGGCTGGGTATAGGGCTGGGTATAGTTTGTAAAATGATTTTCATAGCTGCTCTGTAGGGTGAAATATGACATAGAGTTTAAATGTGGTAATAACAATGCTCCTTTTTAGACTCTCCTGGAAGAGCTGCATCCAGTGGCACAAATGACAGAAATAGCAGGTTAATTGATGGGAAAAAGTAATTTTACGAGAACAGATCCAATACTGTCTCTAAATGTCAGACAAGGAATTGCAAGAAATTACATTTTATGATGTGGGGAAGATATGGAAGTGTGTAAGTATTTAGTTTCCCAGACTTAAATAATGAAAAAACAGATTGGTGATGACAACACCTGAAGTTTCTATTGGTGTTAGGCCAAACATGAGCCCCATTTAAAGTCCACCGCTAGAAGGGTGAACTTCATTCCAGACTCTCCTAAATGGTGTCCAACTTGATTGAGATCATAATTCACATGGCTGCATGGAAGTACCTGGCTTTGCTACTTTTTCCACTTTGAACCAGGTATTTCTCATTGACGGTTTTCCAGCTATTACTAAGTTACAACCGTCATCAATTCATTTGAACCAATAACAAATCTCATCGTAAAACATGAATATGTTAGAGCTTACACTTTCTCCAGCACAACTGCGGACCATTGAGAGAACATTGGGCACATCCTACCTCAGCCTTTCTAAAAGTATACTTTCTCCCTCTGTCTCCAATAAACGCGCTCGACATCCCTCCATTCTTCCCCACTGGGACCAGTGATTGAGCAGCACTCCCTCCTGGTGAGACAGCTCTCACCCGTGCTGGTTATATGCTGTGTGTTATTTAACTGACCCTGGCCTTTAACCGAACAGCAAAGAGGCCCATCGGGTACAAATGCACATGCAGGGCCGTGAGGGGGTTTTCAAATGTAACATACTGCAGAGCTCAAACTGACAAAACAATCCAGTGGACTTAAATCCAGGTTTTCCCTGATTATTTTAGATGCATATATATTCCCAGGTCATCACAGACAATGTCCTGTATAACCAAATTAAATGCAATCCATGCCTGCTCTGCAGAGGAATCTACCCAAGAAGAAGTGCATTTACTCTCTGCATGCATACATGTACACCTATAGCTCACACACTATACTCCCCCTTCAGAACTACTCTGCACCTCTCCTGCCCTCCTCAGTGCCCCCCCCATGTCTCAGGAATGTGGGAATGATTGCCTTAATTTTATAAAGCGCACAGCTTCCTTTGGTTCAATTTTCACCAACACCATAAAAAAGAAGCAGTTGTAAGGTCAGCAAGAACCCATCTGGTTTTGCCATTGCTGCGGCTTTAATGACCAGGTAATAAAAGTTCAATTTGACAGAAATTACAACAGATGTTTCAGGCTGTAAGCCTAAGACGGAGTTGGTTCCACAGCGGGATGAAACCCCAGCCTGCAGGAGCTGCCTCGCAAGTCTGATATACTGTATAACATTACTAATGTTTGTACAGCATGAGAAATTGCATTAAAGGCGAACATGTAATGAGTGTGTAAGAGGTTCCCAGCTCTGCGTTCATCTTTCAGTAGATTACTGGTTTTCAAAGCAAGGCATTCAGCAAACAGTACAAAGTGTTTTATTATATAAAAGAAAACATTAACCCGCCAATGTCCTCATCAGATAGGACTTTTTGAAAAGACATGGTCCCTTTGACCTTTGGTGCTCCAAAGGGCTCCATCCTTGGCCCCTCGCTCTTTAGCACATACTTGCTGCCACTCGGTGATATTACAAACAGGTTCAGTCAAGTGGCACACGTTTTTTAAATAAGAAATAGAGGGGATATTATAGGGTACAGAGGAGGAAATACAAAAATAAGAATATAACATACCTCATACTGGAATAGAATGAGACAGATGCTGAACTTTAAAAGCAAAGTGAAATATTTTAATAAATTACAGCTGGTTTAATTTAATAAAGACTCATTTTGAGTTGTAGCATTTCTCAATGTTTGTGGAAGTTTGTTCCAGATACGCGATACAGAAAAATTCAATGCTGTGTCTCCATATATAGTTTTGAATTTGGGGACAAAACATCTCAGATGATTCCAGGTTTGGATGGAGAATTTAATTGAGTGTTCCTAATTGAAGTATTTTTTATGGGTACGTCAAACAATTGTCTTTTTATAGTGATGCTTGCTCCGATTGGACACCACATAAACGAACCTCTAGTGAATGCTACCTTTGTCTGAGTGTGATGATGATTCATCTAATGTGTGTGTCTGTGGTTTTATTCAGTTGGACTCCTCCGCACTGTCATAGTGCGGAGGAGTCCAACTGATTACAGATTAGTCATAAAATCTGTAATCAAATTGAATCAACTCTTTCTTGGAACTGTCTCAACAAAAGATGATCACAAACATTGCATAACAATGTCTGGGGACAATGCAAAACTATTGCATTGCATAGTTCAAAAGTTCAAAGTTATTGTGTCTGGCACCTGCATGTCAAGATGTCAACAAAAAATAAATGAATAAAAAAAATTGAATGATAACATTTATATATATATATATATATATATATATATATATTATTATTATTATAATTTTCATTTTTTATATATATATATCCATTTCAAAACATTTTTATGTTTATATAGTTTTCATGAAATTTCATGAAATTTTTTTCATGAAATTTCAAACAAAGCAGAAATAATCTAATCTTTTAAAATTCGAAAAATATCGGGGTCTTGGTTTGACAAAATAAAACATTCTAAGGGACTTTTGGCGTATTGTTTATTGGCAATTCATTACCGTAATTATCATTAAAACACTGGAAAAAAACCCCTGAAACAAATCAAATGAAATTATTTAATTTACATACTCAATTAATACTTTAATAGATGTTATTTAGTCCCAAGTTTATTTAACGATTATGAACATCGGACTCATCCTCCCAGGCTGCCTCTTACCTTGAGTGACAAGCCGTGAGAAAATGTTTAATCTACGAATATACTGAAGTGACACACAGCATTAAACTTTGGGAGGAATGCCTCAGCGGAAGGTGAAAAATTGAACATCCTCAGGGCAGGTATTCATCCGACTCTTCTGTCAGTTTTCCCATGAGTGAAGACAACAGTGGCTGTGTGAAAACTGCTTCCATTTCCTCTTTGTCTATTCGATGGCATGTGAATCACATCTAACCTGCAAAATGTCACCATTCATGTAATTAGTGAGCCACCTCATACAGGAGCTGTCTTATGTGTCTTGTCTGTCCTGGGGGAAACTACTTTAGAATATTACAGAGACACAGTCATCCTTCCAACGCCACAGCCCTTGGATTGTGGTGCCTGGGACTGTTTTTTTTATTTTTCGCAATTTCCCCGTTGTGGGACTCATAAAGGCTTATCTTATCTTTTCTTATCTTATCTTACAGCTGATGTTGAAAACACAGCTCCAATGATTGACACTTGGGGTGATTTATAATTCCCCCATGAACGCCAATGAAGCAGAACCTCATCCAGTCTCCAGCTCTCTTATGATGGATGATCTCCTGAGAGAATTCCACAACATTTTGCTTTTTGAAACCCTCCACCCGCACCTCAAGCCTACGCACAAAAACCCACTTTCAACTCTTGCATTTCCAGTGCACCGGCCCAGAGGTGAGACGGATACATTCACACGTAACCTTACAGGTTCCCACAATGGAGGAGCAGGATTTAAGATCTATGGTTGATGGGGGATTTTTTAGACTTTCTCTGACAAAGACCAGGTTTGACGAGAGTATTGTATTTCTGTACTGTCCAGGTAAGCTGAGGAATGCTGTGGAGCAGTTTCACAATAACATTTCCTATTGTGTTGTTGATAGTGCAGGAGTATGTTTTTTCCCATTTTGTGAGATGTTTGTGGTGAGAGAGGAGTGATAAATGTAGACCGTGGTGATATTACTCTGAATGGTTTTCCTTTTGGTGATTTTTTAAAAAAGAGTGGGGGAAAAGGAAGAGTATTCTGACACATACATATCTAATTTAAAAGGTATAAGAACAGCATTGGATGGAGTGAATATTCTGGCCATTCCAGCTTCAATCATACTTCTCCACAATATTTCCTCCACCCCTAAATTTCCTCACCAAGGAAAAAGAAATAGGGAAAAATGTTGAATTTAAATATTTCATTTCTTTTTTGGTATTAATTATATAACTTAGTGCCTTTAAATGTACCATGAAATGGTAAATTGATTGGTCGAGCATTTTTTAAATAGAAAAGAAAATCTGAGTTATAAAATTTTTTCGTCATGAAATTTTGTATTCCATGGAGAATAGTCAATTTTAATTAGATTAAATCAACCTTTTGGTAAGGCATATTTTTAAGAAAACCAATGTTTGACCCTTATGAGACTTATTTTGGGTTTTATCTACTGTATTCTCTTTAGTAAGTCCTCACATCCGATAATATGCCAAATTCTACCTATGGAGTAGGACTTTTCCCGATAACCATGCTTAATGCATTATCAGCGGTGGCCCATTGAACTGTGGTGGGCCACAAGGTTCAATCCTTGACCTCTTGCACTTTAGCACATACTTACCACTATATCATATTATAAATTATTTCGATCACATTTTTAAATAAGAAATAGTGACTCAAAATGAGCTCAACCAAACAGTTGAGCAGGATATTAAAGGGTTAAGCAAAACGCTGACTCATCCACAGGCTTCTGTTTTTGCTGAACGTATGTTAGTCAAATAACGTCAAAAACTTCATCATTCAGAAAAATTAAATGCCAAGTTATAATGTTATTTCCAGTTTTTTCCTATGAACCCGGTGTGGTTAAATCCTGGAGGGAGGTCTGGCTGCACCTAATATCATTCTCGGATGGGGGAAAATTACTGCTGGTTTGTATTTCTTTGAACAGATCATAATTGTCTCTAACCGAGGGAACTTGTTTTGAACATGAGGAAGCATTCTTAGTATTAAAACGTATAAATCATTGCACAACAAATTAAGCAAGTGTAGTTTGGCAGGAAAACCCAATGTAAATCCAACACAGATAATGGAAGGGAGGTGAATTTAATCTGGAATAGATGACCAATGACTCACACAAATATCCAGATGATTCAAAATGGTCAGAAGTGTAAAAAATGTTTTGGCTTCTTATAAAGGTAGTCATGCTTTTCTGAATATAAAAACATAGTTGCGGTCCATATTGATGGCTGTTTATTTTGCTTAAATACTTGTAAGCTTATGAAATATCAAATTTTCTAGTTAAAAATACATTTTCCAGGATTACTTTTCATCCAGCACAAAAGCAAACCTGTCCGTCCCACAATGCATTTGCACATCACTCATCAACAAGACCCTCAGAGACTTAAATCATTTTGCCTGAGGTAGCGGCTCACAGATTAGGATTGCTGATTTTCATGCCAGCTGCTTCACACTCAGCTGCAAACCGCTCCACTGACTGCTGAAGATCATAGACTGGTGGAGCCAACAAAACCATATTAACTGCAAACAGCAGATATACAATTCTATGCTCGTCAAACCAGTTATTCCTCTCACCTTGAATGCAGCTTGCGATCCTGCCAATGAATATCACAAATAGGATCAGAGACAAGAAGCAAACTTGTTGGAGTCAAACACCCACTGAGAACTTGTTTGACTTTTGTATAGAAGACGGACAACATCTTCCCAATGGCTATTTAAGGACCTCATGGTTCATTACAATGGCCTCGGTATCCCATAATCCTGTATAACTGTCCACAGGGCTCTCTGAGTATACTTGGTCGTAGGCCTTCTCTATGTCCATAAACATAAACTGGATGAGAAAAAAAAGCCCACAATAGTGAAGAACTGGCCCACTATTCCAGAACCAGCATAGAATCAGCATAGATCCTCCTGAATCCAAGGTTCAACAATGGGAGATTACCTCGAGGCTTGGCTGATGTTTGATTCCACTGGAATTGGAGCACACTGTCCCCAGATAGCCAAACAATGACCAAATCATCTCAGGGAGAATCACATCCCCCGTTCTTCCTCCTGGCTGCAAATATCCAGTGTCCTGCTCTCATTTCCTGAATTGATGAAGAGTTTGCCATAATTTCCTCAAGGTCAACCAAAAGTCCCACTCTATTGCCAACCCCGACACTCCTTTTACATTGCCGACGACTGAAGTTGCAACTCCTCTAGCCTCTGTATACCTTTCTCCTGCTCCGTGAGACCCGTGGGCTAACTCAAGCTCACTCTGCTTCCACGCCTGACTTTCCCTGGGCAACGTGGCAAGTACCTCTGTATGCTAAGTTGAAGACCCTGCAGGCAGGGACCTCTCCAAGAAATTCTCAGTTCACCCCCACAACTTGTTCCAGGTTTGTCTGCCAGCCTCTCCTTCTTCTGCTCCAACTCACCACCAGTTGGTGATCATCTCATAGCTTTGCTCCACTGTTCACTCAAGTGTTTAATATTGATGCAGCTTTGACGCACAACCCAAAGTCAATCATTGACATCTGTCCTAATAGGCTACAATACACCCTTGAGCAAACTCATGCTTGACCCTGGTGATCGTTATGCTCAATGAATAGGTAGCAAGTACAATAACAACTATGGAGCAATTTTTTTCTCTAAATAACACCTTGTTCCGTTTGTCCGTCATTGCCCACATGAGCCTTGAAGCCACACAGTAAACTATTGAGTCCTGGAGAGGGCCCTTTCTAAGAAGCAACCCAGAGACTCCATGAAGGAAGGATACTCTGTTTGGTGCGGAAACATAGTCGACACTGGCTTCTACGTAGTGGTGTTCAATCGCTCAAAGGACGCCAGGGATTTCTGAGTATCTCCACACCCGCCTGATACCTCTGACCCTGTTCAACATTGGAAAAGGAGTTTTGCTACACAACCGCTGCTATGCGTAGAGGTGAGATCAACTAAAAGTAATGATATCATTCCACGTCCTACACCAGCACCAGTGAGGTGACATTCCATGTCCCTTTAACCAGTCTGTGATGCCAAGAGCTGGCATTCCCAGATCTCAACCTGGACCATGCCAAACCCACACCCTTGCATTTTTTGACGAGTGGCCTCATGAAGTTTTTTAGTTTTTTTTTTTCGGACTGAGCCTGCCAGGCTCTGTGTACAAAGGTCTGACTCCAGAATAGGGTCCCAGTCTCCCACTCCAGCTGAGGTTTCGCAATTTCCTTTGAGCCTATTCACGGGGTCTTCATATAACTCTTGGCTTGGCCCCTTTCCAAAGACCATTTTACCCTGAGAGACCCTACAATGGTGTATCGTCCCAGACAACACAGCTGTCGGGATGACAGAGGCATACTGACTCCTCACACATCTTTAGGTGGTGATTATCTTACCAAATACAATAGGATTAGCCTCAAAACACAAACAAACACAAAAAGCGGCCATTGTTAAAGAAAGAGTACCAAAAGGCCGCCATTTCTAGAAAGTAAGGAGCAATACTAATACGTGGCAATCCAAAACATTATATATCCAAACATTAATAATAATATAATCCAAACATTATATAAACTGATAATATACAAAGTTAAGCAAAATACAAAGTGGACAATGAAAGGATTTTATTAATGTATTTATTTGTTTTATTTTTGTTAGACAGCACAATGATCAATTACCCTGTGCTACAACAAACCTTTTTTTCTGTTATTACAATGATAAGAGTTTATTCTTGACCTATGAGGGTAAAGAATGATGTCATCGCTGCCTGTGTTGAGTTGGATTCCCATGGCTGGGACGCTTAAGGAAGAATTCATTACATGACCAGTACGTGCTTGTCTATGTGATTTCTGCCTTTTTATTATAGGGCAAGCAAAGGTTTTAACCACTGTCAGCAATAGGAAATGAACTGTAAAGGGGAAAAAACGTCACTGGATGTCAGGAATACAATAAAGAATCTAAGAATAAAGGAAATTTAGAAAAGGAAAACAAAATCTGTCATAAATTGAATACATTTTATGCCGCATGAAGACAATTGGTTCGGAAGAGATTCAGCTTTCGAGGAGCTTTCGAGGAGCATATTCCTTCAATTACACTGTTTAAGACGATTCTCATCTTGACTGAATAAGGGCAAAAATGAAGGAGGCACAAACAAATAAGATGGAGGTAATAACAAGGAATAGTTCAGAATAACAATGACAAAAATAGTGAAAGATTACAACCACAACAGAGCTTTGGTGTCTTTAATATATGAAAATGGACAATCTCAAATACTTTTTCATGGCTTCCTGAGTTACAGAAGCCCCGCAGTGTCACAATCTGAAACAGATTTGAGAGTCAAAACAAGGGAGAAACCAGTGATGTGCTGTGAGTAACCTGCTCCTTCTCTCCACTGGATCATACTCTACCAAGGTCAAAGAGCAGGGAAATTATTAAAAAGCACAAGTTAAAAGTAATATAACTACAGAGACGTATTCTGTGTATTGCATGACTTCCATGCAACACTTTAAATATGTTTTTGTGGATGACATGCACTTCTTTGTACCAACTATAACCTGTTTTAACATAGAAATAAACATTTTATTTGTGTTAGGTTAGACAGCCATTGTCAAATTTCACCAATATGTAATTGTGAAGCTATCTAAATCTTGAGAATATTCTTTATTTTAATACCAAATCCTTTCAGCTTGTTAGAGCAGTGCATAATTAAAAACAAACAAACACGAGAAAACATTATTATCTAATGAAGGGGATAAAAATGCCCTGAAATGTCAGCAATGAGTGGAAAAGGATACAGTCTGTATTTCTTATAACCAAGCAGAAAGCAGAATAAAGCAAGTCAAGGAAGTCCTTTCTCACAGGATGTCGTCATTAAATGTTCTTGAAGCAATGAGAGAATGATGAGCATTCACCAGATAAGGGTGGAAAAGGACTTACCCATCTGCTTTGAATGCATTAAAAGACATTCAGTTCAAATGAAATATTGTATGGGGAGCTGACCTTGACCTTTGACCTCCCCCTCCCCCCCAATGCTTACATGAAAGCAATAGAATCTGTTGGTACAAAATCAATGATTTGTAAAGTGATAGTTGAACAGGAAGATAATGGATGAGGGCAGACATTTTTAGCGAAAGATATGTAAAACTGCACCAGTCAATATTTATGTAACTTTCAAAACAAAGAATGCATACAGATGCTTTCAGTTTATATCAGTCGAACACTATTATGACACTGACAGGAGAGGATTTCTGCATACTGGAGGGAGAGTATCAAAAGCTGATACGCACTGAGCAAGAAGTTTAGGCATAACGTTATGGCATAATGTTATGCTGTATAAAGGATCACAGGCTGTAGTGCTGAGCATGCTTGAAGACATCAGGCATTACCTTCTCATATAGTTACAAAGTCAGCCATTAAACTTCATCTGATTATAAACTGTCTGACATTCAAACCAATTCAAATGTGAATCAAAGTCAACCTTAATTAATTTAAAATGATCATCCGTCTGAGAGGAGTTACTAAGCCACTTCTAATGCCCTGGTAGTCCACGGATCCACGGTGGACACATTATCTACAAGTGTAGAAGACTTTGAGCAAAAGTAAACCTTGCAAACCTTCAAATATGAAGGACTTCATTCTCTATTTGAACAACACTGAGCATAAATGGCCTCCATGTGGTGATGAAAACGTTATTGCTTACCCAGAGGAACATTAAAGCGCATTTCAATTTTGCAACGACACAACATGATGACCTTCGGAGCTTTTGGGACAATATACCTTGGATTGATGTGTCTAAAGTTGAGCTGTTTGGAAGACAGCGGTCCCTGAAATCAAGCATGGAGGTCAGTGTGACCTCATGGGGTTGCTATGATGCTTCAGGATCAGGGAAACTTTCCATAATTCAGCTAATTCAGCTCTTTACCAGAAATTCTGAAGAAGAATGTCATGTCATCAGTCTGCAGAGCAACCTCTGAATGGATCAAAAGGAATAAAATCAAAGTTCTGGAGAAGGCTAGTCAACGTTCAGAACACCATTGAGTTCCAAAGAAAAGTTTAGTCCCTCCAATGTGGCTGCAGCTAAAGCAGTTCTGAAAAAAAAAGTGGGCAAAAATATTCCACAACAGTGATGTGAGAGGCTGGAATCCAGTTAACATAAATGTTTTTGGTTGCAGTTGCTGAAGTTAAAAGCTAGACTTCTTGTTGTGTTCAGGAGGGGGAATTATTTTACAAACTGCTGATGTAATTAAAACGTTTTTTTCTTATCTTTTTGTGTTTTCTCAGGTTAGGTTTGAATATGCGATACAGGTAGGAGTGAGATCTACACAAAAATAGAAGAGGGGGGTCCAATAACCTTCACAGCACTGTTTTTCTTTGTCCATCCAATATTGGAGTATTTTACACTGATAGTCTAGTATAAAGGTAGGGATGATCAAGGCTTTAAAAAGAAATGTAATCTCCCAAAATAACTAAAAACTCTCTTCTTCATCCTGATTGCCAGCTAGGTCCTCTATCACGTATTTATAAACTCTCCCGGGTTCATACATCGAACATGCACATTGTTCTTGTGTTCATACAATTTGTGATACCAAGCTCTTGAACAATACACTGAATGTTTCTGTGGCGTACAATTTTCCGTCGCTAGATAATCCGTGTCACCTTTTCAACTTCATGAATGACGAAAGGGAGTTCACAGAAAGAGGAAGTGATGTTGGAGTAAATGCGATGAGAAGGGTTACCTGCCACGCCGATCGGGACTGAAACTCCCTCAGGCTTGTTTCCTCTTTTTATGGCTTTGTTTAGGAGATATATAAGGGAGGGGCGAGAAAAAGGAGGCCATAGGTGACCTTTTTGGATTATCAGCTTGACGCCTCGGGTGAACTAGCGCGATAGAACGAGGGAGGCGTGGGGTTTTGCTGAGGTAAAAGGTAAAGGTGTGAAAAAGGGAGGTGATGTGTTCATTTCCTCCTTGCTCTGCTTGGTGGCTCCAGGCAGTGTATTTTCACTGAGACCTTGTCCCACATTGCCCTGTCACTGCAAAGTGTGTGAAAACTCCACCCACAAAGAAAAGAGAGCAGGAGAAGGCTGAGAGTTAACGCATTACTCTAAAGAACACAGAATCCTGAGTGGTCACCAGTTATTATGTACAGGAAGATACAGGAAGTCAGCATTACACGATGATTTGACGCACACATCTGATACATACATCTTTATTATTATATACTATGGCATTATTTTCGGTTTAGGTTACTAAGATTGAAGAGAACCCTAAGACCCTACTTGTAAGCCAACATGAACAAAAAGTCCCCAAACCACTGAGACGAAATGGAAAAGTAAGCATCAGTCTGAAGATCATATTAAAGGACCGAGAAGCTTCAGAACAGCAATTAAATAGAACTACATATTAGTTATAATAACTTTTCTTAAGAACCTGATCTGACTTTCACTGCATGACTCTCTCACAGTATGTGTGTTTTTGTATATACTGTATTTTCATCTGTGTGCCAATGTGAATGTGTGCATCTGCATCTGGGTGGGCTGGGGGGGTGGGGGGGCTCCAGACCATCCCAGCTGACGAGCAGGTGATGTCACAGCCTGGATTCAGAATCAGCTTTTTTTGGTCATGTATGTTTTTTGCATACGAGGAATTTGACTCTGGTTTTTCCACGCTCGCAGGTGCTTACAGAAGAAGCAACTACGAACAAAAGCAGCAACATTTAAGGTTGATCTACACATCAAGTATTTGAAAAAGAAATGTTACAGAATGTTAGTTTTTACTGACCATTTTATCAAATAATCCCAACATTTAACGTGGAAATATACTCAATTCATATGAAATATATAGGATATAAGTACATGACCCACATTCAAGTTTGTATTTCTTCTTCCTGATGTTACCGGTAATGCAGCGCTGTCTCTTTTTGCCCCCATCCTGGCTCCGCCCACAAAATACATCATCATTGTTTACTAACACCAAAAGGGTCCATAAGTGTGCATTGGTTGTAGTGAGACTACAGAAGAGTTTGAGTTACAAAAGGTCTTGACAGTTTGAATCGTTGAATTAAATGGAGTTGAAGAGAACTGAATGGAACTGAATTAAAGATTATTGAATTAAATTAAATTTAACCAAATTGAATTGAACTGAATTAAGGAAAAAGTGAAATGAAATGAGTTGAAATGAACTGTATTGAGTTTAATTGAATTACAATTAATTGAATTGAATTGAACTGAAGGAAGTATCAAACTTTCTATTGCTGTAAACCAAACTATGTCTGGAATGAGTGGTTTTTCATCGTGTCAGATCTAAGCTTTAGTCCAGTGTGGCAGTTGGTGTTTTTGTAGACCACATGAAAACCAAAACTACACTCGTCAGTAAAATACCACACACACACACACAGATGCCAACCACATTTACTCGCCAATATTGAGCTCCAGTTTCAGAAAATCACTACAATTTCTTAAAAGCCTGTCTATTAATTGAACCGATTTGGAAAATGAAGGTTCATCTCCTCCACACATTCCGCAACAACTGTTTCTATTGATGACTTATTAATTCGAAACAGAGGAAGTGATCACACAAATATGAAGTCCATTTGGAGGGAGAGACAGGAACACCTACAGACTGATCACTTTTACAGTTCCCTCCCGCTCCCTGCTGTCTGTCTTTTAGTTTTGCTCCAATGTTCCCTTGTGGTTGTTGTGTTTTCTTTCCCTCCTCTCAGAAAGAAAACACAAGAGAAAAATGCTGTGTTGGATCCATCCCCGCCAAAAGGACTGTGCTGAGAATCTATAAAGTGCCAAGACTCAAAAGTGTTTATGGACATGCCTGCGAGCAGTCAACGGGCGCTGGATCACCGCACACAACTACGCCTAATTAGAACAAGACTGTTTGACTTACTGCATTACCCTGTTATTACTCAGACTGGGCACTGAAGGAAACAAGGCTTGGATTTAATAACTGCACACGACTGAGGGAAAATCTCTCGCATTCGCAGTCATGGTTTCTGCATTTGGCCTTTGCTCAATTGTCACTGCTGCTTTTGGACGGTTGAAGCCCAAAATGGATTCATGGGTGGATGGATGGATGGATGGATGGATGAGGTTTAAATTAAAACAGACACTTAAATCCTGCTGCTGTGTAAATTATTAACTGGCCTCCAAAGATTCCACTGGTTCATCAATAATTAATAAATCTGATAAGGAACAGCTTCTCTATTGGTTGATTTAATTATCAGACAAGTAAGGAGGCTTTTAAAAGGAACTGCTCTCTGTAAAATGGTAATCGTTTTATTGATAAAGCACCAGGGTGGAGAGGAAACCAAGTGTCTTGGGACCACGACTGATGGATGCTGAGTGGTTTTTTAACATCGTGACTGAGCGTCCATTATGACCATCCCCCACTGGCTTTAACAAGTCTAGTCTTATCACCATCAAGCAGCAGTGAGGGAAAACCAAAATATGACTCCAGTCTGCACCATTAAAAAAAAGACAGACATGGAGCAGACTGGACATGCATTAAAAGACAAATGTTGTTCCAAAAATAATTCAAACACTTTGGTTGTGAAATTCCCCAAAATAATCCAAATTCACCTGAACCTTGATCACCTGAACCTTTTAAACTGGGAACTCGAGTCAGCCCATTCAGTTCCAACACATTCCCGAATGATTATTTATTCAAACTGTCACCGAGGGCTGCTGCTTCAATCCATCTTCTCTTATCTCCGTTTCATCTCCCTTATCCTGGCATCCTATTTTTTTATCGTGTTCTGTAGAAGGAGCCTGAGCGAATAATGATCCAGTGCCTTCTGGGCTGAGATGGTGGTGAGATCACACTGCGATTCTGGGGAAAACATAGGTCCGGCGGAATAAGGCATATTCACCCTGACTCACTGGGCCCGGTGACAAAGAGCCCGTTAAAGCTGGAGGGTTAGGATGATGGGGATTTGGGGATTCATAAAAGCTGATGGCTGCAGGGCTTTCTGCATGTCTCAATGTGTGAATCATGTTTTCTGCTTCCGAACCAAACTTGAGCTCTACTGTATGGTTTTGAATTTGGGAGAAAGGTCTTTGATGAAGGGAGCCTATGTAAAGAAAATATTACATCTTATAACGTAAGGCTCTGAATTATAGAAGAATATTCTACTCTTAAATATTAGCTTTTTATTTTTTTTGAATGCTTCTACTTCTTTTCCACCAAAATTTATCATGTCATCGCATTATTGGCTGAATAATCCCAAAAGTCCCTCTGGCCGCTGATATGTGTGAGCATTACATTCATTGTTTGAAAAGAGAGACAGCACTTGTTGCCCTGACACATAGAAGTATAAATCTTGGTTGCATGAACAGACAAAAACCTTAAATATTTATTGCATTAAGGCTGGCTATCAGCTATACTAACATGATGTGAGCCAACTCAGGCGTTTGGTGTGAAGAAATCAGTCAACCAAACATCAGCCTTGAATATTTGAAAACGTTTAAAACCACAAGTCAAATCTTTTTTTCCAACCCTCTGACCTCCATCATCCCAGAACCTCAACAGGAAGATTTCTTTTGGCTCATTCATTATTTGTCATGCACCCATGTTATCCACACCTTTCACTCTTCCACCTGTGCTCAGCCTTACTTTCCTGCGATCGTGATTTGCCACAGTCAATGAGTTATCAGCTGTTCTTTTCAGCTGGTCACATCTGTCCAATAACACAGGGACTCACCTCCATTGTTAGCCTATCATCTTCTTCTTTTTGAATAATTCTCTCTCGCTGCTCCTACACCTGCCCACTACCGACCAATCACTGCCCAATCTAAATAGATTCCCCAACTTAATTACCCATGTCTCTGCAGAGTCATCAGCCACCACCACCGCCTCTTTCAATGTGTAGACTCCAAGGGGCTCATAGATCTTGCTGCTGCTCAATGCAGATATCCTTTTATCATCATTTTACTGAAGAGTCTAAGTACCAAAGTCTTTATGATCAATTATAACATTTTAGTAAACAATAATCTTCAAGTCCTTCGCTGGCCTCTCCTGATGATCAACCAAACCTGGCCAAGAAAGTTTGTGAATAAATTTACCCAAAGATTAGTCTTACACCTAAACGTAGTGACAAATGATGTCACTCTGTCATAAATGTAATCTATTACAGATAAACTAATGCATTGTCACCAATAATAAGGTCAAAAAGTTATGTGATCTATTATTGTATTGCCCAGATGTAATCACAGATATCATGGAATCATTGTCGTTGCAGCTGCTGCTCCCGCCGCATCATAACCCAAAAACTATTTCAGTTGATCATTTTCATATTTCATTTTCATAGACATGCGAAAAAGAACACGATTGATTTTTGGGAAGCTCGGTTGCATATTTCTGACCTTGGGGTTTTAGCACAAATTTGCTTTGGATGAATTGACTTTGGAAATATGTTGTATATATTAAATTTTACTCTAATAGTTTGTATTTTACTCACAAGGGGGAATTTTATATTATTTTTTTCAGTTGTTTTTTTTTAATAAAAAACAATCTGTTTTGACATTACTTCTTAACCGAATTTTTTCTAAATGATCAGACACGATGAGATAAATCATGTATATCTAATATTTTATTGTAATAGTTCATATTTCACTCAATAGGGGGATTTTATTTGCTCATGAAAAATAAAATCTTCACTTTTTATTTAAAGAGATCATTCACGGGAATTGCTTGTACAATACAGTGGACTGTTTTTTTTGGGGGGGGATATACCTTTGCAGATGGGGATGACAACGTTGGACTGGACTCTTTGATTAAAAAAAAGAAGAGTTTGCTATACACAATGAGCTTATTTGCCACTTTTGTATTAAGTACACGCATGTTAAAACTCGTTTGAAAAAAAAAAATACTTCCTTGAAGTTCATCTCAAGACTAGAGCCCTGAACAGCTGCTGCTACACTTTGTGATATAGCTGAGGAAACCTGAGCTGTACTATTGATCAAGCTTCCACTACTGGGTTATTAGCGGGCTGCCTGATCTCCAAGTTAACGTCAGGACCCTCTCTTAAGGGATAGTGGGGCTGTGATGAATGATAGGAAAAAAGGCACAACATATACATTCCAAAAAAAAATCTTAGCATTGAAACTCTCGGAAGCAATTATGTCTATTTTATATAATTTGTTTGTTAATAACCAGTCATTACTTTACCCCTCTTGTGTGACTTAGTCATTTGCTTGTTTTGAAAGATGTTTATTCAATCAACAATTTAGATTGATGTCTGGAACCTGTGTAAAGCATTACCACCAAAGACTTCTATTAAAACCCTGGTGAGAAAGGTATGCTTTCTTACTGTCATTTTGAATATTCCAACACATTTATGTGCCTTTCTTGAGAAAATCCAGGCAAACTGGGATTTATAATTTCATACTTTAATGATTATCTGGCTTGCTGTATTCCACATAATTTTACCAGCCTGTCACTCCAGCCTGGAGACATGCCTATTAAACTTGGCCTAATCCGGCCTCAGGAAGAGGGAAAAAAAACAAAAAAAAACAGGGGAAGGCAGACCAGTGAAAAGATAGGCGGAGCGGGGGGATGCTGAAGAAAAATATCTGAACGGCATTTTGCAAAAGCACCTCTTAAGTAAAGAAAACATCAGAGCTGAGGAGAAACAGCTGTGTGCGCTGAAGCCTGGCATCCTGAGGATGAAAACACGGCCCGTTAATAATAAAAATAATAGGCCCGCTGAGTTCCTAATAAAAGGACCCTGATGAGATAATCGGGCGAATGAGGGGGCCTCGCTGCATCACAGGCGGCCTTTGTCACTCCTCCACATCAGCTCCGCCGCCACAGGAGCAGAGGAACGGGAAGGAGTTGACAAGGACAATGAGATGATGCAGGCTTCCTTCTCCGGTGCCACACACCAGCTTCACCACAGAAGAAGAAAGCTGGCAGGATGACGCTACTCCATACTGCCACACGTGGGTATGGATCGTACCATGTTAATGTTGGTTCAAGGCCAGCGGCTGGATTCCCAGTCTGGACTGAAGACTTTGGCTTTTACGTGTGGGTTTCTTTGAGTGTGCGTGTGGTTTGTGTGCATGTTTGTGCTCCCAGCTTGATGCGGAATGCCAGGGGAATCCCAAACCACCCAGTTTTTCTTCCTGCTCTTTTTCTACCTCTCTACTTCTTTTTTTTTTAAATTATTTATTTCTGTCATCTATCTCTCCCTCCTACCTTCTCTCTTTCAGCCATCTGGCTTGAGTGAACAGATCTCTGACAGAAGAGCTCAGACGACTCGGGCATTCTGGTGTTGCAGGGGCTCATTTTGTTGCCCCAAACCTCCATCTGAAAAACTTCTCTGACAGTTTTGCCAATAGATAGTTAAAGGCATGTAATAGATTGCTAATTATTTCTTTTATGAGTGAAGAGAAGAATAAGAAAATGCTCAGATTATGAATGATTTTCATGTATACTCCCCAATCCCCCTTGTTGTACAATCAATCCACCCTGATTGATCCCCTTAAATTTAATGTGAAGTTATTTCTACAGTATTTTTAGTAAAAAAATAAAAAATTCCCCCTTGTGAGTAAAATCTATCTATTAGAGTAAAATATAGATACATTTTTTTTTTTATAAAGATAGATCTCCTTGAGTCGATGCACCAAATTTGGAATAAATTGGACCGACTGTCCAATTTTAATTTATTAAGCTCCATGTAGTGATAGAATTATACAACCGATCTTTCCCAAAGTCACTGACTTTGATAATGATCCATGAAATCATGAAAGGGTCTGCAGTAATGACTTTTCCGTAATAATCCCAATTAATCGTGGGTATAATTATTTATTTGCTACATACTGAATCGGACTTTCTCAATAGCCACGGCCTATTTGATCTATGGTGTCCCCCTGAGCTCAATCCTTGGGCCCCTTACTCTTTAGCATATAGATGCTGCCACTGAGCCATATTACTATATATTCATATTATATGAAGAGGTTCCGTCCGGTGGAACACATCAAAAGGGAATAAATCAATATATGCTCCAACAAACAGCTGGGCAGGACAGTAAAGGGTTAATGTAAACTAAAAGCTGATGATATTCAAGAACCTTTTGATTTGTCCTTAGTGCTTCTGCTCCTTCGCTCCTGCATGTCCCTCGACAAGAGTTTGTTGTTGCATGTGCGGCACGGAGCCAAGCCCGGCTCCATCCCTGCACTGATTTATGGGCTCCTTGGGAGCAGGAATAAATGAGAGGGAGAGGAGTGTATTAGAACATAAAATATTATCATCACACCGACTACGCCACCGTAAAACAGCAACCAAATCCAATGGTGGATGCAAAGGGGAGAAGATGACAGAAAAATGAGAACTGTGAGAATAAGGAGAGGTACCAGTCAGTAACTAATACTGCTTTGATTAGTCATGCCAGCTATGGCCTTTCATATTCTCTCTGCATGCCTACTAGAGTAGTTGGTGTGTGAGGCACGCACACTACCAACCCCACCACCAGAGCTGACATTATCCTATTCAATTCAAATTGAGAGAAATTTATTTTCTCATTTTTTCCCCTGTTTCGTTGGTACACATTGTGTGAATTGAGGCTGAAATATTATATATGATAATAATTGATATTTTATTTATCCCGAGGGAAAGTCATGCCTCTACATTTGACCTGTCCCTGAGGGAGCAGTGGGCAGCCCCTTTGAAGTGCCCGGGGGCATATTGGGTTCAGGGTCTTGCTCGAGGACTATACGACATGTAGACTTGCTGGGACTCACCTTCTGATCTTTTGATGGAATACAACCATTCTCATTCTCAATGCATCAATTATTTCTGTTTTGGGGCATCCTGCATTTCATCCAGATACAGGAATTTGCATCTTTTTGGAAATCCAACATAAAAAAAACCCTTCCTAAACTTATTTGAATAGTTTTTGTGCCTAAAATAAAAAGAGTTTCATGTCATGTCTGTATTTGATGTTTTTGGACAGAAGTGTGAAAGCACCACTTTATGATGGGCTGGGAGGAGAACTTACTCTTTGATAAAATGCATTATTAGTTCATTATGATTATCACATTTATTAAATAAGACAACTTTCTTCAATGACTTCTCATAACATATTTTATATTTTATGCATTTTATTTTTATGTGATGTCATCCGCTTTCCTTTCTCTTTCCTTATCCTCTTGTTCTTTTTTTTTATTGCTTTCAGTTTCCTTTACGGATGCTGTCCCATTGTTTTATAGCTTTTAACTTGTGATTGCAATGCCTCCTACTGCAATATATTTTATTCTCTTTTGCTGTCCTTTGTACTTTAGTTTATTTGAAGGATTTTATTCCTTTTTCGATTTGTCTTTTGATGTTTTGATTACTTTTCCCCCTTCTCTTTTATTTGTATTTATTGACCGTTGTTTTGACCTTTCTCTATCTTACATTGGTTTGCTCTCATGGTTTTGTGCTTTCTCTTGTTTAATTACCTTCTGAGTTACTTTGCTTTCAAGGTTCTTAATAGGTAAAGATTATTATTATCATTATTACCGTCCAGCGTTTTTTTGTTTTTTGTTTTACGGCTATAACCGCAATAATAATGATATTTAATTTAAGAAGTAAAGAGACGTAAACTGTATTTCCCTCAGGTTAAAAAAAGAAGACTTTGCTATAATGGAGAACACCCAAGCGCTCGTAATTTTACAAGAAAAAAGTCGGAATTTTTAGTATGGCTAGAGGGACGATTTCCCTCACTGTGTTACTGAAGTAATCAGATTACTTTAGGATCACTGTTTATGAAGTCTCCATCTATATCATGTGACCACTGAATCCGTCGTTGCACCATCTCCTGAGACGATTTCCTCGAAGACTGTTCGGTTCTGTCTTCGTAACAAAGTAACAACTTTAATCTCATAATCTCAATTTTTTAAAATATTTTTGTAAACGTGGCCTTTACACTCCGTCGTTACTTTCTGCCGCAATTTATTTGCTATATGTTTTATTTTTTCAGACAACGTTTGTTGAAAACGTTAAACAATGTCACTATAACAAATCTTTTTGAAGGACATTGTTTTTTGTAGCTTTTACTCTGAAAATAAAGAATCAACAAGCTTGTTGTGAAGAGCAGACGTCATATCATAACAAATGATTGCAGACTTGACCGTTGATTCTGTTTCTCCTGAATTACACAATAAAAGACAAATATTACACAGAAAATTTGACTTTTAAAGAACGTTTATTTCTCCCTACCTCTCAAACTGGATGGCTATATTTGTGTGCGTTTACCAAAGGTGACCCATTGTGATTTATTCCAGACATGCTCTGTTCACTGCTACAAGACTACGTTGACAAATGATGAACTTTTAAATCACCGGCTACAACAGTTGTTGGAGTGTTTACTTTGAGACTCTAGTGTCTTAACCTGCGGTAATACATCTTAAGAGAGCAGAGCTGACTGGAGCTCTGGAAGAGGCAGCTGAGATTAACCTGAATGTGACTTCTGTCTGTGAGCCATTCAAAGCTACAGTGAGATAGAGAGCACAGAAGGCAGTTTGACTGAAACCTAAGCGAATTTCCAGCCTCAATTGTGAGTTGAAATTCCATTAATTCCATCAGGCTTATATAATTTTGAGATTTCCATAGAATAACATGTAAGAGGTATCGTGTTCTATCAATTATAGGGCCTTCCAGGATTCAAATTTATGGTTCCCTTTAACGTTGCATTGAAGGGTTTTCACAATTAAAACATCATAATTTCAAACTATCGAACAAAAAAAAAAAAAAAAATGAACATGCTGTAAACTCATTGATTCTTTTAGACAAGTTCTAGCTGATACAGAACTATAAGAAATGTGGATACCGGTGTAGAGTGGATGGTTTGCACCCTGGGCTGTGATGGTATTGTTATGGAGACAGTAGAGGGAGTTGGCTAAGCAGGAAGTGAAAACAACATCCATTCACACAAAAAATGATAAGTACTATATAAACAAATACACGTACACATGTGACTCTGTGGTATCAGTTTTGTGATATAGTGGCCACTTCACAGCTGGTTTGTAACTACTGAGACCTGGGTGGCCGGGGGAGCTACTTAGTTAACACCGTTTACGGCTCCTCAGGGCAAAAAGAAACATGGTTGCTTGAGCATGAAGAAACTCTGAGTGGCTTTGTACAGATAATTTAGGTCGAAATTCTATAGGCAGTTAACTGTTGACTGAGGACTGCACCCTTCAGTTATTGTAGCTGTCTGTCAAGCACTACACTTGTGGAGTTTACATTGCTGCACAGGGAATATTTCACACTTCACCTCACACTTTAGTGCCATATTGTTGAGTTGAACCAATAATGGAAGCTCATCAAAAACAGGCTTAAACAAAACCGGCGCTTAGATATTTTTTATAGCGGACAGATTTCTATCTGATTAAGTTATTAATGTCAGCTTCACGAGCTGCTTTAAATTTCTGAGTGATTTTATTTTTTTAAAGTTTGACTGATTTTTTTTTAGGTTTCAGTTTATTTATAATGAAATGAAAACAAAATGGGGTCTTAAATACAGCTTATGGAGGTATAATGTATTAACTGGAGGAAAAAAGGTCCAGTTTTCAATATTCACAGAGATATATCATGAGATTGGTATCTCATCCATTTGGAATAACAAAATATTGTTTAAAGATCGATGATCAAAGTTTAAATCTCGTTTTCATTCGGGCTTGGCTTTAGACATTAATACTCATCACCTTAAGTTATTAAGATGGAAGTGCTATTCCTTTTACGACTATGTGCAGGCATTAATGTGATTGTTCAGCCCCAATCTGATCTGCTGAACATTTGCAGTATTTCTCCAGCATCAGTTCAACCGCTGGTATGCTTCAAGGATATAAGATTCAGGATGGCGATTGTTGAAAATAAAGAAGTTTGATTAATCCGATGAAACAATGTTGTGTTGTCCGAAATGAATGAGAAAGTCTTTTTTTTTTCTCCCTAAAGTGAACTTATTGCACCTCCGTATAGGTATCCACTCGTTAAAGACGTTTTTCTTCATCTGTCTTAGCCTTGTTTGGTTATTTACCTGTCATATGAAACCATTTTTAAATCTTTAACAAGAGAAGGGGCTAATAGGATCAGAGGTATTTGACACATGTTCGACTATCTGAAATAATGTTTTGTTGTATAGTTATTTCACCCAAAGTCAAGAAAAATGAGGGCAATGTTAATATTTAGCTTTGACACAATGAGAAATTACTACATAGTTATGATATAAGCCAACAATCTGATATCAGCACAGCACTGATGCAGTTAAGGACATTAACTTACTGTTTAATGTGGTGCTTATACTGTAATATTGCTTATCTAAACTATTATGATTATTGCTAAAGGCTCATGTACATTTTTCCATACGTGACGTACGTAATTTACGAAAACATATATTTTCTGACAAAGTTTGTTGTTCATCAGAAATGTTAATCTGGACTCTTAATGTTATATTCAGTTGGAGCAGCATCTTTCTGTAGAATTTAACACAAATCAAATTTCTCCATAGGTCCAATGTGGAATAATCATTAGGGTATAAAAACATATCCTCAAGCTCCGTGTGTTTTGTCTGATGGTCTAACCACAATGTGTGATGTCAGCGTTTGGAGAATGGAAAGCTGCATTCATATCTTTCCCCTCCTAGCTCCTTCATCCCCCTTTTCCCATTACTTCTATGTAGTTCATGTGTTGCTGATTACCCCCAAGTCCAGGTCTGGACCCAAAGCTTCCACCTTCTCCACTCATATGGTTTGAAACAGCTGGCTGCCTTGCTGGAAATCCCCAAAACAACCCCCATCACAGAGCACCCTGTACCCACATGCGTGCAGGCAGGTACCGGCTGTTGGTTGTGGTTTTGTGCATGTAAACACAAAGCCAACACCAAATCCCAATCCATGCAGAGAGACGGCGTACGTATACAAACATACACAAGTCCATATACAAACACATTTGCGCAACTATGTGTTGTCCTGCCTTCCTCTCCCTGGAGTCCTTGTGATTGACAGTGCCCACTCCTGCAAGGGATTATGGTGAAAAACGGAGGGTGGAGGGGTTGGAGGTCCCCGGGAGGGGGGAGGGGGTTTGAGGCTGGAGTGAGGGAGAGTGAGAAAGAGGGCTGGGGATTAGGCCCACTGAGCTTCATTAACCTGAATGTTTACACAAGCTGATCTCTCGCAATGAGACCCCTTTCCTTCCCACAAGTGTCCCCTTCAAGAATCCGCTGCCCCCTTCCTCCATCCCCTCAATGCCGGTGAAGCAGCAAAGCACAAGCCCGGCTTACAGATAAGAACCAGGATTAGGGCTAATGTCGCTGTGAAGTAATGTTTATCAGTAGACTCCAATGTTGAAATTATATATTCAAGTACATTAATGCCCTTGATGGTTTTATTGGGTTTTTTAACTTAATTTGAGATGAACATATTGGAAATATTATGGTTTCTGAAAATATTATGGTCTTTATGCTATGCAGAGGAAAACAAAGTCTGGAAATGAAAGAAAAGTTGGCTCGAGGAAACCCAATCTGCGAGCCATCAGCCGGCTTCCTCTTCCAAGGCCAACACTGGTAATGTATTGCATTCAACATTTTAGTGGTAAGTAAAAATAACTGAATCTGACCTGTAGAAATCTGCAACTTAAAAATATTGAATTTGTTTCGAATAAACCTCTCATTATAATTATTTTTATAAATGTATTATTCTTGATTATGCTTGTCGCGACCGATTAAGCTGAGGTAATGACCTGGTAACAAATATGTAATAGACGTCTCAAGTATTAAATCATGATTTTGCATATGTTTCTGAAATTAACCGACTAAATAAGGGTGATTGTTATGATTTGTCACTGAAAAGATAATGAGCACATTTTACATTTTGTCAGATTTGAGGAGGAAAAACAACTGACCAGTTTCACTTAACATTCCTGTATCCCAGAGGAGAGTATATCAGCAGCTAGTTCTACAATGCACGACAAAATCATACAGTCCAAAGGTGCAATGGGGGTAAAGAACCAGTAAGTAAGTGCCAATCAAAAGGCAGACTTCAAACAGCCAGACTTGTGCTTTTGTTGCTACTCTCCAAGGACCCATTGAGCCATCCAGAGTTGTGCCTGAGCTCTAAGGACAACACTGGGGGCTATTTGCCTCTCAGATTAAGGAGGTTGTGCGAGCTTAAAGCTGCAGCAGGAGGAAGAAGAGCTCCAGAGGTTTCCCCCCTAAAGAGCAGTTAGCAGAAAACTACTGCCTGTATTGTTTACCGTCATTGAGAAAGGGTGTTTTATCTCGGAGCTGAGGTGGAAAAGTAAATTAGCATTCACTCGGTGCCTGGCTCCAGCTCTGACAAAGTGAGAATGGTGTGTCGACAGCCACAAGACTGCTCCCTTCAAAGGGCTGTAACTACGGGGACATGGCTTATGCTAAAGTAAACAGAAATAAGTCTAGGGCTCTTAGTTAGACAGACAGGCTGTGGCATGTATTTCAAAATTGCCATCACATCAAATAGGCAGGCGGATCAACTGGAAGTTATTCTGCGAGAGACACTTCTTTGGCGGTATGTGCCATGTGGGTCTAATTTTTCACTTTAAATGATTGTGAATGCTGCGGAGGGTCAACACAGGTCCGCGCCTGCAAGACAAGATGCTGATTCTAGAGACAGAAAAGAGGGAACGCTTGAGACGGAGAGAAAAAGTCAGAGAGACACAGGGCCGAGGAGAGTGCCAAATCACGACTGCTGCATGAGGACCAGCCGTCTACACAATCTCAGACAGGAAAGGGAATGTGGGGGGAAGAGAAGGGGAGAATGAGAGATCGGAGAAAGGGGTGCAGTGAGGAAAAGAGAAAAATAGTTTTTCAGGAGACATCTGGCTTTGGTTAAGGGAGTCAGTATGGACAAGTCAGTCTTTGCTGCTTGTTTTGACTGGGCTTTTCAGGTGGAAGTTGATGTTGTTTGTTTTTAATAGCAAGTGGCTTGTTAATTGATGAACACGAGCCCCGGACACAACGACTGAACAGAGATTAAGCATTTTACCAGCGGTTGTGTTGGTCTAGTAATGCTTTAGGTGCAGTTTGTGCATCTGAAGAAGAATGATATTTGTTGGATTGGGTGCTGATTGTGGGAGAGAGCGGCTGGAATATAAACGAAGCATGCAGTTTTCCTAAAAATGCAAAAAGCAGGTTTCTGTAATACCACAGTATATCATCGGTTCTGGTCATTCTCTGCAGTATGTGATCACCTACTGCAATATTCTACAGTACATAAATATATACTAGGATTTTCTGCAGCACATTATCGTTTATAGTGTTTTCCTACAGTATGTGATCACTCACAGTATTTGCCTGCAATATTTGGTTTTCTACTATGTTTTTTCAGTAGTAGTGATTTATTACTGTGATATTTACAGTATGAAATCACTTACTGCAATATTCTACCATGAAATATTTACACTGATATTTTACAGTATTTTAACAATTATTGTGACTTTCTACAGTATGTTATCGGTTGCAGGGATTTTCTATTGTTTTTAATCCATTATATAGGTTTTCTATTTTCCTACAGTATATTTATATATTTAAACTGTGTTCTTCACCAGTGGTAACATGTTACTGCAAACTTCTACAGTATGTGATCACTTACTGTAATATTGTACAACACAAAAATATTTACAGTATCTATATACTGTAAATACTGTATGACATACTGTACACTTTACAGTATGTCATTAAGATTTTCTAGAATATGTTTTCTATAGTGATTTCAAAATATGTATTTTTTTTTTACCTGGATCTTCTAGCATTGGCTCATTACAGTGATTTTCTTACTTATGCACTATAACGCAAAATTATTTATTGTGATTTTTTTGTGGTATGTTATAATTTTCTATGGTATTTGATCCTTAACAGTATTTTAAAATAGTTTGTAATTATTTACTGTGATCCACTACGTCGGGACTTATTACTGTTGTTACTGTGATTGTACTGTCGTAAATCATTTATCAGTATAACTTATTTATGAGTGTTATTTTTGAGTATTGGGTATTATTTTGAGTATTATTTTGAGTATTGTGACATAGTATACAACACTTTTCTGGGCATAAACAGTAAATTACTGTGGATTACACATACTACCCCTTTCTTTCCTGTTTGCTCTGTAAGCTCATACTTGATGTAAGGACGTCAGAGGTACTTGTTGGCTTAGATAGTATTTTAGGAGCTCTACAAACTACTGAAAGTCATGGCTTTGATGCCAATGAAGAATAAGAAACTGAACAAGGCTGAAAAATATGACACTGTAGACAAATATAGACGAACAGAACTGAAGAGAATGCCTCATCCTCATCCTGAAAAACAAAAAAATAATGCAAAACAGAACAATACAATAGAAAAAGGCCTAAAATCCATGCCTCTATGGAGAGAGATGGAGAAAATCTGTGACATTGGTTGAAGTTTCAATCTCAAGACTAGAGCGGAACATTTCAAAAGCCCTTGAAGCAAAACTCCGAATCAGAACTCCTTTCTGTTATGTGCAGACATATTGAGTGTGAGAGGAACCTCATGGCAGAACGTCCTGCGCTGCTGAATATGAATAAACCATCAAGTGCAGAGACTCAAGCCAAGCCAAACTCAGCATGCAGGCATCACAGCAGAACAAGGCAGGAGGCCCTGGAGCTTTTACTGGCAAGCACAGACGAACTCAACCACTCCCCCGCCCTCGCCAAATCCCCCGTTCCCAAAGTCAATTGCCCATCAAAAAAAGATAATAGCTTGAAAAAAAATCCTGCCTTGATTTCTATTTCTTTCTGCTCTCTGATTTTCATTTGTCATTGGGGTGATAAAACATGCAGGCAAGAAGTTGCCGGGCTGAGATAACGGGGATCAGAGGGAGAAGTTGTGAGGCGGGATCTCAGAGGAGTTCTGCAGTCAGGCGGCTTTTTCTCTGAGGGCTCCGTGATGGTGATGGTGATTGGAAGTGATGCCTGTTTGGTAGCTGCTGCTTCTTTTTCAAGGGCAGCTGCGTAAATGTCAGAGAAGTTTGAACCTTGGTCCTTTGCAAACTCCGGCAAACTAAAAGCCAAAAGCGTGTGATGAATTGAAGAATGATTAAGAGTGGCATTTATTAGCACACGCTGTCTTAAGGGTAATCAGGTAAGACTGCTACTTTAACGGTGCATTACAATAAGCTGAAGTGGTCAGGATGGAATCTTACATTTCCTCTCATAAAGCAGTGAAATATACTAATTATTCTAATTAATAATATTAACTACCTTTAAAATGAAGGTATCTGCAAGTTGCTTCGACTATCTGAACAGCCCACAATTCTCGTGTCGCAATTTGTAAATGTTTTTGTCAGTTTATTTTAAAATATTGAACATTGCTTAAGATGTCTCCATGGAGTCCTTTAGGTCCTGTTTGGGGAAATGTATGTTTATCTTCTGTGAAAAGAAAATATGTGCACCCTGTCTAGTAATTCTCTGTGAAACAGAAGAAGTACTAGAGATCCAAACAGTTGGGAAAGAAGAATTCTTAGCTAAATGTTTGAAACAATGGAACACCACTTCGGGTTTTCATGTGTCTGTATTTTCAATGTATTTACGGTAATTATGATTGATGTGACCATTGAAGTGGGTAAAGTTACCTAACAGACAAAATTATTAGATAATCATTTATTTGTTAGTAATTTACTTTTAATTCAACACAAATATAATATTAATGATGAATCACGCTAATGTTTGCATTTTTATTTTAATTGCGGCAGTATATATATATATATATATATATATATATATATATATATATATATATATATATATATAAGATAGTTGTTATTATGCAACAGTATTACTGTATTTTTTGTTGTGTTTTTTTTCTCTCCCTGCACTGTAGATTCTTAATCATCACTGTTACTATTTGTTTTCTTTGTATTTTCATATTGTGGAAAGCCATTTTTTATTCATAATAACCTAGAATATAATATAACAATATCAAATACGGATATTGTAATTAGTGAGGCATAATATTACACAATAACGTGGAATTAATGTCACTTGTTCTGTGAATTTACATGTTAACTGAGTGATAATTCAGTGACTTTACAGAATATGGTTGTCTAACAGTCATATTACACTTGCATTGCTGAACAGTCATGGTGGAGAAATTATCTCTCAGAATAATGGATAATGTAATCAGTAATTAAAGCTTTTTTAAATTCATTTATCAACCAAAGAAAAATTGGAAATAACTAAACAATATATAGTGGCATATTGTACAGTTAATAGCAATTCAAATTTAATTCAAATGATTTGTCAGATTTCGTAGATGTATATGTTTTTATTTTATTTTTATTCATCATAAATATATATGATAAGAAAAAAAAATGTCTTAGATAGAGTTCAAAACCTGTATTTCATTGGCTGAGACACAGATTACAGGACTGAATCTGACAAACGTATTTAATTAAAACACAATATTTGAATGTACAGAAATTGACTCCAAGCGTGCTATTTTTTTTTTTCCAGTTTAATCCTATATATTTGATTCAATCACATGTTTATAGCCTTCCCTTACATAGCGGTTAGCATTTGTAATGGAATTCTCTCGTACGTTTCCGTACCACCGTGGCCGGATGGTGTGACATCTCAGACAAACATGTTATTATCGTTGTGCCTCATTGGCTTGGAGGTCTTGAACCTCTGGCCACCACACCTTTGCAGCAGCCGCGCAGTGTGTCAGGGGATCAGTGTGAAACGTGATCCACAGCACGGGAAACCAGCTGGGGAGCAGAAAAACGGGAGCGACGTGAGGATGTCCTCTCTGCTTACCAAACAGAAACTCAAGAGGATCTTTTCCAGGAGTGAGGAGGAAGGTGTTAAAAAAAGTATCACTATCATGGAACTTCTCTCATATCTTCAAGGCCTTCTGTTGTCTTTGTGGTTGTGTGTGAGGCTCTTTGTGCACGTGTGATTATGCGTGTGCAAGAGAGAGATTTCCTGGTCTTAGAAAAATATTTTACGCCTCCAATCTTAGCCAAAAAAAAAAAAAAAAAAAGAAAAAGAAAAAGAAAAAACTGTGAGTTTCTATTTTTCACAGTGTGACCACTAATAATGAAGTGAACACACGGGTGGGGGAGGAAATAAATCGACTTAAGTCTCTTTTTTTTTTTCCAGTGTTATGTCTGATCAGTAGGAGGTCTAAAAAATTCAATTTCCTATAATAATTTTTAACAAGAGAAATTGGCTGCAAAACCTTCAACATTCTTATTATTTAATTTTCCATCCAGAGGTATTACTTCACCCCCTCAGAAGTTACAAGCGGCCTTCGAGCACAGATTTTTGGTCTCCGATTCTATTCCAACTATTTGCAAAACCAGTAAAAATCAGAAAAATATGTTAATAGAGGCAAACACCATGAACGGAAACACGGAGCAAGAACCAAAGTCTTTTTCCTGCGAGCTGGGATTACAACTCCAAGTAAATCTGTCCTCCGCTGGAGTCTTAATGTCAGGACGACCTTTCCTTTTACAGCTCTATTCAGGATCTGCATTATCCACCTTTAATTGGCTAATCAGTGACGGCGCACTGAAACAGGCAACCACAGGTGAGACCTGTGGCTGTCTGTCATTATCTAATCAACCCATCAATCACACGGAAGCACCGGCCGGAGGGGAGCATTTGCCATTAGGCACACAGGTGAACCCTTAAATCAGCTTTAATTGGACTGCTGAGTAACAAACATAGCTGAAAGGTGTGGGAAAGTGAGGCTGGTGTCAGAGAAGTTTTATGGGCCTCTGACAGAATCTCCACTAATACGCTGGTGATAATAGTGATAGATCTCCACCATCAGTCAGACATTAAGGACAGTGTCAGTCTCTAACTTCCACCACAAACAATTTAGCTGTTTCTCTCTCTTTGCACCGTTTTCTCCTTTCCTGAAGAATAACCACAGGTGTTATAAATAGAATCAGTTCTCAGACGCTCTCCCTCGTACATAAGCGCATGTAGAACATCCGAAACATTATATGGATGTCATCCTAGTATCAGAGGTGGCAATATTACACATTTTCTTTCCACAAAAGTTCATACATTTGTTACTCGAAAAGACTTAAGGGTAAAAGCAGAAGCACTGATTCAACTTCTGTACTAAGGTGAAAGTGAAGAAGTACAAGTTCTGAGTGTATAAAAGTAACATTTAGCCTTTTGAGAAAGCTGTTTTTGTGCAAACCTAAACAAACCTCACACCATATTAATATTATATTAATTTAAGGTACCTGGATCTTCAGTACTTCTATCGCTGCCATTCCCCGGCGGAGAATGTACTCAGCACATCACGGCTTTTCTGCATGGTGGATATTCTGGCAGTTTTCTTGTCTGTTTTTCTTTGATGAGGAATGAAAAACAGAGAGACATGTTTTTGATCCCTCATCTTATTTCCATTGTTATGAATGATATGCACTGATGGATCCACCAAGATGTGGCAGTGGGCTTTGGTTAGATCAGTCGCAGGAGGGGGATAGAGAGTGTGGTTCAGGCCCTGGTGTCAGGGAGAGAGGGTCTAATTTGCACAGGTGATGCGTTGAACTGATCGCTCTGTCTCCTTTATTTGCAGTAATGTTCTGGACCTCAAGAGCGACAATCAGCCTAGTGGTTAAAGATATAATAAAGACTGCAGGTGCCGCGTCTATTGTCTGCCACTGAGATGAAGACACAGTGGCAGCAGGGCTCACAAGAGTTTTGTCTATCCAATTCGGTGGAATAAACAGTCTTGATGTTCCGGAAAACATGCAATGATGTCAAATTAAAATAATCTACTAGTAATGAAAAGTAACAGCTTTGTTTTTGAAAATATAAGGAGTCCAAAGTGCATTTATTTTCAAATGAGGGAACAGATGTGACAGGTTGTCTAAAAAAGATATTCAAAAATCTATATTCCGTGCAGTGACTTAAGTATTTGTACTTCATTACTTCCCGCCTCGGCGTATTATTCAGTAATGGTGGTGGAACCTTCACTGATTCTGTACCTCCTGACCCGTTTTGATTCCATTCACCTACTCAGTGTCGCTTGAAGCAGCTTTCATGAGTAAACAAGTCAGCCATTACGTATTATATACGATATCTTGATAGCTCCTTCTTTTACAACGCTGTTATTTTCCAGAGTTTGGTTTTTTTATGCACATGCTGATATAAGAGGGGAATCCCTCTTATTTAGAAACGAATGACTTAAATCCAGTAGATTTTTCATGTGGCATTGATAAAACAACTGGAAGAATACTTTACTAATATTACATATTCATTTAGATGCATGTTGCATTTATTATTTTAATATCAAAATACTCTATATTCAACATAAAAATGACAACTTTTGGGTTTATAAAATTATTTCATGATTAACTTTTTTATTCAACGGAAGATAAGTCAATTTTGGTAAAGAACGTTTTTAGAAAATTATTTGACCCCTATCAGACTTTTTCTGTTGAATCAAGTTACAAAATTCGGTTTAGTAAACCTCACATGCTTTAATAGGCAAAGGTTTTGTTGCATATCAGGTAGGACTTTCTCAAAAGCCGTGGTCAATCCCTCCTCCTCAGTGACCCCTTTGACCGGTGGTGTCGCCCCAGGCTCCATCCTTGGCCCCTTACTCTTTGGCATATAGATGATGCCACTGTGTCAGATTATGAAGGGGTTCAGTCACATTTTTCAATAACAAATAGAAACTCTGTTGTGTTAGTATGCAAGGATTACTTTTTGGTTCAAAATAAAATGTGGTCATAACGTATTCCGATGGACATGATATTATTGACCCTTATATATACCCCACCCCAACCCCCTACGGCTGATAAGCCCTTTATACTTTTACCTCACTGGATCCAAGTATTGGTTATTAGTAAGTTAGTTGGTATTCTATTTGGTTTTAATCCAAGTTGCAAAAGAAAAAAAGTGCAAAGTGTGACGCAGTTCAGACAGAATTAATTTCCATTTTCAAGAATCAGCATGTGACCTTAATTTTTCAAAATCATAATTAATATTTTCCTAAAATCTCACACTGCATTTGTCAGCACACCATGGATATGGTCACTAAGGTGATTTCTTTTTTAAATTTTGGTATCAGCTTTTCATCTTTCAGTCTCATGCACCTGCAGTTTTGCGATGAAAAATGCAACCAAGAAACCAATTGCTTGAAAGCCTTTGGGTGATTAACACACAGCTCCCACCCCACACAGGAGCCCACTCTCTCTGGCTCTGACTGTGAATACTTCTCTCAACTCAACACCACAAATTTATTGACAGCTTTTAAAAAATATTTACTGCCTCACTTCCTCTCCCAGCGGGCACCTAGCTTGTAATCTCCCGATCCGTTTATTAGATCATTTGTCAAAGCCTAAACCTTTTCTTCTCTCTCTTTTCGTTTTGTCATCATCCCCTCTTTTCACTCCCAGGAATGAGGGGTGTGCATGGTCTGGGAGTCTGAGTGGCAGAGAGATAGAGATCGGGAGAGAGAGAGAGTGGGAATAAAACGGGAGACGGGAGTGAAATGGACCTTGGAGATTAACTCCTTCCATGCCTTCCTTTTCGAGGCAGAATTTACAGCTGATTAGTGTCCACTGTAAAGACGGGCCCCAGTTCCCAAAAGGAACGCTGCTAAACATTTATGTAAGGCCAGACGTAAAGACCCATATTAAAAACATGTGTTCCTCCAAAGACCCCTCAGAGAGACATCGAGGAGGGGATTGAACAAAAACACTGCAGCCTGGAGGCTCATTTTCAGCACATCATTGGGGAAATGTGTTTCCTACTTCTTTCTTTTTTAGAGCGTAGGGATGTTAGCGCTCAAGGAAATTATGACCAAGCACAGTAGACATTCAGTTCATTTTTTTTTTTTTTACTTTATCTTGACATCGTGAATGTTCTACAAATTTAACCATCTGTAGCTTTTATTATCAAATTTTCATGTTGGTTTGATGGAATGTCTGTAAGAGCAGCGTATTCCTTCAACGTGCTTTAGGATCAATGGAGTATTTATCGGTATCTAGTGTCAATGTGAAAGCATCTGTCCTCCAAAACAGCCTTGATTCCTTTTTTTTTGCACAATCCTTCTGCCATTTCAAAGACAACTTGTGGTATTCAGACAAGAAAGGATGTGCGCGTAGAAAATGCGTGCGTGACATTTTGCTTTGAATTTGCAAAATGATCTTCATTGTTGTTCTCGTTTGTCTTCTTTGGTTGTTTTGTTTTGCCACGTTGCACTGACTGACGATGACGACGATCAGCCCATGTGTTCTTGCAAAAGAACAGATGATTTCCAGTCTAGTTGTTCGCATTTTGTATTGTTATGCATCATAACTAGGGCTACATATGAAAGTCACTCAAATCAAATTTTACAAGATCAGATTTTCAATCCCCCAAATTTCTGATTTGTAACACAATAAGGCAGATAAAGGGGATCAAGTCACTTCAATTTTGGTTATGGGTATGTAGCCCGGGTCTTTTTAGTTGAACCTTTTAATGTCCTCAACAAGAAAAGAAAAAAAAACAATGGAAAAAATATTTCTTTGCCTGTTTTATTTCTCTCGGGCATTCATTAATTTAATATTTTGGATATTCTAAATTTAACTCAGAAGGAAAAATCATTTGGCCTAGCATTTTTTTAAACAGAAAAACAAATGGAATTTTGTATTCCATTGTAATTCCATTCGCTCAACCTTCTTGGTAAAGCATGGTTTATCCTAACCCTATACTGTGTGTGGCTGTATATGACAAATAAAGGATTCCTTCTTCTTTAAGAAAAACCATTTGACCCATATTATGCTTTTTTTTGTGTGTATCTATAAATTCTGTTTGATAAGTCCTCACATGCTTTAATATATGAAATAAATCTAAAATATCCCATAAAATTTTGCTTATTGAACAGGACTTTCTCGGCAGCCATGGTTAAAGCCTCCTCCTCAGTGTCCCTTTGACACTGTGGTGTCCCCCAGGACTCAATCCATGGCCCCTTATTCTTTAGCATATACATGCTAACACTTGTTCAAATTATAATTATAGGTGCAGTCCCATTTTTCAAAAAGAAATAGTGACACAAAATGTGCTCAACCAAACAGTCGAGCGGAAAATTAAAGTGTTAAAGAAATAGCTGAGCATTCGGAGAATTATTTCAAAATTCCTTGAGAGATAAAATATGCCTCTGCTCAATATTATGCTAGAGACAGCAGGTAGCTTAGCTAAAATACTGTAGAAGCTGTCAAAAAGCCAGAGCCTCCCTTTTTCCAAATGTAACAAAATCGATCTACATGCATGTAAAGGACACAGAAAGTTTCTTGACATTTCTTGGTGAGGAGCAATTTCTTGGTCAAATGCTGTTTTGCTTGGCAACTTAGGGTTATGACAAGGCTTATAGATATTATTGCTACTTTTTGTGTATATACATTAAACAAATGAGCTGCAACGGGTCATTTAGTGTGCTTTACAGAATAGGTGTTGACTTCATTCAGATCTCAACTAGCAGTTTCTCAGTAATGTACTAAGTTAACCAGCGAGTGCTTTTTTCTTCTACCATTAAGACTTAAGAGTGGCATCAATCTTCTGGAGAAAAAACCTGTCATCCTCATCGGATGCTCAACTGTAGGACAAGTATTGGAATTCTTTACGATTTTTCCAAGAATCCATAAACCAAAATGTAATTATAAAAATTCATTAAAAAGAAAAAATGCTCTGCCCTGGTTCGCTCACTGACAGCTGCTACTGTCAGTCATAGATCATAGCTAGATGAATAATTACAATAAACGGTTCTCTTTTTTCCTTTTACAACATGCCGTGTATTCAATTAGATATTTGTAGATTTTCCGCAGAGAAATGCAAAAAATGACTGATGCCTGTTTCAGCCTACACTATCTGCTTTTGTGTAGGCTGTGTGACAGTTTTAATCCATCAGTTGTGTTTAAATGTACAGCTCATCATTTTATTTACCACAAAACTGAAGAGGCAGAGTCCTTTAATGAGCCCGGCCAAGCCGAAAAGCATACCAATGCGCCAGCACACACACACACACACACACACACACACACACAGTCTGCCTTTAAAACAATCTGCTCATTTTCAACAAATTCCTAACGTTGGTCCCGAGCATGGAGGCAACGAATATGGCGATCGGGTCTGTAAGTATGACATAATCTACAAATGGTGATCTGTTGTCTAAGAGGCTCAACGACACCCATCGTAAAAGTCTATCCAGTTAGAACATTTTTCATATTGCTCTCAACCTGCTCTGAAGTTGACCAACAGAGGGAATATAAACATGGCCTTTTAAATGTTTCACTGAGGGAATACCATGCAGAGAAGTACAAGATCATTGGTGGTGAGGATACAAATTGTTTCCGTAGCCACGGTTGACCCGCCTCCACATCGAGGTCACATAAATTGACATAAATAAATAGACGGTGTCAAACTTGCATTGTTGTCAGCACAAATCTATGGCGCTGTGATGGCCAGATCTGACAGGATGAATCTTAAAAGATCATCGTTGAAGACAAATATATCGTGTAGTCTGTTTCGGGCATTCCATAAGAACTGAACCCTATATGGGAAAAAAAAGCAAATTAAGCTGTTCTCCAAATTGTCTACATAGTTCTTTAAAGACTACGGACTCAACTTAATAAATTCATAATATCAACGTTTTTCCAAATAGATTTTTGGTTAGCACTCAAAATTAGCACTGAGCTCATTTTGCTGCAGGAGCGCGCACAGAAACGCCCACTGTTTCCCCTCCGTGAAGTGTGTGTGTGTGGGTGTGTGTGGGCAGGAGAGAGTGAGCGAGGGAGTGAGATGGTGGAAGTGAGAGTCAGAAAAAAAAGCAAACAAGTGCGAGTGAGTTTTATTAATGCTGAAGACGTGTACGCTGAGGTGGCGGCTGGCGTGGACACCCAGAACTTTAGCTACCGTTGCTGCCAGGCCCCAGCTGCTACATCTGCTCAGTCGTCACAGATGCCCACAGTGTACACAAGGCAGCCACAGGTATGTCCCCATCACGCCGGCTCACACCAGTCACAGCCAGGAGTCTGTCAGAACATTTTGGCTGCTCTGTCAAGCTAATGAAATGTGACTGAGACTGTGCTGCCAGCGCACAAGCGATTGTTCCATTCTCGTAGCCTCCACTGATGTGTGGAGCCCTTCATCAGTCAGTCAGTCATCATGAAGGGACCCAGGAACATGTGTGTGTCATACGGTGGTCCGCGTACACAGACTGGGAGTGTGTGTGTTCCTGTGTCCATCCGTGTGTCTGTTATGGGTTTGGAGTCTGCGGGTGTTCAAAACTGGTTGGCCACAGTGGAAAAGAAAATCATAAACTGGCAGAGGGTAAAAATGTGCCCAGGTGGCCTGTGTGTGTGTGTGTGTGTGTGTGTGTGCTGGCACATTGGTATGTTTTTCGGCTTGGCCGGGCTCATTAAAGGACTCTGCCTCTTCAGTTTTGTGGTAAATAAAATGATGAGCTGTACATTTAAACACAACTGATGGATTAAAACTGTCACACAGCACAGTGGTGCAACGAGAAAAATGTTTTGCAGTCATCTGCGGGAGGAATCATGGCAACGCTGGGCTTAAGTTTCTTTAATAGTCATGTCCTGGAAGCTGAGCGAGGGACCGACAAAACCCTGATTTTCTTGATGTTTACTCATCTCTGCAAATTTAACTGGAATCAACTAAAATAATAAACCATAATCCAGTTAAATTGGAATTTTGTCGTGATCAAGTTAGAGTCAATTATAGGGAAAATAAAGCTCCAGCTCTTACTCTCTGGTTATGACTTTATGTCAGTTTATGCTATTAAAAAATCTGAAAGATCTAGTCGGATAGTCACACTAACGCTGCTCAGACCAAGTGGATTGAAAAATTAGTTACGGGCAATGTTTCCAATTGTCATAATTTTAGCTTTGTGAGTTTCAACATAAACAGAAAAAGGAATGAGAAAATAATTGTGGTCAACTGGTGTGTGTGGTAACCCAAGGCAGTCCTCATGTTGGATGTGGTGTGCTTTTTCCATGGTTTTGGATTTCTCCGTATATGTTAGGTACATGAACTTGCATACGGCCTGATGCATGCGATAGAGCAGAGTACTGCGGTGTCGCCTATATTAAAAATATACAGCTTGTTTTATTGAAGGGAAATGTTGTGGTGAAGGCAGAATTTGAAGTCAATTTCTTCACATAAAACTATATCTACAAGTATCATGTGTATTCGTCCAATGCAGTTTTCAGAGTCAATTATTGAAGGTTTCTTAATACACTTTAAATTATTCTTTTGAATCATAGGATTTGTTACATAAAATATTTTTTTGATTTAAGATTCATGTCATGTATGTGAGATGTGGGGGTGGGGAGGGGTTGTGAATTCAATAGACATTTCTATGGGTAATAATAATTGCATGACTGCATTTCTGCTTCCTCAGTTCCAAATGGGTGAATTTTTCTGTTTCTTTCTGTTTTAAATAATTACAAAATTGATACATAATTTGGGTTTTGGAGTGTCAGCAAAACAAACAATTATCCAGTGGGGATCTGGGATACTTGGATGGACATTTCTCATGATTTTCTTCCATTTTATCCCCTGGATGATGGACAATGGATGCAAAAAAAAAATAACCTTAACAGATTAATTAGCAAGGCAAACATTTAATAGCTGCCAAACTGAAGATTATGGTTATTTCCGCATGAACCCAGTGTTTTTCAATACAAATTATTAAAGGTAGAACGTGGTGCAATGATTAAAGGACTTTTTGATTGTTAATCAAATTTGTGACTTATATTTTCAAGGGAGGCTCAGCAAAAAAATCCACTTCTCATCATCCCCCTCGATAAAATTGAGTAAATATCCTCATTCTGTTCCAAATAATTTCCTTCCAGCTCTGTCCAGAGAGATTACTGGGACTAGGCAGTTTGGTTTTTCTCCTTAGAGGGCTTTAGCTCGGTTGGCTGGAGGGCTAAGGGTCCAACTCTATCAACTAGGGCCAATGTAAACAAAGCAATTCCTTCCCAATTAGAAACGCTAAATGCATTGGACTCGGTGCACTGCCAGGGTTGGTCCGTGCAATTAATGCAGCCTTGGTCTGTACTGGCTGCTTCGGATGACTGAGATGGTTAAGATGTATACAGTTTCAGTTCAAGGCCAGTCAGTGGAAGCCTGATTGGGCAGGTTGGATTCATCATGGAAGTATAAACATGAGGTTGGATGGGCGCTTGGTGGTTGGGGTTTTCTTTGGGTCAGTCGTGCTGGGTAGCAGCGCGGCAGGCCAGGGAGATATGTGTGGTAGGGAGGTCAGTCGGAGGGGGAGACTTGGGGCAGAGGAAGCTGCAATTCAGCTGTGCAAACTTTTCAGATTCAACCGTAAATCTTGAGAAGATGGTGATGGTGATCTATTGGTACTGGCAGCGACACACTCTGGCTTTGGATTGCAGTCGCACCAGATGAGAAATGATGAAAGCTATTTGCCAACCGCAATTTTAAGACGTGTTAAGTTTTAACTCTTAAAAAAAAATACATAATGAACCATAATCCGTAAAGAAAACAAGACTATCATCATTTTGCTGTAATTTTATGATACTTATGCCATAATTAACAACACAAGTCTCTCATGTTACATGGAAACTGTGATATCTGGAAGGTTGGAGTCAAGAAAACACAAACAACTATCTCTCTGGCTTTCACCCTTTTATCCATTCAGTTCAGGCGACTGAAAGCTTCAGCACAAGCATGTGTGGATAATCTCTACACGGGGATGATATTATTGTTATATTGGTATATAGAAATAATTAAGCCTTTGGTGTGCTGCCATTTGCCTGAACCTGTTTATAATATATCCCAGTGACAGCATGTATACGCTTAAGAGTAAGAGGCCAAGGATTGAGCAATGGGGGACACCGAGGAGGAGGTATTAAGCATGGCTTTAGAAAAAATCCCATTCGATTAAGTCCGATTCTTTTTTCTTTGGCATATTTAAGCATGTGAGACTTACATCAATCTACTTACTTACTAAATTGATGTAAGTTGATACAACTGAAAAAGTCTAGTAATGTCAAATGCTTTTCTAAAAATATGCTTCACCGAGTGGTTGAGCTAATCTAAGTAAAACGAATGATGATATTCCAGGAAACACAAAATTTCATTGCGCAGTACTTTTATAAGTAAGTTTTTTTTCACTATTCAAAAATATGCTTGACCAAATATTTTGACATTTTATGGCAAAGTTGAATGTCTAGGCTATTAAATTGATAAGTATAAGTATAAAATACATTTCCTGGAGATGATATTAAATGGTTAGGAACTTGAAAATGTATTCCAGAGGTTCTGAGAGATCTAAATGCTAAATGGACTTTGCTTATATAGCGCTTTTCTTGTCTGCTTGACGACTCAAAGTACTTTTACAACACAAGTCAGCATTCACCCATTCACACAAACATTCATGCATATTTTGTAGTGGGAGAAATTTTATATCTTTATATTTACTAATGACAGTGGTAGCCATGCAAGGCGCCATCTTCTCTTCAGGAGCAAAAACCATTCACGCAATCATTCACACACCAATGGAATAATTTGGAGCAACTTGGGGTTCAGCATGTTGCACATAGACACTTTGACATGTGAACCGGAGGAGCCAGGGAGTGAACCAGCAACCTTCAGATAAGTGGACGACCGCTCAAACTTCTGAGCCACCATCGTTCTCTGTAGTATATTAAGAATTTTGGAAAAATTGAATAAAACTATTTAAAAAATAGAAAAAAAAACTATGTAGCTCTGCAGATTTGGAAACGGTTAAACTATTAGTATTAAAAAAACAGGGATCCGTCTCCTTTGGTCCAGTGCCCATAGTGCATTGTGTGTTTCTGTTATTGGTTTGCACTGTGAGCCTCGGGTGCTCCACTTTCTCAAAGATAGTTTGCTAACAGAGCTCTCACTCCATTGTCTCTAATGAAAATCCATACTAAACATTTAGCTCTGTGTGAGAAAGGGAGGAAATCCAATAAGTCACGTAACACAATTTATAAATTACCGGAAGAACAAATCGAACCATCAGGCAAAATGGAGAAATGTTTTTCTTAAGGCTCTATTCCTTCATTTTACAGCAAATTAGGAACCACAGCCGTAACTGCCTGTGTGTGGTGAGTGTAAAGAGGTTAAAATCTATTTTCTCAGCCAAAATGAAGTCCAAAGCTGCATTTTTACTCAGTTGTCTTTTCCACAAAGATTATTAGTCATGCCGCCAGAGATGTCTCCACTGAGGTATGCCCCAAACTAATGGTCACTCTTGGACAGCATCATCGATAGTAAACTAATCTTCAGGCTGCAAGGCACAGGAAACAGATCTCATTAGCACTCATTGAACTATCTTCCAAGGAAACTTTCATCTTCAGACCACTCTGACAACAAGTCTGAAAGCCAGTCTAATGTCACTTACTAGTTCTAAGTTTAATGGCTGACTGAAAAATGTCTAATGGATATGGACGGGTAGTGAAGACAGTCATGTGATGTTTTCCTGAAGTTTCAAGTGATTTAAGTGATGCTTTAGAAAACTAATAATAATGCAGATTATAAAGTTTATATATATTGCATTTGTTCAGAATTAGTCTTTTTATTGACCTCAATTTTACGTATCTTCTCAGTGTTTGTGTATACTTATGGTAATGATGAAAGCTTCACTTTTCTCTGGCTACGTTCCCACTGCAAGAAAAAATGTGGCCCTATATCAGATTTTAAGATCAAATCTGAATCAGATGACTGTGACTGTTAACATTGAATCTATTAGCGTTTGGATTATTCCCTTTTCATATGTAGACCTAAATCATGTATTTGTCTGATTCCTGCCAATGTGAAAGCTCTTTGAAGAGTAAGATAAGAATTAGTTTGACGTTTCCCCAAGTGAAAATGCTTACTTTAATGTTTGGTCGGCAACACTGAACAAAGTCAAATAATGTTTTGTAAAACTCATGCATTCACAAATGGGAGACATGCATCCATCCATTTTCTGAAACTGTCTATCCTGTTCAGGGTTGCCTGGGGGCTGGAACCTATCCCTGTTGACATTGGGTGAGAGGTGGGGTACACGCTGGACAATTCCAGAGGACACTCACATTCGCACATAAGGGCAATTTAGAGTCAACAATTCACTTATATTGCATGTTTTTGAAGTGTAGGAGGTATAGTCCCCCACCCCGACACGGGGAGAACAGACAAAGTCCACACAGAAGGACCTCGGGTGGAGTCAAACTTAGGAAACCAACCTGGGACCCTTGCTAACCATGAGAAGCGTCGTGGGAGGCAACGGTGCTACTACATCGTCCCCGCCTAACAGTGGGGATTATGTGTGACATGTATGACAGTTTTTATTCCGTCTTCCTAGGCCAAGGAAGGAAGTTAGGATTTGCATCCTGCATGTGTCTGTTTGTTTTCGAGCAGGATTACGAAAAAACAACAACTAATGGATTGATTTACAGGGGATTTTACCTAGAGGTAGATTTTGGCAAATTTCGAAGCATTTAAAATAAAATAAAATAAAAATAATAAGTTATTCAGAGTTGTGATGTCACAATCTAGTGAGGTGACCTCTTGAAACTGTGTCCAATATCGATTGCTTTTGTTCCTATGATGTTCCTATTTTGGGTTGAGCTGGAGGCTCAGTGGGCTGAACAGAGGCGCTGAAATGTGAGGCACAGGAGACGACCGGAGTATCTAGAGATACTCAGAGAGTTTGTTGGAGTTGTCGATAGATTTAAAGGTTTGCAAAAACTCAAACATTAATGGAAAAATCTGCATGAATTTTTCCTTGACCCTGGGTACGGTTGTGCCTCGGCTGAGGGTTGTCCTTAGGGATTTTTCTTAATAAACCAAATCTTGATCTGGTTTAAAACTTACTTTCCAATGATTTACTTTCCAATAAATAATTGGAAAATGCTTTAGTCAAAGTTTGTTTCTGCCTTAAAATGATGATAGATCATCACTGCGTTACTGTCCACACTGCTGGAGATGAATGTCTGCATCACTATTTCACGAATTTTAAAATATAAGCTGTAATACATGTGTATGTATATATATATAAATTCTGTCAATTTAAACTGCAGTCTGAACCTAGATCGTCTCGCTGTGTCCACAGAGACAGAATCTAGTCAGCTGAAATCTGGAGCGATGTCTCCACGCTGTGGCTGAATGGTGTGTGTCTCATGACAGAAAGATTTGAGTGACTCTAAGTTGCTTTACATTATCAAGAACTTTTGATTTTAGGGTCTAAAATTTATATGATCAAATTCAGAACTGTAAATAATATATAAATGATTCACAAAAATAGAAAATGCTCGAAGGTAAAGGGCTTTCATCTCACTCTTCTCTTCTCTTTTCCCATTACTCCTTTTTCTATCCCTTTGTTTCCATTGCTCTCCTCCTTCTCTCCCTTTCCCCCACTTGTTGCTTTAACTCTCTCCACCTCTTTTTCTGCCTGGAATGTAAATTTTTGATCAATCCTTCTGAAGTTTTAAATATCTCTTAACATCTGTTCCACCAACACATGCAAACTTGCAATCCTCTGCCTCATGTGCATGGCCATACCTGTGCTGCCTCGCCCCATTCATCATCGCTGCCCTCAAAAAAATAAATATATATACATATATATAGATATACATATATATACATTTATATATGTATATATATGTATATGTACATATACATACGGACATATATACTTACATATGCATAGATATATATATACGTGTATATATGTGCATATATACATATATGCATATATATATATATATATATACATATATGCATATATATATATATATATATATATATATATATATATATATAAGATAAAAACATTTCACTCCGTTTGGGAGTCAATCAGTTCTTCACTCACCTTGAGTGATGCTGAAAAGCTGGTCCACATGTTTGTCTCCTCCAGACTGGATTACTGTAACGCACTTCTCATCGGGATCCCTGATAAAAGTCTTCAAAGACTACAGTATGTTCAAAAAAGTGCTGCAAGGATCCTGATGAGAGTTTGTAAACACGAACACATCACCCCTGTTCTTCATTCCCTTCATTGGCTTCACATCTCCACCAGGATTGATTATAAGATCTCTCTCCTCACTCACCAGTGCATCCATGGCAACGCACCCCCCTACCTAAAAGAACTACTCACCCCACTGACCTCAACACGATCCCTCCGTTCTACCCAGTCATACCGCCCCCTCCTCCCACAGACTAAGCTCAGTACCATGGGTGATCAGGCCTTCTCTTCTGCTGCCCCTCGTCTGTAGAATGCCCTCCCAGACCGTCACAGGGCTTTTCAGATGGCTGAGACTTCTAAAAACGAACTTTCCTTTTTTAGCAGAACCTATAACTTTTAATTAACATTGCTGCTTTTTGGTCATATTTTTATATGATTATTATTATATTTTTTATTGATGCTTTTATCTGATTTTACCTTGTAGTACTTTGAGATTTGATCCAAATTTAAAGTGCTTTATAAATTACAGGTATTATTATGTGTATTATTATGTGTATACATATGTATAGATTAATATTCATACTCATATTTATATTTGCATTTTTATTCTGTTATATTGATCTGTGTGCTCTTTGCTGCTGTAACACTGCAATTTCCCCGTTGTGGGACTAATATAGGTTTATCTCATCTTATCTTATATACATATATATATATATATATATATATATATATATATATATATATATATATATATATATATGTGTATATATATATATATATATATATATATATGTGTATATATATATATATATATATATATATATGTGTATATATATATATATATATATATATGTGTATATATATATATATATATATATGTATATATATATATATATATATGTATATGTATGTATACATGTGTATATATATATATATATATATATATATGTGTGTGTGTGTCTGTGTGTGTGTGTGTATGTATGTGTGTCTATACATACATTTTTTGCCACTCGCACTTTGCTTATGTTCCTAAAGAAAAGGTCTTGTTTAACCTGTGCAAATAAATGTTTTGTCATTGTTCCCCTCATTGTTTCAATAAAGTTATTTTAAAGAGCTCTTTATTGTGACGTCAAGGAGGTGCGAACGTGGCCAACCGAGTTTGGAGCCACTAGGGGGCATTATCAAATTACACACACATAGTCGCGAGCCTCGCGGATATACTTTGGTTTGTTTACAGCACTGGAACTTCCTGTCAGCTAGTCTATTTGTCCATATCAAGCCAACTGGTTAAGAAAATCTTTAACGTTAAGCTGTCACGATGGGTTGTGATGGAGGAACGATCCCTAAAAGACATGAGTTGGTCAAAGCCCCTAAAAAAGTGGAGAAGGTGGGTTTTGCTGATTCTTAGAAGTGTAAGCGATGGTTTTGGAAACTGTTAGCAGAAGGGTAATTGTTAGCCAGCCAACAGACAAAATGTTATAGGTGTTATGTAAACGTTAGAAAAAGGAAAAGAGTAATAACTTTTTTTTAAGAATTGATGACAAACCTAAATATTTTAAACTATAAAATATATATTTACCTCGCACGGTATTTGTTTCCGGAAGTGTTAGCTACATGGTAGTTAGCTAACATACGCATACGCTAACTAGCTAAAATGAGTATGCGAATGCTTTCTGGTTCAAACGACATAGCCTGAAAATGACTTTAACTTTACCAACTGGGTTTTACGTTAGTGTGTTGAGCTCTGAAATAACCGCTCATTTGACTACCAGGTTGATAAAACAGCAGAAATGGTTGCCAAATGGAAATACTGCGCTTTAAGCCAGGAGAAACTCCGACGCCCCATCGTCGCATGCGAAATGGGAAGGTGAGTCTTGACCTCTTTACTCTTCTATCGCAGAAACATAGCTTACTTTTTAACATTTAAAACAGAAAGGGTTCAGTGAGATACCACTGAGTGAACATAACCACTATTAACAATCTAGGTGTTACAGTCAGTTCTTACCATCACATGAGTGAGTTACAGTTATGATCAACTGTTTTGGGTACTACCTAGATAATGGGATGTAGAGTTAAACTTGTGTTGAAGGCACAAAAAATCACATTTTATATGACCTGGTATGACCTATGTTGTAACAATGGCACCTGTCAATTGGCGGTATTTACGAGGCAGCAAGTGCACATTTTGTCCTCAAGGTTTATGTGTTGGAACAAGGAAAAACCAGTGTAATAATAAATTTAAGATCCAAGCAACTGTGACACAAATCAAATTTGGTTGGCTTCACGAGTGGGTTAGAGCATCTTTAAATATTTAGGTCTATTTGGGTACTCTTACACTTTTGGGCGGCTGTGGCTCAGTGGGTAGAGCGGCCGTCTCCCGATCGGAAGGTAGCCGGTTCGAATCCCACCAGGGTCTACTTGTCGTAGGGTCCTTGAGCAAGACCCTGAATCCTTAGCTCCCCGGGCGCTCCACGAGGGGCTGCCCACTGCTCCCTCAGGGATGGGTCAAATGCAGAGAAGTAATTTCACTATGTTGTACTGTGTATGACTCTATGTGACTAATAAAGGAATCTTTCTTTTCTTTCTTCTTCTTCTTTTGTTAAAGTAATAGGCTTTTCACGATTCCCACTTTTCAGATCAGAATATTTGCTTATATGATAAAACACTGTGTGTTTTGTAAAGTTTGATCCATGTTGTGTCCCAGGCTCTTTAACAAGGATGCTATTATTGAATACCTTCTGGATAAGTCGGCCGAGAGACCCAATACTGAAGCTGTAACTCACATCCGTGGGATGAAGGTATGTTACAGCTTAAGATGTATGCACTTGTATGTATTTGTTTTTGGTGTTATATACAATGTTAATTTATTGGCTCTGTTCGCAGGATATTAAGGAACTGAATTTGACTGATAATCCTGAGTGGGAAGGAGAGAGACGAAATGCCAAGGGAGACAAGTATGAGGACCACTGCGGCATGTTCATTTGCCCTGTTGTTGGGTTGGAGATGAATGGAAGACACAGGTGACCAACTATTAGAAATTGATCCACACATAAAATGGCTGCACCTGCGCATCACTTTTACAAGTACATTGTATCAAGTATAATGAGATAAACTGCTCCATTTGATGTAAAAATTAGTTTTATAAAAATGTTTTAACCCTATTCAAATTATAAAATTAAGTATTACCTGGCCGAGGCTTTAAAAGAATATTTAATAACATGTAATGTGATAAACACAGAATGGATCAAATTATATGTTATAATATTTACTAAATTTGCTTGAGCTTGGTTGCTCTCAACTCTGGTAGCAATATTATTCTGAATGTTCAGGTCAAATAATGTTTTAAAAAGGTCTAAAAATTCAAGAAAAATTACTTTTTATATTCCACTCTCTCGGTTCTCAGGTTCTGTTACCTGCAGACCTGTGGATGCGTGTTTTCTGACAGGGCAATGAAGGAAGTCAAGACAGAAATCTGTCACAAGGTAAACATTCTTTCTCTCCATTTTCCTTTCTTCCCTATTCAGATTTTCTTAGATGGATTTGCCGTCTAACATTTTTTAAATCTTCTGGCAGCTATTTAATCATTCACTAAACTATTCTCCATTGCACAGCACTCAATCAGCTTGTTTCACTGAAATACCTGCTCACACTGGTGTTCGGTACAAAAGCTACCTTGATATAATAATATGTAACACAGTAGAGATCTGGAATTGGGATGTTTATAGATGGCCTATGTCAAGTTGATATCAGAGTGTGCCAATCAGTATTGTTTTGAAATTTAAAAACTGTTTTTACTGGTTGGGAAACAATGTGTCAGCTGTCCATAAAATATATCCGTATTAAGTTGAAATTTTTTATTCTTGTTAGACGATTGAAAAGACTAGAAATACTGCGCCGTGCACATGGTGCATCAGTAAATGGAAAAGGAGACCATTATACTACAAACACAGACATTTTGTTCAGAATCTTCCTGTGAGCTTAAATGTGATTATAGATGCATTTACTGTTATTTTAAAGTGTTTTTTAAAACATATAAGATTATAATACAATATTCAGTACTATATATTTATATAGTATTTATATATGAAATACATACTATATGCCGAGGGAGAGACTATTACAATGGTGAGATGTGAGTTTAGAGATGGTGACACTTAACAAAAGACAGGAGGCATAAACGAAGGTGGCGGAGTTGAAGGTATTAAGATTTTCTTTGGGAGGATTAGAAAAAATCAGAGCAACAGATATAAATTAAAAGAGGCCAGATATAGAAGGTTTGTACTCGTGAAAATTAAGTACATTGGATCTATTGGTGGAAGGATGCTAGAGATGGAGAAGCCATGGGGAAGGCCAAAGAGGTTTCCAGATGTGGTGATGGAGGATATGCAGTCGGTTGGTGCTACAGGGTCAAGATGCAGAGGTCCAGGCAAGATAGAAACTGATGATTCACTGCAGTGACGCGGAAAAAACAAGTTGATTTAGTACTGTGTTGAACATTCAGAATCTAACGGTTTTGTTTCCATCAATCTTTCCATCCAATCCATCTATCTAGTTGTTTATTTTGAACGCATTATACTTCTATAGTGTACAGGAATTATTGAGCTTTTCTTTCTCCATTTGACCCTAGTACTACTGTACTGTAGTTAAGAATTTCTTAATTATTTGTCAAAGTGGGAACTATTGACAAAAACACAGCCAAGCAAAAATATATCTGCACTGCTGTAGTCATGTTTGTAATCATGAAAGATTTCAAATCATTGACAATTTCTCTTTGAGTCTAGGTACCACTAGATGTCACTCTTCCACCTTTTAAGCTTCGCTCTTTGAACTAAATTAAACCACATGAATATCTCCCAGAAGTAGAAGGGTCTTGATCTGTTAGTTTTGTATGATATTAAGGAAATAGCTGTCATGGCATATGCAATGGCTAATACGATGTAACAGAGAGCAGATCATATCCATTCAGTTGCTTGACTTGGAAAGATATAGACACTGGACAAAAACAAAGTAACAGCTCTTCTTACAGGAATATTTTTCTTAGATGGGTCCATCAAGCAAAACACTTTTCTTGATTTTGCCAGCTTTCTAGGCCAAATACATCAGCTAATGTTAAGCAATGATTTTAGCTTGCCGTTTTTCTCCACCGAATATGAAATGAGAAGGGATATGATCATTGGTATGTCAGTCCATTGTTTGTCTATCCATCTGTGTGTAATATGTTTTTGGCTCGAGCATATCTGGCAGTCATTACACACTCAGCATCCATTTAACATATTTTTTATTTTTCAACAAATTTCAGTTTTGAGTTTTCCATGGCATATTTCCAAACAATACACTTGACTCTGAGTTAAATGAAGAATAGAGGACATGTCATATACTGATTTGTTGTACGAAACATGAAATATAGGGGATCGGTGACACTAAATTGCCCATAGGAGTGAGGGTGAGTCGTTGTATGTCTCTGTGTCGGCCCTGCGATGAACTGGTGACTTGTCCAGGCTGTACCCTGCCTCTCGCCCGATGTCCGCTGGTATAGGCTCCAGCCCCCGTGACCCTGAACGGAATACGCGGTTGATGAATGAATGAAGGTTATGTCATTTAGATGTATCTCAAATCTGACTGCAAAGTTCATTCATAGACATAAAAGACCCCCTCCTTTCTTGTAATAAAAAAAAGCAGATAAAACAAGCGTATTTATACAAAATGTATTTTTCCACACACCAACAGTAAAAAGTTCAAAATTAAATATAAGGTAATCAAATTCAAAGTGAAGTACATAGTGAACAATGATTGCCAGATTTGTCCAGCTGCTAACTGTATTTCTGACAAATGCTGGTTTTACCTGAGGTCTCAAAACATTTGCAGTAGCTGCCAATGGGGGACTTTTTCTCTAATAATTCAATCCAAAGAAAATAGTTTAAAGTTATTACATTTATTAGTTAAAGTTAAAAAAAGTAAAAGTTATTAAATATACTAAAGTTTTTCATAATTTCATAAATAATCATCATAAATATGTTCAAGTCTTTCGATGTATACTTTTTTCTCATTTTAGAAAAACAGCCATCTTATATTTTCATAAATAGGCAAATATGTAAACAGTAGATGCACTACAGATGTTTGAGGTGCACTGTACATCATCCTACTTTTCTCACATTTTTAACATTCACAGCCACCAAAACAGTTCAGATGGCTTGAAAGCCTGTAGCTTGACAGTGGTTTAGCATACCAGCAACGGTGTCATGCTCCAGCACTGCTGTTGAAGAAGCTGCTGCTTGAGTTGTTCTTTGTGGCCAGCAGCCATGATGGCTCTATAGGAACAGTTGCTTGCTCCAACACCTTGTTCCTGTGCCACTGCTCCAGACAGTCCAGTGCCTCTGGAGAGTTATTGCTCTCAAACTTATTAGCAAACATGCTGTTCTTGTTTATGATCCATGGCAAGTCATCCAGCCCAAAGATACAGATATCTCGCACGTAGTGTCCTGAAAAATCCCAAAGACAATATTGGTCATGTGCCTGTTTGTTAAATGTTATTATTAGGTTAAAATAATCTTAAACCCTTGAAAGGTCACATAGAACACTAACCAAACCTAATGTAAAGTACATTTTATCAGATAAATCTTCATATCAGTCGTCTTATCATCTTGTATTAAGTAAATCTTGACATTCTTTAGCCTGCAATAAGTCACGAAATCCCGCATGGAGTCAAATAGCCAAACACATGAAAAGAGATTGTTGCAGGATAGATTATGAGGTTGTCTAATGTTAATAGAAAAACATGTCCCATCTTCGTGCAACCATTTTGTGGGTGGGGTATATTAAAGGTCATGTGAACAATTTGTTTTCAAAGTTGATTTGTTGGAACACGGAAATCTGGGCAATCATAAAGATTAGAGCAACTTTGGCGAGGGTGAACTGTTGACAGCCAGACAACCGGGTTAGAGCATCTCCAGAACTGCATGTCTTGTCAAGTATTCCCAATATGCAATTTGCAGGTTAGCACCTGCGAAAGGAAAGCAAGTGAACCTCCCACAGAGGAGCCACTAATGCACGATTAGCTGAAAAAGTTGATGCTGGTTCTGATATAAGTTTGGTGGTTTTAATGCTATGGAAAATCAGTGCATTTGTTAATCTCATTGCAGATTATAATTGTTCCAACTGACATTACAGAGGACTAAGAATTAGATGGATAGATTGAAATTTGGAGAATGTACATGTAGCACCTCAAAAACAGTAGGAAGTGACGATTGCACAATGTTGAATAAGTCTACTTTAAGATCGACCACTGTACCTTTGCAGCCATTGTGGGTCACTCCTTCTTGATCCCTCCATTTAATTGCCCGGATAGCTCCCTCCCATTCTCCATTGATGTGGTTTCCTGGGGCTTCTTAAAATGTACAACAAGAAAAAATTCCTAATTATGCAACCACACTGAACTGTTTCATTTCACTCAGCCCTATTATGGATACTCCTATCTATTGCTTTGGTGACTGTTTCATGATATCCATAGGTGAATGCCTGGACGGGGCTTTTTGATGCTCCTTATTGATCCGGTTTGTTATATGCATGTGATCAGAAAGGGACTGGATTAGTTTATTTTGAGGCTACACACAACTAACTCCAGAGGGAGAGAGTAAAATAAAGATTCAGGGGGTGGTAACATATATTACGTCATACTTGGATAACAGAGGGGAGTAGAGACACGTAGCTGAAATAATTCTGATTTAGGGTCATTCAAATGGATTTCATGTATCTGTGAATGGAAGAAAGTTAGATCCAGATGAAAACTACACTAGAGTAGTATCTTCATTTATTTAAAATCCTATTTTTTTTAAACACCAATCCCAGAGTTAAGGTACTAGGTGGTATCACTTAATTTGGCATGGGGTAAAAGAATTTCCTCCTAGTTTTAACACGGTAGTGGGTGCTATGCTGTGAGTGAGCAGTTATAAGACAATTAATTATGTCACAGTGATTGAAAATAGAAAGCCCATATTGTGCACTTTTGTGCACAATATGTTACAAGATTGTTACAAGATTTGGTTTTGACATCTGAAACTACTTACGTATTTTTCAGTGGGACAAAGGTGTTGGCAGAGATTTGCAGTCTTTGAATACTTTGTAGCTGGTTATCATTTAACAGCATCCTCAAACACCCTCACATTTAATACAGTCATGTTTCTGATTTTCCAGTGCTACAGTGTGATGACCTCATTCATGCTGTAGCTAACTCAGAGACAAGTTTAACACTTCACACTCCACAGCTTTTAGATTAGTAACTTTTTTCACCACATTTTTATCACATACAAAAAAAATTGGTATGCTGGGTTGTAAAATGTTTCTGGTCATTGTTGATTAATTGCAGCTTTATGGTCAGGTCACTGTTCTTTTTATACATTTAAAAAAAGCAGGCTACCTTCAATGTGGTTCAGTGTCACCCAATAGTGCTCATCTGGACTGTATGTATCTTTGGACCATTCCAACAGTTCCTGGGCTATGGGACTTTTCAGAACAAATTCGACAAATGTCCTTGTGAGAGCATAGTAGGCTGTTCCAAAGTAAAGTTGTAGATTGTGCGGAGGAGGATCTTTCTTTAGCCCCAATACTTTCAGAACTACATGTGACCCTGTTATCTCCATGTGCTGGAACTGTGTCCTGTGCATCATAGACGCTGGCTGCTTTTCTCCAGGTGTCATGTTTCTGTCCCTCCACTCTTTGCTCTGCATGTACCACACCAGTTCAAGGTTGCTCTTGATGGGAAAATCCTGTCCGCAGAGATTCACCACCTTCCTCCAGCCTACGTTGGACTTTGCTAGATCCTTCATGCAGTTCAAGTCCGCTTGCAGGCGAGAAAATCCAGCGTACGTCACTGACTCGCTGCGACTGGAGAGGAAGGCGTTTCTAAAGCAGCTGACTAGCTTCTGTACGGCTGCCTGGTACTCCCATGGTGCGTTGGCATCCACGTGAATACAGTAGACATTGTGAGGCATGTAAATTGCACGCAAGAGGCGTACAAAAAGCTCCAGCTCCTTGTGAATCGTCAGAATGAAGGCTAAAGGGTAGTCCTCTTCCTCACGGCTCAGGGGTCGTGTGATGAAGTGTAGGTCTCGGATCAGATTGGTACACTGCAGGTGAGTATTCAGAATATAGCTCTCCACCTGCAGAAAGAAATTTTCTTTTTACCCAATCACCAGAAAATAATCTAATTTATTTGGTGCCCCCTACTATTAAAGGACAAAACAAACATACCTGGCAGTCACGGTGGTGCCACTCAACTCCCTTCTCTATGCTAGGCAGATAAGCTTTACATTCAGCAGAGAAGGGCCTGCAACTTGGTGTCACTATGGGCTTCGGTTCAGTTGGCGTCCTGGTCCGAAAGTAAATGACTGCGCAGATGACAATACTCAAACCAAGGCACAACAGGAAGCTGCATTTTGTCCTTTCAAGCTGGCACATAATAACCTCGCTTCACCCTGTCCAGACAGCAGCAGCACAGATAGAACTCCTGCAATGAAAGCATCCTGTGGTTATTTACAGTCAGGCTTCTTAGGCATGTTGATCAAAGTTAAATATATATTTTTGCACTAATCTTTTTTATTTCAGAAAATTTTTAATGCACAGTATTTTGTCCATTAGGATTGTATCTATGATGGTCTGCATAACTGGCATAACACATCATGTTCGTCACCCTCAAATTAGCACCTTAAAATATTAATTGTCAAGTGTAAATCACAGAGTTCCTTTAGTCTGATTTTCATTGTGCTCCAGCTAAAATGCTAAAAAAACAAAAACAATACAAGTAAGATATTGGGGAGAATCTAGAGGCAGGTTAAGCAGAATTGATGGATAATAATAATAATAATAATAATAATACATTTAATTTATAATGCACTTTACATTTTGATCAAATTTCAAAGTGCTAAATGATAAATAAATAATGACATAATAATGATAATAATAATAAATAAATAATGACATACACTGAACTCAAGTTTAACTGAAGTCTAACTTGTATCTGGAGTTAAACGTGTTGAATTGAGAGTGATCGTTATAGTGTCTTTATGCAGTGTTTTGGAACGCTTACTTAACACCAAACCATAGCCAATGAGGAGAATGCTGAAGTAGATTTAAGACTTGACTCTGACTTCTATAAACATAGACATCAAAGTGAAATCTGTGAACAAACAATACAAAAACAATCCATTTCAGTGTGTTTACCTTAGTCTGCCTTTCCTTCAAACTTTTACATAAAGTGAATTATATATATATATATATATATATATATATATATATATATATATATCTTACGGCATTGCCTCTATGATGTTTTGTTGTGGATCCATATAGATTTGCCTGATAACATGTCTACTGCGTTCCCCCACTGGACTGGAGCTAACAGCGAATGATTTTACAAGGAGTGTAGGAGTAACGTTTATGACGTAAAACACCGTTTTGTTACCTGTATAGCAGACATAGAACTACTTATTTTGGCTAGAATTTAGTCGAAATAACTTAAAGAATAAAGTTACGGAAACTTTAAACTGCAAACTCAACAAATGCCGTACAGGCAAAACAATCATATTTAGTTATTCCATAGACAATTACATTTTTAATTTGAAGAAAAAAACAAATGCCAACTAATTAGTGTTTTAAAAAAGTGCTATAGATGCTCAACTCAGCAGTTCATTAAGAGTTACATGTTCAAGGTACAAGAGATAACAATAAATAATCAAACAACTTTATCTTTGTGAGAAATGAGGAAAACCTAAATGGCGGCTGACAGTAGAAGGGTTATACCTAAAAAATAAGAGCAAATTTGACCTAGTACAAATGTACATTCAAACATAAATTTTTCTTCTACGATTAAGGACAATTATATTCTACTATCTGCACATTAATTCAGGATGTAACGGTTACCTAACCAAAACGGTTACCTGTATATAATATTTAGATTTATTTTTCTGTTGATTTTGAGTTCCTGTTTTACTCTATTGTGTCTCAGAACTGAGCCATCAAATGATGCAGAACTCAAGAACTTAACAGTTCCTTTTCAGTCTGCTGTTGGACTCTATTCTGTTGGGAGCAAAATATAATTTGAAAGAAAAATCAATACACTTCAGCACACTCTGTCAGAGTGCAGAACGGCATCTCTGAGGACGCGTTCTATATTGTCTTGAGAACTGTACTGTTCTCAAGAAAATAAATAAGAATAGATATCCTCTGATGCCAACATGGAAAAGTGTATGCTTCCAATCATACAGTGAGATCACTTGAGATATCCCTACGGGGAAATCAGCTAGGAGCAAAAATGTTAACGACATGATTGTCGGGATTGAGGGCTTATTTTTTTATGAGAAAAAAAATCATAAGATCTGTTGCTTTGGGGAATTAGTCCTCATCTTAAACCTTTCTTCTTTTTTTTTCTTTTTTACCACAAACAAATCAATCCACTCTCATATTCTTAATTCTCAGTGCAGATACATCCCACAAGGCACAATATGTAAAGGCAGAATGCCAGCGTTGGTGTGAGATGAGCGAGTTACCTTTAAAGCTACGAGTTGTCAGTACTTAAAGTGACGAAGTACGGCAGTGGACATCAGCAGGTGCTCGGATCGATGTCAACCAAACGGCTACTGTCGGTGTGTTCCATCCATAGTCCAGCTGAGATCACAAGTCATTTCCATTGATCCCAAACAATCAACAACAGAGCGACATCAGTTTCTTTTAGGTTTGGACTAAATGTTACTATGAGGACTGATTTGTTGTTTTCTAGCAGCGAGTTGCCTGGGAGGAGGTGCTTTCAGAGCCTGATACCCTGCCAGAGGGAGGAGGAGTGCTCTTTTTTTCTCTAGTTGTATTCGTTGCTGATGAAGTCGCTCTACCCCCACGTCCCCACGAGACGAGGTCCATCTCTGCCTGGTTACCAGCCATAACACCTACGTACACATCTGACACACTGGGACACGCTCCCATCTCGCACGCAGGCACGCACGCACGCACACACACACACACACACTCCCTCTCACTAAGGCTTTTTCCACTCCTCCCTCAGTCAGTTCCCTACTCACTGATGCATTGCATCTTTATCTTGCTTTCCATTTTTTCAGCTCCTTTGTATCCGGTTTCATTCATCGTCTGTTTTTTAGCCTGAATGAGATTTTACTCCTTGTCATCTACCCTGTCTGGAGGGGCATATTAACGATTATATGCAATGCTCACTCCACAGAGTGCTGTCTTTCTGTGATGTTCAGCTCACCAGTAGGAGCCTGTGTCATGTGTGGTAATAGCAGCATCAGAGTGGGTGACTTCAGAGCAGCCGTAGAGTTTGTTTGCTGCATGGTCAGCTCCAGAGATTATCCCTCTTGTGTTGAACATGGCCAACATTCACACCCAGTCAGCCCACATTATTACAACACAATAGTCCCCCTGCTGGTTACTCAGTGGTTTTTATATTTATCTTCATATATGCTTTTGTTTCCCTTTTCTCTTTGAAGTTTTTATTTTCGATATGAGAATAGATTAGGCCTGACATCAGATCAGGGATATTGATCATATTTAACACAAGTTTAAAAGCTTGGAACTCTTTTTTTTTTTATCGACGAATAATATTATATTTGAGAATTATCCCTTTTATACTGCCTCAACCTTCATTTCACCTTCCCTGGAAGCCACAAAGGCACTCAACAAACAAACTTGGATTGGGTAACATGTCCATTTTAATTCCCTGTAGCAATCTGGCTCATGCTATAGAGGGTTCCTTAGAAATATTTTTTCTAATAAAAAAGTTCCTTGGGAGGCTAATAACCTTTTTCCAATTCTTTGACAACCAAATTAAAAGATGTTTATTAGAAACATTAATTACTGAATCATTATCCAAAGGTAAAATAGAAAGCGCACAATGTATACTAGCTCCAATTATATCCGATAAATCCTAGCTCTTGATTTTTATTGCATAGTGCGTGAAGGGTTGTTAAAAATACTTCCTGGTGGTCGAATAAAGTCAATATTCAAAAAAGTTTTGTCTTGAAATCTTTGACTGCCATTCTTGGTTAATCTGTGTTGTAGAAGTGCAAACATATTTAATAACTATTAGGTTTCATGCAGAGGGGCCTATGATATGCAACTTCTGCAAATCATTTACATCTTCCTCTTTCGGCGTATCTCTTTAAGGGGAGCCACAGGGATCATCTTGTTCCGCATATTGATTCGTTTCTTTGCCGGATGCCTTTCATGACACAACCCTCACCAAATATCTGGACCTGGGGCCGGCACCAGAAGTACACTGGCTTTCTGCAAATCATTTAAAAACTGTATTTAATGAATATTTATTATCCCTTATTTCAGTGCTTCACCAGTAAATGTGAACCTCAGGTGAATGACATACCGAAATCCGTTTAGCTCCGCATTGAAAATTATTTTATTTTGTGAAATAAAGTGTTCTGTATTTTCCAAAGTTTGTTTAACGAACGCCATGAAACCCAATGAAATATTCATTTAGTAGGTTGCACAGTAATAGACTGGTATTTAAACTTAATGTAGTAACTTATAGTTGATGCATTTCATCAGCTGAATAAACAACGTAGTGATTCCTGCTGGATTATTTTGATTGTGGAAATGTTTGTAACATTTTTCTTACTGATTGACATAATTTTCCCTTTTCCATCTACTTCACTGTGTTTTTATCTAGTTTTCCTTTCTTTTTTTTTTATAATTGTGTTCTTGCATTTGTTTACCAAACTAAATCTTTTAACACACAAAAAAAAACCACAGTATGAACTGCAAATGAAAATAACTTGTCATCACTCATCCCAATATTCAATATTCTGTACAAAATGATGCTTTGCAAATCAATCTAGCAGCAGATCTCTGTGTCTGTCATGAACTTCAGAGTTTGGGACATTTCACCTGGTCATACTTTACTCGTTACTAGTTTCGGGGTTTTTCAGTATTTTTCTCGGAATCAACATGCAAAATGGACACTCGTTTGAATTTCCCACTTTCAATTCAGTTTGGTGTCCAATAATTTTGATCTGCATTACAATCAACTTGCTCCATCTGGGTTGCATTACTTCAAACAAAAATTGATCTTTATTTAGCTTTATTTTGTTTACAGTGTGCTCATACTCACTTTTAATTTTGACAATAATGAAAAAAACAAGAGATCAGTCATTGTAATCCGATTACAATGACTGGTTATTAATTGTAACAGTGAATTCAAACCGGATCAAGCTGCTGGGATTCTTAAGAAAAAGGGTTGAATTCATTGTTGCAGGAAGTGCTGCTGGTTTTCAAAATTTTTCTCACTAATTTATTTTTAAAGATATGTGAAGAGTAAAAAGTGTCTCTACATTTGTTTTAAGTTTTTCTTCTTCAACATCAGCATCGCTAACCAGTTGCTGCTATGTTTTTTGCTTTAGTGCGGGGACTCCTTCAAAAATGAAGATGTTTTTGTGCTCAATGGCACGAAGGAGGAGGTGGAGAAGCTGAGAGAGAGAATGGAAGAGAGGCGGAGCAAAGCCAAAGCAAAGGTAGGTTTTATTTTAAACCAAATGATAACTTACAATAGTCTGGTTTTGACTAAACTATTCAGCGTGTGCAATACGACTTAACAACCATTAAAGTCATTGATGTGCATATACACTTAATGTGTATGAATATGGGATTCATATTAAGTATTCGTATTAGTGCACTAAACAATAATATTTATGTCTATGAATGTCTCAGTGAATTCTCATATTTTGTTTACTTTCTTACATAAAATGGAAAAATCTCTCTTACATATTCCCCTTGCACAAAATCTTCATTTGTATAATTTGCATATTGTTATACACAATATATATAATTTTTTCTTTGTCTGCTGCTGTGCCACTGAAATGTATTTATCCATCCATCCATAAAAAATATTTTTTTAGGGAGAATGAGTTGTTAGCTGTTAGCTTTTGAATGCAATTTCATCATAGAATGCATTTAGTCACATACATGTGTAGCTGTCAGTTTAGATTTAATTTCGGGTTCTTTAATCAAAGCGTTTTTCCCTGTTGTCTCAGAAATCAAAGAAGAGTAAAGCAGCAGAATCAGTGTCCACACCATCAGAGTCTAAAGGTTGGTGTGACGTCCTGTTAAGGCATCATGTTTACACAAATCTGTTTATCCTGCTCATTAACAAAGCAAAGCAGTATCACCGGGCAAAACCTTCACTTTGTCATTTGGCTAATGTTTTGAATATGCTATAATTGGGTTGGTTAGGTTATTCAAACATTCAACTGATATGAAATCTCACCTCGTAATCGTGTCTGTAAATTTGGGACAGAATGTGAACCTGTGTTGAAATCATCCTGCAGAAAGGAACGTCAGCTGTAATATAAAACTCTAAACTGGGACTTTTTTTCGTTTTGATGATGTAGATAACTTTTGGTAAGCCACCTCCACCCTGACAGGCCTCCATCACCATCGTCAGATGTGACAAATTCCCATTTTAGCACAATTTCTTCATCTTAATTTGGTTCTTCGGTTATATGCAATGCTTGGTTTTCTCTACTGGTCTGGTCTTATAACATACCGTGACTATGAATTAGTTCTGTCAGACTGCAGAATTTCTCTAGCCTACTTTTAAGATTACGTATTGACAGAGGTATTCAGGGTTCCTTTGTATTAGTCATAACTTAACTATTTTACGCTTTTCCTTTTTCTCTTTTCCGCGTCTCGTGATTATTGGAGGTTGAGACGCCACTAATGAACCATTTAAATGTATTTTCTTCTCTATATTTAAACATGCAGTGTGGAATTTATGCGACTGTGGTATCTCTAAATCTAAATGATAACAAACCCAGTTTGATCACATCAAAAAATACCGGATCATGGGAGTCTAGCAGTAATGCTAGATCGTGGGAGCATGAAATACTGCTTTAAAGACAGACAATTATAAAAAAAAGTGATTTTGAAATTGTCCCTGTTAATATCAATTCTTGATATTATAAGTGAAAATGTTTTATTTTCAAAATCAAATAAATGAATGCCTGAAATCCCAAATTATGAAAAGGAACCTCGTCAGCACATCAGGGTTGTTTTGAATATTTAAAAAGATGTTTATAATTTTATGTTAAAACGATTATTGAACCTTTTGAGTTATGCCTCCAGAAAGTTTCATCTAAGACAAATTTCAACTCACAGAATGAGCCAAAACTCAAATTAAAACCATGGAAATTAGTGAAATATAAAACTTCAGCACAGGGTCACATGTGTAATAACTTGATTAGAATTGAGGATAATTAGAAGGAATAAAAGGGATATTATATATCGTCAGCTGACTACAATACATAAAATATCCATTGATTTAACATTTATAGAAAGATATTTTACATATAACTAAGTGAATAACTCTTTATATTAAAACATTTTTAATCCCAAATGATCCCCCATATTATAGTTCCTTGATAGTCTGTTGTATTCAGTTCCTCATTTATGCTCTCCATTAAATCAAAGTTCTCACTTTTTAGTAGTTTAGTTTCTCCTCATTTAATACATTCTCTCCACAGATACTTGTTCTCAGTCTAATATTGTTTTTGGCGTAAGACACTGACTTTTCAAACTCTCACCAAAACAAAGCCTCTCTTTTTTGCCTCGCCTTTTGCCAACATTTGATGGAACCCAGGGTCATTCATCCTGAGAACAGCTTTTTAGCGATATGATGGGATAAATTTACCTGAAATGTAAGTTACCATTTATTTGTCTGACAAGTACAAAAGTACAGCGTCTCACTTATTAGATCCTAAAAGTACAGTGGCTTGCAAAAGTATTCATACCCCTTGAACTTTTCCACATTCTGTCACGTTACATCCACAAACATAAATGTATTTTATTGGGATTTTATGTGATAGACCAACACAAAGTGGTGCATAATTTTACAGATAAAAAACTGAAGGGTTGCGTGCAAAAGTATTCAGCCCTCCTGAATCAATACTTTGTAGAAACACCTTTCGCTGCAATTGCAACTGCAAGTCTTTGGGGGTATGTCTCTACCAGCTTTGCAAATGTAGAGACTGAATTTTTTTTCCCATTCTTCTTTGCAAAATAACTCAATCTCAGTCAGATTGGATGGATAGCGTCGGTGTGACCTTTTGTCTTTGAGTTGGAGACAAATCTGACCATCAGATGATATGAGGAGGAAGCAGTTAGCCTCCACAACCTCTGTGTATTTTCCATTTTCAAGAAGTGGTTTTGTGAATTTATTTTGATGGTGAGGGAGTGAGAGGTTTGTTGTTTCAATACCTCCAGGCCTCAGTACACGATTACGCAAAGAAATGCAAAACCTGGTGTCACTGGAATGGCTGCAGTGATTTTAGTCTCTGGCACTGGATTTATGACTCGCAGGTCAGAGTCGTGCAGTGTTTTGTGTCCTCGGAGAACATTGGTGTGGGTTCCTGTTCTCCAACATGAGCCTCTGGCCTCTCAAGGGAACAGGGCTGAACAGGCTGAGAAATGTAATTTAGTAAGTTGAGGTTCAATAAACCAGTAACTATTATATGAAGTGCAGCTTTTCCCTGCTTGTGTCGCGCTCGCTTTAGAGTGTAAAGCTAAATGGTGTTTTTAGATTTTGTTTTAATACATTAGCAAACGTTTACAAATGCCAATCTCCGCGGGGACAAATTACTTGTAGTTAATGTATACATCCTTTAGTGTATTTGTGTATAAGTTACTCAGATGTTTGATTAAAACTCCTTTCTTTCATCCTGTTTCTTCCTGTAGACGACACACAATCGTCACAAGCTGGCGCAGCAGGGAAGAGCTCTCTGCAGGACGGCGGTGAAAGCAGCCAGCCAGGTAGCGATACACTCTTTCCTCTGATATAAACAAACCGATTTCGCCTGGATTTAGATGTTGAGGCTTTGAGACTGGCATCTGAGCCGAGCAAAGAATGTCTGCCAGAATCATCAGAACTATAGCCGTCAATCTGAAAAAGAGCACTTTCAGATGCTTAGGTTTAACTCAGATTTTTTTTCCTATGATTAACATTTAAAAGTGTAAATATGGCGACATGACCATTTATCAATTAATTATGGAGATGTATATACTGCTTCTTCCACTCCTTTTCGGAAGTATAAACCAAATTATCAAGCGTTTGAAAATTTTGATTTGCGTTATGATCTAAGATTCTTTTAGAGGACAGCTTTGTTTAGGTTTTAGTTTATATTATTTTATATGTTGGGAATAAATTTCATTTCAAAAATTCCAAACTGTCCGCTAATATCAAATTATATCTTCAATGGCAGAAAATAATTTTTCTTTCAGAAGACTTTCAGTCAGAGGACAGTCTTGTCTTGTTGTTTGTTCTTCCTATGCTAATGCTGCCATTTTTTTCCCTGTCCACCATTCTACCCCTCAGTTGTGGCCGGACCCTCAGGATCCATCAGCTCCATTCAAGGCACCAAATCCTCTACAACCTCTGGCGTCAAGAGATCCGTCCAGAAGATGGAGGAGAAGTCAGAGGTTTTCAAATCCCTTTTCACCACCCACAGCTCAGCCAAGCGCTCTAAAGAGCAGACTTCCAACTGGGTCACCCACACACCCTATCACTTCTAGCAGCTCACCCAGATCACCGCTTTTCGAATGCTCTAGAAATAGTGACCCATCAAAGACCGATAAACCTAGTTCCACACCGCCCGCCCCGAGACATTACCTGCTGATGACATCACCAATCAGTGGATCCCCAACTCGTCCCATCAGTCCCCAGTAGCTCAATGTTTACATGTTGTGAACATTTAGTTAATAGCTCCCCGGGCTCCTCACAACCTTTTTGTTTTGTTACCTAATTCCTCCCTCATGTATTCAACAGCATCTCTGTGATCTCAGTCACAGGTGCTCTGAGAATTGATGCCAGGGTGATGTGTCATGGTGTCATGTTTGTCACTCTGCCGTCTCCTAGTGGACAGAGTGCAAGTCTTTGTAGTCATCCTCGAAAGTCTTGTAAGTGTAGTGTTTGATTTACACGCTTAAGTTACAGTTGAAACACTGAAAAAATACAAAATCATGTAATCGGTCAGTTCCATCTTCTCTCCCACCCCCCTATAAGCTTTATCAGTACGGGCTCGGGCTCAGAGTTCTTCTTTTAGGATGTATTTAACAATTTATGCTGAGGATTTTCAAGTAATTTGTGATCATTGTATTGATAATGTGTTTCTTGAAAAGAAGGTGGCTTACAACATTTAAATAAAGATTATGCAAAGTATTGGCATGTTGATGATGGTGCACTTTGGTGGCCCTAAAGTACCAGAACACAAGGCGCTGTTTTTATTCATTAGTAGAGCAAAGCCACCAAGTCAAGCTTTGTGTTTGTCAAAATAAAGGATCAAACACTCAAAGCCAGTCTGAGATGCAGTGTTGTGACTTTGATTCACCAATGTTGTCTTCAGTTTATCCATCTTCATGAAGGCTGCAGAGGCTGCAGGACGTGACTCTGCTGCCCATTCTGGCGGCACTGTTCCTCCTCTCAGCCTGACGACATCACCGGACACTGCAAAGCTCCTTCCTGTACTACTGTTACAGTAAAACCTGCCGTGCTCTGTTTGTAAATCCAGCAGGCTGCAGGTCTAAGATCAGCGGCTACCTCAGCAACAAGTAAAGCTATTGGAACAACAGGAAACCGTAGATCAGACCGCATTGAGGCGGAGTAATTAGAGAAAAAAACAAAACCTTTTTTTCCCCACTTTTCAGCAGGTTAGTTGCTTCTATGTGACAGAGTTCAGACTCAACAGGTGTTTAGGGAGCGGAGTATCAACAGTGGAGGCACTAGTCACCAGTTATAAGTAGGTGTACCATAAAAATACATTTGAAACTGTTGTTTAAGTAGTTGCATAATCTTCTAAATAGGGTTTTATGCTTCATATCCTCCTAGATCAACAAATGTGCACACAAACATAGTCTTGGCAGATTTAATAGGACAAAAAGAAAACCACTACCGAGTGCGTTTCTTGAGTGTTTGGCATGAAAAGCTTCAGTTATTTCATTTAATTCCGAACAAGATGTTTCTAATTCTCTTTCTCCATGTTGTAAGGTTTTCTCCTGCTTAACAGGAAAATAAACCAGGAACTAAGATACTAAATAAATTAATAAAATATGCAAAAAAATAGTTTTTACTATACTTCATAATTTCCCTTCAAGGAGAAATGGCCTCTTGTGGGTTAAACACCCCCTTTTAATGATTTCAGATGAATTGATTTTATCACATTCCTGTGGTAATATGAGAATTCAACCACACGGTGGCAGCAGAGACATAATCATCCTCAGATTAATCGACTCCAACTTTAGTCGTTGCGTGGAACTAGATCTGCTACAAAGCGCGGTAAGCCTGTCTCTCATTAAATGTAAATTACTCTATAAATAATCCAATCAGAGGATAAAAATTCAAGCAGTCCTCTTGCCTTCATGCAGCTGTAGACGCATTTTTATGGTTTGGATTTCTTTCTCTCTGTGCATGTTGAATGACTAAATAAGTGCATCAGTTCTAAAAAAAGAAAAAAACAGCACAACTTTTTAATGTCTTTGAAATATGGCAGCCTGCTGGCAACCGGAAAAACAATAAACAATATTTCAAAAATACTTTGTTCATTAATGTTATTTTCAATAATTATGTATTGGGTCCTCTTGGTGTACCATAATAATGGACTAGTACACATAAATCATAAGGTTTACATTCTTTATAATAATATGAAGATTTATATAACATTCATGTTAAACTTAAATTATTTAAGACCATACAGAATAAATGTTTACAATCAGGACTATAGGTAGTCCAGTTGTTGCATTGTTGTTTCACTGAAAAACCAAAATTGATATAGAAAGTATTTGGATATTTGCAATCTAATCATTGATCTAATGGACACATTTAAAAGGGGGAAAAAAAATTCATCATATGACAGTTGTTTCAGTTATTTCTCCTCATAATTTGAATTATTTGATGGGGTTATATTTTATGGCTGGTGTCACAGCTGCAGCTCAGTGAGGTATGGGTTATTTTCTCAGGTTGAGATATGAGCTACATTCTCAACCACATCAGCAGAGACTCTTTGATCTGGTCATTAGTTTAAGACAGTTGAAGTATTTAGGAGATCAGATAACAAGCACCATGTCAGGCCTGAAAAGGCCTCCGTGGCTTTTGAAAGCAGATTCTTCAGGGAAGCCTGAGGCCATGTGGCTTTTGGGGTGGAATTACATCATCTTTAATTTTCCTTAGGCCCTGCTTCTTTTTCACCTTTTCTTGAACTCGGGCCTGTATGACATTGTTTCTCTTTTAGCCAACAATAGCAGATAATTATGAGATTAACTATATCCCAACTCTAGTCTGAACCTGTGACTTCAGTTTTGTTTCTTTTAAGGCCTTGTGGTTTATATTATCTGAGTGTGCTCCTGATTTATGTCAGCAGTCTCATGCTTTCTTGCTTTACATTAAACATAACCAACCATGATTTTCACCAAACAACTGTCTTTGCAAGGATAATATTTGATATAACTCGCTCAGGTGTGCCTCCGCATTTTGGCGCATGCGCACTAGGCGGCAGTCAGGTGAAGCTTGCAGAGTGAGTCTCATGGTTTCACTCATTCGACGTGGGATTGCTGTGAGTGGAGCTCTGCAGATGTCTGTGCTGGAGAGGATAGACTGGAGGGTGAGTTCACTGGAGCATGCTTCTTTTCCAGCTGACTTCATTTAAGCCAACCTGCATCATATTTATCACTATTTGATTTTACTACTTATGCGATAATCACCTGTTTGTAAGGAAGCGGCGCCTTAGGCTACGAGCTTTGGAACAATCAGTGATTCATGTCAACAAAGGCAGGGTTTTATTTATTCTCACTAAAACCTCAACTGACTCAATTTTAGCTTTTAAGTGGAACTCAAATCAAAATAGGCATGATTCTAATATTGTTAACTATATATATTTCTCTTTAGTATTTTTCTAGTAAATAGCCTAAGCCCACTTGTTTCTCCTTTTTATTTTTTTTAGAAAATATGATATGGCCTATGAGTAGGCAAGTGAAAAAAAGCCAAGCCAGATGGATAGCAGGGAATTAAATACAAATATATGAATGCTTCTTCGACATGGAGCTGTTTTTGTATTTAACTTATAATCGGTTAAATTTAGAGCTGGGCTCTATATGGATAAAATGCGACTTTTTGGATTTCAAGGAATTTTTTAGAGGACGTTTCATTTTAAGGCAGCCTTTATTTTACATATCCTTATATTACAAGACATTGGGACACTGCAATGACGTAAGTAATCGGTCCGATCATGGATATATTCCATCTTTACACCTGACGTGAGCTGAGCTGCACTAAAAAGTGCTTAAAATGACGCTTTATTCGTCACCGTGAGGCCAAGCGGTACTGACCTCCTTCACGTCCGTTCCGAGCCTCCTCCAACGCAAAATAACATTTAATCAGCGCGCATGTAACTTCTGCTTCACATCACAACAAGACAAGAACCAGAGGAAGGATAATCCTCAGTCCTGTTTTTCCCATGCAGAGCCGGCGGACACCGCAGGCTGGCTGTCCTCCTCAAAAACCAAACACTCTCACACTCTAATAAATAAATAAATTAACTTGAATCTGATATTTAGTTAAAAACTGCTCCAAATATTGGATATATTATTTTTTTTATGACGCAGAAGGAGAAAGCCTCAGCATTTAAAATGAAAAAAAAAATGACTTTGAGGCTATGAAAAATAGTATTTAGATTTTCATAATTACAAAAAATACAATTTTTTTTAAATTTTCTCTTCAGTTTGATGTTTTAATGAATAACAAAGTTTGAGAGCAGCCTTGTTTAGGACGCTGCAAATCTCCACCAATAATGTAAATGAAGTTAGATGTTTGTTGAGATCCTTTGAGCTGGAGGTTTTTGATAGAATGATGCTGCTAAAGCCTCGGGCTTACTGCGGTTTGAAACAAGCCCATTTAACCACCACTGTGAAATACAGACATTAAAATGTCACGGCTTCATTTGAATGCACCGGCTATTATTCTATTCTGGCAGTCGAATAGGAAAATGACACAAAAAACAGAGCGCAGGAGTTTAGTCACGTGGTTCATATAAAACAAGAATTTGGATTGAAACAGTGGGCCGGATCCACGGAAAAATAATGATCTTAAAAAACACCAGATCAAAACGGTTATTATATCAGCATATCGTGACTTTAACATCAATAATACAATCATTTAATAGGTACTTCTTTGAAAACAGCATCATCAACCATCCGTGAAAACAAATCGGAACAATTAATGAATCAGCTTTCTGACATATTAACCGCGTGAATAATGTTTGTTTGTGTGGGGAAAGTGAGATTATAGCCTTTAAAGGACAAAACCTTACTATTTCCTCTTTAATTAAATATCTCAGACAGTCAATAAAGGAACATTGAACAGTACCTAAAGGTGTCGACCACCCAATAACAAATAATAATTCCGTTTCGTGATGTGGTTCAAGCAGATAAAAGCGAATAGAGTGAAAGAAACTGGTTGTTAGAGACTTCACTCACTTTAAAAATGAACTGCAATAGAAAACTAAGTAAGTAGGTAGAAATTAACACTGTACTCAAGTACAAATTGGACTTTGCTTGATTAGTTACATTTTCTGCTGCCAGCCCTCTCAGAGGAAAATAATCTACTCCACTACATTTGTCTAAAACCTGCAGCAAATAGCGACTTTTCAGATTACACTTACCGTCTAGTGAGTTTACAAATGTGTTGATTTTTAATGTCCACAATTAACGTATTTATTATGTTTTTCTCTATGGATAGGGAGAATACCTTTACAACTTCAGTTAAAATTCAATTTAATAATAATCTGGAAAATGTCACAAAATAGACAAAAAATGCAAATTTGACTTTTTAGACAGGCCTACGTGGTTTCTCACAGGAAGGCAATTCTATTGGACAAAAATACGGCGATAGACGTTTAACAACTCAAAAGCATGAAATAATTAAATTTACACATGACTGCTGCAGTGAGATCAAAAAATTATAATAAACCTCAGAAAGGTTCTATATTATTGCTTGATGACTACGTTAACTTTATGCTTTGAGTACATTTAGCTGATAATGATTAAATGTACTGTTTTAAATGTACTATTTACAAGTACTATTTATATTTGTTTTCACAGTATTTTTACTCAAGCATAAAATGTGATTATTGCATCTAGCGTCTGGATATAATAGTAAAAAAAGCTGTTTTTTTGGATCTCACGCTGACAGAATCCTGATTGGACTGTCGTCCCGCCAATCAGCAAGTCTCCATATACCCTTATGCTTACGTCATCAGCCAGGGTGACGCCCACTCAGCTCAGCTCTACCACTGATCTCATGTTTGCGCTACAGAGACTGAACGTCGCTGTTTTGTCCATGAGAGGGAGTCAGATTTATTATATGCACCCAGCGTCGCCCACTCGAGCATCAGAGCACCCTGACCGGATAGAGGGGAGGTATTTCTATCAGCCGTAATTTCTCTCTGAGGCTGCAGAGACGCACAAACTGCGGTCGGAGAGTCACCGGGTCCGTAAGTGCGCACATCCAGAGAACAACTTCTCATCCCCTGCTCCGCAGCTGAAGAACCGGAGGTTCGCCAGGAAAGAGCCTTTATTTTTCATCCCTGGATTAACTCACAGGCGCTAGTTCATATTTTTTACTTTCTCAATATCTTTTTGGAGACTTTTTTCCCCCCCTCTCAGTCAGCATGTTGTGGAAATTAGCCGACAACGTGAAATATGAGGACGACTGTGAGGTGAGTGACGGTTCAGACAAAGACAGGCAGAAGTGCATTTTGATTGACAGCCGACAAAAGTTTGACTTCCAACTAAAAAAGTGCTTGGGGTTGTTATTCTTTTCCTTTTATCGTCTGAAGGCGATCAAGATAAGATGACGGAAGATAAAAAAAATGGAAGCACGAACTTCAAACAGCCAGAATAACATAAACTTAAGAGGCAGCAAGAGGGAAAAAAAAGATTAAACACGGAAAAGATTAGAGCCTGAAAGTGTAAAATAGACAATTTACACAATGAATTTAAGCTCTATTGGGTTTATTTCTAAAAAACAACATTATTAAACACAATAACAATAATAACACTCACACTCCTCACACTGCAGCAACAATTATTCTATTTATGATAAAGGTGATATTATTTAGTAAAAATAATCATGGTAATTAATAATAGTCATAATAATGATTTAAAAAACACACAGATTGTCCAAAATATATCAAGACAAAATTACCATCAAGAACATGTGAGAATATTTGAATGTTTTTAGTATTTAATTTAAATAATAAATCATCATTTATATCTGCCTTGAAAGAAGAAAACCACAATATTTTTAATTTAAATGAATAGTTGACCCATATCTCTCCTCTCTAAATCGTTATCTCCTCCACAGGCATGCTATACTTTTTGCCAGGGGGGACAAATGTCACCTGTACCTGCCATCTTTCATCCCTTACAGCTTTATTGTCTCTGCCGTCCTTTAGGAAAGGCATGACGGCAACAGCAATGGGAACCCCCGGCTGCCTCACCTGCCTGCCGTTAGCCAGCACCTCTACAGCCCGTCGCCCTCCCTCTCGCACTCCACCAGTTCGGACTTCCAGCCCCCGTACTTCCCTCCTCCCTACCAGCCCATCTCCTACCCACAGTCCAGTGACCCCTATTCCCACCTGGGAGACCCATTCAACATCAACTCCATACACCAGTCGCCGTCGTCCAACCAGCAGCAGCCATGGCCCGGTCGGCAGGGTCAGGATGGGCTCGGGGCGCACGGGAGGAGCGGCCTGGCCAGTCAGATCTTGGGCCTGGAGGGAGGCTCGTCCGGGGTGAGGAGGGAAGGGTTCCGTCGGCCGGAGCTGCTGCCTCCCCACACTCACAGCATTGACCAGTCGGTTATTGGTGACAACATGGGGATGCACGACATGGGGCACGGGCTGGAGGACGTTCAAGTGAGTGGAGCAGATTGAAATAAAAACTTTTACACACACTAAGTAGCTACGATATGTGGAAATCAGGGAGGTGTGATTGACTGACACAGATAAGCAAATAACACAATTCATGTCAGATTCTATTAAAGAAGAACACAAAGCTTCTGTTAATTCTGTGTATCAAATAGGAACACATTTGGAATTCAATAATTTCTTTTCAATTTTTCATAATAGAAGTAAAATGGAGAATTGGATAGATGCTGTGTTCTTTTACTACAATGCCTTATTTTGGCTTCTGTTCTTTCTTTTTTTGTTCTTTTTTTTTCACCAGCATGTAGATGACCACAGTATTATAATGGCGGATCAGACAGTCATCAAAAAAGGTGAGTTTTCAGTTTTTTCCTCTAATATGAGCTTTTGTGACAACGAGACGAGGTTCTGTTAAAAAGAAAATGGAAAAATTGCAACCAAATAAATGTGCTCATCAGATCTGGAAATGTTCTTTAAGGGCTGTATTATTTCTTTTTCAGCCTTTCACTCACACTTGGAATTGTCATTGCAATTACTGCTATAGTGGCGTGTCAGTGCGAGAGAACAGTAAAGGAGGAGTTTTGTGCTGCATACACTGATAATCCTCCCAGCCATGAGAAGCACTTATCTAAGCTTGATATGATCTGCGGCCTGTTCTGTCTCTGAAGGTGCTTGAATGGATGCCCAGTGAGGAAAAGCTGATCCCCCTTCAAAAAAAAAAGAAGAAAAAACAGGGTATTGACAAGACATGAAAATTGAGCAATCTCACAGCTTCTCTATTGACTGTGAGAGGGGAGCGAAGCCTTGACTCACCCACAGCCTGATTAATCCGGCAACTGCGGCTCTTTTCTGTTCACTTCAACAGGAAATTATTCGTTGATCTTGAGGCCGCGTTTCTGGCTCTGCTGAACCAGCTTTTGGCGGGGTGTGGCATTAAGTTTGTGTGTGAAGGACAGTTTAGTAATTTGTTGGGACATGACCTGTTTGGAGGGAGAACTTACTCCTGCTTTGGAGACCGTTGAATATCAGCCTGAGCGACATGTTGCACTGCTTAGCTTTTCTTTTTTTTTTTTTCCTTTTTTTTGAATCACTCACATGCAGACAGACAGTTTGTCATAATTATGTCTGACTACAATCACTGTAATGTGGTTAATTCAATGATACTAATTTAATATCACAAAGTGAATGCAGTGTTTATTTTTCCAAAGTGCAATAAACGTCTCATAATACTGCGATGCATAGTTGTGAGCCCGAAGCCATTTGCGCAGCACAGTAAACAAACCAGTCTTCATTTGTTACAGAAATCAGTGATGGCTCATTATTGCGTTCCCATGCTCAAGGGCACGCTATGGGCAATCTAGGTTCTCCACTTGTAAACAATGGCATGCATTTTCCAGCCATATGCCTCAGAGGAGCCTTAAAGTACTCATGTGACTCTGTGATTTCTGTCTCAGTATTAGGACTGCGAGGTGGCAGGAACCTTGATCGCTTACAGAGGACTTATTATCAGGGGGGCATTCTTGCTGGTGAGGATGAAGATAGCTTTGTTTTGTAGTGTGCTGTATTGTTCTGTATGTCCGATGCCTGTCATTGCTTTTGTGGCGGGTGGGGTGGGCTTGTGGGGGGGGTGTTTAGAAAATTCCATCTAACTTGAGAAGTATAGCACACAATTTATCGAATATCTAGACATTAGGAGTCGGTGCTGAGGTGTTTTTCTGCGGCCTAGATCAGCAGCCGCCTGTATGTGTGTGCCTGTTTGTGATTGTGTGTGGCATGAAGGCATTTTAGCTGTCTCACCAGCAGGCATCCAAAGTTTGGAAAAACACACGGTATGTCGAAAGTCTTTCCTACAGCAGACACTAGCTCTCCCAGTCGTGCAAAGCTTCATACACACTCTTCCTTGTGATTATGTGCAAGAAAGAACAGAATCCCTGTTGCAAAGAAGGGATTATGATGATTAAAGCTTATGTACATACACTGGAAAAGTGTATATACAAACAAATTCTTTTACAAAACCAGATATTTCTGCCTTTTGTACTCCCTCACTCAACAGCTTACCCACATTTTTTCCCCCTCCTCACCCTCCAGGGCCTGTCACTCTACCCAAAGGCAATGCCCTGGGTCTTCCTTTCCAGAAAGAGTCCCTGCTGGGCATGGTGTCCAACCCGACAGAGGTTTTCTGCTCTGTACCGGGCCGTCTTTCCTTGCTGAGCTCCACATCCAAGTACAAAGTTACCGTGGCTGAGGTTCAGAGACGCCTGTCACCTCCTGAGTGCCTAAACGCATCACTCCTGGGAGGGGTTCTACGCAGGTCAGCGCTCAAACTCATTCTGATTTACTTTTTTTCTCCTTGTCTTTGTTAAAGTCCTCGCCATAGAGGCAGAGATTCACCAGGATTCTGGCTAACCATACCAAACATTACAAACTTTCTTTTGAATTCTAAGCTTTTATTCCTATCTCAGTTGTAGGCAGCTGTGGAAGATTATATGAATGTCTCAGATATGAACAATCGACATATCCGACGAGTTCCGACGCTCGTGATCTGTAGGCTAAAGCTGCGTGGCTCATGGGAAATGCTTTTCTAAAAGCGCTGCTTTGCTCATCATTTTTATTTTTATTTTTGCATAAGGTTTTGGGACATTCTGTGCGGCTTGCAATTTTGACTGTGTGCCTCCTCGGGGAAAGGTTGCATCAACACAGGTTGTAGCAATCTGAAGACTCTGGGTGTGTGTGTCAGGGGTTGCAGCGTGTGGAGCAAAGCAGTTGACCTTATAGCATCTATGTTGGTGTGGCGGCGTGTTCAGGGACGGCAAGGTTACAGTCTGTGCTCCACAACCCTGACCAGAGCATTTTGTGCTTGAAGTGCATCTTTGCCACTTCCCATGTGCCTTCGCTAATGCTGACATCCACACACACACAGACACACACACACACACACACACACACACACACACACACACACACACACACACACACACACACACACACACAATCGCATTTTAAGTAGGTCATATAGCAATAGGAGGAAGGGGGGGTGATCTTTAGCAAAGGGATGGGGAATAAAGTAGAAAAAAGGGGGACGACGGGGTTGGGGGGTATTCAAACACGCATGGCTTCATAAAGATGCACCCTCCACGGAGTGGGAGAGGTTGCCCCACCAGTCATGCGGAAAACCGAATCGGCCATGGCAAGTGGAGAATCTAAGTGTTTCAGCAATGGTGTGCATAAGCGATTTCTCTGCTGTTTTTTTTTCCCAGAGTGGAAGCATCCATTGTTCCTATCTATGCTTAACTAATGGAGTCTTTTGATTTATTTGATATCATGAGTGCACAATGAGAGCATCTGTAGTGCTCTCCTCTGACAGATTGTGTCTGTTCTATAATCAATCGCAGTAATCTTTGAATCCTTCAAATGTCCTTCAGCAGATACTAATCGAAGGAAAATCATGATAATGTGTGAAAAGAGTGGAAAATGCCTTATTTATTTCCTAATCCTCCATCAATAATTTTCTACACGTGTCAACCTAATTTGTGGAAAAGAATGCAATTTTGCATCGTCTGTTTGAATTTCTTCCTAACAGTAGTTTTTTTAAATTTTTTCTTTCTCTCTGCAGGGCCAAATCAAAAAATGGAGGTCGCTCTCTGAGGGAAAAACTGGATAAGATCGGGCTGAACCTGCCAGCAGGAAGAAGGAAGGCAGCAAATGTCACTCTACTTACCTCACTAGTAGAAGGTATGACATGTCACTCAGCTCTTCTCATAACCATCTCAAATGTAATTGCTGCTTGCGATGGCTGGAATGCTGCTTTGATAGTGTGAGAACGTTCATCTCGCACACAGTGTCTGCATTTAACCACCAAGAAGAATATGAGCAACCCTCCGAATGCCATTCATTGTTGAAATATTATTAAATACAAAGACAACGAGAACGGAAGAAAGTATATTTTCTTTGTCTTGTCTTTCTTTTGCTGGACATTCAGTTGCGTTTTTAGTTTTCCAGTGGTGGTTAGCCAGAATCGGAGTTACTGGGCAGATGTTTGAATGCAAGCTGGTTGTCTTCAGTAATCAAAAAAAGACCTGAAACAGTCCTCACCTCACTGTTGGATGAGCAAAACGTTTTTAGCACCATTGCTATTGCTGTATGACAGAAAAGAAGTAAAATGCTTAAGTCTAAATGACCATGCACTGACATAAAGGATTTCTAGTTGCTATCTGAGTAGCGTCTTATGGTTATAATTATCAAGTCTTCATATCCAAAGAGCACTACTAAAAAAAAACTACAGCCAGGAAGTGCTCCTCTCTTTTGATTTAACTTTTTTGTGTTACGATTACTTTATGACACTGTAATAACATACAGTGTAAATATAACAACAACAATGCTAAACTTTCTGAAACGTTATTCCTGTCGTCGTCTGCACGGTGTTATTCGGCTGCACAGCCTCACTTATTCCATGTCGGGGAAATACTCTGTTTTAACGATGATGCAACAGCCGCACCCTTGCCCTGTCAATGCTTTGAATGCTAAAACATCAGTCTTGCCTTTAGTCAGACAGTGACGCTTCACCGTGAACACGCTATCAATTTTAATAGCAAAACTTTACCTGCTGCAGGCTAAGGTAGAATATCTTTTCCTCTCTTACTCAATACACGCCTAATTTCTATAAATGGCTTGATGATCCTGCGCAGGAGAATGACTGGAGGCTTGTGTTATTTAAAGACCTTCAAAGCTGAATTAATTCCTGTTATCTTGTGTTCGGCTCGCCAGGAGGGCCCGCTGACCTTAAAGCTTGTGCTGCCCGCGTCCTGGAGAGATGTGCCTATTTATCAATAAGCATTGCTGCTGGTGCCGTGGGCTGTCTCTGCTAGCATTTATCCACATAAGCCCATTATGGCCGTGCAAGTCAAACCACCCTCAAAACGGAAATATGTTCATCTCACTGGTTATCGTTCCCTCAAGCTAGAAGACTGAGCACAACTGATTATTATTCTATGGTTAAACTGCTTCGCATCATGCGCCTTTGTCTTCATCAGGTCTAAAATGGGGCTGCTAATAAAAATGCCCTGTTTCGATAAGTATTGAGGCCAGTAACTTGATCGCTGACCAGCGTGTTGGAGGTCATGCAGCGATGTCTTCTGGGAGTAACTTCTGTTTTCGTAACGTAGTTTAGCGGTGACCTTTTCTGTCCTCTCCTAATATTTCTGTTCTTCTTTCTCTCTTAGGTGAAGCCGTTCATTTAGCTAGAGACTTCGGTTATGTCTGCGAGACCGAGTTCCCCGCAAAGGCAATCGCTGAATACCTTGGCAGGTCACACGTCGAACGCAATGAAGTTAATTCTCGCAAGAACATGCTCCTCGCTGCCAAGTAAGCATCTTGTCTGGATTGCTGCAATCTGCATATAAAAACTCCCTCTAGCTAAGATTACTGGAAGATTCAATTTCCTGTTGACTTCGTTCACGGATCGCCATGATCATCAGACATAGTTGAGTTGATTAATTATCAGCAATTTTCCATCTTCCTTAATCATTCTGTCTTCTCTGCTTCCAGGCAAATCTGTAAGGAGTTCACCGACCTGCTCACTCAGGACCGTTCACCACTGGGAAACTCTCGGCCGGCTCCCATCATGGAGCCTGGAATCCAAGGCTGCCTGACCCACTTCAGCCTCATCACTCACGGCTTCGGCTCGCCGGCCATCTGCGCCGCCATGACCTCACTGCAGAACTACCTGAACGAAGCTCTCAAACAAGTGGACAAGATGTACTTGAGCTCTGGTAGCGACACCCAGGGATCCTCAGACAGTGGAAGCAAATCTACCGACAAAATGGACAAGCACAGGAAATGAGAGCTCACAGGAGAATTTTTATGAACTTGAGAACCCCTGAGTCCCGTCATCTTGTCGCCCCCATCTACTCCATGTTGGACTTTCTTCTTTTTTTTAAAAAGTATTGTCATTCCGAGAGCCGAGGTAGTGTGCATATGAGTGTTCTCGCACTGTTGAGTTTATAACGCATTTTCTAAGAAGCTGATTTTTAAGAACTCATCCCAGCTGGCTTCAAAGCCGTTTGTGTCGACGCCAAAGGTGAGCGTCCGTGTTCTGGCACTAGGGCGCCGCACACACACCTTACATACCGAAATAACCACTAAGCCGTTCCACGCATATGCCAATGTGTTGGCAATGCAGACGCGAGACCTGCACTCTGTTGACGAGAGCAGGAAAGGAATAAAGCGCATACTTTTTTTTTCTTTTTTTTTTGTTCTTTCCCCAGAGGACATCATTTCAAGATGAGCTGCGGTGGCTGTGAATTCCTCTTAGACCCCCACCACCCCACCCCCACTGCTGTCTGGAGGCAAATCCACTGATTTCCTGTGTCTCAAAAGACTTGCAAAGGACAATTTTATATATATATATATATATATATATATATATATATATATACACATTTTTATTTTTTTTGCTTTATTTGTACAACCACTTCAAAATTGCTCAAGTGTTTTTGTGTTTTGTTCATGAGAGATGATTTCAATCTTCCGTACGCCTAAATGAGATGGTTTGTCAGCCCGTGTTCCATCAGAAACCAGAGACCTTTAAGCCCCTTCAGTGTTCATGTGGATTACAGGTGTAGCAACGCTTCCCATTTTAGTCTGTCTTTTTAAACCTCGCCGCAGGAACGCCATATTTCTGTGACCACTTCTCATTACTAGTATTTAAAAATCATAATTTACGCTCATCCTATCAATCCCTTCAGTCCTGAGTGTGTCTGCTGTGAAGAGTGTGTGTGTGTGTGTGTGTGTACATGTACATATTTCTTTTGTTGAAAATGTTTTAAAATAGACATTAAATTCCAAACATAGAATTTGATCCAGTGTCTTGTTCTGGATGTAAATATTTTTTTAATTTATGTTATGTAATTTAATGGGCTTGTGTAAATAATGGTATATGGTGTATGGTTTCACTTTTTATGACCACGTGTTAAACTTTTATAAATGGGTTCGTTTTTTATCAAGTAGAGGTTAGGAAGTGGGCATGATATACTTTTTTTGAGAATATGTTTAAAAAATGTTTCAGGAAAAATAAAATGAAACGAGACTCATGTCTGAGTGAGTCATTGACGCTGCCTAGGACACACACACAAACACACACACACACACACACTTTCGTGCACCATTATCCTTTTCAGCGATATTTCACACATGATGGTTAAGTCATGTGTTGGAAGATTTTTCCATAAATAAACGGCAAACAAAAAGTCCCAAACTAACGGGAACAGTAGCCATCATTATCTGCTCTCACTTAGCTTCACAAATAGGCTGCGGCTCGGCGAAGGCAGGGACCTCGAGAGAACATCATGTGACGAACAATGAAAGATGCACAGTGAGGGAGCAGACAAATAGCTTGTTTATGTTTAAACTTAGACAACTATTGACACATACTGAACCGATTGCTCCAAGAGCCCATCCCTTCTGATCCTCCCTTCCTGGGCTTGTCATATTGCGCCTCCTCGTTCCTATTTCCTCTTTCTTTTTCATTTCCTTTACTTGTTCAGTGAAGCCAAGATCTGCTTCAAGTTTCATCTGTGGAAATGCGGCGTTGCAGGTTTCACACTGCCAAAGACACGTCCATTGATGTCTGTGAGAAAAGGTGCAAAACAACAGATGGAATTTACCGCAAGGTTGCTTAATCGCAACTTGCCCAACCAGTCGCTGCTGATTCATGGTCTCCACAGTGGCCCCCCAAGAACAGTCACGGCAGTGATTCACCAAACACAAGAACATTGGTAGAAGTTATAAGTAGATGTAAATGAAGAACATTGGAGATTATTGGAGTGTGCATTTAAAACAGATTCCTAAAGTCAGGAATGCTGCAGTATTTTATCAGAATTGTGTCTCGCACATTTGAAGGAGGAATGGGAGAAGATCACCGTTTTTTTCGTAAAGAAGAACTTCTTTAGGGGTTCCTAATCGACGCAGAGCTGTTGGTAATTTGTATCAACTTAACGAGGGCCTAAAAGGCGTCAATGCTGCTGCCGTTGATGTCTCTTACACAACAACAAGGTAGCAACAGAGCAGGATCGATGTCTTGCTCTTTTTGGACAACGAGATTTTGTGTTATTTTTATTTTATGTTTGTCTTCTCAAATCAGAAGATCTGAGAAGCATCTCATAGACGTAAGCAGGGAAATCAAGGAAGTAGAAAATCAACCAAAAAATGTCTTTTATAATGATAAACAACTTTTTTTATTAGCATTTCATCATTCAGTGCAGTGAAATGAACCCTGGGATTAAAGTGGGGTCCAGAGTTGTGCTCAAGAACCCTCTGACATGCAAGTGTGTGGATGGAACGGTCCACCTTCCGATTGGTGGGCGACTCCTCTACCTGAAAGGGGTCCAGGATCTCCTCAGCATCTGAGCAGAGGATCAAATGGAGCGCCAAGCCACAGGGAAGGTAAATGATTGTTTTCACCATGTTATTTCATTGTTTTCAAAACACCGGCCATTTGTAGAAGTCATAATAGACGCATACACTGCTGTGTGATGCTGCACCTCTCAGCTTATTTTCTTACATATCAGTTAAGATGCATTTAAAATCATTGGTTTCTTGGTTTCTTCATTTCGAGGCGCTTTGGAGACGGATTTCCGTTTACTGTGCGATACCTGCGTGTAGAATGGGACGTGATATTGATGCTGCCACCTGAGTGGCAGCAAATATCAGAAGAAGAGGAAGTGAGCAACTCATGTTTGCAAATGTGAAAGTCTGGGCGGTCCTTCTGCCACTATTATTGTTCAGACAGAAAGGCAGTTATGCCAACGCTATGTTACACGTCGCGCTTCGTTTGTGTGCTAAACATTGGAATATGAAAATCACACTCCAGTTAGTTTCATGCAGACTTTGTGTGTTTAGGGGAGGGGGGGGCTGGCAGATATAAAAGATAGACTAATGATTCCTCATCTGGACGCATAAACGGGCAGTTGGAAAGTAGTTTCACGGGGTTTCCTGCATGTTTCCTTGATGTCTGCATTGCTGTTGCTGGGGTGACTTTTTACACTGTACAGCCTTAAAGCTGTCTGCTCCGGTTTAGGTTGATGACTGAATTACCAAAGAATCACAGAACCAGTTCAATTATGTCAAATGCAAAGTTGAATTCTTCATCGTATTCAACTTAATGCTCCAACTTCACTCCTCACATGTCTTGTAGTTGTGCATATCCTGCTTTGGAGTTCATCAGGCGTTTCATGGCGGCCGGGCTACATGTTGAGAGAGGCAGCGGCACCAGCAGCAGCCTGTCATACCTAGCAGTTAAACAAGTATCAGCCTCTCCCCCTCAGAACCTGTTCGACCAGACCTGTCGACCTGACGGCTCACTGCAGCGGTTGACTTTAACTGCTTTCAGTTACTCATGCTAGCTTGTGTGAGCTGGAACCCTGGGAGAATAGATAATAGCAGGAGGAGGAGGAGGAGGTGGTAGAAAAGTTAGAGAGGGGGGAGGTGGAGGGAGATTGGAGGTGTCTTTGATGACCGGTTGAACACATTTGAGACAACACCTACCTGTGTCTGAGGCTTTGATTGGAAGTTCTTCCCTCTGTCACTTCTCTCTTTCTTGACTCTTTCATGTTGTCACTCCGTCAGCGTCGCATAGCAGGGCTTTTGTTCCGGCTGCCGTCAGCTATTAATCACACGCATGTCCTGTCTGTCTCCCATGTCATGGTGGAGGTGTGTCATAAATTGGTTGCGAGCATGACGAGCAGATGATATGATTTTCAGATGCATATATATTTATTTACACTCACGGTGTATATAAAGTTATACAGATATATGCGTGAAAGAAACACAAATTCAGCTGTGGCTTCAGTTCTTCACGTTTAATTCTATTTGAAGATGTCAGGTCAGCATATGATCGTATCAGCTCTGGTGTTGTGTAGATCTCTGATGATCCGGCGACTATATTTCATGTTTGCCGCCATCTCCGCAGCTTTGACTCATAGTCTGAAAAACGCTAGGGGAAAAAGAAAAACTTTTAAATCCGTGTGGGCTTAGGGCCTTTGGGCGACTAAAACCTTATAATGGTTGGTTTTTAGCTTGACTAACATTGGCTAATGTTGTATTAGATAGCAAGGCCACGTTGTGTGGTTAGTGGAATTAACGACATTAAAAGCTGAATATTCTCTATTATAGGATTCATTTTTTAAAACCCAAATCAGCTCACGGTCAGCAACATTCCCCGGTGGTCATCTTCCACTTACATCAATCAAGGGCGGTTGGTCGGGTCTGATCCACTTATGTTGTTGTGTAATTTAGCCTTTTACCGGCCGGTACAAAAATAAGTTTACGTTATACAAATCAGTTAAACTAAAAAATGTGCTGTTGCAGCATATATTTTATGTGATTAGTATATAAGACATACTTAATTAGGTATACCTAATACTTAAGTATACTTGGATTGTAATAACCTATATACCAATACGACAATAATTCAGTAGAATATTACAGTCAATGTTACATTTATTACCACCGTTATCATATGCTATATGACTTATATTACTTTACTTCACAATTCTACTGCCCGGTGCTCATTTTCATGCTGTTATTTCTAGACCCTGGTTAAATGTACTCTCTTTCATAAGTTTAATATCGTGTGCACTCGTGTGATGAACTTTATTAAAAAGTTGATTAAAAAACAGGCAGTCTGAGGGCTGACCTAACATTTGGGTGCAACTTATTCCACAGTTTGGGACCTGCAACAGAAAAAGCTTGTCGCTCATGGACTTCAGCTTTGTCTTAAGCGTGACGAGAGAGTGCCGGTAAGCAGACCTCAGTGACCTCCAGTGGGTATAAGTTTGTTGGGGGTCTGCGATGTAAGGTTGTGCTAACCCATTCAACCAATTAGAAACAAACAATGAAATCGTAAAATGAGTCCTAAAATGTACAGGAAGTCAGGGGAGGGGGGCCAGGCTTGGCTCGAGGCAATATAAAGTCATTTTTAGCAGTATCAGTAAATGTAAAAGGTTAATTATGGATAGAAGCCTCAAGTAGTAAAAACTGGATTCAACCACAGAGCTGATCAAGTTTAAAAACATGGTCCATTTTTACGTGAAGGTTGAAAATGGTGGGTTTTATGTTTGTGGTTGCAAGGAGCCCAAAGAGGCCTCACAGGACCCCTGGGTCCAAACATCTCAGCATCGGTTTTAATTGAATTCAAATGTAAAATGTTTAGGGCCTTCTAGTCTTTGATGTCCTTAAGACACTACAGCCATTCTTTTACGGAGCGGAAAATTTCTTTTCAGGGGCAGGTCAATTTTGGAGTCATCTGCATAAAAGTGATATGAGATGGCATGCTTCTGAAACTTCATGCTAGTCCGTCTTTTATTTCATGAGTTATTACAAAAAACCCTTTAAAAATGCCCTACCTCACAACGGTTGAGAAAGAGTTATTATGGTGTCATGTCATGAGGTCGTGGCCTAATGTCACTCAAATCTAGTCAATTCTAGAATATACTAGAACCTACCTCTGTGTGAAGTGTCATGCTAATCCGTCTATTAATGTATGAGTTATGGCAAATAAAAACTTCCCAAAAGTAGCTTACCTGGCAATGGTTAAGGAAAAGTTATTGTAATATCACATCTTGACGTCATGACAACACCAAAATGTAGTCATCTCTACGATATGTCAGAGCCAACCTCTGGGTAAAATTACATGCAAATCCATTCCTTAGTTTTTCCTAAATCTTGCCAACAAACAGATAAACAAACAGACAAACCAAGGTAATAGACTTGAATAGACTAGAATTTTGACTTTGGTGGCAGGCCCAATACATACAAACATAAGCAACAACACATGCACAGCGACCAGGTGGCTTGAACAGCGGCTAAAGGTGGCTTATGCTAATGCAAATAAACCAGACGCTATGAGGAAAGAAACCAGTGGAGGCATTGACTCGCTTCTGATTGGTTCCTTTCAACTCGCTAATGGTTTTTTTTAAGTCAATCCACATCATTCTTATCACTAATGTCCTGGTTTCATCTGATATAAGTTGGACAAAAGACAGGACTCAAACGTTTGAAATAAAAAAGGCCTCTGGCGAAACTGTGTGCCTGGTTTTCAGTTAACAGACGCTGTCAATCAAGAGTAAAGCTGGGCGTGATTGCGTCAAAAGTGACCAATCACAGGCCGACCAAGACCTCCTTTGTTTTCTGGCCCCAAATTGTCAAAAGTCATATTGACAGCACTTGACTTTTAGAGCAGAGATATGTGAAAGAGTGTGCATGCCCTCCAGCTTGAACTCTCTCACTGGTACCCGTTCTTCAGTTCCAAACACACAGGTGCAGATTTTTGCCTTCCTGCGTGTTTTTTTCTCTCTCGCTTGCAGCTGTCTCTACATCTTTCAGTTGTTAAAAGTGTGCCTGATAATGACAGTTATTTTCTGCTTGTGTAAAATAATATATCAGGCGTATCATTATTACCTCCTACCTAATATCCTGATATCGTGTAGTGTCCCTCTTTTGCTGCATAAACGGCTATGGCTCCTCCTCAGGTAAGCCACCCGCACCTGGCCTGCCACATGTACAAGAAAACCCAGTTTCTCAGACCTTGCCACCATCTTTAATTGACTCTTGGTCCAATTCTGTCGCGGGCACGTTCACTGTGGGGGCTTTTACAGTCATTGCTGTGGTTATGAATGCCACTGGAGCTTGTGTTTAAATACGTAGCATACCTCATTTTTTTTGTAAGGTTAGCCCACTTGACCTACCAGGTCAATGGTTGCATCTCCCCACATGAATGGTTCCGCCCCCTGACGTCACACACCTGGACCTTTTTAAACTTCTGCTGAATGGTTGGACTGAGAGATCTGATACACATGAGCGCTTTTCAATCAATAAAAGTTGATGGCGAACCCTCCAATAAAAGACACACTAATAAGAAGAAGATGATTTTCTGGAAACTCCACATGCAATCTCCATCACGCTGTGATCCTGCAGAAAGTTAGTTTCAACTTTGTTAACCTTTTCTTTTTAATGCCACATTAAGCCTTGCCATGCCGCTGTATAAGAAATAATCCATTCCATCGAGATGACTATTTGTCTCCTGTCAAAGTCGCTCAGATCCACACACCTGCCCGTTCTTCCTGCCTCCAACACATCATTTTGAGTGTTATGGCTCATTAGGGTATATATTCAGTTTTTATTAGGATTGAATCATTACTGAGAAAAAACAGACTATAGAAATGTTTTTATTTAGTTGGGCCATTTATTAATTTTAACTCTTAGACACTCTAAATGTATAATGAAAGGACAAATTGTTTGGTTAAGCATGTTTTCAAACAGTTGAACGATAATCAAAATTATAAAATGATTTATATGATGGAAAATAGTGAATTTTCATTTGATGAGCTCAAACTTTTGGTAAAGCATACTGTTCAAAAATGATTTGACCTTTATTAGTCTGGCTTTGGTTTTGTTGTTTCAGGTTAATAGTGTTTATTAAGTTCCTACATGCTCTAATATGTCGAAAATATCCCACTTATCTAATATTACTTTCTCAACGGGCATAATTAATGCCTCCCCCTCGGTGAACCCTTTGATCTGTGGGATCCCCCAGGGCTCCACCATTGGTCCCTTACTCTTAATCATGGGTTGAAGTATAAAATGGTTCAGTCTAGTGGCTCACATTCATTTTCAGTAAGAGAATAGGGACTCAAAATGTTCTCAGGAAAGCAGTTGAGCAGGAGATTAAAAGCTTTATTGATACCAAATGCGTCCAACTCAAAGTCAAATTTCCAAATTAGGCAGTTTTTTAATGAAAAACACAACGTACTTACTCAACGTGTTATTCTTGTGATTTTCAAAACACAAGCAGCATCTTGACTGGTCAAAAACTTTCCAGTTAACTGTGAGACACTGTGAGTAATTCACCTTTGACACACCTAATAAAGCTACGGAAAGGTGGCGAGTGCAGACTTGTTCAGCTTTCCTGTTAGAGTCTTTAATGAAATGAAAAAAAACTCATTTTCTTCTCTTGTTTTAGAGATCATATTTGATGTGCTAATAGAATCTTTTTTTATCTTATTAACTTGCCCAGGGCTACTTGGCAACATATTTTTGAGTTTTATAGTCATATTTCATGCAAGCTGTGACTGGATGACCTTTGAGTGTACGTTGAGGTAAGTCACATGACACAGATGTCAGAAAAAATGTCAAAGATTAAAACCTTGAACCATTTAGTGTTCGAGCTCTCTTTTGATCTTAGTGCTTTTCATTGAATGCATTACCTTTGAAACAATGATTAATTAAAACACTACATCTTCTGATCAAAAGCAAAAGCAGGAGGATGGTGCATCAAGACAAAGATAGCGTTCTCCTATAACCAACGGAAACTATTTTGACTTTAATAGCTCAACCCACCACCGTTAAAAATTTCACAGCACTTTGGCCAACATGTTGCCAGATACTTAAAACCTCCTCTACACAAGTGTCTTTAAAATCTGTTGTACATTATGGCTCATTTGCAGTCAGACTAATTGCTTGGTTGCAGTTTCCAACCACTGAAACCACTTTATGAGTTAAACCATAGTCTTAACATCCCATGTCACCAAACTACAGTGGAGTCAGTACAGTGTAAGTCAGCGCCAGCCCAGTAAACACAGATGATCACTTGAATTCAAAATATTTGCCTCTCATTCTGAGAAAGAAAGAGACAGCTTGATCTCAGGCTAATGGAAATTGGTATTTAGGCACTTCTCCGAAATTAGATCAAGTGACAAAGGGATACAAAGAATGGATGTAATGAGTTAAAGATGAAGGCATGCTTGTGTAAACTGCTAAAAAAGAATTTCAAGAAAATAAAAAAGCCTTGTTTCCAGGAAATTCGTTTTTGTTTTTTTTGTCTCAGAAGAAAAAAAAAAACTTGTCAAGCATGTTTTATATTAGACAAATAATAATAGTTAAAGGAAAAAAACTCTTACTTTCTCTAAATAAGTAAGCTGCCAGCTAATATTGACATAGTTTTAATCAGTGACAAAGTCAATTAGGGCTTGCAGAGAAACAAGATTTATTTTTTATTTTTCAAAGACTATGAAAATTCTATTTAAAGAATTTTTTTTTTATCATTATAAGCTTTTTTTCTCCTAACTATTAATCTTGAAAGAAGGTACAGATTTAAAAAATAAATAAATAAATAAATAAATAATTAGCTCAATCAAGGGGACTAAAACACTTTATTTTATTAAATTACTTTTCGTTGCTTGTAATTAGAAAGTCTTGGCTGGGGGGGGCTGTAGCTCAGTGGGTAGAACCAAGTAGGGTCCTTGAGCAGGACTTTGAACCCCAATACATGCCCCCCAGAGATGGGTCAATTGCAGGGAAATAATTTCACTATGCTGTACTGTGTATTACTAAAATATGATTTAAAATCCCTAGTATTAAATGTTAGCATTTGTGTATAATTATCTCACCAAGTAAAATGTTCTTACCCCTTTTGCATTTTTGTTGTTGCTATTTTCAAAACAATTTCATCATAAATTAAGGAGAATTAAGAATATTATGCTTCTTTCTAGTATGGCTGTTTTTTTTTAAGTGCACATCATCAGGATACTGAACCTTCACATTCACTGTTACTGATATTTTTATTTAGGTTACATATTACTCCTGTGAAATTACTTCAACTCTTGCTCTTCTAGTGATCTAAAACAATGCGCAGTATTTTTTCAAATCAACATTCATTCATGTAAGACACTCATTACAAAAATGATTTATCTTCATCTCACATGGATGCTGGCTCTAAATTGTCAGATTAGGCTATAGAGGCATGGGTTGAGAAAAAATGTAATTTTTCTCTGGAGGAAACCATTCTTTGTAATGTATGTTCTTGTTTGATGGCTTATTATGTGACAATATGTGAGAAGACAGATAATAACAATGCTGGCTATACTAACTTAACCCATAAAGTCTCTCACACCTTTGACCGCTATGAGAACTTCCTGATACAGCTTTATCCCTACTTTTTAAAAGCCATAACCTGCTATTTTTCAGCTAGTTTCTTTTTTCCAAATGTACATTCAGTCTGTTTTATGGGACTAATGCTTTGGATACATTTCCTGTAATACATTAATCTGGTTATTACAACATACTTTGATATAAAACAACTTAGTTTTATTGAATTTGTTCTACTTTCATGTTGTAAAACCAGTAATGTTACAATTTTGGTGGAATTGGGAATGAAAGAGGGACATTTGTGTTCCTTATGAAAGAAAAACCATCTAAAACAACTGTTAAACCAATTTATTTGGATCTGATTAGAAAAAATATCATCAAAGCCAAATGTGATATTACATAACTCTTAGCATGTCAGAACAAATTTCATAAATAGCCTCTATTTGCTATTTTCTATTTCCATTTTATATCCTAAATCATTGAGGGTGAATATTATAACCCTCTGGGGTTGGACATCATGCCATCGTGAACCCTTTGTGCACCCTAACCCTATAACATACTGAACCCAAAAACATGCTGACAACATGCCGTGTGATCTCAGACTCGTGAGGGTTTCATTTTTAAGGGATATTTAGTTTCTATCAGGTTTGGGGCCGAGTACAATCTTCTTTGTTTGCAATGAAATATTATACATTATACATTCGTAGTTAATATCTAGAGTTTAAGAGTGTGAGGCAACAACATGAAGTAACTAAACACACCATGTAACATGTTTTGAAGCAGGAATTACATGGTACTTTTCAGGAAGAATAAAATGGGAAATAGAAAATAAATAACTTTACAACTCAACAAATATAGAGAGAGAACTCCAAAGAATTTCTTCGCATATTTTATTTCTTTGGGGCATTTATTCATTTTTCTTCCACAAACTCCTAATTTACCATAAAATGACAAAACGTTTGGTCCAGCATCTTTTACAAAGGGAAGAAAAATCTGAAAAATACAATTATTTCACTGTGACATTTTGTATTCCATGGAAAATAGTTCATTTTAATTAGGTTAGCTCAACCTTTTGGTTAAGCATGTTTTTTTTATAAGCTAATTTTGCCCTTATTTCACTTTTTTTCTTCTATCAAGTTACATTACTTGGTTTATTTAATGCTATAATATGCCCCCCAAAAATCCTTATCAATAACTGTGGCTAATGCCTCCTGTTCTGAGGTTCCTTTGACCTGTGGTGTTCCCCAGGGCTCCATCTTTGGCCCCTTACTCGTTAGCTGCTACTGGGTCATATCATACACAGGTTCAGTCAAGTGGTACATATTTTTCAATAAGAACAAGTCACTCAAAATGTGCTCGGCCAAATAGTTGAGCGGGACATTATAGGGCTTTTAAAGAGACTGTGTTGGGGTCATTTCCTTTGAAACTTTTCTTTCTGTTCATGGATTGCCTCTAGTTGTAATTGCATGTCATACTCATGCAGGGCAATTAACTGGCACACCTGCAGGGATTGTTCAGGTATTTAACCGCTGTTCTGTATTCTACAGCAGTCAGACAACACAGAGAATCAGATATTATCTGAAGAATACAGCCAGCCTTTGTATTTTTTTTTATGGGAAATAGCTGTTGTAGCCTCCTGACATTTCAGGAAACCTGTCCAAACTGGTCGTTTTCCATTTCTTAAATAAAGATCCTGATTGGTCCAGAAACGGGCCACTTGGACTGATAATTGTTTCCATCAGACGAGTGACTTTGTGCTGTATTTTAAGGAGATGGGGTTGGAACAGTGTTACATTCATTTATTCAAATGAAATAACTGTTTCATTCACAAAACTATTTAATGCCATTAGAAGACCAAACCTCATCAGCGCTGAGAGCGTTGCATTTCTGAGCGTGCTGTGGTGAGAGTGGGGGTGGGGTTGGGGGTTGAGGGAGCTATGAGGGGGACGTAGTTCAATAATGAGAGCATTAAGCAACTATTGCAGGGGGTGAGTTGGGTGTGGAGGGGGGGGGGGGGGGGGGCTTGGAGGGTTGCAGCCTAATCCCTGAGGAAAATGTGGAAGAAATTAATCTAAATTACAAGGATGAGGCTAGTCTGGAGTCTGGGTTGGGAGGGGCTACGAAGGGACGGCAGGAGGGGAAACATCCATTACTCTTGTCGCTTTTCTGTGTATTGGTTGATGTGTTCTTTTTTTTTTTCTACTCTTTTTTTTCTTCATCCTGTGGGAATGAGGTGGCCTGTCCTCCTTCCTCTTTGGCTTGCCAGACACCCCTCCCTCACTGGCTCACGCACAGGCCTCTTTCCAATTAGTCGGCAGTGTAGACGTTGCCGGCGTGGACAGTACTGCACGGACCACTCAATCCCTGCACTGCTCTCTTCTCACAGACAACAGATGTCTTGGTTTCTCAGGGAACATGCTAGGGAACTCTTTGCTGGCATCTGATACAAAATGAAACTCTTCAACATCCCAGAACTCTTAGCTAAGTGGAAAGAGATTAGCTGTTCAGGAGACCGAGATATTCTCCAACACACAAATGAACTCATTCACACACAAACTCGGTCCTGGCCCAATAGGAACCCCTTCTTCTCTCTTATTTACCCTGACACAAAAACAGATAAATTACACAGGATGGCTGCCACCACTGATCTAATGAAAAGCATCTGGCGTCTCCTCCTGCTAACCAACATACAAGCAAGTCTTGTTCACCTAGGCCTGCTTACAGTAATGGGAACAAGCTGTTTGGTCAACAAACAGGCCTGTAAACAAAAAAATGCATTGTGCTTCACCAGAACCAGAAATCATAAGGACGGGAGTCCAACGTCCATGGATGACACAGTCGGATCGCTGAGGTCACTCAGGTGTTTGTTTCTCAAACGGTTTGTCACAAATAACCGTTATTTAAGTCCCATGAAGCCGATCGATGAAAAAAATAGATAAGTCTTTAAAAGTAACATTTGTCACCCATTGTTAGTGTTAATGGGATTATGGATTAGAAGGGATTATTGATCAGTCTCGCTGCTCATCAGTTCTTCATCTCACTGACCCACACATGGCTGATTCCCAGCCCAGAGAACGGTTCTTGTGACCGCATGGGACATGGATAGTGAAGAACTGAAGGACATTTCTGAGAGATCACCTGCTGCCATTATAGTATAATACAGGATCTGATGGAATTATGTGATATTAACTCTAAGGAAGAAGATAGTAATTGGTACAGGAAGTTAAAGTCGGCTGGAAATTAACCTTCAATTGATATTTAATTCTGGTGGGCCTTGTCACGCCATCCGAAACCAACATCAATCAATTCGGTTGAACCACTTATCCTGTGAGGAGTCGCAAGGAGCTTATTCCAGCTGACATGAAGTAAGTCAGCTCATCACAGTGCCAAAGAATAAAAATAGACAACCTGGGCAGCTGGGCAACTTCAGAATAAAATTGATATTCTCCCCTTGTGCTTCAAAGGGGGCCGCCACATGAGAACTGGATTTTCTTTCGGGATAAATAAAGTATCTATTTTTTTTATTCATCTATTTTTAGAGATCAATTTAAGAGTTGAATTCATTATTATTATTTTTAATAATCATAGTTATAATAATAATAATAATTGAGAAATATCTTAAAATTCTACATTGCAATAAAACGATAAATAATAATTATACCAATAATTATAATAGTATTAGCCCAAATTAAATCGTCTTTAAACTTTCAGCTTGAACGCTAATATTATTTTTTAGGCTGCATTGTGGATTTGTGGTTAGCACTGTTATCACACAGCTAGAAGGTTCTGGGTTTTAATGCAACTGCTGATTGTGAGGAGAGTGGAGTCTGCATGATCTCCCTGCATGTGCCTGGGAAATTGTGATGGTACTATTGTGAATGTGAGCATAAACGTTTGTATTGTGATCCTGTGATGAAGAGTCCAGGGTGTACCCTGCCTCTGGCACAGCGTCAGCTGAATGTGGACTGAACTCCATTCCACTATGGAGGACATCAAATCTGTTTTTAATAGAACGTTTATTAATTTCGCTATTGAAAAACATCTTCGCCTCAGTCACAGGAGTCCATCTCGGCTTTGATACCGTACAATACCATCAGAAAAGAAAAAAAATCCTCATCTAAGCTCATCTTTTCTTTCAGTTTTTACTCTGTATGTCAAAATATTTGTGTTGGAATTACATGTAAGGCCCAAAGAAGAACAGTAATAATCTGTATAACTGTACAACATCAAAACCAGCATATAGTTGCACTGTTTTAATGAACTGACTAGAGCTATTCTGCATTAATATTTAATCCTACACACTGCTCCTGGTGCATCATCTCCTTCCACATCTCAGGGGTCATTTTCCTCACCTCTACATGATGACAGGAAACATTTCAAACTGGAGAAAGGGAGTTTTTACAATGGGGAGATGAGGCGTTGAGCATACATGTGCATGGAATGCCCAAAGGCAGGCCTTTATGGTTCAGCTAAAGGTAAAGCTCATTACACTGGCCGACAGTCACTAACCAGCTGTACTGCACGGTTTAAGTTCCGTCCCCAGGCGGTCTGACCCTCCACTTCTACAGACAGTAGAGCAGGAGAGAAAGAAACATGTAGAAATGTGGAATTCTACGGAAAAGAATGAAGTAGTAGAAGTGAAAAAAAAAAAAAATATATATATATATATATATATATATATATAGAACAAGAGAAAAGTAGAAAAAGACTCAATAAAGGTAGAGTGAGAGAGGATAAGATACTTCAGTTGGATTATTTTCTGTTTCCAATCAAACCATCTAAAACAGAACTTGTAATTTATCTTAAAACTCAGCCACAACTATCAAAGTTTGAGGGCAAAAATCAAACGTGGCAAGGTGCGTTTTCGGAAATAGCCAAATGAAAAGATACTTATCTGCCAGAGCAAAAGAAAATAGTAAGCATGTGAAGCCAAAGCTGCTTTGAATGGATTTCTTTGAAACCAAATGCTTCCAGTATGGAGTGAATCACTGTAAAACCACATTCATTTCCTGCCTGTGTTTATCCAAAGAGGGATGAGATACAAAGCTGTCCAGACTTGTTTGCTGTGTGCAGATACAGAGGTTGAGATGCGTTCATCTCACACAGTGTAAGGCCATTCTTCAGCAACTTGGAGTAACAATCACTGTATATGAATAGACGTTCGACAGCTTCATGGCTCCTGGGTAAGAGATGAGTAGATTTCTTAGTAGCAGCATTCAACCCAGACTTTTATCTGATAAAAGGAGCTTAGAGGAGTTTAGTTTACAACAGAAATGAAAAGAATAGAAGCAAGGATTTCAAGGATCATACATTCGAATGCATCTCTGTCATGATTGATTGACATGGGGTGGTTTTCTGCTCTCCTCCCCTGCTTATTAACTCCTTCCGAAGGGATTCCAGCATGAGGCGGCCACAGACTTACAAGTATCAATTATGTAGGACACTTTTGAATTGGAGGAAGGGAGAGAAAGGGAGAGATGTTTACAGTATGTATCTGTGGCATCCAGACATACTAGTGTATTTGCATAGCGAGAGAAGTTGGCGATGAGACGTGTCAGGGTCCACTTTTGGATTGGACCCCCCCCCTCTCTTTAAAAACTGGAGGAGAGGAAGAAAGAGAGAGAAGGAAAGAGGGAGAAGGAGGGAAGGGACAAACATGTTGATTGATGGTATCCAGAAAAAAAATTATATTCTGATATTAGTCCGCATATGGTAAGTGAAAAGAAAAATAATAGACTACATATTTCAAATAGAGCAACCCTTTTTTTTTTCTTTTTTAATTATCATGGAGAAACAGGAAATTAACTGACATACAAGTGAAAACTGTTAGGTTGGGGTAGTTGACTCAAAAAGTATAAGCAGATGTCTGTCAGAGATTGGCATGAATGAAACTTAGGCCTCCAGGCTGTAACCGTGTAAAGTGTAGCACTGTTAGTCAACATTAAATCAAGCTTTAAAACACTAAAGCCACCACATAGGAGAAATGTAGCAAGATAAGCAACAGCAGCATGACCGAAGGGGTTTAACTACATCCCGGCGCTCAATTCCAATATCAGCGATTAAGAAATACTTCTTTCAGTCGGAGTCTGAACACCCTTTAATGCCCTGCTCAACTGTTTGTTTGATCACATTTTGAATGATCTTTTTTTTAAAAATGTGTTTCACTTGACTTAACCTGTTTATCATATGTCCCTGTGGCAGCATGTATACGCTAAAGAGTAAGGGGCCAAGTATTGAGCCCTGGGAGGCACCACTGGTCAACAGGGAGAGACGGCATTAACCGTGGTTATTTAGAAACTCTATTCGATAAGTAAGCTTTTGGGGGATACTGAAGCATGTGAGGACTTACCCAACAATATTATGAAACTTGATTCAACCAAAACAGTCAATTACTTTTCTCAAAAAACATGTTTTACCCAAAGGATCCACTAATCTCATTAAAATTCGCAAATTTTCATGATAACACATTTTTTTTACTGTTTAGAAACATACTTTACCGGACTAGTTGTCATTTTATGGTAAATTTACAGTGTCTGAGAAATGAAATAAACAAATGTCCTGAAGAAAAAAAAATATGCACAGAAATAATTTCAATAAAAAAGACATAAAAGCTGTTTTTACTTCTTTTACTGCTAGAAATATCAATCAATAGGATAACGACAGAATTAAAAGAAGATATAGTGTCACACACTACAACATTACCAAGAAGCCAAACTTGGCTCTCCAGCCCCTTTGCACTTCCTGGGACTGGAACATGTGTTCCAACCAGATGGGGTAACCTACCCAAACTGCTCAGTCAGAGAGAGATCTACTGGATCTCAGCACAATGACACCTGCTGGACTGGATGATGACATAACCTTCAAATGTTTTCTCCCAGCAGACTTCAAGTCATTGATACATGAATTGTAATTTTTGGCGTGTGTGGCTTCCCTCAGTGTACTCCAGCGTCCTCTCACAGTCCAAAAACATGGAATGTAGGGGAATTGTTGACCTTAAGACTCGTTTGGTCACATGTTTAAAATTGACGCACCCAGCACACAGCAGCAGGTTGTCAGGTCATTGAGGACATAAGTGGTTTGTTTATCTATGGATCATCAAGAGTTGTTAGCATCACACGATTCAAAGTGGTGAAATCGTCTCGGCAGGTGTGTTGACGTTATCACATTACCACAGCCTACTCAATATTGGGCTGATGCTTCTTTATTTCCCCTCTCTGTTCTTGATGAACGGACGCATAATGGTGGTCCGAATTTTTCCAAAACCCAAACCTTTTAAAACTTTGGTTCCAGAGTAAAATCATCTGAATATGCTAACTCAAACAGGAGGAAAATCAAATGGAAGAGGTTTTCAAAAGCGGAGATGTCAAGAGCACAGGACAAAATCCACCCGCCATGTAAGGGTGATGGTAAAAGGTTGTTAATAAATGCTGTTAGACACATTTGAAGACACCAGTAACTTTACACTTAAAAACATCAATATAATCGCCATGTTACAGCAGGCTGCATGTTATGTTTTTGTTATTGTACTTTTGCGAATGCGAGCCAGTTTAGGGCTGCAAACATATTAAGAGTAATTCAGAGCCGTCAGTAGCCCTGTATGTATTTTGTCATAAATGTGTGATATTAAGGCCGAACATGGCCCCCCGCCAACTCGGGGATCACTGGTGCTGGTTTTTATTTCGAAGATATTTTATTTATATTTTATTGTGTAAGAAGTAGACTTGTAAAATAAGAAGTAATCCAAAGGACTGCATATGTTTTTGTTTGTTTTCTCGGACACGTCAGAGTGAATCGGACCAGGACTGACAGCCAGTAGCGACTGGACTTGAGGGCTTAAACTCCATATAAGGTTCTTGTTCCTTGTTGCTGACAAGTGGTGGTTAAGACTTCCATCCCTGGTTCCAGGGAATTCTATCGATTCCAATTTCTCATAGAAATAAAACTTGATTAGATAGAATATAGAACATATATTGCTGTATCCTCAGCATAGAAGGACGTAAAAATAAATAGACGAGTGACAAAGTTTGATAAATATGCCAACGCATACAGACTATTTGTATTTTTTATTCAATATTTATTTAATCAGGTTAGTACCACTGAACTCAGGGATCTCTTTTACTAGGAAGCACCTGGAAATAAAGATTTAAAACATACTGAAAACCGCTCCCTAAGAGACAATGTTGATTCAAGTGATTTCATCAAACCTTTAAACTCATTTAAGGTCACAAGGACTAGAACCTGTTCAGCTATATCAGATAACTCTCGCATAGTACTATAGTGTATCAAATCTACACCTTTTGCATGCATTGGACTGTAATTTTCAGTTGTCACAGTCAAGAATGCAAATAAACAGGAAATCAATCTTGTGTGGCTTCAAGCATCAGTGTCGTGTCTTTGTTTGCTTACTTTCTCCCCCCTACAAGTCTGTTTATGGTGGCGCCATTTACTGATCCTTAGCAGTTTTCTTTCAAACAGAAAGCTCCGTGGCGTTTGAGCTTGAAAAATGTAGGCGATAGCATGTGGAATACTTACTGCACTATGTTATCAACAAAAGAGCTATTGTAAAAACTATTTGTATAACTATAACCTCCTTCCATATTGTATAAGTGCCACGGCTGCCAAACACATGGCGTTATGTGTGACTATGATAAATGGCACATTTGACTAAAACCTCAAATGTTTGAACTAGCAGAGATCTGTTAGTTTTTCATGTTTGTTAAAATCACTCCTGGAAAATAATTGCTCAAAAAAAATCACTTTCCTGTTTTGCATCCCTGTGTTTGTGAATGGTAGCTCGTGTGAGAGTGCGTGTTATTGAATACACATGCACCTGCTTCACCAGGACATAAAATAGAGAAGAGAGGCTGAAATAGCGTGACGGTCTGGGACGTTTTGTGCTGACGCTGATAAACTGGCATGTCAAAGGAACAAAAAAAATGAACATACAGAGCACAAGGGAGAAAGAGAGACGGAGAGATCCCAGATGTCAGTGATGCGAGGATGATAAAGTTCATATCTCAGCATGTTTACATTCAGAGAAGTGCTGATTGTTTGGTGAGGAACAAAGCTGTCGTACTTACCGAGGCATCAACGCTCTTCCAGCCAACAACGGCCCGTATTCATTCAATAAATCGATGACAGTTTACGCACAGTTGGTCATTTAAGCTGCAGTCTCTCACACCTCAAAACAGCGATAGGGCAGATGAACTCTCAGCCATGAAACTATTGTTTGTATTAACAGGAGGTAGCTCTGCCAATGGAGGGAAAGAAAAATAGGATGTTAGTGACATATTCCATCATTCCTATTTAACCAAGGGCCGGTCACAGTGCTGGGAAATCAGATACTAAGAAGTTGTTGCCATCTGCACATTTTGTAGAGGCACCTGCTTGTGTGTGTGTGTTTGTGTGTGTGTGTGTGTGTGTGTGTGTGTGTGTGTGTGTGTGTGTGTGTGAGACACTAGCTATCCAGAGACATGCCTTCATGCAATATCTCAACAATCTGATAACCGCCTCATATCTCAGATAACAATATTTTTCCAATATTGTGGGCTACGGTGTGTAAACATCAGGTTTTTCTCCATAGTGATGCTGCCTCAGCTCTGACATGTGCTTTATCCCTTTTGTTACAACATAGCATTCAAAATAATATGTACGAATGTGAATTGTGTTTGTGTGTATATAAGTGTGTGTGTATGTGTGTGTGTGTGTGTGTGGTTTCCTCCTGTGCATGCATGAGTGAGAATCAATGAAAGTGTGTGCAAGTGAGTCCGAATGTAATCATGAGTGCGTGTGTGTGTGTGTGTGTGTTTAGCGCTTTGTGCAAACAGAAAGGCAGAAATCTCAAGCAGGGAGAAAAAATGTGCTGCCTGAAAATATCCGTCTTGTTCTGGCATGTCTCATCATTTTGAGCTCGACACCAGCCGCCTTACTTCAAGCACAGCCTGACAGTAGCAGCAGCTCCACCAGCTGATCCAAGAGGGACAACTAGGTTGACCCAAAAGTTTCTTAAAATGTTGCAATTTACTCTTTCATTCACTCACATTTATTCACAGTCCAAACAGTATTTTGTAGATTTTGTAATCGAGTACGATGTTCTTCATTTAAAAAAAATAAAATAAAAAGGAGAGGTGAAAAAGGGAGAAGTCTGGAATGATAATATGACACCAAATGTTTCTGCATGTGTGAAAGTAATAGCAGACAATACAGCCAGCAGCGAAAGGCAGTTGGAAAAAAGAAATATTGTTTAATTTTCCAGCATGAAGTTTTTTTTAGATAAAACCAGCAGAAGAGGGAACGTAAACAGCCAGTATTTACTAATATATTGCACATGGAGATAAATATCCAAGGGGTAAATAGGCTTAGCTTACATCAACATTCAGTTTGCTCTGTCCACATGTAACTGGTTTCAAAGTTAAGCACTAACCATGGAGCTGGTGTCCACCCATGGGGGAAGGTGAGAGGTTCAATCCCTAGTCTACATGTTGAGCAGGATTTGCTCCCGCTTCCTGCTCCATTATAGCCAGCTGCCATTATCGTATGAGTAGTGTTGGGATGGGTGAGTGTTTGGTAAGTCTTCTCACAGGTAAGTAAGAATAGAAAGGTCATACACATGAATCAGCCATAACATTATTACCATCGACAGGTGAAAGGAATAACGTTGACCATTTCATTATAATGGCACCTGTCAGTGGGCAGGATATTTTAGCCAGCGGGTGAACATTTTCATAATTTGTCCTGGAATTTGGTGTGCTGGTAGCAGGATAAATTCGCATTTAGATACTTAGATTGATAAAATTCGCAAAATACTTATAGCATCGATATTCAGCAAAAGTGTAAAGTGCTGTTACTTTACTTTGCCCACTCAACAACATATTTGATTTTGTCCATATTGGTAGCCATGCTCCGTTGAATCCTGCAAATCATCTTCCTTTTTGTTATAATAGTGGCCCCTCGAGGTCAGAGGTCAAGGTGAATGTCATGGTCAGCAGGGTAAGAGTTCAGCAGCTGTTTCAAATTCATTCTTTCTTTTAGCAAGGTGGTGAAGTCCTCTTTGAGGCCGGAAGAGAGAACCAATTTCTACTTTATTTATTTTTTTAACTCCCCTCTCCTCTAAATAAATCTGTAAAAGTGAATTCAACCACATATGTTTCCCTGCTAATCTGTGATCAGCTCTCACCAGTACTTTCAAACGTCAAATTTGGTAAGAACTCCCGGGCTTTGCCCTGTGGCTCCAAACTGAATCCTGCCAGCTCTGTTGTTCCTGTGTAATTATCGCTGTTGGAAGATGCCACGATAACGTTGTATGTTCACGTTGGGCGAGGCTCAAGGCATTCTGGTTTCTGAGGTCAGATTCCCTCACTGGACATCCCCTACAAATATGTAAGATACTTTATTGAGACAAGGAATTGATTGACACCCACACAGCTTAGTCAACTGTCTGTTTCATCACAGCTTCGTTTGTAGATGATTATGGGATGCTTTATCCAACACTTTTGTTTAATGCTGTGAAAAAGTATTGGACACACTCCGGATTTCTGATCGGAAAAAAAATTCTCTATAGTTTTTCCAGGTTGCATTCACCGTCGTCATGTGTCGTGAATACATCGAAACCCAAGTAGACGAGTGTTCTTGCTGAGTCATGTTGTCCAACCACCCCCTGAGCCTTTCCACAGGCATTTTCTTAATTTCCTTCCTAACTCCCTCCATTTCCTGTTGAGACAAGAGGAATCAAGAAATCAATCAAGGAAAAACGTAGCATAGAAATGAAAATTCCCAACTGCTTCTTCGGAGCCTTTAAGTAGACTCCTTATGTTAAGAAAAGTACATTTATCCCAGCAATCATCTCTCTCCATAGAATCAACATAAATGTAATCCATCCAATTCAAAATTGTAGGGTGGTATTTTCTTACATAGAATTTTATTAGAAGTGTCCTAAATTTATGAACGTATTGGACTACACATTCCGCAACAAAATAATAAAGAGACTATTAATTTTCATGTGATTTTGAGCACCATACCTGTGTAAATGGATTGAAATGGATACAAACTGTAAGATGTAAATATGAGATGTGTCGATGTTGAAAGTGTTAGTGGGAAGGGTGTGAAGTGTAATGATTGCCTCTCTCCTGTGATCACATAACAGTCACAATAAAAAACTTCCCTTTTCTCTCTGACTCCTTTAGAGCTTAACTGCGTCACGACCCACAAGCAAAGGAGGTGCAGCATATTTCATAGCAGCAGTAGATTTTTTTCATCCTTGAGTTTCAGCTAATAACTGATGCATGAAATGTTGTCAAAACATTTCATGCCCGCTTTTCCGTCTCATGTCGAAACAGACGTCTTATTCACTTATGTGACTACCTCCGCTGACGTCTCAGAGGGGGAGCGGTTCAAATCTTCCATTATGCCTCAATTGCATTTGTACATAACGGAGGAGGAGGGGCACAAACCTCACATTGAATATGTAAATGAGGATATAATCAAGCATCCGTCGCAATTTTCGCCTTTAACGGAACGATTTAATAAGAGGGGAATTAACTTTTCTCTAATTGAAAGGCTTCGCGAATAATTCCTTGGGCTGACCAAAAGTTTAAATTAGGTGTTTTACACTATTCTAAAAGAAAAACCAGTTGTGTTGAGATGTTTAAACTGGTGATGAAACTACCCACATTGCTATGCATTCGAAAAATATGAATATGAATAATAAGCATATAGAATAATCTGGTAAGTGATGGGAACTCTTTGGTGTGAAAGTTTCAGTGAACCAGGTTGTTGTAATTGCGACTCTATGTGTGTACTAGTATGACACTCCTAATCTGCGATGAAAGCCATAAGTACCAGGAGGAAACACCCTTTTGTTTACTCAGGATAACAGATTGACAAAACTTGTTTTTGAGATCACAAGATGAAGCAAGCTGTTATAATAATAAGAGAGATATTGTTAGTTGGAGATAATGACTTAAAGAAACCAAACCGCATCTACCCTGAATCATTTGCAAGATATGACATGAATCAGATGCCAGGCTGGTTATTATAATACATCCATATGTAATTGGTCCAGTTATAATTACAAAAAATGTGTTAAATTTGGTCTTCTTTGATTTGTTTGTGGGATATTTCCCAGTCTCCTCCACATTTCTTCTTTGATGGTATCCCCTAGATATCTTGTTTCATCCCCTAACGTCACCCCTTCTGATTCCCTGTCAGGTAAGTACTTCCTTGTTTTAGTTTGAGTTATCATCCATTCATATTCTTTTGTCTTTTTTGGTTATAGGCATATTTTTGTTATGGAACATATTCAGTTATTAATTTCAGTGCTTAACTAACAGAAGCTAATATTTTACCGGTCCCCCTTTTTTTTTAATTTAGGGAAGAGCTGGACGGAATCATATGCTCGTACATTGAAGCACAATCTTTAATGTTGCCAGATAATAAACAGAAAGTATCTCCAAAGAGATTCCCCATCCTAAGGCTTATTACGAAAAACGCAGAATTCCACTGATTACACCTACATCCCTTTTATTGTTTGCCAGGTTCCTTCCAATTCATTGTGAGGCCATCCTGTAATTACAACCTGTAACCACAGAGGCCGCTATTTCACAAATGTTTTTTGGTCTGTTAAAAAGTAGAGAATGACTTTTGAGGATGAGGATGAGAATGAAAACAGGAAAAAACTTCAACTTGAACTTAAGGAGATACAGAACAACTTCATTATTTCTTATCTACATTTTAATATGTTTTAAATACATGATCTGACATCAATAGAATATTTAAAGAGCACACTGTCATTGTCCATCCATAGATGTTTCTTCAAGTATAGCCACGCATAACCATCATCATCAGCGGCGTCCTGCAGACTGTGACAGCGACGTCACAAAGCAGCTGTTGGCATTTCTCACCTGGGTCAGTGATGCAACAGGTAACTGTGAGTTAACCCAGTTTTACAGGCAGACGGATGTTGGTGATCTCCTTCTGCCCAATCTATTGTGTCACACTGAGCGAAGAGGAAATGCAGCTAAGTTTGTGTGCTTAAACTCACACATGTGCTCACATATGTGTGTCAGAGTGTGTTGAGGGGGGTTAGAGCAGCATGTACACACATAAACATCCTCTGGGCAATGGGAGTCATCCTGGGAATATTTATCTTTGCTGGTAACGCAAAGAGGCAGCCAACCTCTAATCTGGCCCTCAGCTATTTTCTCTGAAATCTCTGAAAGGAGGGGTGAGAGAGACAAGAAGAAAGAGGACGGAAGGAAGGAAGGAAGGAAGGGAAGAGACAGCAAACTCGGTGGGGAAGGAAAAACTCTCGGAGAAGGAGGATGGAGGGAGAGTAAATGGGAGAGACAGGGCTTGTCTGGTGCGTGTGCACGTGCATTATATTGAATGTGTGTGTTTCTTGACATGGCCGTGTGTCAGTGTGTGTAGACCTTAAGAGAGATGAGGTGTCCGTGAATGTCTTTTGTCCATGTCTGTGTCCATGGTGGAAGTCAAAGAGGCGAGGCCAGCGGCTGGGTGATGCGGCATGGTTGGGATTTTGTGTTTCTGTGAGGCAGAATGAGGTTGGCCGGTTGAGGTGTGTTTGTGTGTGTGTGGGTTGGTGTGTATGGATGTGTGTGGCAGCAGCCATGGCCCCCGGGCTGAGCTGGATCTCTCAGTGTGTGGCTGATTCGAAGTGAATGGCAGCATGCCGAGTGGCTTCATCGTGGCCAAATGACTTCTGACACTCTTCGCCTTGTTTTCTGACATCTGAGGAGACAAGACAACACACACGCGCTTGCACACAGTCGCACAATGCCATAACTGGAACACCAAAATTAATCTCGAAAAACACACCCAAACACATACGAATGGAACCGATGCTTGCTTGCAAGTACGGATTCGTGAGCGTAGGAAAATGGAGCATTTGAAAAGATGTTTTGAATTTCGCCTCCTGTGTCATTTAGTGGAAACTTCAATGGAAAGTTTGACGCGCCAGTGTTTCCAAAAGTAGGAACATTACGGTTGGCTGTTCTGCTTTTATTTACTTGTTTCTATTTATTCTACATGTGTTTCACTTTAACATCCCTGACCTGAACAAGTAAGGGCCTGGGGGAGAGGCAATGTCATGGGACACGGTACACACAGAAGAACACGATGTTTGCTGTACGGCTTCTCTGCTCCATCTTTCTTTGCATGCTACATGTCTACATACAGCATATGCACATGTGTGTATCGTTTACTGCTTTGTGCAGCAAACGCACACACAAAAATCATACCATTTGTGTGGGCAGTGAATGACGGCCCTGTTGGGTTCGTTTGAAACTCCGTCACATTCACTCTGCACAGCGCTGCGCCTGTTTTTGCCTCGGGCAAGACTCATTCAAGACAAGTACTTGATTTGACTCGGGCCATGTTTTCTCGTACTCCGCAATGGTTCATCCTTTCTGAACTCTTTGGATCTCTGCTTTGACAGAGGAGGGTCCTTTCCCTATTATTCAATGTCCAAGGAAATAATGGAATGGTTTGTACAGTTCTTTTGCCATACTGCCTGCTAATGAAGCTGTAATCATAAGCCCCCCCCCTCCTGTCATGAACTGGTGACTTGTCCTGGATGTATCCCACCACTCTCCGAATGTCGGCTAGGGAAGGCTCCAGCCCCTCCGCGACCCTGAACACAATAAGTGGTAACAGAAAGTGAAAGAAGGGAGGCACTCTGGAGGCAAACCCTGGAGACAAGAGCTAAATTGGCTCCTTTGGATGCGAAGGAGCAGCGACTCTCCTCTGAGTTCTCTCCAGATGTCTGGATTCCTCACCTTTTCTCTGAGGTTGAACCTATAGTCAACATTTGAAAGAAGCTCATTTCCCCTGTGTTTATCCTCAAACCTCATTCTTTTGTTTACTACCCAGAGCTCTTGAACATAGGTACAATGGTAAACTGAGAACATTGCCGTACGGCTTAACTTTCTCTTTACCATGATGGACTAATACAGCTCCTGCTATACTGCTGAAGCCACACCAACCCGCCTGTCCATCTTGCTCATGAGCAAGATCCCCAGATACCCGAAGATCCCAAAATGCCTGAACTCCTTCTTTTAAGGCCAAAAAGAATAATGCCAAACCTGGACGAAACAACACACTTTTTTTCTGGCAGAGAAGCATGGCATCAGATGTTATACTAAGTTCTCCAATTCAGACCCTCTCCTCACCTCAAATTTGCCTCGGAGACAAGGGACAACTTTGGCAGAATCCAACACCCACTGACAACATGTTTGACTTTCTGCCGAGGATAAGGACACAACTCCTACTTTGGTTACATAATGACTGGCTGGCCCAATCGATAATCCCGGTACTCCATACTCTAGAAGAACCTCAGGACTTTCTGGGGGAAGTGGCCATAGCCCACCTCCAAATCCACCTTGCCTCCAAGTGCGAAAGATTAGGTCTACTGTTCCATGACCAGGATGAAATCTAAAGTTTCCTGAATCTAAGGTTCATAAATTGGTCGGAGCCTCCTTTCAAGATCCCTGGAGTGCTGCGGAGTGTGATTGAAAAGTGTATCCATCACCCCAAACTGTATTTGTCCACATCGATCATGGAACATTGAATAGAGAGCCCAAAAATGTCCAAAACCTTGAGCATCTCAGATCAAATCTCATTCACAACCAAAACCTTGCCGCCATTTTAAAAAAAGCAATGATAAATTATTGTAACTTAATTTTTTTTTGGGTTATGCAGGTGGTAGATGTTAAGTTGAGAAATACGGAAGGCAAAATGTAGTTTAGGGTACAAAAGCATTGCTAACACAGTGTAGGATTAGTAGTAACTAAACAAAGACAAATCATTTTCTACAACTAACAGGTTTCTGATGAATAAAGATAATAATAATAACAATGGTAAATTTACAGAAAGCTATCAGTTGCGACCGTAACGTTGTTTTATTTTAGCATGACATTGCATGGGAAGAAGGTCTTTACAAATAAGCCATTATGTCTACCTTGAGCTTAAAAAATAAACACAGTGTAGAGCCAAAGTAAGATTTTCCATGTAACTGAAGTCTCTTTCAATGATGTCATATCTGAGCATGAAATTGAAAACAGTGTCAATGTTAAAGTCACTGTTGTTTTATGGTGCTGCAGCGGTGAGGAGCATGCCAAAGCCTGAAGGCTTAGTGTGTCACACTGCATTCAAGACCTGGATGGAGAAGATCTGGGTGATCACCTAAGATATGAGAGTTGCTATTTTTATGGCCGTTTGGTGGTTTTTCTCTGAGCCCAACATCATTTCCCAAACAAATGGAGGCAGGACCTGTTAACTTCAACAGTGAGAAATAATTGGAATTTGAAATGATGTCATCATCAGTCTTGTTATGACATTGTTCTTTCCAGCTCTCACAATTATCCTGTAAACAAATGCTTTTCGTTTTCTAGCAAAAACTGTCCAAATGAACAATATTTGATCTTTTTTGCTCCGAAAAGGCAGGGATATTATGGAATGATCATTTTTGTGTGTCCGTCATAGAACTTTCGTCTTAACGTGGTCACCTCTTTCATGGATCATTTTCAAATTTTATACCCACATAGAACTAAGTGCGAGGAAGAACTGTAGTGATTTCTGGGAAAAGTCAGTTGTATATTTCCAACACTAGTGGGAGCTTTATTTCCAAATGTTTTTGGGCCATCATTTCTCAACCATTGGTCCGATTTAGTCCAGATTTGGCGCAAATGAATACGCATCGTGTTTTACTTTAATAGTTCTTTTTTACTCACAAGGATGAGTTTTCTATGATAAACACTCTGTTTCAGACATAACTTTCTAAATGTTTGTTAAATTGAGTCCAAATTTGATGCATATAAACTGATGTGGGATGGTAGAGATCCGGTTGACTGTCCTTAGTAATCCGCAGTCCATCTGTGAGTTTGTGTGTGTCATCATTACATGTTTGTTTTAGCGCTGGTTTGAATAGGATTAAAGAGAGTGTGCATACAGGCTTCCTCAGTCATCAGACTCATTTAACTTGAATCGTTGAACCCGTTCACATACGTTGCATCCAAAATACATTCCCCAGTGTGCATAGATGTGTGTGCATGTGTGTGTGTGTTCGTGCGTGCATGCCTGTGTGGGTGCCAGTTTCAGAGATTGTGTTTTGTGTTTGGGTTGCATTTTCCAGTCTGCATCTGTAGCACTACTTTTTTTAGTTAGTGAGTGTGTGTGTGTGTGTGTGTGTGTGTGTGTGTGTGCATATGTTGACTCCAATCTCTCTCTGTGAATATGAAAGATATTCATACGGTTTGAATCACAAACATCCACCACATGTCGTTTTAAAGGAAGTAGTACTAGGTGGTGCAGTGGAACTCGTACAACATAATTTATTGCACCTCTAATCCTGAAGCTGTCAGAAAGTGTGTACTTTGCTTAACACAAAAGTCGTATACTGTTAATGGAAAAGATTCCCTAATCTCAATGACAGCAGAACAAAACTTGACAAAATAATGTCCATTCACAATTTCCGCCCACAAAATCACAACAGTATGCCTCACATATGTTTTTCCATCTCGGGTGCTGCTGGCTTGAACTATGAATAAAAACACATTCATGTTCTTTTGTGCAAAGCAATTCACCCAATTTGTATGAGTCAAACCTGAGTGGAGTTGTTACACATACACTTGGCAATCCCCACCTCACCTCTAACCAGCGTATTATGCAAGAGCTGATTTCGAGTGGTGTCACATCTAAGGGCAAATTACATACTTGTCTCTTTCAGTGAGTATCATCCAGACAAACACTGTTCATGGCTGCCCTTCCCTCCAGCCCAGTGTAACCCGTCTCCGAAAAAACAGAGAGAAGCGGAGGAATGAGAGGAACAGAGAAGGGTGTGAAGAGAGACAGAGGGACCTGAGGAGATTGAAGAAAGAAAAAAAAAAAACCTTATGATCAATATCTGAAAAAACTGCTGGGCCAAAATGTGGAATCAGATTTCATAAAAGAAACACATTGTTTTTGAGTTAGTGAGAAACATGTGGCGCTTTAAGGGATAATATCCGCTCTCTTGCTGCTGATGTCATTGTCAAACTTGCTCCCCTTCCCTCCCTTACTCTCCCCTCCATCCCTCCAGCTGTCTGACTTTACCTCTGTCTCCCTCTCTACGCTGGGCGCCCCTAGCTCTGCAGACGAGCTCTGTAAGGATTAATTAACCAATTAGGAGAGGAGCCCTTGGGAGGCGTTTGGGGGTCCCCTTGTTGTCATTACAGACACACACACACTGACACACACACACAGACACAGACACTGGAAGACGGAGGCCTCAATTAAGCTGTTCTGAGATAGGCCTGGAACTGTTCGCCTCCCCCCTTGAGTGGCTGAGGAGGTGAGTAACCTTTTAATTAAATTATGATCATAATCCTGACGTCCACTGCTTCCGCTCCCGCAAACCCCTCCCCTTGCCCTCACTTGTTCACCGGAGGCGCTACTTAACAAAATTAAGGAGGAACCCACATAGGAAAGGAGGTTCGCCCTCCTTTCTCCCCCACTCATTACGCTCTTTTTCTCTCCGCAGAGATCAGTGTTCATTCCATCGCTTCAAGCAACAGGCTTGATGGCCTTGTGTCTGCAAATTTACCTGAAGGGAAGGTCTGTCTCACAGTCAATCTGGGCGTAGGATAAAGAGAAGGTGATGGAGAGATGACAGGATCCCACTGAGGAAGCTGTAAATACGAGGAGTTAAAGAAAAACCTTCAACTTAAAATGTTTCCTGAGCTGTGCCCGGTTCCGATGGCTGATGTGGATCCTGCCCCCTCACACAGACTGACAGGAGCAGGGATGATAACAGACTGAGGGCTGGCCGGGCCTTCGGTACAGTATGCTGTGTGTCAGCGCTGACCGGCCTGATTAGAACAACGCCACAGACAGCCACGGACACAGCAGGGGAGGGGAGGGATGATGCTTAGGGAGACAAGATGAAGACAGCCCCCCCCTCCCTACTTCTCATAATTTGTCTGCTCACTTGGTCAGCCATCACGGCCCATCTCCATGCCAGCATGTGACCTGGATAGGATGCTATGCAGATATGTTAGTTAAATGATGGCCTGACCTCTTGGTCAGGACACTTAACCTCTGCGGGAGAGCCTCACATTGGTGTGTTAGTGTGCTGACCCCCACGGAGCACCAACATCCAAAAACAGAAGCCCCCAGGCTGCCTAACTAGGCTCCATTACACTGGCTGATGTTTATGCACATAATGTCCAGGCCTGCACACTCACAGCGAACCGTAGCGGAGATGACATTATGATATTAATACCATTGTTTCTAGAGCCGTGAGAAGCAAAGCATGAAATGCATGAGAATTACTCGAGTCTTTACTTCCAGTGTTATTAAGAGAGGATTCCAGAAAGAACGGAGATCTGGTTGCTTTATCAAAATTGAGTATACTGTTCAATTATGTTGTAACTAAATGAAATCCAAAGTGTAAAGACAACAGCCACAACAACATTGTCTGAACTAACTAATAAATTCACACAATTTCTATTAAGTTAATGTTTTTTTTAAGTAAATTGGTGGCTGCCTGCATTAACGATACTTTGATTGACCTACTAATAGTTAGTATCTCTCTATCAAACACAGTAAAATAACATAAAAGGATTTCCTTTGCATTAGCCTGCTGCAAAGCCCCCTGGGAGCAGGTTGGAGTTCAGGGTCATACTCAAGGTCCTGGTGACAAGTAGACAACAAGCTTGGATTGAACCCCTAATCCTCCGATTGGGGGGACGACTACTGTACCTTCATTTTCAGGGTTAGGGTTAAGGTCAACCTTTAACCGCTCTGTACTTTACTGAATAACGTCCAACATGCTAATAATGCTTAATATCATTTTTGCAGCACATCGTCGCCATGTTAGTGATCCCAAGATCCAAAGGATTAGCATGCTTATTGTATTTCACTTGGGAATATTATTGAAACCTGTTGCAAACACGATAACACTGAACTGTATATTGAAATTTGAGGAAGTTTCCTGACGGATGCGTGAATAAAACCAAAGCTGTGATGAACTGTCTTCCCATAGAAGTCGGAAATATGATCTTCAGAGAAACACAATTCTGCGGATGTTAGCATGATGCTAACAGTGACACAGGAATCAAGATGGTTACTGTGCAGCAGGACAACAATGAAGCTAACTACCGCAATCGCCAAACACATCACGGTTGATTGTAAGCCGTTTAGCTTTGTTGAAGACGTCAGAGATCGCCTCAGACCCTCTGATACCAGCGCTCCACAACCGTTGCCTCAAAAAGAAATCCTGAGTTTTACTGCAGCGAGGACAAAGAAAGAGGAGCTGTTGGCATGAGCTTTTTGGTGAGATTTTAATTTGCAAACAGATTACAGGCCAGCTGTTTTGTGGCAGACATGACTTTGTAGCTGTTCTTTATGTGGCCGTCTGCTCGTTAAATCTGCAATTCATTATGGATGTGGGCAAAGAAATGAAAATAAGCTGAGATGTTATGGAGTGGAAAAAAAATCTGATTTCTATAACCAATTTGTCATGCATTTTTTGAAACTTCCCCCATACTTCAAGTAAATTCTAGTTTCATAATGTTGGAATGAATTATAATTAAGCAATATTATTGGGATTAAAATTATTAAATGTCATAGAAATAGAATTTCTTACCATCTTGATAACTGAATGAATAATAGGCTCACACTCTTCTCCCTTCTCTCTGGGCTTGGATGGGGGCGGTTGAGGAAGCCTGTATGAACAATAAATAATCTGCTCCGTTTGCTCATTTTCCTCTGCCTTCGCCAAGGAGGTTATGTTTTTACATCTGTGCGATTTGTCTATTTGTTTGTTTGTTAGCAATATTACAAAAGAAACAAATGGACAGATCTGTATGACATCTTCCCCAGAGGTAGGCTTTGGTATATCCTACAGGCGTGCAAATTTGGTGACGTTATGTCATGACCGGACGACGTGTTCCATAATAACTTTTGTTAGCAAGATTACAGGAAACCAATGAACAGATTTGCATGAAATCTTATCCAACGATAGTTTTTGCTATATCTTCGAAGTTTTCACCTTTTGATGAAGTTTCATGTTTCTTACCATTTATAATAAAATAAAATAATATAAAGCTGATTGAAGTGGTGCCACCTTGTGGCGAAGGTGCCAAGTTGTAATTGTCATTTTCGGTTTGGAGTTCACAGACGAATTTAATCTGCCGATACTAAGATGACCCCAAAAAATCTTCTTTGCGGCTGGGATTCTTATTGGCTATCGTTATTATGTTTCATCGTACGTGGAAACATAAAAAGGCGGTCGGGTGGTGGACGGTTGGGTTTGGGCTCAGAGCAGAAACATGGAAGTGGAGGGCCCGAGAGAATGAGGAGAGATGAACGGTTCCAGAGTATTTGAGAGATACGGAGAGAGTGTATTGACGTTTTTGTTCTTTTTAATAGATTTAACGACTGGTTATAACTCTTAAATTAGACCAATCTGCATGAAATCTTCCCGAATTAGGTGATCTAGATGATCGAGATGGATTCTGATTAAAATAATGTCTACCTCGGGTGTTATCGAGGCATTGTTTGAAATGTAACAGACTTTAAAGTCATTATCAGAAATCACACGTACACACACACGTACACACACACACACACACACACACGCACACAGTTAACTATTGTCGTGTCACAAGACTTGTGGATGTTAATGTTTATATTGCTCACATGATCATCATCTGCTGCTGCGTGATGTCAGTGATTTGCCTCGGACTTATGTGATACATGTTGTTTATGCCCTCAAATGTTATATTAAGTTAGTGCACCTCTATGCAAGGCGGTTTGGATTGTAAATGTTTCTGTGTGATCGCATCAATCAGGGATCCAGTGCATGAAGCGGATAATGGTGTTGTGATTCTCACACCATACCTCACATTTTTTGAATGATTTACAAACAGGACTTTATTGACCAAATCATTGAAATTTTACCTAAGACACATAAATTTAATGACAAGTTTCTTATTTTTGGCCAAGATCTCCAACTTTATCTCCTTTCCATCTGTTAGTGATCTTCCGAGAGCACGGTGCACTCTGAGGGAGAACAGAGGGAAGGAGAGGAAAGGAAAGTAGAGGTTTTACTGCATCCTGGTACATCCTGCCTTAATGAGGCCCCCCTCCTTGTCTGCCCATCTGTCCCCAGCGGGATTGGCCGCACAGGGCCCCCATGTTAGAGAGGAGGTATGTTTGTGTGTGTTTGTGCTGGAGAGATGTGCTAGGGAATCATGGATTCAGTCAAGGAATGGGCAACTGCCTCCTCTTCAAACGGTAATTGATGTGCTTGACATGGCAGACAGGAAGTAATGTCCAGCGTGGATTTAATCAATGTTGTCTGTTTTTTTTCTTCACTTTCTGTTTATTTAGTTCCTGCAAGATGGGAGGCTGTTCAGTTACAACAACATGCTCAGGAATCTCCTCCATCTCATTTAACTCCTCAGTAGGAAGGGGTCTGAGTCATCCATCCCCAACTTCCCCACCCCACCTCTGATGACCCCTCTCCGTGGTACAGTCTCATTAGCCTGAGCTGCAGCGGCTTGTTAACCCCACTAATCGAAATGGGAATGATCATAAAAGAGCCCAAGAATTTACTGCCAGGTCCACACTTCAAAAGGACGGGGGTTGGGAGGGATGTCATCACGCAGACTGAGCATGTGCATGTTTGATGAGTGGCTAACATTTTAAGATTCGCTCAGAAGCTCACTATCTGCAGCACACATTCTACTCATGTAGCACTTTTTCTTTTTTTTCTTTAAATAAAAAATTTAAGCTGAAAGTTTTCTCAACCCCGACAACAAAGAGCGTGCACTGCTCGGCTGGATCCTGTGTCAAGTTCCCACAGTTCTCTAAATAATGTATGTACAACAGAGGCGTGTTGCAGCGCGTCCTGCTCTCATCATCTGTAGTGGAACTGCCAACGCTGACAGACTCCCTTATACTTAATATCTCCGCTTTACTACCACGGCGAGGCCCACTCGTTAGGAGGATCCTGGAAACTCAGTTATTTGTTTAACAAATTCAACCGCTTAGGTGCAACAGTCATGAGAATTTGAACCCTTTAATTTGTTTATCTCTCATCACTAACCATTGTGAAGCTAATGCTCCACCTTTTTAATCTGTACTCCGGGGGAAAACTAGCATGCCATAACAGTTGTGAGGATCAGCGGGGTCCTATTTTGCATGGGCTTCATTTGATGACCATTTCAAGGTTGGAAACTCTGCCCAAGATGCCGCACGGATCAGTCAGCACACTACCTCTACTCCAAATCTATTCACTCCACCGGGCGTGGCAATCAACACTTGGCAAACTCCAAAATCCCAGATGTGTAGAAAGCTACTTTGTCAAGGGGAACATGTAATCCATTTATTCAGTCTTATGTGTTTATCTTTTGGATCCTTTGTGTCACTTACACTGCGTCTGTTTGCTTTGTGTCATATTCAGTGTCAGCACAAAATTCTCTTTCTACATTAGTCAAACAATGTGAGACACTGTGGTTTGGTTAGGTAGGACCAGAGAGGGATTTGGCTCATTCCGAAATATGGCCTGCCACAATAGCAGGTATGAAATCTGTTAATACCAGCCTGTTCGCTACTATCTTACTTTTAGGTATGCGTCTAGATAAGATAACAAAGGCTAAATATTATGATTAAAAGTTTGTTTAGAAGGACGGACTTATTTATACAGGAGGCACATGATAGAGGTTTCCAGGGAAGAGCAATGAGATCAGACATGATACAACCATGAGGTATTCTCACATCTAAGGTGCAAGAATATTAACTGACTGGCATTTTACGTACTACTCAAACATTTATTACCTCTGCCAAGGAGATTATGTTTTCACTCCTGTGTGTTTGGCTGTTTGTTACCTGTTTTTGCAGTATTTATACAAAATACAATAAAATAAAATAGCCACTTGGAGCAGTAACGTCGCAACATGGCTATTGCTACCTTTGAGCCTTCTATTCCTTTGATGTTCCTTTGCAGGTGGGGCTGGTGCTCAATGGGCTGAACCGAGACACTGAAGTGGAAGATACAGGAGTGTTTGAGAGATACTTAGAGAGTTTGTTGGAGTTGTCGCTAGATCGAGAGGCTGGCAATCACTCACACATTAATATCTGAGTTATTGCCAGCCTCCTGCTCACAAAAAAACTAACAAACTAGAAAAAAAAAATCAAAGAGGGTAAACCTCCGCCAAGACACAACATTATCCTAGGTTTTGGGAAAAGTCATGCAGATTTCTCCATTAATGCCTCAGTTATTGCTGGCCTCTTTGCATGAACTTTTACCCAGAGGAAGATTTTAGCATATCCGGCAGGTGATGAAATTTTGGTGACGTTAAGTGTTCTGCAGCAGTTTAAATAAGATCAAATAAAATTAAAATTAGAATTAAAATAGAAAAAAAAAATATATATATATATATATATATATATATATATATATATATATATATATATATATATATATATATATATATTTAAAGAAAATAAAAAGCGGTTTGGAGTAGTGATGTCACAATATGGTTATTGCTGCCTTTGTTCCTTTGATTCCTTAGATGTTTGTTTGGGGGTGGAGCAGAGGGCTCAGTTCGAACTTTGGTGCCCCTTAGGTGAGAGGTTGGGGTTAAGTGGGCCGCACAAATATGCTTCAGTGGAAGGCAAAGCAGATAAGCAAATACAGAGTATTTGATAGATACTCAGAGAGTTTGTTGGAGCTGTCAGTTGATTTAGAGGCTGGCAAATAAATGACCCAGACATTAGAAGAGAAATCTGCATGAATGTTTCCTAAACCTGGGTACGGTGTCGTCGTGGCAGAGGTTTGCTCCCTCTGAGTGCCTCTTTTCTAGTTTTTAAACTAAGGTGTAATCCTGTATACAAGAGTTACACTTGTCCCATCGAGCCTGTGAATTACTCTGATATAACAACCGTCTGAGAGTCAAACTCTCCCAGCAGGATGGTCACAACTCCTCAGGGTCTCTGCCCTGTTTGTTTTCATCCTGGAACACACCAGAATAACTGATTCACATCTATTTGTTTGATGTAAACTATGAAAAAGACAGCAATCAGTTTCACCAGCGGTTGTTTAGCAGAGGCCAGCTTTGAAGGTTTTTGTGAAAATTTGGCTTGCTGGGAAATGAAGGACCAACAGAGACCGAGGGAGCAGGAACACTGAGACACTTGTGTGGTTTGGTTGGCACTCAATCTGTTGGGTGCCTCTAATTTTCTCCACATGCAGTTTACCAACTCCAATGAACTTCACAATAGGAGCGTCATTCTGCTGCAATGCAAAACTTTTACATTATTATAGGATATTTGTGTTTATGCTAATGAAAACACGGAACATTCTTGTTTGTAGTGGGACAAACTTTTGATTTTTTACATAACCAAATCAAAATGCATCACTCAAGTTTGCTTTATGACCTCACTTAATATTTGTTAGATTTCTGTGTTGTGACTTAATGTGCAGCCGATCATGCAGTTCATTCCTAACGCAAACCAAAGCAACACAGCAGGACTGCTATAGCAGATAGAGAAGAGAGATAGAGAGATAGAAAGAGAGAAAGGTAGAGATGTAGAAAGAGAGAGAGAGAGAGAGATAGAGAAAGAGAGAGAAAGGTAGAGAGAGAGAGACAAGATAGAGAGAGAGAAAGAGAGAGAGAGAGAGAGAGATAGAAAGAGAGAGAGAGCGAAAGAGAGAGAGAGAGAGAGAGGTGGATAGATGATCATAACGTAGAATAGTTAATAGATAAGTTATTAGAAGATAGATTAGATTAGATTACATTTCTTTGTTTGTTTGTATAACAAATAAATAAATGCATACCTAAAAACACACATAATTAAATTGATAACAGAATAATAATAAAAAATGGAATAAATAAATAGATTGTTTGAATTATTTTCAATACATCCTTTATTTTACCAGGAAAGTCTCCCTGAGATCAAAAATGTATTTTTCAAGAGCGTCTTGGCCAAGACAGGCAGCAGCACCCAGAGTTAGAAACAGAATACATACAGATGATCATTTACATGAATAAATAAGTAAATAAATAAATGCATACATACAGATATACATTCATAAACTGATTATAATAATAATAAACAAGTAGATCAATAAGTAAATCAACTATTGCACAAATTAGATAAAATTTTAAATACATTGTTTGTTTATTTAAAAAAAACAAGTAGTTAAAACGCACACATTCAAACATACAGTACATTACTTAATTAATTACTATAATGAGAAGAAACAAGTAAGTGAATAAATAAATAATGTAATCAAATATATAAATTAATTATTTGATTGTTTGAAAAAACAAGTAAATAAATACATACCAATAGATAATACAAATACATAAATATAATACAAACATCCATAAATAAATGTAGGATAATAAAAACTAATATAAAAGAAATAAAATGAATAAAAAACGAATCAGTAAATAAAGATATATATATATAAACATTTGCTGACTGGTTTTGATTTGAGTTTAATGTCAGTAAGAAAATGGTGAAAATGTCACTGACTTCATTAACTCACAGTCGGTTAGTCCAAGAAACTGCTGGGAAATGTTAAACGCCATAAAAATGGGTTCCCCTCATTTCAAGAGTCAGTCATCAGTGGCACGTGTAAATTTCGAATAAATATTGCCTTCTCAATTTTATTTCATTTTTTTGAAAATGTGAAACAAATGTTTTACGACTTCTGTTATTCACACAAAAAGTAAGTAAATAACAGAAGTCAAAATAGGAAATTAGATAGATAGACAAAAATAGATGTGCATGCACTCTATAAAATGATGGGGTTTTAGTTTTAACACAAAATATAAAATACAAATGGTTAGAAATAAAATACAGAATGTATAAGTTTTTTGAAAAATCAACAAAAACAAATTTTGTCGCCTTTGAGCAAATGTGTTGACTGACCATTTCTTTGATGGGATGTACATTTTCACATAACAAAATTATTAACAAGACCGGTCTTGAGTTGAACAGAAATGAAAGTGAATGTAGTATTATATTTTACAGAAATGTAACCTCCAGAGGCCCGGATGGGCATTGTTATTCTATCACATGCTGACTGTAATAATAGCATTATTGGTGTGGTCCTGAGAGTCGGAGAGCAGAACTGATATTTCCAGATGTCTATATGTCCCTGTCACAGATCTTAAGAATCAATTATGCGGTCATGAACGTTAAACCATGAGGCATACGAACTCCTGGGATTGCTTGTGACGGGACGAATCAGTGAGTAACATTAGGGTGCAGCAGATTAACAAAGATAGTAAGAGGGAGAGGCCTGATTCTCGGAAAAGGCTCTCATTAGATGACAAAAGGATGTAACACTTATCACTGTTGGGCTGATTATCCCGCTTTCTTAAGTCATTGGTTTTGTGTGTCCAGAAAAAGGTTCTGAAGGAGGCCACACAAACATGTGCAGGCAATGTGTGAGAGTCAGCTGGTGGTCATGGCTGTCAGGTGTCTGATAATGGAATGAGACAAGGGAGCAATATAACCAAAGAAAATATGAAGGGGGAATCTTTCACACCCATGTCTTATCTCTGATGATTTCAAGGATGTCTTGATTTCAACACATGTCACACATGTGGACATTCTCAGCATTGGCAGTAGGGTAATTGTCCCAGACGTAATCATATTTTTAAGAGTGTGAAACCTTTCTGCGAGACAGAAAGCGGCTGCATTAGTGGACTTCCTCAATAATGCACATTATAGGCCTGAATGGATTAAAGTAATGAAGTAAGATGAACTCTCCATGGGCTATGTATTAATGAGAGTGATACATAAAGTGGGCTATACAAAATTAAACCACCAAAGCTCTGAACATCCTTAACCATCAGCACATCTCTCTATTGGGCCTGACAAAAAAAAAAAAAAACCTGACATTGCACTTGTCACTTTGTGGCATGTCAAGAGCAGAGAATGTATTCAAGCCTTTGGCAAAGTGTGACCTTTTGGGGGAGCCCAAGCGCAGTTTCCCTAATTAACCCGTCCTCTTCATGCATGCAGACATTCATATCCACGTCTTCTTTAGACAGACATGGAGATCAACAGATTAATTTAATCTGCATAAATGCAAATGTCTTCTTGGGCGTCCTAAACAGCGCAGCGTGGAGACGCAGGTTTTCCAACAGTCCACGGGCAAAAATGTGTTTACTGACACGCTATAAGTAAAAAAAAAAAAAATGAAAAATCTGAATTTAAAACATACAGGAATGAGCTTCTCTTATAAAAACACATTTTCAGTTTTAAACCGCTTTTTTAGAAGTTAAAATTCCCACAATATTAAAAGATAAACAAATGACAAAGACAACAAGTGTAAAAAAAAAAAACCGTCATAAATAATTATTAAACTGAGTGAAATTCGCCTCAGTCATAAATGACGCAAAAATAATTAGCGGCCAGGTCTGCCGCTAATTATTTAGAGACGATGATGGTTTGCGTCCACCGCCCTCATTAGGATATTAAAATTACTCTCATTATTAGTGCAAATTAACCTAATTCTGGAGCTCCCAATAAGGCGCCCCGGCACCCACAGATCGGTGCCGTGACGAGTCTGTGACAGGATCCATGCGTGACAAACTGGACAGGGCTGCGACTTTCTGCAGAGCTGCACAAAATCAACCGTGAAAACCCTCCGTTATTAGACATGCAAAATAACTAAACACATGTTTACTCTCATAGGCGGCGTCAACACAAAGAGGAGCCTCATTTTAAATGAAAGAAACTGTAATTCAACTGAATATCTCCAGTGAATCCGTCAAACAGAATTAGACAGGCTCGTTACGTTTTTATTCGGGTAGAAAAACAGGAAGGGAAAAATGTATAAAAAAGGGCAATAAAAATAAAATAGGCGGATATAGAATTTAGAATTTGGATGGGCATAATTTAAAACGAACGAATTAATTGCATTCAGTGAATGATGTAAATGTGCTGGATGTTCTAAACTCACACGCAGTTTTTCTAGGGAAATTGTAAAACGCTCTTTATAGGCCATAAAAAATGGTTTCAGTTCACTTTATATATATATGAGGTACTCTGGAAAAAAAAATACGCTCTTTTAAATTTAAATTGTAGTTTATCAATGAAAAATGCGTCAGGCACAAAATGTAGCAAGTAAAGAAGCAAATAAGCAAATACATTTATGAATATCTGAAATATAGTAGAAACTATATTTGCTATATTTAATACTGATATATATATATATATATATATATATATATATATATATATATATATATATATATATATATATATATATATATATATATATATATATATATTATACGGATAGGCTTGAAATTTAATACTGCAGCATTTACATAACAGTAATACTAACAATGGCCTCCACCAGACACACACTGGCGGTGTGTTAAAGAGCTGTGGCAGTATTTAAAGTGTCTTTATGAAGTGGCTGAGTGGCAGTGATAAGGCCTTCAGCAGCAGCAGCAGCCTCAGCAGAACCACTGCTTCATGTGTTCGGTGTGTGCAGCGGAGCCTCTCTGGCCTGCGTTTAACAAGTCCCCCCCTCGCTTTTTAAAGACACGTTTAAACAAACACAGCTCTTTTCCACATCCCCCGCCAGCCTCCCTTTGAGCCCGGCACAGTGTGAAAAGGTGGAACTGGGCTCTGATGGTTTGTGTGCTGCAGCGGGGAGAGCGCGCGCAGACGAGCGTTGTGTGTGTGGGCTTGTGTGTGTGTGTGTGTGTGTGTATGTGCTGGCTGACTCTAGGCCTGGCCTTCAGTAAATGCAGGGGATTTCACAGACGGAAATGAATGAACGGGAGACACCCTCCTGCAGAACAGAGGTACCAGTGCTGTTCTCATTAGCCGCCTCAAACTGAGGCTGCGGGATAAAAGGAGGCAGGAGAACCCTTGTTCACAGTACAGAAAAAAAGGGTCTTCATAAGTACACGTATCCCTGTTGGGGGTCCCACTGAAATGGGAATTCTGTAACTACAATGATCTGATGAAGGATTTGCTCCTCGTGGCTGGATTTGTCCCCTTGTCCTGCTGGGATCACATTATTCAGGGTACTGGGCCCTTCCGGTGGGGAAAGAAATGCCCGGACCAAAAGCTGATCTGGCATCAGATGAAAGCTGAGAATGCCAATGTGGAACATCAACACTTCGATCCAAGTCCAGCACCATTCTCTTTTTCTTAAAATGTAATCTTTTTGAGTAATTTTTTGGGGCACGAGCTGCTCAGTGTTTCTGAGTTCCCCCGCCCCATCCTTTCCTCCAGCATCGCATGATAAGTGTGAAGAAAAGCATGAAAGCCCTGTGATCTCACATGATAACTACACAACCTGACATAACGAGCTGAGTCTGGCTCCTATCGAGGCGCCACCAACAAGCCAATACTGTGTCCCACAATTCATTTCGTTCACAGAGTCGATTCTGGGCCGTGTAGACCTGCATGAAGAACCACAATCCCGACCTGACGGAAGTCGTCGTTTATCCCCGGACTAAGACTAAAAGGAGTGTGAATAACCAGACAAAGCCATTTTGTACATCATGTTAAACCAGAAGGACGTTCCTGTGAGTTTCTTCCCTCCTCTCCTGCGGCGCATCTAATTTAACCTCTGCATGCAGCGGCTGCAGGCTCTGTGTGCGGAGACCTGCCCCGAGACAGAGCAGCTCTCCGGGACTACACTAAACCGGCTTGGCAGCCGGCGTGTGGGTAGTGCCAGGCTGGAGGGCGTGTGTGTGTGTGTGTGTGTGTGTCTACACATCTACATCCGTATCTAAGCTCGCCTGCGCAGGGATGAATTAGTTCAGAGGCTTTTTTATCACTGAGCGCGTGCTTCCTTCTGCGCGTACTCGGGCTTGCATGTGACACACAAACACACCCACAGCCGCATCAACGGAACACGAATCGGGCCAATGCATCCTCATACCACCTCTTTTGGCACTCATCAGTTCGTGACTTGTGAAAAGCGCCAAAGTGAGGATTGTAAGTGAGCAGGACACCCGTCACAGGTCCGCCCATGAGACCCAGTGACACCTGTCATCACAGCTTACTCTGAAGACCAGCAACACACCACCTCCAGCCTCGCCTCTTCTCGCCTCTGCCACCGACAAACGGGGGGATGGAGAGGACTGCAGTGGAGGGGGTGCATTTATAGAGCCCCTCTTTCTCTACTCGCCGTACTTGTAGCGAGGTTAGAGGGCACCGAGCAGGCGGAGAGCCGGGTGGAGTGAAGGAAGAGGGATGGAGGGCGATGAGGAAAGTCTGCCCAGTTAGCATTTGTCCTTTAGATGAGCAGGCTTCTCTGACCCTGTGGCTAAAGCTCGCCTTACCGCCTGACTGCATACCCGGGACAAAGAGGCTGTGTCTATGTGTGTGTGTTTGTGTGTGTTTGTGTTTGTGTGTGCACGCGGGCGCACAAGCGGATCCAACATAAAATGCTACTTCACTTTGGATCCCTATTAAATTTAATGCATATATGTAGATGAATAGAATGTTAATGGGGAAGTTCCGCCATGTTTGTTATTATTTCAGCATGGCCACGTTTATGTCCCCTCCACCAGCTTTATTGCTTGGTAGTTCATCATTGCATGGCTGACTGTGGGCCCCGTGAGAGCTCCACGATAAGTAGCTGAGAAAGAAATGAGGGAGAGAGAGAGAGCGAGAGAGAGAGAGAAAAAAATAGGCTTGTTTGGTTCAGAAACCATTTAACAACTTCCCCTGGAAATTGAAAGAGGAAATAGTTTTGGGCTGGATTGCAGTAGGGGGGAATGAAGCCCATATGAGGACCAGATGAATTGAGTAAGGAGCCAAGCAGGGCTGAGAGGGAGAGATAGGGAAATAGAGAGAGAGAGAGAGAGAGTGAGGGATGCAAGAAGGGAATGAGGAGAGAGAGTCTTTTGATGTCCTTCATTTACATCTCACAAACACAAAGGGAAACAAACTGAAATTACTGTAAAACAATGACACAGTTATAACTAGATGGACGGAGAGAGAGTGTGAGGGAGAGAGAGAGGGTGAGGAGGGAGTGAAGGAGGGAGGGAGAGAGGACTGGGTGTTTATGAGGTCATTTACCAAACTCGTGTTTTCAACATTTCCTCCCCATGTTAATTTTTCAGCTTTGTTCTACTCTAATTACTTCCATCCACATGTGAGAGTGTGTGTCTTTGTGTGTGCGGTTATGTGTGGACCCATGTACCCATCAATGCAACTGTTCATATAACACCACAAGCATGCCCACTTATCCTTTCTTATTTTTCATATTAACCCATGAGTCTCTTAGGTTAGCTCAGGCCAAGAGTGGATTATCGGAAAACTACTTCCACGGCTAACGGGAACAAACCGAGCGATGTGTCTTTGTACTCGCAATTTCATTCTGACATTTGATTGCCGGGAATGAGAGTCCTTCAAAAGATTTGTGCGCCAGACTTTCACAGTTGCAATCATTTTAATTTTCTTCTGTTGTGATTTTATAACTAATCTACTATGAAAATAGGCTCAACAGGCGACAGCAAAGAAACAGGGATAATATGAAGAATATGCAGAGGTCCTTCATTTGGGTGTTATTAGGTTACAGCTGTGACTGTAATGAAACCAGAGTCACTGTGCATGAAGAACATGAAGAACATGAAGAACGTGAAGAACATGAAGCACATGAAGAACATGAAGAACATGAAGCACATGAAGAACATGAAGCACATGAAGAACATGAAGAACATGAACATGAAGCACATGAAGAACATGAAAAACATGAAGAACATGAAAAACATGAAGAACATGAAGAACATGAAAAACATGAAGCACATGAAGAACATGATGAACATGAACATGAAGAACAGGAACATGAAGCACATGAAGAACATGAAGCACATGAAGAACATGAAGCACATGAAGTACATGAAGAACATGAAGAACACGAAGAACACGAAGCACATGAAGCACATGAAGCACATGAAGAACATGAACATGAAGAACATGAAGAACATGAAGCACATGAAGAACATGAAGAACATGAAAAAAATGAAGAACATCAAGAACATGAAGAACTTGAAGAACATGAAAAACATGAACCCCATGAAGAACATGAAGAACATGAACATGACGAACATGAACCACATGAAGAACATGAACATGAAGAACATGAACATGAACATGAAAAACATGAACCCCATGAAGAACATGAAGAACATGAACATGACGAACATGAACCACATGAAGAACATGAACATGAAGAACATGAACATGAACATGAAGCACATGAAGAACATGAACATGAAGAACATGAACATGAACATGAAGCACATGAAGAACATGAAGCACATGAAGAACATGAAACACATGAAGAACATGAAGAACATGAAGCACATGAAGAACATGAAGAACATGAAGCACATGAAGAACATGAAACACATGAAGAACATGAAGCACATGAACATGAAGCACATGAAGAACATGAAACACACGAAGAACATGAAAAACATGAAGAACATGAAAAACATGAAGCACATGAAGAACATGATGAACATGAACATGAAGAACAGGAACATGAAGCACATGAAGCACATAAAGCACATGGAGAACATGAATCACATGGAGAACATGAAGCACATGGAGAACATGCAGCACATGAAGAACACAAAGCACATGAAGAACATGAAACACATGAAGAACATGAAGCACATGAAGAACATGAAACACATGAAGAACATGAAGAACATGAAGCACATGAAGAACATGAACATGAAGCACATGAAGAACATGAAAAACATGAAGAACATGAAAAACACGAAGAACATGAAAAACATGAAGCACATGAAGAACATGATGAACATGAAGCACATGAAGAACATGAAGAACATGAAGAACATGAAACACATGAAGAACATGAAGAACATGAAGCACATGAAGAACATGAACATGAAGCACATGAAGAACATGAAAAACATGAAGAACATGAAAAACACGAAGAACATGAAAAACATGAAGCACATGAAGAACATGATGAACATGAACATGAAGAACAGGAACATGAAGCACATGAAGAACATGAAGCACATGAAGTACATGAAGAACATGAAGTTTCACACAACTTCATGTTCCGCATGGACTCGGCAGGTGAGCTGTAGTATCTCCTTTCAGTCCTGAAAGTTCTGTAAGTCGTGAGGTGGGACCTCCACGGAGGGGACTGGTTTTTCAGTACATGGGCCGGATGCTGAGTTGGATAAAGATTAGGGGAATTGAGAGGCCAAGTTAACAACTTGGACTTGTTGTCTTCCTCAAACTGCTCCTGAACCGTGTGTGGCAGGGTGAATTATCCTGCTGAATGAGGCCTCTGCCATTAGGATTTAATGTTTCAAATGAAAGAAGACATTATCAACCATTATCATTCATTCATTCATGCATTCATCATCAACCGCTTATCCTGTGCAGAGTCACGGGGGGAGGGCTGGAGCCTATCCCAACTGACATTGAGCGAGAGGCGGAGTCCACCCAGGATGAGTCGCCAGTTAATCACAGGGCCACACATAGAGACACACAACCACTCGCACTTACACTCACTCCTACGGGCAATGGAGTGTCACCAATTCACCTATATCACATGTTTTTGGACTGTGGGAGGAAGCAGGAGTTCACGGAGAGAACACACGCAGATACAGGGAGAACAAGCAAATCGCACAGAACGTACGGCAGAGGTGGATTTTTTTACCCGGTACGTTCTTGCTGTGAGGCAGCAACACTAACCGCCGCGCAAACGTGCCGCAATAAGAGGATATGGGGTTCAATTCCAGAGCGGTCCTTGAGCTAGACCCTGAAACCTCAATTGCTCAATCCTCAATTTGTGTCTGACTGTTACCGTTGATAACGTATCCCAGACCTACTCACACTTTCTCATCTTTGGTTTCCCGGCAGTTCAAAGAAAATGGCAGAAAACCAAATGAAACATCTCGTTAGGAGGAACATTTAACGAAGCCAACGCTGGTGTCTCTCTGAAGCACAATGCTCAGACCTGTCAGCGTTGCAGCATCGCGGTTCTCCAATCAATTTTACACCAACCTCAAATGTCTTTTTTTTTTTTGGCTTTCTCCAATCTATTCTCTTGAATGTATAAAATGTTGCAAAGTTTGAAATGAGTGCCCGACAAATCCCAAACAAGCATGGTTTTGGCTCAAAGCGCTCGTTTCTCACTTCTTCATGGGACAGCGTATGAACTTCAGACGTCACCGGCGTGGTGATATCTGAATGGCATCATGGCCACTCTTGGATCAGACTATGACTAAGGCATGTGTTATGACATTCAGGGATATTTGCATATTTATTTTTGACATTACAAATTCCTTCCTGCTGCCTCAGGTGTTCCGGAGTTCCTGCTAAGTGAAACTGTCTGGGCTGCTGCAGCTGTTAGTCCATCTTAACCCCTTTTAGATGTTTCTTGAAAGAAAGAAGATAAGTTTTCTGGGCAGGGGAGCAGGGTGTAGGAACACAGAGTTGGTCTGGTTCTGACTCACTCTGGCAATGGCTTTAATCTGGGTGGAAACGCTGCAGTGTTCTCATGCGATGCAGAGACAAAATACTTGCCCTAGAGAGAGAGAGAGAGAGACACACACAGAGAGAGGGACACACAAATGACATCATGGCCTTTTTTTCTTGACTTTTGAACTCAGATTTCAACACTTAGATTTTCAGTTCAACTTAGCAATCGTTCGAGGGATTGTTAAACTCAACACGCTACAAATATCGAGCCCGCACACATAAATTCCTGGTTCTTAATTCAGCACCAAACGAGAAAATTTCAGTGAATGCAAAACCTCTGCCGAAGGAACAAGATCTACTGGAACGTTCCTCTGTCAGTAACCTGCAAAAAAAATATCATCAAAATCTGGTCATAAACTTTTGGATGACTCTGCAGAAAGTCAGACAGGAAAACAAACAAACAGCAAAAAGCCTAACAGTCTCGTCTGCATCTAGACACATCCTGACATCGTGTTGTTGATAAACAAAATCTGCAGGAAGTGATGTGAAAAATGGCCGGTGGATAGAAAAAAAAACAAAAGTTGAACCAAGGGTCATCTTTCAGAGGATGGTGAATACGTGAAGTGGGAGAGCGAGACGCAGAACCTGAACTGAAGCTGGTGGGTTTTTCTGTGTTCTCGGGGGGCCTGTTTGTGAACGCTGAGTTCAGGGTTGGAGGCCTCGCCTCTAGCGTCAGCGCTGTCACTGGGAATCACAAACAGGCTACGCGTGTAACCTGCCCCAACGCTGTGGCGGCGGGCCGGGGGGGGGGGCACCGATCTCACGCTGACTGGGTTAGCGTGCAGGAACGCCCGCGGTCGCTTTCTCTCTGCTGCTCCGTGGAAAAACACCTCTTAGCCTTGACTGTACATTTATTATCATTGTGTTAATTTATTTATTATATATATATATATATATATATATATATATATATATATATATATATATATATATATATATAATAAAAGGAGGTGTCAATGCATACATTTCTAAAAAAGTCTTCTTCTTCGTTTTCTTCTTCTTCGTCTTTCGTCTGTTCCCTTTCAGGGTTTCCAGCCATTGGTCGGAACCCTTCTGGCTTGGGTTTGACCATTTAAAAAAGTGATTGTCATCATAATTATTAGAATTTTCCATCACTTTTTGCAGGTGTTTTGCAACATAGAACCTCTTTAACACAATGAGCCCGTGAGTGCTGTCCTTGGAATTATAGGATATCATTTTGGCGGCATTAGGGCTTTGTGAAAATGTCCCCTTTGCAGCCGTTTGTATAAACTGTTGGTCTGATCCAGGGATTTGTGAGGAAAATCACAAATGAGTACATTTTTTATTATTTAAAAAAAAAAATTGAAAACGTAAAGACGTGAAAGTTCTCAACGAACGCAGAACCTCACGTCTGAGACCCTGATGGCATTTGATGATGGCAGTTAGACGAGGCTTGTATGTCACAGCCTACTTTGATGCTTCATTGTTATTAAAACAGGGCCCAGGGCAAAGATCAAGCCCTTCCGTTAGAAAGTTTCATTAATTACACACCATACCCACAAGGCTGTGGAAAAGGCTCTGAGCCACCGCAAACCTCTACAGTTAGTGTCTTCCTCTCTTCCTGCTGATTAGTGCTGAGCTCCAGTTTCATATGAGACACTACTTGGATGACTTTGTGGGAAAAAGACTCTGCCCTCTTTCAAATGTTAACATTTTAAAAGAGGTTTTATCGTATTACACCTTAAAACAAGCGTGCGCAAACTCACCTTTGTTGAAGACTGGGTTGAAAAAGTGACAAAACTAACATTAATTTATTAAAATTAATCATTTATTTCTTGAAATTTACTTTGTCTGTGGCGTTATTTTGGGGCCGGCGTTAAAACAATTGTTAACTTGCATTTATATTTACATCTATATCATGATTTAGAGTCGCTTTCTCAAAAACCAGCGGCTTTCTCAGTTTCTGCAGCTCTGGCCATGAGGTAATAAAATGGAAAGAAAGTGAGCCCTCTGGTGTCGGTAATTGTCACACACGTAGCTCTCAGGCCTTTTGCACACTGCCGACAGCAAAACAGCATTTCTTTCCTTGTTAAATCTCTCGCCCACAAACCAGAAAACAGCCTGTCAACAAACATCCATCACGATGTTTGTGTAATGGAGCATCAACTTTAGAAGCTGATTGAAAGTGGATACTTAAAGTTTTTTTTATTTTATTTTTATTCCAGGGGGTTGCTTGAGTAAATGATGGGAATGGCGGCTCAAATGCAAAATGCAAATCATTGGGAATATTTCCATTCCATGAAATATGTGGCGTTCAACAAGAGCGTTTTATCATGTCGTGTGTTTATCGTGTTAAACTTTCCTTCCTTCTTTACTTCTTTCTTTCTTTCTTTCTTTCATGCACGCACGCCTACACACAGACACGCACACACACACACAGCGTGACCCTCTCTTTTGTCATGGTTACAGGTCGGGCAGGGCTGCAGACGACATGCCGTTCTAAGTGTCGGGTGTGGTGAGGTCACAGAGATCACCTTCTCCTTTAATTACACAGGACCTGGTCATCCAGTGACATTTTGACTTACCTGCATGTGTGTGGGTGTGTGCGTGTGGGTGTGTGTGATGGGGGTAGTGAGTGTATGGACTGCATTCCATACGCAAACATGCCACAGGTGAATTAATTCCCATCCCCTTAAAAGCATCCACATTTGTTTTCCTTCACTGACGAAATCGTTCCAGCCACCGAGGACGTTTCAAACGGTGTGGTGAGCAACTGTCAGCCTAAGGTTACCTGCTTTCACCACGTCTTATACCGCAAGTGGTAACTTAATGGATCTCCTTACCTAATACTTTCTCTTAGTGCTCAGAGGCAGAAACACGGACCTCGGAGCATGACATCATCACCTCGAGGCTCTGTGCTAATTAACGTGTCAGCGGTGCCTCGGGAGTGGATAAGAAAACACCATCTAATGATTGGTAGTTAATTGCAAATTTTAAATGTACTGTCCATATTAAACACTACAAACTGAAAGTACTAACTTTGTTCCAAAACCGAGATCTACAAATAGAAAGGCCAACATCTGTCATCTATGGAATGAAAGCACTCAAAGACCAACACCTCCTCCTGGGTTCCATGTTTACTTCCGTGAATGAAGTTTATGTTACAGCATTTCTTTTTATTGTTGTGTTTAGCTGCCCCTTCTGCTGCCCTTCTCCCCCGAGGGCTCCACCTGTGGAACCTGCTCATGAAAGCTGCTCCCATCACCATACTGTGACACCGTTAGCGGATCTAACATTCATTTTGTCCAAATCATTTGAATCCCTCTGTAGGACTTTGAACTCCTGCAACCCCCCCGAATCCCCTCCCCCTCCTCTCGCCCAAACCCCCCAGCTCCATCTATGAGCAAACCAAACTTAACACGAAACGACAGAACACAATTGAAATCATCCACTTGCTTTGCCTTCATGCTTGGCCTGTCACGAGCAAAACCTCATCTGGTATGGATTGCTTTGAAATTTAAATACATAATTTTGGAAATGTACAAACACAAAAGACTACACTTTAAAGAAAAGAGCATAATATATACAGAGTTTGAACTGGTTTAGGTTTGCTGCCGCAGCAGATAGCTCAGCAGGACTGGTTGTGAAGTGGCGTGAGGTTCTGTTTTTTTCTACCAGGGGGAGAGAATAAAGACTAAAGGGTGGAAAGAATGCCTTGCATTGACGTGTATTCTCTTATACTCTTTTGTCCTCCTGCTTTATGTCACATCTAATCGGTATTGTGAAACGAATGCGCCGAAGCTAGAAACAATGCCATTCAGCATTTTTGTTTACAATAAACAACATGATATGCATCTCAGAGGGGGGGGGGGAACCCAGAGGGCAGGACAGTGCAGGGTTAACAAAGACCACACCGCTCTAAACATTGCTTAGATGACCACTAAATGGCCTGTTGAATACCTGTATGACTAACCTCTAGAGCATGGATGTGGTGTGCAGAGACAAAGTCTTTGTAGAGCACGCATACACAGTGTGAGCTAGGAGAAATATGTTGCACAAAAGTCAGATGTTAGAAATGTGTTGTGGTTGATAATTTAACAATTCCAGTGAGAGCGGTTATTATCTCACAAGACAATGAATTGCACTGGTGTAGAAAACATTCTACATGAATTAAGACATAAAAAAAGAAAGTGTCCCGTCACATGTTGAGCCGTGCTGTTGGCCATCGCGTGACTGGCGAGCATTTCTAAGCGCTGGCTGATTGACAGGTTGACTAGGTGGATGGTGAGAAGATATTCACCATAAGTTTGATCTTTGTGAGAATCCCATGAGCCCCGGTCTCCTTATCTCTCCGGGTGATTGGCAGCACGGCCCCGAGGGGAAACAGGAAGAGAACCGCAGATCCACGTGACTCACAGGACAGACGCTGGTGATTTACTGACTGACGAGTTACTGGTGACCGTTCACATTTAGGAATATGTTAAAAGTCTGTGTATTATCTGAACACACACGACGTTTGCCGATACACGCGAGGTAATCTCTTTTTCTTCCATTTAACAGATTTTCCTCCTGAGTGATACTTTTCAGCACACAGAAAGTTGTATGAAGGGTTCAAAGAGTTAATAGCATGTGCAGATAGAAAAACAGGTTCCCCGGTAAAATGATATTATTCCTTTGCCTTCTATTCCAAACACCGTTGAGAATGAACACATGAATCAAATCACAAATGTAAAAAAAAAAAAAAAAAGGCAAAATACAATAAATGAAGCACAAATAAGAAAGAATATAAATGATCAAGTAAGACTCTCATGTTACTGAAGACAACTTGGTAGAAAATGGATTTACCATCCAATAACTTTTAATGATGGGTGTTGGGTAAGATATGTGTTAATTTGAGCCGCAGCAGTATTTATTTGGTGTTCCTAACATGAATCTTCCGTCTCTTAAAAGTCACAGATTGTGAAAGCGAAAACCGCCTCCGGCATGTGGTGTCATGAATAATGGTTCTAATGTTATGGCCAAAATAAAATCAACCACCATTTGACTGAAATCGGACCTAAAAGAAACCAAAAGAATGAGAATGTTACAGGAAAATAACAAACTTCCATTCTTTTTTTTGTTGTTCTTTTATGTCTAGTGCTTTTAGTAAATAAGAACATTATATTCAAATTTAAGAAATAAGAAAATGCTCACGACACAATAAATCCTTTTTTTTTTGTAGCAAATCCTTTCTCTCTTGATGTCATATTGATAGAAAGTGTAAGTCTTTAAGTTCCGTCAAGACGGAATGTGTTGAAGCATGCAGCGTTTGCAGCACGATGATTGGACTATCTGCTTTAATTACAGCGATGGCCGGTTAGGGTAACAGCTGTCGACAGCGTACAGTGGTAAGATAAGCCAGATGATATCCACTGAAAATGAGCTGAGCTGGTAAAAAGCCAAAACCTGAGTAGGGCAGGAAGGATGAAAACAATCTCAGTCCTGAGGGCCTGCTGCCGCCATGTATGACTTATTCACTCACAGCAATTAAGCGGCGCAGGATTCAGTAGCAGCAGCCACATTCTTTACTGCAGCGAGACAGAGAGACAAAAGACGCAGTTACAATTCTGCAACATGTCAAAGCTAGACCGGCTTCAAACTGAAGGCGAGTCACCACAACCATGCAATTTGATAGGATTTTTTTTTTTTAAAAAACACTAAAAAGGGTATAATTGTATTTGTGTGATTATTGAGGAGGGGAATCATTTTGTTCATCTTTCACTTCTGACTCCAGGTCTCCTTTCCAAAGTTCCTACGTATAGTTAACCGCTTGTAAAGTAGCACATGCTGATACTAGCAGCACATTTTGCAAAACTTTAGCCCAACCAAATATTTGAAAAGTGGTGTCAAATGATTAAAGTTTTAAAATAAAAATCACATTTAAGGCAATATTTTTTAACGTTTTTGTCATCAAGCTATTATTTTTGGTACTTCCACTGATTTCAGTCTAAAAAAAATGTTCTCTAATTAACGTTGACCATTTAGATGGAGATTTTATATTAGATTTAACATTTGGATTTAGATTTAATATACACATATGGCTATAGATTCAACATTTAGATTTAATATTTAACATTTAGATTTAATATTTAACATTTAGGTTTGATATTTAACGTTTAGGTTTAATATTTATATTTAACATACATACTTAGATTTATATTTAACATTCATATTTAACATTTATATTTAACATTTATATTTACATTTGATATTTAGATTTCGTATACAGATGTAGATTTAGATCCAACATCTATATTTAGATTTGATATACAGATTTAAAATTTAAATATATATCTAACAGTTAGATGGAACATTTTCATTTAGATTTAAACTTTTAGATGTAATATTTATACACTTATTAAACATATTTGATGCAGAAGACAGTGCAAGATGGAAACTGATGATCGGCTGAAGCGACTCCTGAAGGGAAGAGCTGAAAGAAGCACATTTAACAAATGTTTCCTAGGAAGGCAAATATATACTAAGTTCATGACCTTTGCTGTGAATGAGATAGAAACGTGACTTTATAAATTGACATCACTTTTTAAATGTTGTTTGGAGCTGAGAGTGGCAAAATGTTGCAGTTAAAATCAGCATGTGCTACTTTACAAACGCCGCCCCATACATGACATTACATGCACTATTCTGTAAGAAGTAGAATTACCTGTGTAATAAAAATAGAAGTATTGATTCAACTTCTTTCAATGAGTTAAAGTGGAAAATGTACAGACTTTAAATGTGTTCTAAAACTGAAAATGTCAAACCTAAACCTAACTGAAACTCATCTTTCCTGTCGGGGTCAATACAGTAGATCTAATAATATATAACAATTATATCAGCTTAAGAGATAAGGAACTTTATTTCAACCTCTATTATCATTATTCTATCTATTCATAAATGTACGCTGGCCGACCGGGTCAAACGCACTGCAAAAACTACAACACAACACATTCACAAAAACCATTTTTAAAAACTACAACACAACACATTCACAAAAACCATTTTTAAAAACTACAACACAACACATTCACAAAAATCATTTTTAAAAACCACAACACAACAAATTCACAAAAACGACCTTTAAAAACCACAACACAACATATTCTGGCATTAGTCATTAGAAAGCCTTGAAATAACGTGCACTTATAAAAAGTAACTAATTAGGTATTTAAAGTGTTTTATCAAACCGAATAAATACAAACAATAAAGAGTTAAAAAGCAATTAACCAGCTAGCCTATACTGTCATCTTAAACAGATAGAGCTCCCCCTTCAGTCAGAAATATAAAACTGACTTTTCCCAAAATCAATCCTGTTCTTCCTTGTACTAAGGTCTACGAGAGTATAAAACTTGACAATGATCCATGAAATAGTCTATGAGTTATTGTGTCATCACCAAGGACCCGTGGTGGGACCGATGATGGATCCATAACATCCCCGACTTTTCAGGTTTATAATTATGTTTTCACATAAACTAATAAAAGCCCACACACTTAATTTGATTAATTAATTTAACTATTATGTAAATCAAATCCAAATAAATACAAATAACAGATGTAAACCTAATAGAAATCACAAAATAACTAAACTATATAAATAAATAAATAATTAAATTAAATAAACTGCCAGTACCTCTGCCTCACTGTAGGGGGCGTGCTGAGCCCACGGGTTCATGCTGGTTCTGCTGTTGCTCTTCTTCTAGGCAGAAACAAGACCAGTCAGTCAAGTTAACTACAGAAGTCTGTTTTTTCACGTTTTGCTTGGACTGCAAAAATTGAAGATATTAATTCTCAGCCCACCCCAGTTAAAGCCATTAATTATTCAATTTTAAAACTGGCCTATAATTGAAAATATTTTTTAAAATATTTTTTTTTGTATATAATTGAAAATATTTCAAAAAATGGATTTCTAACAGTAATCGCACAGTAAAATTGTATTTATTTATTTTTTCTTCAAAAATTGGGGTTAAACTATGATTTTGTCTCGATCTGTATGAGTTGTAGGATTGTGATGGTGAATAGAGAACCCGAGGAGGTGCAGAGCAAATGTGCTCCTTCTCTGAGCCAATACATGTTTTTCTTTGGCCAAATATGTAGTTTACCTACTGAATGTGTGTGAAGAGAATCCTGACACACAACCAGTAGTCAGTGTGCAAGCTGGCAATTAAACGGTGCATTCAAGCTCCTCTATGATGTTCGTATATTTGTAATTCCGAGTCTGAAAGGGTGAGCGCCTCACCTGTCCCCGAACCTCACCGCACGTCACTGCTCGGGTCTTCCTCTCGGCCGTTCTCATGCCGTTACGTCCATCCATCTTTGAGCAGCTTTATTTTAATTGATGTAATTAAAGCCGATGATGAGATGATTAAGATGAGCTGAAGGATAATTTAAACTCTGAGTCACACTTCCAACAAAAGAGCAGAGATTCCTGCTCGCTGGTATCTCACGCCTGTGTTCCGGATCCCACAAACCTGAGCCCAGCACAACACATGTGCGCTTCATAAATATAATTCTTTGTGCTGTGTCAGACAGACTGACAGATTTATTAGAGAGAGGGAGAGAGCGAGAGAGCACAGTGATTGGCGAAACAATTGAACCCTCCACACTTGCAGTCTCCACCAATCATCCGTCTCACACCTTGGGTATTATCTCTGACAAGGCCAACACTCAGCCTCGAAGGCAAACGGGACACTCTGCAACTCTGGCTGCATCACTCCCACAGAGGAACGACGGTGAACGTGCAGACGAGATTGTTTAACTTTATCACCAGCTTTAACCTATAAATCAGACGCATCCGAGCAGAGATCAATCAAGGTCATCTATAACCGAGCGTCTGATAGAAAGAAAAGAAAAAACGGACAGATGAACCGTCCTGCCATACGCGCAGGATAGGGTCCACCTGAATCTAAATTAAATGTCTTTATGGCCACGATTTGGTGTGTTTATTTTTAATGCAATATTGCTGTAAGGCTGTGATACCTAATGACGAGAGCTATCGACTCTGCAAAGTCACAAGGGGCTAAGAAGTAAGAGGCAGAAGTGTTAGACAAAAAATATATCACTGGATAATGACATATCAGTGTTTTGACATGCTTAGATTTTTTTTATAAGCCGCTTGGATGAGAGCTTCATGGTGTTGACACTAATGAATCTACTGGCAGATAACTGCAGGCCTTTGAAATGTCACTCAGACTACCTACCCCCCCCCCCCGTTGTCTGGCATGGAGTATGTGGAAATGTCAAAAACGAAGGGCTATGGAAGAGTCATGCCATTTCCAGATTTTCACGCTCTGGTATACAGACATTAGTCTTCATGGGATTGTGAGCACTGACACACTTCCAGTGGATGAGAGATTAAGGGAAATGTGAATGAACAAACCTCACAGATTGATTTTTCTGAGTTTGAGGTGACTTACGGAGAACTGCGTGGCTTGGAAATATTACAGAACATGACTGAGAAAGAGTGAATTGTCCTTCAGTTTGTTTTCCAAATCGTCTCACAACAAGTCAGCAGGGGAACTGGAAATGTAATGACTAATATAAATACGGGAAAGAATTTGTTGTATTTGAAATCTCAGGGAGTTGATTCATATGCGCCAAATTTGTGTTAAAGGTTATGGCCCCTAAAACGTTTCAGGGTAAAGCCCCCCCCCTAGTGGTGGAAATATGCAACATACCTTTCCCTAAATCAATCCAGTTCTTTCTCCCTCTAAGGTTTATGGGAGTGTAAAATTTGAAATGTAAAAAGGAAATAGTTTTGCGGTTTTGCGATGGTGGATCCATAATACACACAACAAGAGTCCAGATGTCCACTAATGTTAAATTCTTTGAAAGTTTATTAAGAGAAAAACTCTCCTGTGGTCCAGTTCTGCCTTGAAGCCGCATTTTAGTGTTTACTTCAAGACAAAAGGAGAGAAAGCAGCCCCTAAACTAATCCGCTCAGTCGTTTCCATGTTAGTTTTCCTTTGGAATGAAGTACAATAGGTTTATAGTACGTGATGTAAGTCGGCATGGTTGTTTATATGGACAATTATCACTATGAGGAACTCTTTAACCCAATTTGAATCATAATACCACGATGCTGGTAAATCCAGGCACCGAGTGTCAGAGGCAGGAACAGGATTTGATCTGAACTGAACTTGAATTGAACTACTGAGCATTCTATATCAGGTTTGGTCTGACCCCCTCAATCTCAGCTGATCCCAGTCACCCACCGCTCAAGGAGTTCGACTTTCATCCATGTCTCCCTCGAGACATGGATGAAAGGGCAAACAGACATTAACACTCTTCTGACCCTTTTATACTGTATTTATCGTGGATTTACTCCATATCCATCATTGTCTGGATTCTGGTGTGGTTGGGATGGGACCCTCACCTGTGCTTCAGTGAAAAGCCCCTCAAGATGCCATCAGTTTATATCTTATTTTCCAATTTTCTGCTTTCCATGTTTCTTTATTTCTCATATTTCTTTTTAAGAAATACCATAAATATCTGCACTTCATTAGATTTTTACTCTGATTCAACCCACACATCCATCTATCTTCTTCTGCTAGACGGGGTTAGGGTCAAGCTCATCCTGAAGGATCCTGAGGCGTCCACCTTTTCAGTGCGAAGGAGCCGTGGCTCAAATTTGAGCCCCCTCCGGGAGCTTTTGTGTCGGGAGCAATGGGGTCTGTTAGGGTCTCCCAGGGCAAATTGGTCTCAGTGGAAGGGGTCAAATGAAAGATCCCAATGAAAAGGCACCAAAGAAGTTGTTGGCCGGATTGGGGAGACTACATCCTCCTTGAGCCAGATGAGCTCCCCTCCAAGGTCAGGTACCCAAAAATTAGAGATTTATTTTGAGAAAGGTTGGTTATGTATTTCCAACACTTTTATTTCCAAAAGAAAAGAACCCAAACACAATTTCTCAACCGTTGGACAGTGGAGAAGAGGAGGTCATCGATGTTGTATAGATTGTTTTTTACTCTAATAGTTCATATTTTAATCACTAAGGGGAGCTTTTTTTTTTTTTTTTTACAAAAAATATTAACAAACTTTAAATTTAATTTATAGAGTCCAATTAGGGGGATTGCTTGTACAATGCAGTGGATTGGGGAATTTCAATGGATATGCCCTTGTTGCCGGGGATGACATATTGGCCTGATCAATAAAAAAGAGCCACAGGGGCAAGACCCCACAGCCTCCTGCTGGTAAAGAGAGCGCCGTGTTCCCAGACAGAGAACAGGACGATCCTCTCTATTAAACCTCTTCCTGATAATACATGACTCATTGGTACCGTTCTTCACGCCTTAATGTCCTGCACAACTGTTTGGTTCAGCACATTTTGGGTCTCTATTTCTTATATAAGGATGTAACCGAACCTGTTTATAATATGACCCAGTGGAAGCAAGTATGCTAATGAGTAAGGGGCCAAAAACGGCACCCTGGGGGACTCCAGAGGAAGGAAATAAATTATGCAAAGAAATTCTTATTCATTGTGAGGACATTAAAGGGTTAATGCAGGTGTGCTGTACGTGTGTGTGTGTGTGTGTGTGTGTGTGTGTGTGTGTGTGTGTGTGTGTGTGTGTTTCACATGCGTGTCCAGGAATTAGTTTTTTTTTTTGTAATTCCTGTTCCATTCCTGAGATAGCATATTTTTTGCAGCATAGCCAGGATGTGATCAGTGTTCTGAATCACCTCAGTAGATTAACCCTCTTATTTCCAATATTCTACACCGTATCTTTTTGAATATGGCACTTTCAAAGGGGATACATGTATTAATAAAAGTATTTTAAAAACATAGAGCTCTTCTCAAAGTTTCTGTTTAAATCCGGTTTTGTTTTTCTCTTTAAAATCCTGGCACATAAATTTCCAGCGGGGGGGGGGGGGTCGGGAGCTGATTGTGTTCTTTCATTTGCAGGAATCAAAGTCAAATGCTCATTCTTTGAAGCAGTCAACACCTGCATCATTGTCAAGATATGACATGAAAGCCGCAGATACGCTCACGCGTGTTTGCACCCTAGATACAGAGAGAGGTCTGCAAACTGGAATGCATCCAAGATTATGTCTCTGCAGAGAATAAATCTGAGGTTTATTTGACTGAGGATGATTGTTGGTGGCAATCAAAGAGAACGTCACCGGCTACTTTTTTCAAAGTATGAGGGGGAGTTAATTAAAGGTGTGAGATGGAGACAAGAGATGCTTGACAGGTTTTTGCAACACAATTTTCCAGGCATGTTAGAAACCGGACTGAACGCACATCATCGACACTTCGCCTTGATAAGTGATCTAGTGGGAGAAATCCGTAGTTCTGGGGTTCTGAGGCTGTCTGTCCTACTTCAGATAAAATGTGTATTTGTGTTGGGCTGGGTGTTATACCTCCTAAATATAAACAGGTGGTATGTTATAAGGTTCTTGGGATAAAGAAAAAAGTGAAAAAAGGCATTACATGAATATGAATGCATCATTGTTAAGTAAGGAGAATATTGGATAATCATCACTGCTTTTTATTATTATTATTTTATTCTGTTAGTCCTTTGTGCTCAGTAAAGTCATGGCTCGAATTTGACCCAAAAAATCCAAAGGTTATGGCAACTTTGTAACATTTCAGGAGATTTAAAGATATTTTATGAATCGTCCTGTTTGGTTGTGAAAAGCATGTGGACAATTTGTTCATATCTTTTAACAGTTGACGATAAAATAGCTGACTAATAATGAAAATAATGGAATAATGTAAAATCTTCAATGCAGTGATTTTGGGTCTTTGACCCTTCAGTGTTAAAGGCGCAACAACGTTACGACGAATATGTTTTTTGGATTTATCTTATTCCCATCTATTTGATCAGAAGAAACACAGAAGTGTTCTTAATTTGTTTAAAAATAAAAATCAGATGGATCTACTGACTCACATATAACCACAATCTCAGGTGTCACAGATGGAGACTGTGAAATACTTTGGATGTTCTGAAAGGGCTTGTTATAAATGTAAGTCTATATAAATGTTTCTTTGTGTTAGGATATGACACAGTCACCTCTGCATTCCGTTATCGCTCTGAAGTAGGCTGAAGTAAACAATCTTAGAATACCTTCAGTTTTGAAGCGCCTCATAAATACAGCCTCTACAAAACACCATGTTTAGAATGTTAAGTTACTGGTTCCGTTTGGGGTTTTTTGTCTGTCTGTCTGTTTACAAGGATTACAAAATAACTACTCGACTGATTTTTATGAGACATGATATATATATATATATATATATATATATATATATATATATATATATATATATATATATATATATATATATATATATATATATATATATATATATATATATATATATATATATATATATATATATGTAATATATCATAAGTTACCTGTAGTTAAAAAAAGCTGTATGAATATTATATTCCAATCATTCAAAGAGATACTGTACCTTTAAATAACTTCATGGATCATATGAAAGGAAAGAGTCAATTTTGGGTTAGATTCAGATTTTACATTCTTTAAAAGAGTCTTGAAGATATACGTTTACTCACAAAAGTTATGGGCAGGTTTGAATGAAACTCTTCAGACAGAAGGAACAGGAAATACCCTTTTTCCCCTCAGTCGGTATCTATGGACGGATCCAAATTCTAGGCTCTCACATGATGGTGGGAGAACGTTATCGGATGAGTATCTATTTTCCCTTTTAATTCTTTGACCTGTTGTTAATCTAATGGCTAGCTAAGGTTAGCATACTTCACATTGTGTTTTGTCTCCCAGTCCTCTTGTCCACTGTTTCTCTTTCTACCGCCAATGAAAACATATGACTTCAAATTATAAAAAAAATAAATAAATAAAAAATGTTTGAACCCTTTTTAATCTATAAAGGTAATACCCTAACTGTTTAGTTTTTTTTTTTTTTAAATGTCGCTCCAATTAATGTAAAGGGCGTTGATCCAGAGTCAGCATTCTCTGACATGAAGTGTGTGGACTGTGTTGTATTAGAGGATTTTATTGAACAAAATGACATTCTTTGCATGCTGGGGTGGGGCGCATGATGTCAAATTTGGATTGGGCTTTTCCACCATTAGCCCAACTATGTGTTCTGACTTCTCCCTGTGAAACAATAGAAAGAAATTTAAACAACTTTGCCCACATGCAAACGTATGAGCAAAGGCCAACGTCATGATAATGCAGAAGACAAGTAAGACAAACTGAGCATTTTCCATCTTTAGATTTTTCAGATTGGATCAAACACTTCTTTGTTTCTGTTCACGGGACAAAGGCAAATGTAACAATGCATTTAGTGTCTTTTATTATAAATTAAATGTATTATTATTATTATTATTATTATTTTATTCTTGAGCCAGGGTCTCGTGTGCGGCTCAAAGAATCTGAGACTGTTGATGAAAATAGTGGTCACGATTACTGAACTGATTGCTGAGCTCATCTGTCACTTGGCAAATCCTATATATGAGGGGCGGTCAATCCTTCAAAGTTTTTTACTACCACCGCCAAGGGTGAAGGTTGAGTTCCACCCCTGTTATTTTGTCTGTCTGTCTGTTAGCAAGATAATTGAAAGACTAATAGACTGATTTGCATGACATTTTACCCGGAGCGAAGTCTTGGCATAACCTACAGAGGATTACATTTTTGTTGTGTTACATGTCTTGCAATATTTTAAATGAAATAAAATAAAATAAACTTAAAAATAAGTGTTTTGGATTAGTAATCCAAAACACGAGTAGAGCTTTTTCTTGAAACTGTGTGCATTATGCCTTTGTTCCACCAAATCATTTGATGATTCTTTGGGGTCGGAGCTGGGGGCTCAGTGGGCTTGACAGAGACGCTGAAGTGGAAGGTGCAGGAGTAATTGAGAGATATTGAAAGAGTTTGTTGGAGTTGCCGGTAGATTTAGAGAATGGCAATAACCCAGACATTTATGGAGACAGCTTCTTGATTTTATTTCCTATTTTTTATGCTGGAGAGGAACAGTAAATTACACAACAATGCTTGTTTAAAACAAAATGCCCTGCTCAACATCTAGGAATGAGGAGCAGAGAATAACACAATGTGCTGAACAAATGAAGAAGCAAGAAGTAGATGAATGGAGAGGGTCATATTTATAGACAACAGGTGAAGCATGCAGGTGTGACAGTGATTGGATGGATGAGACTGCCTGATTGAGCGCAGCTGATATCAATGAAGCACCAGACCTTGGAGCAGGTCATTGAGACTGAGCAGGTGCAAATGATCAGGATAATACTGGTATGAGCATTGCTGCGGCACAAGTGTGTAAGGAGATAATCTTTCTGACTGAACTTTCCATGGATCTACACTGCTTTCAAATAACCTTAGAATACAACCTGCAATACCCTAAAGTACCCCAAGAGGTACATGTGCCCCTGTTTGAGAAACACCAACAAGTAAGAAAAGTCCAGATTGGCGGGTTATTTCTCTGGTCAGGGTGGTCTGGGGCATCAATCACAGACTTCCTCACATACGTAATGTAAGTTAGAGAAGTAACGTGACAGAGTTCATATTTTTAACGTGTGTAATCCAAAGCGTGACCTCTCTTAACCCTAACAAGCATTTTTTTTTTATTAACAATTAAAATTGGTGCAAAACTCCCAGTAGGCCTGTATGCATGAAATAACATGCCTATTAATCACTGAATTATATGTGACGTTGTCAGCAGCCATCATCCGGTTTGGTGGGACGTTGCATATTTATTATTACCTTCTTTATGACGGGCTAAGTAGAGCATCTTAGTTTGAAGGGTTTATGGCCACTGACCAAACTGATGTGTTGTGTGTATTGTTAGTGAGAGTGTGTTGCATTTAGAGGCTATTAATCAACTTTATGACCAAAATGATCTTGACAGCTTTAAAACCACAACACCATCACGCCCTCCACCCAGTCTCTATACCTTCAGCCTCGTCAACACCCCATTTTTTAACCCCCTTTCTTTTCCCACATAGTCTTCACCTCCCACTTCAAGCCCTGAGGCTCTCCTCCATTTGCTGCTTTAGTATGAAAATTTGACCTATGTGTTACTAATAAATCTTGTAGAGTAATGATTGCCTTAGCCAGGTGATTCATGAGCAAGGCGACAGCTCAAATTGCCGATGTGAATCTCTGGCATGGCATGAGTCGGCCCCGAGCCGCCCTCACTACCTCCAGGCATGTAGGTAGGAGAGGAGAGGGGAGGAGTCCAGGTAGGAGCTGCAGGTTTAACCCTGTCGTTCGCAGTGTGATAACTGACCTGCTGCGATGCACAGGAGACGCAGACATGTCATGAGTGTGTACATGTGTGCGTGTTCATGTGTGTGGGCATGACAATGATGAAGGAAAGGAAGGTGGAGTGTTCATTCAGCGTCAGAGCGGTCTGATTTTATTGGCGATGAATGCATAGTTTTACACAAAGATGTTTTTATGAAAAACTGAAAATGAACCCCCTCCTTTACCCTCACTCTAAGAAAATCATCTCATTTACTTATAATGTTGACTTATTATGTTAATAATAAATTAAGAATAAAAATGGAATAACTTAAAAAAAAGATTGGAAAACATTTTTACCAAATACTTTTTAGAAAATGACAGCAAACTCATAATGTAGCACATAAATTAAACAGGTTTATGTTGAATGTACTGACAAATACATATTTAATTTACTACATACAATTATGTTATCCCCAAACCCTTTACTATTACATTAATGCAATGAACACTCTCGTTCAAACTGTCGAGGACGCAACTACTTATTTCTTTCAACATTAAAAACACAATTATGTTTCATTTACTAATCACAAATCCAAAACAGGCGACTATTAGTGCGACGAAAGTCTCTTGTTTTGGTAGTCAGAGATTCAACTATCTAGTGCTTTCAGCACATATAAGTCATAAAATGCAAACATGTTGATCTTCGTTGTTTTGAATATTTTAAACACAATCATGTCATCCCAAAACATTTACTAACAATTACATCATTACAATGAAACCCATTTCTTTTAATTGTCAACGACGCAAGATATTTCAACAAAAAAAAGTCATACAACGCAAAACGACACCCATGTTTCATTTACTGAACGCAATTATGTAATCCTAAAAGCTTTTATGTTCATGCGATGAAACCCAATGTTTTAACTGTCAACAGTTCAACTATTTAATGTCTTTCAACATAGAAAAGTCACATAACACAAACGATATCAATGTTTCATTTCAGAAAATCAATTCTTTGGAGAAGTTTAGTGGAGCTTTTGGCCCATTTCCCTTGTTTTAGTACCCAAAGAGTGACTGTTTTTTGGTCGTTATTTTCACCAGAGTATAATTCTCCTTCTCTGCTGCGTGTGTTAAACAGTAATGAAACATGTTGACGTGAGATTTTATAAGGTGATAAACTCAATGTTTTCATTTACAGCTTGCTGCGCTGGTTTCAAAATAGAACACCTCACGCAGGAGAAAACACATTCCGTTTCTAACGTTAGCTTTATATATTGTCATACTAACAGCCTGTTAAAATGATTGATGCAAAAAATGTTTGGCTTCCCTTCAAGAATGTTTTGTTTTATTGTCCGTCACAAAAATGCTTTGTGTGCACTTCTGAGTGGTAACAAATGTATTCAATGCGTTCCTTTCTTATGGCATTTTAAAAAAACCATTTTATAAGTTATTATCTAAAAGCCCACCTATTTCTGGTCATTTTGACATTTTTTGTTTTGTTTGAAAATGTACGGTAATGTGTATTTATATGTTACAAGAGCATGAAATGCAAAAAAAAAAATAAAAGGTTATAAACTCCACATGTCGTGTTAATCAGAATCTGTGTCGACTCTATTCTGTTTACACACACGGCCTTTTTCTCGCACATTTAATTGCCTTTTATAAACAATCAAAACTAGCCACAAATCTTAATAATGATGCTTCCGTCATAAACGATCAGCCGTAACATTATAACTACTGACAGGAAAAGTGAATAACATAAATTATCTTGTTACAATGGCATCTGTCAGTAGGTGAAACATGTTAGGCAGACAATGAACATTCTTCCCTCAATATGGATTTGTTGGAAGTAGAAAAAAAAAGAAGTATGATTTTCTGAGTCACTTTGACACGGGTGATATTGTGATGACTGGTTCTGAACTTCTCCAGAACTAAACGTCTTGTTGGGTATTCCTGGTCTGCAGTGGTGAGTAGCCTACCTGCCAAAAGTGCTCTAAGGATGGGGTACTTGTGAACCATCCACAGGGTCATGGGCTCCCAAGGCCCCTGTGGTGCTTCTATAACACAAACTGTATAACACAGAGCTGTTTTGTTGGAAAAAGAGGGACTTACACAATATTAGCAGGTGGTTATATTTTTATGGCTGATAATGATTGTACATCTGACCTCACAGACCTTTAAGTCTTGATTTCAATCTCGCACTAACAACTCTGTTTACTCCTTCTCTCGCTACTTTTTCATCTTTGACGGATTGGGCTGACATCACATAGACGCGGAGAGTTTTCATGCTGCACCGACCCAAGTCTTTGTTTACAGTCATAAATTGATGCGAAAATCATAGTCAGATGAGGCCAGGCCATTTGGGAGCCATTAGGAGCAAACACTTAGGATGAGGTAGCTTTACAACCCCAGAAGTGTCTCTCTGGTTGCACATGTAATGACCCTTGCTGCAGTGTAAATCAGTCTTACTTAATCGCTGAAAAAAAGAAGAAGGCATAGAATGACTAAAATGTGTTTATAAAGGCACTCAGGCTGCCGTGAAGCTGCTCAGAAAATCCTACCAGAGAGTTAGCGAGATGTTTTGTTTATGGACTGGCATAGTTACCAGCACCAGCAGGGAGTAGGCCACGTTTCAAAGTCGCCCTAGCTGCCTCACAAAACCTTCAAGGTTTGATGTTATTTAACACTTATTTGACAGTATTATGTTAGAACAATGAAATTATGGATTATGGGTTAGGGACACATGACCCGTCGCTTCACGAGGCGCTTTAATTAAAAGGGGGAACAGCCATTTGAACTATTGTCAACTTAAGACATTTTGAAGTTAAATCAGATTCAAACTCCGAAGCTGGAATTGGAAAACATGTTCCGCTCATTGTGTTTCTTTGCATTAACTTCTCTGAAGGTAGACAAATGGATGTCATGTGCTGCATTTGTGACAGAGGAGCACAAACGGATTTTATTGTTAAATCCACTCTTTCCCCTTCATATTTTTCCAATTACTGATATTTTTTTTTCTCAGAAGGATTTTAGGCTTATGCTGAAAACATGTTTCCACTAAAATACGCTTTGGTCCCCCTCCTTTTGTCTGTGCCACTCTTCCCGTCAGTCTGTTTGACCTCCTAACTACCTAACATGAATTCAAACAGCGCTAAAGACTTAAATTACCCCTAGGGGTTCTTGCGGTCCATGGCCCAGAGGGTAACAGACACTTAACAGGGACATGCTGGAACAAATGACAGAGATCTGCTCTGCAGGAAAGCCATCGGATACACATATGGATACAGATCAAGGACTCGTGAAAATGATTGAGATCTCCAGTACCGTCACAGTGACTCTCGTCTCTCCTGCCATCATTATTACTGGCTATAAGTAGCCACAATATAACCAGGGTGGCATAGAAGGTCCTCAATTTCTTAATTTACTTTGCTATGTAATAATTATAAGGAGGAAATTCAACTGTTATGTTGAATATTAATTTGTTCTATATTTTTTCAAATTACAGATAAATCTCGTGCAAATGCATGTACAAATTCAACATTTACTATAATATTTTAATAGTCCATGAAACAGACTTTTTTTCTACCCGCTATAAAACAGCATCTGTCTCATAGGACACTCAATCTAACATTCAACTGCTGCCAATATTCTCTGTATCTGGTCACGCCTTGTCATTCACTCCGACTGCATGATGGCATAATCAGGCATTTAAAGATAGCCGCGGATTAAAGGAGAAACCACAGAAAAATGTATACACACACTGAGCGCAATGTGTGTTCCTCTCCATCTGATCTCCATCTTTAATCTGCAGGGACTTTATAAGCAACAAGGCCACAGCGATGGTATGCAGAGAAAGAGAGAACCACAGCCGCCACAAAACGGTCACAAAGCTGGGACTCTTGTCCAGCATTTAACCATCAGAGCTCTGCTTGGAGATTAAATGGGCTGTCAGTTGAAAAGAGGCCCGGGTGGTGAATTGTGAGTCATAGTTCTTTGTTTTTTTGCCTCCCAGGAGGGACTCTGATTTGTTGCACATTAGAGGCAAAAGACTCTTTCTACTGTGTTTTGCAATTTGTTTGACCATTTTTTTGGGGGGGGGGAGTTTGGCAGCCTGTGGATAGAGTGAGAATCACCAGAACCGAGATTGACAGATAAACAAGAGCATGACAAACAAGTAACATATTTTCAAATGGAAGCCAAGGCCATTATTGAATCTTCCATGGGTCCCAGTGGGCTTAGCTTCTATGACCGTTTCATTATGATGAAGAAAAAGCATGACTTTATATTATTTAGTTATCCCATGCATCCATATTCTGTTATGGCAGGAAAGTCCAACCTGGACCTGCTGGCAGTTCCTCACATGACCAACACAGGCAGACAACCGTCTACACTCACGTTTATGCATAAGAATGAGGAATTATACATAGGAATTTCATTTTATTAAAGTAAAAGTAAAATTTTTTGGGATTACATAATTGTGTTTAGTAAATTGAACATAACTGATTAAAAAAAATAAGATAGTTGATCATTTTGTCCATTGAATGAAACATGTATCTTTGTGTTAAGTGACTTTTTTTAATGTTGGAAGAACTAGAAAGTTTCAATTTTGGCAATTAATACAAGGGAGTTTTGTTGCTTTAATATAATAAGGTAAGTGAACGGTTTTGGGATTGCATAATTATGTTTAGTACATGTAACATAATTGTGTGCAGCGAATGGAAAATTAATCTTTTCTTGCATTACATGACCCTTTTGTTGAAAGAACTAGATACTCACATTTTTGGCAATTAAAACAGGGGAGATTCTTTCATTTATGTCATAGTGAGGAAAGTAAGTAGGGTTTGGGGATAACATAATTGTGTCCAGTGAATGAAACATACCTTAGTTAACTGCATTCAACTGTATAATTTGCTGAAAAGTGTTTAGTAATAATTAAATTTCTATCTTTCTTCTCATTTATTCAACATGTTTTCATGGGACCAGTTGACATAACTGAGTTAAGTAAATGTGATGGTTTATTCCTTAAAGCGCACATGAACACGGGAAAAAATGTCAACTCAACACAGAATGGCCTCAGGTGGACCTGAACCCACAAACAGTGCTAACCATTATATCACTGTGCCACTTCATTAAGGCCATGCCTGAATAGAGTTATGGGAGCACATGAAAACTGTATTTGTATACAGTCAATGTGAATGGAATGGTTTGGGGATCTTAAATGATCATTTATCATCATCATCCTCTTTCCTCTCCTTCTGTTCTTTGAAATGTTGGTACATAATTTTCCCTCTTTCCCGCCGTAAACAAAATGCTCTGCTTTTATTAATGCAAAGCAACTTCATGTCGCACATTTTAGCAACAGAGCAATACAAAGTGCATTACACAAACAATCAAGAACAATTTTCACAAAGTTCCAAAGAGACACAGTTTAAAAGCTTTTATAAAACATTCAGATAAAAAAAAAAAAGATAAAATAAAGAAAAGAAAAATAATTTTAAAAGACATTTTCTAAAACAATCAGGGGTGAATAAGATTTAACTCCCTGAATTTTTTAAATAATTTTTATTTAGTCTTCACATAATTTGGTTTTATTTCCTCCCCTCAAGGTCTGGAGGGAAAGTCCCTCCTGAAATTGGACTCTGGGGTCAGATTCAGCCCTTCCCCTGCCCCAGGCTAAAAACATGACCTGTGACACCAGAGCTCTCCTTTTGGACCAAACTACTCACTGTCGTGTTAGATAACCTGACATCACCTGCCAGGCTCCTGGAAACATCCAAACTCTGAAGCGCTAATGGTGAATTTTGCACATAAGCCAAAAGAGTCGGTGGAATGTATTCATATTGAGTGACAGCTTAACAAATAACAAAATGAGCAAGTAGTATCCTTTCTTCTGTAATTGTGCCGTTTCTCAAAGAACACTCATGCTACAAAAGATGCTACTCAAATTCTAAAAATAGGTCAAGGATAAAAAAAAAAGAACTTTTGCATCAACATGAGCCTGTTGAGGTGGTTCAGGCATCTCATTAGGAAGCCTCCCTTTGGATGTTTTCCAGGCACATCCAACTGGGAGGAGACCCAAGGCTAGACCTCAGTAGCTGGATGAGCTGGTGGGGTTGCTGGGGAGCGAGATGTCAGGACTTACCTTCTTACTCTGCTGCCACTGCGACTCCATGCCTGAGAAGCGGGAGATGGAATGTAAATGAAGGGAAAATGTGAAAAATAATCCTGACAAATCCTGACAAATATGGTTTGCACCATCATACATCACATGCAAGATTATAAAAGTTTACACCAGGGGGTAATTTATGAGTTTCAGTCAAATGTTCCTATTCATACGTACGCGTTTATGGATTTGACTGTTTTTTAATTTCACTGAATAAATGATGACAAGGCGTATGCCAAAAACCTTCAAATTAAAAGAAAACCTTGTGCGGCTTAACTATTCCAAATGCATCTTCGTGACCATGGCAGCAGCATTTGTGCACCTGATATGCATGTTTGCATGCGCGCACATACAGACTCGCTTTAGTTAATGTATACATGCTGCATTATGCACAAGGATACAATAAAAGAACAAAAGTGGACGGGAGAACCAGAGCAGAGCCCCACACTGGCAAATCTCCATAGAGTTCCACTTGTTGTGTCATTGTTTGACAAATTGTTCCACCTATCGTAAACACAGCTTTCGGCACTCAAGCTCCAAATGAGGCCTTCACACACCATACGAGATATAACGCCCCATGTTGAACTTTTAAAAAAAAAACTTCTTTTTTTCTCTCTCTCTTTCTCTCTCTCTCTCTCTCTCTCTCATGGTCTCAATTTGTAGTTGCCGGTTTCTCAGAAGATACATCACAAACCCTGGCATAAAGGCTAAATGTTCAATTCAGATTGTTCTACCCATGAAAATGAGCCACAGTTCCACCACCAAACCGACCATCTGTGAATCCCTGATGAGCGTCTCCTGTGAGGCGTTTGACGGTGCTGAAATCCTTTAAAGGACATGACAGCATGGGCATCATTATGTCATGTAAACAGGCCTGGCATCAAAGCACAAAACATCACGCAGTCTTGTGGTCGCAGCTATGAGAAGAGGCCTTGGACTGTGTTATTTAGCTTCTCTTGTACAGTGTAGGCCACAATGAAATATTTTCCATAGTGTGTTAAAGCAGAACCCACATGTTGCCAGTAATGTTTAAACCTCTGATTACTGATTAGGTTTTTTTCCTTCAATGCACCAGGATACCAACGTTTAGTTGGAGCAACAATGTGAGTCATTCTGGAACTAGTCTATTACCCTGTTATGCATGTTTGCGTATATTTACAGTATGTAATGCCTAAACACACACACACACACACACACACACACACACACACACACACACACACACACACATACATACAAATGTTTGTTTGCATGTTTAGGTACTTAATATCTGTATGCATATTCAAGTAAAGTATGTCATATACATGTATACATGTGTAGGGCAGCACTGTTTCATAGTGAGTAGCACAGTTCCCTAAAGGCAGAAAGGTTCTGGTTTCAAATCAGGCCTCTGAGTTAAGTTTGCATGTTCTCCCCGTATTTGCGTGGGTTCTCTCAGGGTTCCTCCCAAAGTCCAAAGAATTACAATGTAGGTGAATTGGTGACTCTAAAGGTGTGAACGTGAGTCTCGATGTGTCGGTTCTGTGGTGAAATTGTGACTCATCTAGCGTGTACCCCGTCTTTTAACCCATGTCGGCTGGAGAGGTTTGGAGGACAGGAGCCTTGCAGCTTCAGGACCAGGACCACTTGTGTACATCAGGGAAACCTAAACCTAAATCTGTGAGCTGCAGCACCAAGTAGAAGAGTAGCTCAAAAGGAATACAACTAAAGTTTTTAAAGTCTGGACCTGAACATCATCCAGATAATGTGGTGGGACATGAAAGGAGCAGTTTATGATCACCAACCCTCCAGTGTGGCCGCGCTGAAACGGTTCTGCAAAAACAGAACGAGTCGAGATTCCTCCACTTTGATGTCAGAGACGGATCTCCAGTTATGTAAAGCATTTGGTTGCAATTGTTGACGTTAACGTCACAACTATCTGTGATAATCAAGAGTAATTGGTGCAATTATACATATTTTTTGCGCGGATAATTAGCGCGACACCAGAATGATTACACCATGCAGCCGCTGAGTTGATTTATCTTGAAGAGCTAAACTGCACATAGAGGGTTTTTAGAGTATTACGTCACTACACACTTTCAAGAGACTGGGATTCATTTCTTAAAAATAGAACCTTAGACAGCTCTTCACAAACTCCTTATAACAAAGTGTTTTTTTGTCTTCTGGCTCTAAGGAAACATGTAACACACTGCCAAAAACCTCACAAGGCCCGATGCGCATTAGTAAAATCCTACATATCTATGTGGAGTTCAGAAAATGCGGTCGGACTGGAACCTGGACTTAAAATGATATATAAGGTATTTTAAGGGCTAGTAATAGACAAACGTGAAAAAGAAATCATACACATACTAACAAATATGTGAGTGCAGTCACACGTGCAGAGTGAGGAATAGAAGTCCTTAAAATGAAAATCACAGCAGATAGATTTGTCTGTTGAGTTCAGCATTAATAAGAGTGCAATAGTTTTTGATGTAAAGGCATTCCACGCCGTTGTTTACTCTGGCTGCAGCCACAGGCAATAATACAGCCTCTAGGTGAGGCTGTATCCAAGCCACGCTGCTTTCTCCCCTCTGGCTTGATTACAGTCGCCACACATCAGGCTGGTGGAGCCAAAACAAAGGAAGTGGAATAATTATCATAAAGCTTGAGCTTGGTGTGCGTTTGAGCAGCGCCGGCATGGCCCGATGTGGCTTTTACTGCAGCGAATCTTAATATTTTCTGTGTCATTAATTGCAGCTGGACGTGGCCGATTTTCTCCAAAGGATCCATTTCATCACAGCTGTCGTGAAACATCGTATTGACAGATGCACATGATGAAAAGAGACCGAGCGGCCCACCAATCAGAAGATGCCAGCAGCATCCCTCAAAGGTCATCCTGCTCTTCTTTTTGTAAACAAGCACAGAACGTTTCCAAATGTCACACTGATGAATCAAGTGAGGATATTTACAACAAAAAAAAAAAGAATGCTGTAACAAATTATACAAGCGCAGATTACTTCCAAGAATGCACGGTAACATTGAGTCAGTGTGATTCATTGTTCTGCCATTCTGAAAAATGTTTACTCATTAGAATAGACACAGAAAACCCTGTTTGTCCTTGAAACCTCAACAGTTTGTCCTTGAAACCTCACTGACAAACTTGCAATAAAAAAAATAGTAGGATTAAAAATCCAATTAAACCTTTCTAAAACCTATCACCGTTAGGAGTACTTTAATATAATGAGTACGTCCGCTGCCTCCGTTTTCAATGACATGATCCTTTATGGAAAGAATGCTTTCTCTACACACACTCACGCAACCAAGAGCCTTAAAGTATGTAAACAAACATTCTCATGTTTCAGAAGATAATGAAATAATGACCTACTCAAGCTGTACGCACAGAACTCCAGTCACATTATTAGTCTGAACGCAGCTCAACATCTGTATGCACTGTCACAGAATTTGTCTCCACAGCTGGGCTTGATTTGATGATTGCAGTCTGGAAGAGGCACATAAACAACAACAAGGCAATTCCTCTGTTTGTGATTTGGAGTCTGTCTCCATATATTGTAAATGCTGTGTCTGTTAAGTGCAGCACAGTCCCTGGGGATGCAGGTGGACCTAATGCTGCGGCCATGGGTTTGAATTAGTGTTAAGCAGTGACACCTAGTGGCCAGATAACGCTACTGCCGAACCGCTTTATACTTCAACTTCTGTCTAGTAGAAAAGAAACGTTTGAAACCAGCAACTGATTAGAATTGAACTGTTTTTTTTAAACGGTGCCCACGAACTCAACGACTCCGGAAGTCATCAAATTTTGGAAGAATTCCACTGGTGAGCCTAAAAACACTCAAAAGACTCTACATCACCTCCTCTGCTGAGTGACAGTGTTGACCCTGCAACTGTACTGGCAAAATGTTGACTCATATATAATTTGTTTGTAGAAAGATACAGCAGTTTACTTTCTTTCTTTGTAGACTCTGGACTCTGGTGGAATCTTCTGTGTCTGTTATTCAGGGCAGTAAGACCAGACTCAGAGGACTATGTGTGAAACCAAAGTATTCAATCAAATACAGATTTACACAAATTTGGATTTATAGTGCAGACTTCTCACGTTACTCAGAATGAAACCAGTTATAGAATTATTACTGAATCTAATCTTATCTTTCAAATGGAGAAAATATACTTCTGTCCGTCAATGAGTGATAAAGATATATCATATATATATACATACATATTTTGAAGAGCTATGATTATTCGTCAGCTGAAATGTGAGATCTGAATCCAAAGATGTGGTCGTTCATGATCATCTGATGTGGTTTTGAATGTCTACGAAGTTGTCTGATGTGTAACCGTCTGTTTATTCTATATGCAAATCTCTCACTTTGTGCTTCAAAAAGGTGGCAAAATGAATGTCAGCGTAAACCGAGACACCCGATGAATCATCTGTTATTTGTTATGCTTTGGTTAGCATCATAAGAATGATACGTAATACAATCATTAGGTCACATGCTTGTGTCACTTCTAGGACCAGCTGTTTTATTACAATATAAAGGAATATTGCTGTAGCATTAAAACCACCTGCTAAAACCTCACTGCTGTCAAAACCGCATGTGGTAAGGTGTGTGTGTGTTCTGACATCGTTCTGTCACAAACAGCAGAACCTTGTTAAGCGTTACTGATATAGTGGCTGTGAGGGAATGGAGAATGTAAACAAGCCTTTGCTCTCCAAGCACATAATTGAGTCTTGGTGCCCGGGACCCAATCACCAGTTGTCCTTACTTCAACCACCTTGGTAGGTATAAACCACTGCAGACGGCTCCCACTATGACTTGCCGTTCTGGAGATGCTCTGACCCAGACGTCTAGCCTTCACCATTTGAACCCTAGTAAAGCTAAACTGATCCTTATACTTGAATGTATTACCTGCTTCAAACAGTTCAACTTTAAGGAAACATCCCACTTAACCCTTTTGTCTTAATGTACAGTCTAATATTTTATCTGAAGTATTGTCTTCCAAACATGTCCAAATATAACCATTATGTCTAGATATAAGTCCACACAATCAGTCCTGTATTATTTTACTATAATAGTTCATATAATATTCAACAGCAGGAGCTTTTTTGTGAAAAACAGGTTTTCATCCATGATTTCCCAAATGTGTCCAAATGTTAACTTGACACGAGAGAATCAGTCTTGCTGTATTACTGAGATCAGGAAAAAATAGTTCAGTTCATCTTCATTTTTGGGTTACTACGGGATCTGATCTCAGCATAGCGCTGACTTCACAGAAATAGATAGGTCAGGCCAATTTGGACTGTTTGAGATTATTAATGGGTCTCATTTAATTTGAGAAGTTCAATCAGAGGGATTTACCTGTACAGCGCAGGGGGTCGGCGGCTTTTCGGGGATATACCCTTCCTGTCGGGGACGGCAGCGTGGGCCGTTTAACTTTACATTCTAGCTGTAATCTGTCTGTTAGAAAGGAGCTGTATCAATAAATGAGGTTTGGCGCTGAATCATTTAGGACAGGAGAAAATCAGGCTGAACGCCCTGAAAAGCAGTGAGAAGCTCTGGCATGTGAGATGCACAAGCCTGACACCTCATCATCTGTGCTTGTAAGCACATTGAAAACAGTTGTAAGTGTGTTTCCTACTGCATTGGTGAGACGTACTAATAATCACCCGACACTTGATGGCAGCATTGCTATGGTCATCCATCCTCAAGCGGTCCATTTCCTTGACTTTGAGTTTCTCTGAAGTGGGAAAGCCATGTGAGATGATCATGAAATAAAAAGCACCAACACAACCCCATGACTATCTGTTATGTTAAATACCTATCGAACCAAACGGTAGAAAACACTTTGCGTCTGAAAAGCAGAGCAGAAATTCAAGTTGTCAAATTCCATCTCAAAGTTTTAACGCAAAGTGTGTGTGTGCACGACGGGCCGCACTCACACACTGCAGCACACCTAACTCTTGAAAGACCTTCCCACTAAAAGCTTTTAATTAGTGAAAACTCAAAAAGGAAAAAAAAAGGGTCGGCACAAGTATTTTTATGCCTATTTTGATGCGGCTTCTTTTCATTTTCGAAGAACCAACACCTGTGCCCAGATGGTGTTTTTTTTCTTTCACCATCTGTGAGAGTAAAGTGTAAAAAGATGATCGATATCAGTAGCTACAACTCATCCCTGCCTCCAGATGGCACGATCGTTAAGTTCTCTGAAGAATGTTGTCTGGAGTCCAATCCTTTCAGCTCCCAAATGTTACAAGGAGGGGGGGGGGAATCATGTGTCTTCTGAGGCAAGCTTATTACGATTTACTCTCAGGACACTTATGAGAAAAGGAAGGAAGGGAGGTTGTGGGTATTCAAGAATCTCTTGGAACAGAGTACATAACCAGCCTGTATTCTGCAGCCTATATTTGGAAACGTCTGCAGAGTGGCGTAAAGAACAAGCTTTCAGATGGCGAGCACCATATGTCGCAATCTGTATGATGCAGCTGAGGCTACGTAAAAGTGCAGCGTTGGCTCACAAATGTAGCATATCCTTAAGCTGACAATGTTTTAGGGAAATTATTCGGGTGTATGTTTATTCAGATAGTAAGCACTATGTGAATTTTTTTTTATAAATTGATCATTGAATACAAAATGTTTATAATCTGTCGTGGTTCTGTTAGGTTTAGCTTCACAGGACCCAATTGGCAAACACACTAAAAGTCAGTGTTCAGAAATAATGTTTTACAAAAAAAAAAACTAAGGCAAAAACTGATGAAAATAATAAAGTAATACATAATAATCCAAAATCAAAAGCTAATGAACACGATGCAAACAAAAACTAACGCAGAAGGACGCAGGACAGGAGATACACGAGAGCAAACATAGACAGACATAGTTTAATAAAGTATGGCAGACAAACTGACCCGGAAGGAGAGCCGGACACTGACATGATGTACAAGACTGACTTAAATGTACAAGACTAATGAGACTAATGGGAAACAGCTGAGGGCTGAGGACAGGTGACATCATTCAACAATCAGGGAGGAAACACAGCATGTGTGTGTGTGAAACAGGATTCACGCACACACATTCACACACAGACCCAGAGGGGAGGAAGCAAACGTTGATTAAAAGGAGGAATGAAGGTATAGAACAGGGGTCCCCAAACTTTTTCCTGTGAGGGCCACATAACTTTTCCCTTCTCTGATGTCAGTTTGTAACAGAAAAAGTGTGACGATCGCAGGGGTGCCTAAACGTAAAAATGTATTGTTTTCCACAAAAGCCACACATCACCAAATAACCCTCTCTGGGTTCTTCACAGAAAAAAAGCCTGGATATAATTAAGACTATTTATGAAATCAATAATAATCAAATAACCTTCTCTGGGTTCTTCACAGAAAAAAGTCCATGGAACATTAACATTGAATGTCAGGTTCCATTCTAGTCACAGCCAGTCTCAAACACTGATTCAGATGTTCATCTGTCAATCTTGATAAAAAAAAAAAAATAATCAAAATGCTTCTCTGGTATTGTTCAGGGGGCCGGGCCAAATGTGGGGGCGGGCCGTATCCGGCCCGCGGGCCTTAGTTTGGAGACCACTGGTATAGAAGGAAAGGAACATGGAACTAAACCTTCAAAATAAAACAGGAAACACAACCTTAAACTACAAAATAAAACAGAACCATGACAAAATCCTTTTGAGACAAAACACACTTTTCCATTCAAACGAATCAGAACGTTTTTTTTATATGCCTGAATGGTTCTGCATGTTTGTTTCAGTTAAGCTGCATCACGCCTTTTATTCGATTTATTGTCATGTAAGAATAAAGGCTTTTTATCTTTTTTTAAAAATGGAACAGTGTGCCTTGGATTTTCTTCAAGTTCGCGGATAAACTTGACAATGAAGTTGAATTTATTCTCTAACTGGCGCAACCCTCTCGGATGAGCACTTGATTCCAATTTGACCCACACAGAGCTCCTTTCCATTCTTAAATAATTTTTTTAAATGCACCGAATTGACTTTCATTTTCAGCAAAAAAATTCAAACCCTGATTGGCACAAAAATATTTTTGGCTTTATAAAGACATAAAACACATATATCCCTAAACCATCAGTTCCATGCATATTAGATGTTTCGATAAACCAACCGAAATCAGTCAATCAACATATTACAACAATTTGTAAGACATGAGATAATTCTGTAAAGACAAAATAACAAAATAAACACATTTCAAACGAAAACATATAGCTTTGATTGGTTTGAGTTTACATTAGGAGGGTGTTTTAAAGCAGGTGTCTCAAGTTTCCCTCTGCTGTGAAGACAGCAGCCAAACTCTCAGGCAGTCCTGTCAGCTCCATATTGTAACGTCAGCCAAGGAGACTGGCAAAGGAACAGGTGGAGTTGTCATATGTTTGAGAAGGAGCCTAAATGTTTTCTCCAATTAACAAACAGCTTAGACATTTCCCTCTCAGCAATACGCTCGCTCTCTTTGCGCGGTTGTTGCACGCTTTATGTGGTAGAGACACATGGCGTGTTACATGTCTCTCTCGCTCTGCTGAAGAATGGCAGATTGCGACTCATTTAGCAGGTGAAGCTGGAAGAGTGATGGTGGGCTACTGCCGGCTGCTTTGGAGAGTAAGTGCTTTCAAACTGTTCCGTGGTTGTCCTGGTGATCCCGCTTTGACAAATGTATATGCTGCTATCTCTGCAGAGCTCAGGATTGTGATATCAGGTCACTGAGAGGCATTCAGCCGATTATGTCAACCAAAATGTACGTGGACTGTAAAACTTTGATGTAAATGTACAATGATTCTGTAATCTGCTCCTTAAATGTCATGCAGGGACATGCTGTAAACTAAAATGCAAGCTGGGAGAAATGATATGACAGTACAGCAGTATAAATATTGCTTTAAATAGCGGTGCATCATGGGATGGTGATGGAAAATTTGAATGTGAACAGTTACGCTACAGCTGATGTCCTGAGGTGACCTCCATTCTCCGAGAGGGAGTATCGTTTACTCAAATCTCCTCAAAAACCTTTATTTCAATAAAAGTTCATGCGTGGAAGGCCCAGATTTTGGTTGCATATGAAAATAGTTACAATGTCAGAACCAGCATTAGTTTGTCATCAGTTACGGATAGAAAGTAACTAACTTGTACTAACCAGAAAGCTTCTGTGCTGCCCAAAGTAACCGTCAACTTCAAAGAAAGCAGATGAATTCTATTAATATTTCTATTGATGAGGATAATTATCATGTTCAACTCTAGCGGGCAGATCTGTTGCCTCACAGCAAGAAGGTTCTGTGTTGAAATCGACTCGGGAGCTCTCTGTGTGGAGTTTAAGTGTCCAAAAATGTGCAATATAGATAAATTGGTGACTCTAAATGGTTAAGAATGTGAATAATGGTCTTTATGTGTCCACACTGTGGTGAACTAATATTAGCTGGGATAGGCTCCAATCCCCCAGCATTAGTGATCGCAGAAAATTTGGGAATATTGGAAACATTTAGAATTATGAATTGTTTTTCTATCTACCTAAATCAACATCTTTCTTCGTGGATGTTATTTTTTTTTTTAACAAGTAAATGATCCCGAGTCCAATCAACCAGTGGGTTATGACTTCCGTGCAATTTCAAAAACCCAAAATCCATAGTCCAACTCTTTAGACAGAGCTGATGTCCTGTGACAGCTGGGAGGAACGTGGGACGTTGTAAATATCTTCACCACTTTATTCAATTTACTATCATTTTAATTAATTGAATGCAAATGTACTAAAAATGTACTGACATAACGGGGCAGTGCTGTGTTGTACGTTTACAAGAATACAGTAATGAACAGAATATTGATTTCAAGTAATATACTGCCCTTCTAACATACGGTAAGAAATTGTAAAAGGAAAAAAAAAAACAGGTTATTTTCAGCAGCTACTTAATTACAATAAATCTAATTCAATGAAAGGTTTTTACTGTGTACGCTCCCCGAGGAGTGCATTACAGATGCAGGATGCATAATTGGGGAGTCAATGGTGCCTCATGCAGTTAACAACATTTGCAGCTCGGTGAGCCTAGTGTGTAATTGACCTGCTGTAAGTACTGCATGTACTGTAAGTACTATAAAAACATTAGTGAGGCGGGAGAAGAGGATGCTGGGTACTTAAAGAGTGGTGGCACTAACCTTACTTGAAGAAGGTGAAAAAAAAGAAGAAGAAGATAATTACAGTCTTGTTGTGCAATCAGAACGGAAACAACGTTTTCTGAGAGGTGGGAGGATTAAATGTCCAATACCTAGTTTAACCTGTTTAACTCACTGGGTTTTTTTTTTGACATTATTTAACTTGGAGTTAACAGAGGAGTTTTGAAGTTTGGTGGGAAAACTCCAATTAGAAGCATTTCAGTTTCTTTCTCCAGTAATCAATCTCCCTTGATGGCGTGAAGGAACGGATATGCTCCTTTTTTAATGAGTCTACACAGGCCACATAATGGATCATATTTTAATTACCTGAAGCGTACTTTAATGCATCAAGTCTATTTTCTTCCATTTCATGCACATTACTTTGGTGAATCATGTATTGGACTTGGAGATTGTGACTTATTATTTTGTTTTCTTTTTAATTTTAGTACCAATGAGAATAAACATATCATTGTCAAGAGAGTTCTGGCAGCAGCATGAAAATATACTGTGCCAAAATGCTGCCTTCACAGGGACAATTTGAACATTATCTAAATGAATCCAAGTCTCACAACGGTACAGAAGTTGAGTGTCTTCACAGTAGGTTCTTTTATTTCTCATGTTCTCATGGGTTCCACCTGGGCCTTCAGTGCAAAACTCCCAAAATGAAACTGCCCTCAAATAACTTCTGCGTGACACTACGGCTACAGGCTGTTGTCAGACTACATAACCGCCCATTGTTCAAAGAGACAGTAACATTTGTCTGGTGGAATAAAATAGTTCAAACGAGGTTCAACACCTATGAGGAATAAACACTAACTGCTTAGACACACGCTGAAACTATGAAAGATGTATAACCCAGAATCACATGATGCTGCATAACAAATAGATATAGCATAAATCCCAAATAACTATCATTACTAAATAATATTCTCTCAAAAACCAGTCACATGTACTCATACGGCCACCAAGAAAGCGAAAATGCCATAAAATGTAAGTAACCCAATCAGGACTCAACAGGATTTCCCTACTGACTCCAGCCAAGGTGCCGGGAATTATCACACACAAATTTTATTTTTACTACTAAAGTTGTAGTTTAGTACAATACGGCTGAGTTACTCGTGATTTCAGACAATAGCTGCTATGCTCTCAACATTAAAAGATTGGGACTTTAACCCTCCAGAGATAAGGAGGTCTCCTGCGCACGGGACGTTCACCATGCCCCCGCAGACTGCGGAGGCACATGACGCGGAAGATGGGTAAGAGAGTGGGGCTAAGCGCTAAGCTACAAGCTAACCCCTTCAAACCGACCTTCCAGAGTCTATTTCTCTCCGACTCCTGGATCACTCAACAATAAAATTGACGAGGCACGTCTGCGGATCACATCAGGCTGCTTGGATTTCTGTGTGTTGATAATAGCAAAGACTTTACTGGACTTGATCACCCTGGATGCCGCTATTGGGCTAGAAGGCTGTACCATCTACAGCGCTTACAGGACAATGGACAACCGTAGGAGACGGGGCGGAGGCGTCTGTGTTTACATAAACGACCGCTGGCGTACCAACGCCACAGTTAAAGTCACTCAGTGCTCATCGGACATAGGGTATCTGATTTTGCATTGCTGACCGTTCTACTTGCCTACAAAAGTTCACATCGGTCCTCATAACAGCTGTTTATGAGCCGCCGCAAGCTAGCCCTAAATTAGCCATGGAGAAGCTGTAGCGCTCCATTAACCAACGGCTGTCGGCACAACCAGACATCACTGTTATAATGGCAGGGGACTGTAATCATGCCAACCTGAAGCTGGTCCTGCCCAGATCCCTCAACAATGTGAACTTCTGTCTCTGTCCCTTGCTTAGAACATGTGACTCTGCCTTCAGATCAGGGGACTTGCTGGCGTGAAAAGATGCAGCAAGAAACCTAGGGAGGGACATCAAGAAGGCCAAACGTACATACAAACAATGCATTGAGGAACACTTTAGCAGTAACAACAGAGACTAAATTTCCGATATGATAATCGATATGACTTATCAAAGCTGTTCATAATTTCATGAAGTCCATCCTCCTTTTGTATCTTCAAAAATAGTTAAATGAAATGGTCTTATAGGTCACCGGAGTGGTTCAGTTCCAATATAAGGTTTTTTTCCATCGACATGGAGGCCAAACATGCCGGTAAGGTAGAGTTGCTACATGCTCAACTTTAGCTCAGCAACTGGCATTCCACACACGTCATACTGACGCATGAACTAGTCAACCTAGAATGACTAACGAAGAAATCTGAAGGCCTCAGAGGAGATTCTTTTACCTGGAGACAGACAGCAGTGAAGAAAACTGATCCAGGTCATGGTTATCCTTGTGTGGTAGAAATCAAAACAACTTCACTTTTGTTTGGCTTGAAGATGTTTCACATGTCATCCAAGATGCTTCTTCAGAGCTGACTGCTTTCACATAGCATAAGTAAGAAAAATAAACTATGGTGACAATGAAAACTGCCAATTATTTTGTTCTCGTTCTGCCCCTGCATTGCTATTTGACCGAAAATCTAATAGCCATGCACGAATAGGGTAGCATCATTGTTGTTTTTCATGAGAAATACTTTTTCCAGTTTACATGGAGACAGCAACAGTGGTGGGTCTTAAAACAATAGAATGTAAGTTGTTTTCAGCTATTCTCATTTTAAGGCCCCAAAATGTTGTCGTTTCACAAAATGCTAAACAATTTTATGCAGAAAACTTATAAGCCGCCCCGAGAACCACAGCAGAGCAGGGTGTTGAGGGACATTGATTTACAGAAACTACTAAATGTCTTAAATGCTGGTAAAATGGCATTTAGAGTGAAACAGTGCCTTTTTTTTTGCAACATTTGGTGAACCATAATTATTTTTGATATGCAGTGCACATTCCATCTGTTGGATATTGTAACCTTCTGCATATTTAAATGAAGGAGAGAATGGGAATAAGTAATTTTTTTGAACAAGCGATTCCACTTTGTGAATATTCCGTGGCTATACGCTGTGATATACTGTAATATCTGTGTAGGCAGAGAGATAAATGTTAAGTTATGCAGGCGCCCGTGTAACGAGATATGCCTGGAAATATTTGGTTTTAATCCAACTTCTTGCATGTTAGAGAAAGCTTCTTCTTCTTTACTTTTGTGCAGGGAGCAATGCAGTTGTGCATGTAGAACGGGGTTGAGTAATATTCTCTTTATTCCTGGAGACACACTCTCCGTGTTGCAGGCAGGGTGAAAGAGTGGTGACACTATCTGGATAATTGAGGTTAATGTGGGACTCTTCAGCAAAACATTTAATGGATTGAAGAATAATGTAGCCAAACTCTCATCAGCACCCACTCACCCACTATTTTCTTCCCATTCACTCTTTTGTCTATCTCTCACAACCTCACACACAAAAACACATTTCAATCACGGCGAGACATGACGACAGATCAGCGCGAGTGTTCTCAAGCTCATAAATGGAAATGACTCATCTGTCATTCATCTATTCAGGGTGGCATTTCTCTTCCATTCATTCACGGGGGAATGAACTTCATTTGGCCAAAGACCCAGTCTCCTGATAGCTCCCGATCTGAAAGCCTACTGCCTGGAGAATCTATTTCGTGACTGCGATAAGGCACAAAACCATTTTTTGTTTGTTAGTGACTACCCTTTTTTTTTGGTTCTGACATTTATGTCTGATACGATGTTCCTAAATGGTTTCTTATTTCCTTTGCCCATTTTTTAACAGACAGCATGACACCCTTCAAATTGATATGTCCAGAGATAGAGTAACTCTGAGCCGCTGGAAACAACCCCTCTGAGAGGAGAAGATAAAATTGCACACATCCATTTTCTGGCCCTCTCTGTTCTCTGAATGTCTGCCTAGCTGTCTGATGGCAACCACAGAACTCTTGTTATCCATAGCTTATTCATGCACTCTAACACCTTAGAGAGCTGTACAAGAATAACAGATCAGGTTTTCATTGAGTTAGGTATAATGTAGCCTCACAGCCTAAAAGCTGCAGCTTTGAAAAGAGCCCTTTCACTGCTCTGCAACGTCCTCACTCTTCTCACCAAAAAAGGGAAATCAATTATCTCTCCCAAACTCCATTGCCTCTGTCCCTACCTGACTGTTGGAGCCGGTATAGTTATGTAGATAGCAGCGGATCATATTACTGGAATTCTTAGGAAGAGGGAGATCCCCCTGGCTGATTCCATCACCCTCCATCCCTTGACGCTGTTAAATACTTAGGGAGGGTCGGCTCTGTGCCATTGTTCGCTGAATGGAGAAGTTAACCGACACTGGCTGGCCCTGATGGGGTTTGTTATTTCAAATCGCTGCTAAACTGACGATTGGGAATTCTGTTGTGCTTGTTTCTCCCCCTTTGTGTTGTGACGATCTCCATATCTGGGCTTTCTCAGAAGAGTACTTGAAAGGGAAAATTCAAGGTACGGAGATAGAGAGTCTTCTACATCAGCCAGTCGTGACAGTTTCTCCTGCAACAGAGACGGCATTGTCTTTCATGGTCGGTTATTATGAAGCAATTGTTCAATTCTTACCGCAGACAACAGCTGACGTTACCACTTAAAAAGAGGACTACCGAGATTTCTTTGCTAAGTTGTAAATTTAAACTGGTTTACGAGTCTGAAAACAAAAGCAAAATTCAGATGGAGGGAAATTAAATCCCAGCAGTGTAGATGCCTCAGTACTCAGGTAAACTGTCTGTAAGTTGAATTTATCTTTCACACTGTGTGCAAAAGAGAAAATTAGAATCTCCTCCAGGCATATTACTTATTATGTAAATCTGGGGGTCGCACAATGTGATACTGTTGCTACTGTTGCTACTGTTGCTACCGCTTGCACACAACCCCAATGCCCATTCCTGCAGATGGTAAGCCCACAGCGTGGTGTCTCCATGAGGCTTCTTTTAGCCTCTATGTTCCAACCCTCACCTCTGGTATTGAGCTTTGGGTAGTGACTTAAAGAATGAGGTCAAAGATACAAGCGGCTGAAATGGGCATCCTTCAAAGGGTGGCTGGGCTCGACTTTAAAGATAAGGTGTGGAAAAAGAGCACAAAGCAGAGCTGCTGTTCCTTCAAGATGAAAGTTCCTCCAGGGGGCTTTTCAGGCACACTCGATGAGGAGGAGACTCCGGGGTAGACCCAGGAAGTCAGGAAGAATGAATGGTTAATTTTTTGGAAGATTACCCTTAGCGCCCTCAGGTTGATTTTTATTTTATTTTTTTTGCCTGTGAACTTGTTAGGGACAAATCTGTTCAAGCAGCACAGTATCTACAAATGTTCCATTGTTCAAAGGTAAAGTGCTTCTAGCCTGCTGGGGTATTGGTGAAGTGAATTCTAATTCTAGGTCCATTCCTGTCTTCTTATTTCTAAGAGTGTATGCAATTTCCGTGTTCTTCCTGTGTCTGTGGGTGCAGAATTGGTAGATAAAGATATTTTATCGAACTCATTGGATGGATTTCCAGATATATTATATGCTGTATTTCTCTGACGATATCCAAGGAAGTTAGTTGCCCAACAATTATGGATAAATCATCAACCACACTTTATTTGCCTTAACAACTATCTGTTGAAACCAACGGTAGTTAAATGCATTCAAACAGCAGTGTAGAAAATGAGAAATCTTACAAGGTTGCACTGAACTTAAAGTACCCTCTCCCTTATTGCAATCTTGGATGTCATAGGTGTCCATGATCTGACTGTGTGACAAAATGATTACTGTAATAATTCAAAATGCAAGCAAGGGTAGATGAAAAAGTATTTCGGTCCAATAGTTTATATTATAATGACATTCCAACCAAGATTAAACTACATCTCCATCTTTAAAATACGCGAGTCTTACCATAATGTCATATCCTTTTAGATTAAATGATTCTGTAAGCATTCAGTCATGAAGAAATCCCTTACCAGCACTTAAATTGTGTGTCAGTTTCACGTCACTACAAAAGCAGCTGAGAAAGATGAATCTGAAAGACGAGGTCTTATCTGAGAGTTGGAAAAAGGATACATTTTGACCTTGGGATTCAAAGATAAGACCATTTCGAGTCATTTTGTAAAATATCATGAAGTTGAGGGAATGTGTGGAGACATGTTAGCATAAAAGAACGTAGACAGAGAGGAAGAGCGTTTAATGAGAATACATTTCTAATAATGAACAGGCACCGTCAAGAAAAACCCAGCAGCACATAAAGTCAGCACATATAGAGTACAACTCTCTGCCTTACTTTGATTTGACTGAAACAAACAAACTGCATCATTGTTTAAGTTCTGACAGGCTTCATCGATCAGCCATAACATTAGAACTACCAACAGTCGAAGTCAGAATAATATCGATCAACTCCCTACAGCGGCACCTCTCACTGGGTGGGATGTATTAAGCAGACTGTTACATTCTTTTCCTTGAAGATGGTGATCTGAGTCACTTTGACAAGGTCCAAATCATGATCACTATTCACCCATGTCAGAACATCCTAAAAGTGATGTTGTTGTCAGGGGTTCCTGATCTATAGCGGTAAGTACCGATCAAAGTTGTATCTGGAACAAAACAACCGGTGAACTCGTGACAAGAGTATGATGTCCCTGGAGAGCGAGGGCTAGCCAGCGATTTCCAGTTCCACAGAGGAGCTACTGAGGAAGTTAAATCGGGTTCTGACAAAAAAGGTGCCAGAAGACACAATGCATCATAAAGCTGTTTTGGAAAGGAAAAAGGGACCTACCCCATTAGGCATATGGTTCTAATGTTATGGCTAATCTTTGTATATGCATATCTATAAAATATTGAGCTTTTATCAGGTAATGAAAAATAGCAGGAGAAGAGAAGAGTTTTTTTTTTTTGTGTGTTTACATGAAAAATATTTGACACTTGGAATGCACACATAAAAAACTGGTTTTGATCCACTGAGAAGACATGTCAGAGGAAGTGGGAGACCAACTGACTGTAAAATATGAAGGATCATGACAATGTGATGGAACCGGTGATGTTCTTGATGTCGCTTTGAAATATCAGACGGTTGTTTGAGTAAAAGGAAGCGCAGAGGTAAAGTTAAAGTGAGGCCAACCGCATAAATGCTGTAATAAGTGAGCTGAGAGAGGTGTGTGATTATTCGTCTGGAAGCGGGCGTCATTATGTAGATGTGGTTGAATGGAGCTCAGTGAAAGTCACTTGCAAATATGCAATCTGAACATGCTGCTAATAAGGATCATTAATGTCAGTCAAGAAACACGCCCAGAAAAACATGGCATCAGAAAACCTCAGTCAGACAACGTTTTACTCATTAGGTTCATGTATGGTATTGGTAAGTCTTTTGACTCTATTTATGATATTTATTTATTCAAATGAACAATATAGATTATAATATTTGGACAAAAAGGAAATAGAAAAAGCCTTCCTCAGCATATGTTTGTGAATTCTGAGGTGTTGGATTGCGAAAGAAGTGAGAAGAAACTGGTTAAATTATAAAAATAATAAAGAGGATAATTTTTATGTGCCCTGTTTATCCAGGTTTATCTCAACAGCATCTATCAGGAGGACGCCTGCTTTACTGCCCACTGCTTCATTAAGGGCACTGGAGGGAAGCCTGGAGGAGAGGGGCAGGGATTTGGCCTCGCCTGCCGACCCGTCAACCAGAGAGTGTTAAGGTGGCTAAAGGTCGGAACACCCTGTGTAGGTGAGCTGCCCCCCGATGGACTCCTCTCTTGGCTATCAATTGTCACTGTTAATAGTTTTAACATAGCATAGATTATTCAAACCTCATCATTAACCTGGAAAGTGTATATATAACCTTATGAATGTATAATGTATATTCATGACCCTTTGAACGTAGAGTAGAAGCCAGAACATTAACTACAGGCCTACGCTGTCGTCCCAAACAGTAAAGGTATGTCCCTGAAATATGGGGCAGCAGTTTTAAGAGAAGGAAATGCGTATTTCAACGGACATATTTGACAACATTTAGCTCCAAATGTGAAATCGAAATCTAAGTGTTGTATCCTAATGTCAAATCTAAATCTTAATTTTAACTCAAATTTTTCCAAAAGGGTTATAAAAGCCCCCCTCATTTTTGAGAAGCCTAATTGAGCAAAAATCATATCTATCCAAAGAACCAGAAGCAAGTCCGATTTCCTTGTGTCAATTAATAAGAGCTAAATTTAGACACAATTGAAATATTGAAATACGGTAATGAAATAACAGAGAAGCCCCTACATGATTTAAATAAGTGATATTATATAGAATTAATATATAAAAGTCAGATCTTGTTGTTTAGATTCGTGTGAGCAGATTTGGACATAATTTCGATATATGGCTGGGAAGTATCGGTCAAAAACCTGTGTTTTCCTTAAAAGCACACAAATATGAATTAAATATGAACAATTACAGTATAATCTGACAAATAGAAGTTCTTAGTGCTGTTCATATGAGGTAAATTCGGACTAAATCGGTCAATGGTTTAGATACTATGTCTGAAAAACATGAACTGTTTTTTTTGTAAGATCGCTCCTCCTGCAGATTAACAATAGAGCTTTAATAGTAAAATATGATACAAGATAGATCAGCTCAATGTGATTCATTCATACATTGATTCCAGTTACACCCAAAACAAACCTTGAAATAATTAAGGCACCAAATATATCCCCCTTTTTCCCTTGTGTCTCCCTTTATTAAGAGCTGGGTCTCTTACAAAGAGTATAAATCTATAAATGCACCCTGAACATGCAAACATGTGGTTTAGATCATTAATAGGGTTCAGATATTAGAGAGGGTAAATATTAAAGTAATGTAGAGGTAAAGACATTAACATTCAGGCCCAAAGGCAAATTGTGTTTTATGCTTACAAGCTGTCCTTGCGGAATTTTGGATAATTTTCTCCCTGTAATTATGTCCTACAATTCGCTGTAATAGATGGTGGTGATGACAGATAACACCATAAAATATTCTCTGTACTAACACAGAAATATTAAGAATCTATTCCAGTTGAAGGAAACATAAATATTGATTCAGAAAGGATTGAAAAAGCGATGTTGTAATGCCACTGAGTTGGTTGGTATGTGTGTTAATTGTATTTAGGAATACTGCAAGGTTCACATTCTTCAATGAAGCTTGACAAATAAGTGACAACAAACTCACATTACTGTTGTAGCTGAATGACAGTGATGATGAATAGACAATAATTCCCAAATCATTATGTTTTTATGTGGTTTTAATGACCTCGTGATGAACTTAATCACGCGGCAATGGCACAAGCTCAGCGAGGTGGTGCTGTTGGATCAGACAGATTTTCAAAGATAACAGCGGGCATCTAATACAAACGGAATATTAAGAGAAGGAATATGCTATTGATAGTGTTCTGACACCGCTGTGCCTTCAGATCACCACCTGCCTGGATGTTGTTGGACGATAATGACTTTGATATCGAAGATGTCACCAACATCCTCCACTCATTTCTTTCAGAAACGGCTTCCATATAGACAGTAATAACATGAGGCATTGTCAAGTTCAACTTTTCCATTAGGAAAATATCAAAAGAAGCCGAGAACATCACGCTCCGCTTCTTTAGCTGCTTTAGTATGTGCCACCCACTAAAACTGTCTGATTGGAAAATGATATAAGAACTCATCGTATAAAGACATTTTCTACTGAGTCTCTTGTCAATTTATGTCTCAGCGTCTCGTCTGTGGGTCCCCTTAGGCTGAGAAAGTAACAAAAATTAACATTTGGATTAGCTTTAACATGTAGATTGGAAATTTAGATTTGATTTGGCGATTATCTAAGGTGTTTTCAGGACCCAGAAAACAGATATGAATCAGTAGAAAAAAATCTACACCGGATTTAAATCCCCTTCAAAAGCAAGTTTAAAACAAGAATATAAGGTGATTAAACTTGTAAAAAGGTCAAAAGTCTGCCAATAGAACACGTGAAATTTTACTTCGTAGGATTTCTTAAAATAAGACGTGAGATTTAAATGAAGGACATCTTGAAATTAAATGGTAAATCTTATTTTTAACTACATTTTAGTAATATTTGGAAGCTACCAATCCCCTGCGATGTACAAACAATCCCTCCGATTGAACTCCTCAAATTAAATGTGAAGTAACCTCTGGTGTCTAAACACCATTACCTCAGCCGTAGTCGTCACAGTCAGCACTGTCACTTTCATAGACCTTATATTCATCTACTTTCTTCACTGCATAAATTCTGTAGGGTCAATGGTTCACTTGTGTTGCATGTTTTTGGACTGTGGGAGGAAGCCGAGGGGGTCCCTGGAGAGAACCCACACAAACATGGTGAGAACATGCAAATCAGTTCGTTGTCATAAATGGTTAAATGTAACACAAGGCATGTTATTAAAGCATTAGAATATTTGAGTAGATTGAAACCCATTTGCTGAAGCGGATGGTTTGAGAGTCAGCACCAAGAAATTCCGAGGCGATGTTTCTCTGTTTGAAAACTGGGGGCCGTTAGGGTCGAGTTTCTGCTTCAAGAAGTTCAAGTATTTTGTTCTCGAGTGATGGGAAAATGGACCGAGAGTTGGACAGGTAGTTCGGTCCGGCAACAGCAGTAATACAGGTTTTGATTTAAACGATTTGTGTCACCTGTGTCCCTGTGGTTCCTCATGGGTTAAAAATGCACCCCCCTACAGTAAGCTCTCAACCTCAGCATTTCCAAGTTACTGCATTCAGCCAGAGCAGGTTGTACTGACTGATCAGCACTATCATTTGTAATATTTGTAATCGAACAAATCCTATGCGGCAGTTGACGACGACAATGATGATGATGATGATGATGATGGCACACAAATAATTTGCTATGAGGATCAATGGGTTTCCTTCAGTTTTTAATAGGAACAAAAAAAAAATATATATATATATCAGGAGTGATGCTATGCAGACATAAAACAAAAGGCTCAAAGAATGTGTGTTGTGACTGAAAAACATAATAAAGACGGTTAATATGGAGACAAACTTATCTATCTGTAGTTAAATTATGTTTCAAACGTTTCCCTCTGCTGTCAGTGGAAACATTCAGCATTTTGTCTGTCATTTTTTTGTCCCCTGGCAATTAAAGCCGACATAGAGATCACACCTTTATGGTGAAGGTACAGGAGCTATAAAGTGAAGTACATAGATCACCTCTTTTTAATAATTCATCTGATGAATAATGGAATATGCTAAATCACCTAATAAAGCCGATATTCATGAGGTCTTCCGTTTCTGTATTTTTCCTTTTTCTTTTTTACATGCATACATACGAGTGAAGTGTTTTTTCCTCCATGTATTATTATTATTATTATTATTATATCATTGGAACGGGAGCAGATATCAAAGTTCATTAGATCTTCATCATCATCATAGAATTAAAGCTCATAGTCGGTGTTTGTTGGATGTGTAATACCGGATCTCCGCCTATCTTATATCTGAACTAATGCACAAAGGCACAAACACAGACACCATGTAGCGTCTTTAAGCCTCTTTCCCTCTTTCTTAAATCTGGTTTGACAATAAAGATCGTCTTGCCAAGATATGCAAATGTGCTACATGGAGGAGGATTCACTTTGTGAGATTATTGAAATATTTCACGGTTGGCTGGTTTGAATCACCGCGAAGCAGAAAATCAGTCACATTTAAATGTGGTTAATGGGGAACATGGGGGAGAATGATGATGATGGGCGTATTTCTGAGAAAAATCATTCATATGAAGAAAGCTAATTAAATGCAACTTCAGGAATGAAATAATGTTTTTTTTCTTCTCTACAGTCTTTAATGCAAGAGGTTCAGCTCAATTATTTATATGATTATGAAGACAAGCGAAAATATTTTCACCTCCCCGTGATTCAACGGTTTGGCTGTGGCAGGTATGAGTGGATTTTTGTCTTGAATTACGTAAAGAAAGAATAAGAAGAGAATGAAACCATAAATCAAAAATGTCCTACATGTACTCTAAGTGGAAGCAGGTCAGCTTTATTCACGAACCAACATGGGTGCACACACACTCACATCCCAACCTACGCTGGTGTAAGTGGCCCCAAAGGGACCTGAGGAGATGGGTGGTGTGAGTCTGTGTGTTCATGCACATGTGTGTATGTGCACCTCTGGAGTAGGTGGACAAAATAATCCAAACAACCACACAAAACAAAAGCTATGATGCTTTTTTCCCTTCAGTGACATTCATGGCAGCTTCAGTGAGAGGAAATAAATGTTGATGAAGATACTGGAAGACTTGTAGGACATCAGATCTAAAGTGATGGAGGAGCAGGACATCCATTTATTTTTTTAAATAAATGTTGCTTTTCTGATAACATTATCAAAGTGGGGATTAATTTTAATGTCAAACATCAGAGTCAACTCAGACGTTTTAGCAAATAATTGTGTAGAAGTGTTGTACTGGTTTTTCTTTTATAGTTTCTAAACTCTTAAATCATTGCAAACCAAGACTCATTCCTGCTAAAAGCAAAATTATGGGGTATATAGTTTTACATAGGTACATATGATTTTAACCATTTGAATACCACTTTGCTAAGGTAATGAAGGTTTGTTTAAATAGCAACCCCTGATCCCAGTTAAATCTAAACTTACAAATTCAATGGATTTCAATGGGACATTTTGGTCCTTAACATGCTATGAGATAGAATTTTATAAATATTATAGGATCCTTTCCAAAATTGATGAAATTTTGCATTATCAAAGCCAAAACTATTGAAAGGAATCAGATATTGAAATACACAAGTGAGAACGAAGGTCAAATGGGATGTGACCCTTAAAGATTAAGTCTTTTTCTGTTAAATTTTGAGTTTTCCCTTTTACTGTGAAACAATCGGTCATAAATCACAACAAGACGTCACCAAACAAATAGCCATCTGGTTTACCTACTGTATCGTTGAGCTCATTTTCTATGTTTGTCCGTGTTTGCATTTGCATTGGTAGTGTGTGTGTGTGTGTGTTTGTTTGATCATAACTAGAGCAACCCATTGGTGCATATTCAGCAGTGGGGCCAGGCAGCACGCTTGAATAGACCACCTTTGGGAGCAGCAGTCTCCCTGATGGATGGCCTACCCACTGTACAACGTGTTCCCCATGTTGTACCACCAACCCAGCTGCTTCTCATGCATGTTCCGCCGGCCCAAAGCCCACGCCACCAGACACAAAGCCTAAACCAGCAGGATACACTCTTTGAGATGGTTATAGATTATAGCTTTAGAGTTACAAAGGCAACAGACGTCCTGCTGAACTTCATATTTCTATTCCACATGAATCCCTAAACTTCTGACCCTACAAAATGAAAGAGATCACAAATGCGAGTATTCTTTCCCCATCAATGGAAGGTAGAGACCGTGCTTGTCAAGGTCTGCAGCATGTGGTGAGCTGATGCATTCAATCCTGACCAGAACAAAAACATGACCATGAAATGCTACATTTATACAACTATCAAATTCTTGACACGCATCTGTTGATAATGAAGACAAAATCGCCATAAAGGGTTTTTTTGAGTGTTGGAAGCTCTACCAACCGATCTCACCCCCCTCTCAAAAAGAAACACTTCAGCATCAAAGCTTGATGGAGGCAGTATTTGTTACATGGTTTGATTCATTAGACTGGTTTATCAGAAGGGAAAAAATACCCTGGCTGAGTCAATAGTCCAGTACAACTCAGCTAGTGCAAACCACTGTACATGTCTGTATATACGGTGATCCGCCATAACATTAAAACCACCTGGCAAATATCGGGTAGGCCCAGCTTTGGCTGCCGAAACAGCGCTGCAATGCCCTGTACATTTCTGACACCTTTCTATCAGTACCAGCAGGAGGTTTTTCAGCAATATTGTGCTACACCGGTCCCTATATGTGATCTGACCTTTGTTCACATATGCATCAAAGGGTCTTGAGCACCCACGTCCCTGTCCCCGGTTCACTTCTTGTCTTAACCTTAGTCCACTTAGCTAAGTACTAACCACTGCAGATTAGAAATATCAAACACATCCTTCAGTTTTGGAGATGCTCTGATCCAGTCGTTCAACCATCATAATCTGACCCTTGTCAAAGTTACTCAGATCCTTAGGCTTTCTCCTTTTTTTAATTTATCCTGAATTATTCTGACTTAAGTTGTCAGTTTGTCAGTGGTTATAATGTTCTGGCTCAGAGATGTGCATACAGCTGTCTACCTCTTCTGAAGTATCCACATGATGTGCTCAAGTGATTCTGCACGGCAATGATGAGAAATGGAAGAAAAAAGCTTCTAGACGGTACGAGTAAAGAGGTTCAATATCTATTGGCTAAAGTTTACTGGTGGACTTCGGCCTGATTCAACACCGCCATCATCGCTCTTTATTGAATTGATGAATAAAGCTCTCAATTCATCTCATTCACATTTGATAAATTATACAAATAATCACTCTTTTATGATTTTGATTATGTGCATCACTTGACTTTCAAGGAGATGGAGATCAGCTCGATCATACAAAGTTCTGCCGGGAACAATGTAGATGTGAAACACTCGCGCAGAACATGCACTATAATGCGGTTTTGATCAATAACTGAAATTAGACATACGTATAGTTTAAAAAAAACATTCTACGTGAATAGATTCATCACAGAGGTGAGGATCAGGAGGTCAAAAGAGCAGGATTCCGGCGTCTACCGCCTTGTCTGTACCTCATGGACGGGCTGGAAGGAGGACAGGTCAGGTGGGGACAAACACAGGAGAAACAATAACAGGAGAGAGAGCCTTGGTGAGATGCAAACGAGAGACATGGGAAGAGAAGAGGAGTGGCTGAATGCCATGGGTTACAAAAATGATGTTCAGCTTGATGAGGCAATGACAGCTCAGAGAACATTTCCAAAAAAAGGAAGCCCGAAAGCAAGAGAGGAGAAGGGATAAGGAGGAGAAAGATGGAGAAAATCCATGTGTAACCCACTGAAAAGACACGCGGAGGATAAGTATTGAGACTTTTGAGAATTATGGGTACAGGAAGGGCATGACTTAGGTATCATGTGCTCCCCCTAGGGTCCATCCTGTGCCTCAAGTTGATCTACCCGGTTGAGAATGAATGCAGGGATTTGGATTAGGGCTTCTCCAGTGAAAAGAATCAAGACAGCCTCACTATGTGAGGAGTGCATCACTCAACCCTATTCAGAGTTTCACAAAGTAAGAGGGGAGGAGGGAGAGAGAAAGCACACAAAAAGAATGAAATCTAATTAATTAAAGTCACTGACCCAGATAGAATTAACCAGTGGCCCAGTGCAACAAAGTGTGCGTGAACCTTCAAATATTAGCAAGGTGCTCGGGACTCTAGGGTGACTTCAGTGGGAAGTGTTGAAACTTCTCGACAGAATTCTGATTCATGAATCTGATCAATAAAGATCTTATCTTCTGAACTTGACTTTGGGACTGGAGGAGCATTGAAAACAGAAATGTGCTTGAGAGTAACGCTGACATCCTGTGGTAAATGATGGATGGTAAAACAATGGGGGGAACTAAAAATGCATTCTGAAACATTGTTATGTGTTTATATTAAATCATGTGTTGAGCTGATTGAAAACGAGCAAAGACACAAATCACATGATGCAGATTATTATCAAGACCGGTACCATCCTGGCAGGAGATGCTTTCTTTGTTAAAGCCATTAAAAAATGGAATAAGCCCCTCAATCAGTCTGAGAAGCTGCACAGAGGCCATTTTCCAGCTTGAGTAAACCACCTATCGGGAAGAGTCATGCTACATATTTGTTTTTCTTCTGAAGTCACGTTTGGTCAAGTGAGTTTCTGATTGGATCTCGTGTTTGTGAGATCTCGTGTCCGTGAGATCCCGTGTCCGTGAGATCCCGTGTCTGTGAGATCTCGTGTCTGTGGATTTGTCACTGCGAAATCGTTACAACAAACGGCAGGTGTATGGTCTCGAAGTCTGGCGGAGTCGTCTACTGTGTGGGTTCCGGAAATTATAATGTTGGCATTCGGTTGAAACCGTCCTTAGGTCTGTGGTCTCCCATGTTTTTAAAATCTCTTAAGATATGAAAATCCTTTGTGTAGCTAGCTTAACATGTTTCAATTTTTCGCCTTGTCCTTCGCTCTATAGCAAGTCGCAAATGACTTTGTCCCATCAGTCTTTAAAACCAAGTCTAAATGGGGTCTAACTAATCGCTTTGTTTTACTTTTGCATCTTGAAACTATGTTTATTTTATCCCTTTTGAACGTATTTTCATTTTTTGAACAATATCTTTCAGACAAGTTGTGTTACAGTGTGTGAGTTGTGTTCTCTCTCACCTGCCCAAGGACTACAGATGGAAATTAGGTGGTAGTAAAAACCAGTGCAAAGCGTTTCCTCTTTGCTTTTTGTTTCCAAGAATGATGTATTTGTTCCTGATGCCTGATATAAATAAATGCAATAAACTAAAAATGTGTACAAGATTAATTGCACACAAACGAGAATACAAGCCACAACAAAAAGAAAGCACGCCATAAGTAAAGGAAAGGATAAATGCACTGCACATATATAGAAGAGCACCTTTCTAGTCGGCTTGGCCACTCTTAACACTTTACAGCACACCAGGTATTCATCCATTCACACACTCTTTCATACACTGCCATCAGAGGCTACCATACAAGGCGCCACCTGTTCATCAAGAGCTCAACGCATTCACACAATCAATCATAAGGCTGCCGGGAGCTTAAATGGACTCAAGGACACGTGGAAATGACCTTTTGACAAGTGGAACACCACTCTACCTCCTCAGCTGCTCCTCAGAAAATATCTTGGGTGGAAGCTAAGATTGCATTTAAGTACAGGTATTTCCATTTGATCAACTGAGAAACACATAATTGGCTTTTTTTTTTTCTTCTAAAAGGTCATCCTTGCTTTCCAACATTTTCTTTATCAGAATCAAAACTGTACAGCAAAGATTTCTAACTTTTGCATCGCTATCATTTGCATACAATATAATTTTCTCTCTCTCTCCCCCCACCGCCCCATCTGTGTGTTAATTGATGACCTTGGCATGTCTGTCTTCTTGGCCACTGACTCATCAGCGTACTCGGCGAGATCATTATTAGCAAAATCAGAGCTCCTCCATTCCAATACACCCGCTATTCATCACATCAAGACTTAATTGGATTGCTAATTGATGTGTAGAAACCCATGTAATTGCACTAAAAGGCACTTTCTGCAAGCCTGCCATGCAGGAGGGAGGCGGAGTACGCTCAAGCTGTCTGACATACAGACCATCCAGTACAGACAAATGGCTGACCATGTGGCATGTCTGGCCTAGTGAAGCATGAACCCGCGCCATATTGATGTAACCATATTTAAAGACATGGCAAGACGAATGCAAGAAGAAAAAAAAAAGAAGCCACTCTGCATCTGAAAGGCTAAAGAGTCTCTATCTGTGGTCTGTGAGAATTATAGCAGCTATCCGATGGCATGCAGTTTAAATTAGCATGGTCAATCAACCACGTAATGGACCACAATGAGACGCCATTCAGACTGGAACTAAAGCATTCCTAGATAAAACAGAAATCTAATCTCAATTAAGAACAAGTCCTCTTCATTAAAGGCATTACCGCGTCCTCATGGCCCCGCCCCCGACTCTCTTTATGTGTTCCTTTAGTCTGCTAAAGGCAGATGGTGGTGTATTGCACATTTCTACAGGAAGTAGTTTATGATTATTATTGTTTTTTCTATTCAATTCCTTTTGAATCATTTTCTTGAATCATTTCCTTTCAAACTTTGCTGTATCCCTTTGGTGACAGTTTTTATCACCTGCACAGACACATTTTCAAATTACCTGGTTGAAAGAGGTTGTAGAATTTCGCCGAAATAACATGAATAACCCATCCTGTCATATGTTCATGGTTTGACATGAACATGTATTAACTTTCTACATCCCAAATGTCTATGGCTTTCCCTTTCCATCAAATGTCAAAATAAAGAGGCAGGCAGCACTATTACAGCTTAGTGATACAATATGTACTATATGCTTGGTTGCATGTATTTACAGTTACCACTGTAATTCTTATGAAATGAAATACCTGCCACTCATCACCTGCGGTCTGCTAATTAGAGTTGAAGCCTCTACTTCTTCTCTGAGGTGTTTGGAGAGAGAGTGAAAGGCATGGATATCTAACTAAGGAGAGACAGACCCTGACAGCCAGACTCTGCAGACTGTGTTACACAAATGTCAACATCAGCTTCCATCTCCAATCTAGTGAAAATCACATCATCAAATATTTGCTGTAGCCATGGATTTTCTTCTGTATGTCAGTTCTCTCCCAGTCGCTTCGTGTATGTGTCAGACCTAACAAGGCAGGCAAACTACGCAGAGCCAGCGCCCTGTCAGGTGCAGCATATCGACACCTCACGGGCCAAAAAAGTCAATCTGTGCTGACAAACGCTCGCCACTGCACTGCCAGTTCTTACCAAATACTTCTCAGGCGAGGAAGAGGAGGATCTACCAGCCTGTAAAGCGGTTTGTCACTCCCAAGCTGAAGCTATAGTCTGAGTAGGAGTAGGAGAAGGTCACTCCTTGCATGTGAAGCATGGAAGTTTTGTCCTGACTGTCCTTTTTCATTCCATCAAAATAGTAGTTTTTGCACAATAGTTTGTGAGGCATGTGCAGAAAACTGTTATACTCCTAGTGAATAAAATATGAACAACTGGAGCGACGCCTGCAAACTAGTTCAGGCAGTCAACCCGAGCTGCGCTGCTATTCTCACATGACAAGCCCCCCCTCAACAATCCTCTACCAAACACACCCTCCAAGTACGGAGGTTTATTTAATCTAGCAAAAATGTCATCCATCTCTCCCCTTTGCTCGGCTCATAATCCCACTGCCCTGCATCTGCATCACTGCCCGCTCTTTAAAGCCCCAGCACCCACCTAGAGGCTCCGATGGGGTGTCAAGATATTTGCTCATCACTTCCCAAAATTTGGCTATAAATGTATTTGCGGGGAGCAATGATAAACAATAATAAGCAAATGATATGAAGGTGACTTGTCTGAATGAATTAGAGTAAATTTGATACTTACAAGATAAATCTCCTCAAGTCAATTCATTGGCACCAAAATTGGAGTAAATTGGACCAAAGGTTGAGAAACTATGGCTGAAAACAGTTTGAGATAGAGCTCCTTTTAGTGTCGTAAATATACAACCGAAGTTTCCCAAAACACGGAAGCGGCAGTAGGGGCAGTTGCGGCAGTGGCGGCAGGGCAGTGGCGATTCCATAATATCCTCAAGTTAAAAGGTATATAATTATGGAGCGATATAGTCCATCCCTGAAACCTCAGCTTCCTGGGGGCTTCACAGGGACCCAGGGAGATAAATTTCATCACATTGTACTGTGTAACATGTGAAAAATGAAGGAAAGATTATTATTAAAATTTTTGGGCCATAATTTCTTTGTAGTTGATAATTTACTCACATTTTCTTCTTCCAACAAATATTGTGGAAGTACCACGACGCAGTGGGTTTGGGGCTACTCCCTTGCTGTCGGTTACGACAGCAGAGTTATTACTGTTATTATACAGTACCACATTGTGAGATTAAGTTCTCTGCATTTGATCCAAAACTGAGGAACAGTGGGAAAGACTTGATCAAGGATCCTGTACCAACTTTTAGACTGCTGACGCAGTGCAGGGGTAGAACCTTTGGGTTGGGGGACAAGCACTCTGCATTAGGGTTAGGGTTAGAAGAAACATCCGCCTCCAAATTAAACACAATAACTAGTTGTGCCTGCTGATATTTAGATTTGAACACATGGCTGAATGCAACTAAGACCATCCTTTACATCGGTGTTTCTTAAATGGGGGTACGCCTGATGCAGCGACACCATAGTGGAATCAACATCTCTCTCACTGCTGCCTTTTCACCCTGTAGGGGTGCTGGACAGCAGACCACACACGACTCTGATTTGTGATCACCGTTTCCTCCCAATCAAGGCCCGAGTAGAATATGTCATCATATTTATACAGCTTGCAAGGAGAAGCAGCTCATCCGTAAAATATGTTAGGGAGTAAGTTCTATTCCTGGGAAGCAGGAATCGAAATTACTTGGGTAAAAGTTCAGTTGTGTGAATGTGTGTAGTCCTCCAGCAGCTAGTTCTCGGTTCAGTGGTTTCAAAGGCAGATGAGGGAAAGGTGCGCTTCGTTCTTGTTTTTGCACGCTAGTCCCTGGTTGGGCAGTGAGTGGATTGATCTTTCTTCAAGAGTCTCCTCGCTACAAACCAAAACTGAAGTCTGTTAGGGGGCTACAAAAATTGACATCAAAGGCTTTACTCCAGGCAACTTCTATTAAACTAAATGGAAGTGAAAAAGATTTAAACGGTGCTGCTCAGTTCAACATAGATGAATACCAGTACCAGCAGCGGGTTTCCAGCTTCACTTAAGCTAGAATATTTACCTTTGTCACTGTACAGAGGACAGCCAGTAATTGCAGATAGTTAATAACATTATGGACTTTAGCTGAACTTTTATAGAAAGGTATGAAACCTTAACCTGAATGCAATGAACAACTAAGCCCATGCTGTCGTCACCAACAGAAAGGAGATATCAACGAAAAGCCCCAAATCCCCTGCAATGTACAAGTCTTTCCCCTGACTGGACTCCTCAATTAAAATGTGAAGTTTAGTCCATCAAATAGTGTTTAAACTCCCCCTGGACCTGTGCATACCCTCCACTTTGGGATTAAGTGAAGCCTGCATCATTACTTGTAGACAGTGGCACTAAATGCTTTTCCTCTCACCTTGACTTCTCCCTTCTTCTCACGATCTCATTTTTATTAGACGTCCACATCCTCATATTTGGTCTATTGCTCGACCTTTGCTATCACTGGCGTGACAGTAGTTTGTGGTATATTTAAAGGATCCCATCCTCTAATTACCAAGCGCCATGTGGGGCTCTGATTCTATGTTCTGGATGGCTTCCTGGTCTTCGAACGTAGCTGTTACAGAAAAGCTGCTTTGAAATACCCAGAATGCTCCGGCTCTGGCTTTGCTAGTCGACTTGGCTCACCACAGACCTCTTAGGGAAAAGAGCTGCCCCTGCAATTGTACACTGTGCTTGGCACCGGTGACTGTGGATGTGTTGGCATAACAATAAGCAGAGCATCTTGCAGAGTGAAGGAAAATTTTAAAGGATAAACAGATAAACTCTGTGGCTGACTCTAGTTTTTACTAATTGAGGCTCTCTCACGTCTACAGTTGGTTCAAAATGCTGCCACACAAATTTTGACAGGCAAACATAAGCAAGAGCATCTCCCCCATTCTGACCTCCCTTCACTGCCTTCATTGTAACATTCTATTGTGTGCTGTTAATAAGTAAGCACCATCTTACTTCACTGACCTCTAACAAACATCTACCCCTCGACGTCACTGAGGTCTGTTGTCTGTTGACGTCCCAGTGACAAAGCTGATGACCAGGGGCAACTGAACTTCTTCTGTTTCTGCCCCCAAGTATTACAGGGTTGTTTTTTTTAACTATGTTCAATTTTTTTCTGTCTTACCCTCACCTGTTGCGCATGTGCGCATGTGTTGTCAAAATGAAGATGTTTTCTTTGCCAAATGATGACCCGTGGCATTTTAGAATCATACATATTCTTGAAAGAATGCTCAACGTTATTCATAGGAATCAGGTGATTAAATCAACATAAATGTTGGAGAATGGTGTTTGTATTGAGTATTTAACATGCGGAGACCACAACACTTGTTTTTAAATTATCTTTGTCATTGGGCATCGAAAACCTGAAGTGTGATTGTATGTTATAAACAAGTAATCAAAAACGTTAAAATGCAAGATGTTTTTCTTTATTTCCTGCACATGTCTTGTCAAATGATGAAGATATTTTTTTTAATTTGCTGTGCATGTGTCGTCAAAATGAAGATGTTTTCTTTATCTACTGCACATGTGTTGTCAAAATGAAAATATTTTCTTTATCTACTGCACATTTGTTGTCAAAATGATGAAGACGTTTTTTTATTTGCTGCGCATGTGCACATGTGTTGTCAAAATGAAGATGTTTTCTTTATCTACTGCACATGTGTTGTCAAAATGAAGATGTTTTCTTGATCTTCTGCACATGTGTTGTCAAAATGTTGAAGCGATTTTTTATTTGCTGCGCATGTGCACATGTGTTGTCAAAATGAAGATGTTTTCTTTATCTACTGCACATGTGTTGTCAAAGTGAAAATGTTTTCTTAATCTACTACGCATGTGTTGTCAAGATGAAGATGTTTTCTTTATTTCCTGCACATGCGTTGTTAAAATGAAGATGTTTATTTATCTACTGCGCATTTGTTGTCAAAATGAAGATGTTTTCTTCATCTACTGCGCATGTGTTGTCAAAATGAAGATGTTTTCTTTATTTACTGCTCATGTCTTGTGGAAATGATGAAGATGTTTTCTTTATCTACTGCACATGTGTTGTCAAAATGAAGATGTTTTCTTCATCTTCTGCGCATGTGTTGTCAAAATGAAAAATGTTTTCTTTATTTACTGCGCATGCTTTGTCAAAATTAAGATGTTTTCTTTATTTTCTGTGCATGTCTTGTCAAAATGATGATGTTTTGTTTATTTGCTGCACATGTGTTGTCAAAATGATGAAGATGTTTTCTTTATTTGCTGCGCATGTCTTTTCAAAATCATGAAGATATTTCCTTAATTTGATGCGCATGGGTTGTAAATGATGTTTTCCTAATTTTCTTGTGTTTTGCCGTTGAAATCATTAGGTGGCGGCCATATTTGTCCGGACGTGAGGACTGAAGGTCCAGGCTTAGCAGAATGACGCAAAGAAGAGGGAAGAAAGTATCAAGACAATAGCTGCTCAGGGGGATAATGAGCTGCCATCAGAATTTAAAATGAGACATTGTCTCTCTGACTGAAATTGTTCACTAAAACGCTTTAGAGTGTGCTCTGAGTCCCCAGCACTGAACAGCAGGGAAAGGAAAATACTGAGCAGGTTGGCATCTCTTTCAATATCCCCCTTGTCATGCAAGAGCTACACTTTCCCAGGTGCACTGAATGACACAACAGAAGATAAAACGGAATAGAACTTATTATTTTTTCCCGTATTTTCAAAGGCACATTGTAAGCAGTACAAAAGAGGTGAACTGCAGCATTTACAAATCAGTTAAGCCCTGAGGGAAATCTGCCGGTGACATTGAATTTAAACATGCACACCGGCTTGACAACACTGCTCTGTAAATTATATCTGAATAGTCCTCCTGTTTATGAATTTGTCAGGAAGTAAGTGGCCATGCACAAAGCCGATACAGCAGGAGATGTGAAGGCGGGTGTGTGTGTGTGTGTTTGTGTGTGTGTGTGTGGGGGGGAGGGGGCTGTTGCTAAGTGAAAGTCATCAGCCTTTTATTTCAATATAGAGGAGGACAGAAAAACAGGCGATGGAAAAACAGCCCATGCCAAATTAGAAGAAGTGCATTTATCCTCTGTCAGAAAAAGGGTTATGCACACTAAGCTCTTTTGAGTGGATGACACTCAGAATCGTGTTTGTGTGCTTTTGTCCGCTGCAAAATCAAAGCAAATTAAAGTCACTGCTCAAGCTGACAGAACTTACTTTGTCCATGTGGGAAGCTTCTGTATTAGAGAGAATGCATGGAGAATGGGAGGATGGGAAGATGGGACTGCAATTCTAGGCTTGGGAAATGTGAGTTTGTGGTGGAGAGGTTAATACAATCGTGCAAAATTTCCATGACAATGGAACATTGTGTTTTCTGCAAAGTTGCAATGTGCAAGATGGAATGACACAAAATCAAATTTGTTATTGCACTTGTTTTGCCTAGTTCAACCGTTTTTCTGACACACTGTGGGCTTGTGTCCTTTATCTTCACCTATGGAAAAATGAAAAGAATGTTTTTTTGACAAAAAAAGCAAGCAGAGTTTATCGGGCAGTCTTGATTTCGTTATCATTTTAATGCAGTGGTGAGCTTTTATGAAGCGGTCGCTATCATGTGAACGCCACCAAAACACTTGTTCCTTTGAGACATTGTGTTGTTTCTTCCTTCTAACAGTACAGTTATTGTATCACATGCCCACACTGGATTGTATAATATTGTATACCCCTCTTTTCACCCCTGCATACTAAAGTCAACTGGAGGAGTAGCCATTGCGATAATGATAACACATAATTAGGGTCTCATATCCCTTAGCTTCCTCAATAATTGCAGTCTCGAAACCAGAATTTGCATGTTTCTCAATATGAGAGAAACTCATTAATTGTAGACAATGAGGATTAGGGATCTGCAAAGCTTAACTGTAACGTGGGAGCTATAACTGAATAGGCCTTTCTGTTTGCCGTAGCAGAGACATCCTCATCAGCTCTAGCTCTTTGCAGCTAATTGTGAGGAAGAGTATTTGCAGGCGCAGATGTAGCTTGAATGTCTCTATCCACCAAGCAGAATACTCTCAATGCAGCCTTCAATACGTGGTGTGCTGTTCATTTAAAGTCGATTTTGTGACCTCTCTTGTTCATCTTTTGTTTTTACCGCTCAGCCGTTATCCTGCATGCCTGCTAGTCCTATGAACACTTGTACATGTATGACAAATACTTAGCATCATCTGTTTTCCTTACATGCCAGCAGGACTAACAGTGACGTAATAACGTTCCTGAAAAGTCAAGGATACTATGGGATCGTCATTTTGCCCACGACCTCCGCCGCCGTGGATCCTTCAGGTTAACGCGATAACTTATATACAGTCACATTGATCTTTTTCAAATTTTATATCTACATAGACCATAGTGTGAGGAAGAACTGGGTTAATTTTGGGAAAGATTGGCTTTATATTTCTGACATTAGGGGAAGCTTTATCTCTGAATGTTTTTGGGTCATAGTTTTCAAAAAGCATTGGTCCGATTTAGTCCAAATGTGGTGCATATGAACCGACTAAAGGAGATCTATCGTTTATATATATATCACATGTATAAATGATAAATAGGGGAGGGGCTTTTTAAAAAATTTAATAAACTGTTCGTTGGACATAACTTCACATCTTAGACATCTTAGGTTAAATCCGGTGAATTGCTTGTACAATGCAGGAGATTGGGGGCTTTACGGGGGTATACTCTTGCTGTGGAGGAGCAGAGTGTAGGCCTAGTCTAAATGCATGTATGACTGCACACTTGTAACTGGATCAGTTAGGTGGAGGGCACTGCACTTTGACAAAGATGGAAGTCGCCCAAACAAATAATGTCCCAGAGGAGAACTTTTTTTTATATATTTTTCTATTATTAGTTATTCTCGCAGATCATTTCTCAAATTAAGTACGTGGAGTGCTATGGCGATACTGGCCGTACGGTAAAATGGGTGAGGGATTAATCAGGAAAAACTGTTTCCGTGCCAGGAATTAATGTAAGGGGAAGTTGTGGCGTGATGAATGGATAATTGAAACACGGGCGCCATAAAATGAAAAAAAAAAATGGAGTAGAAGTTGTGTGAGGAGAAAAAGTCTGCAATGACAAAACTAGTCAGCAAATCCCAGTGTGAGTGTCCCTTTAATCCCTCAGGATTTACTCCTTCTTCATTTATTTACGGCTGTCTGCCGTCGCACAAGCAGATAAACGACTGCAGCTCTCCTGCGAGGGGCCGACGCCACAGCCGGGGTCTCACCTAATGATTATGAAATGCATGATCAAATATGGTGTATAGCCCTCTATCGCGTTGGCCCACTCAAAACACACAAATACAGAGGAGGCACAGAAACTTCTCTCCCATCTGGCCTGTAATTTCCTCTCGGACAAACATGCAGACTCAGCCCTCCAGTAAGCTTCCCGGTCTCTGCAGATGGAAATAGTGCTACCTTCCCCGAATTATACTAGCAACATCTGTCAGTAGCAAAACTAGTTTTCCTTTGGTCTTCCATCAGGATTTTTTTTTAACGAGGATATTCTCTGCGCAATGTTGCGAAACTCTGCACTAACGGTCGTGAGTAGTTTTGTGCGTTCTGCACAAGGACGGGGCAGAAAGCAACATTTGTATCTTGCTTTTTTTTTTTTTACAAGGCTGGAACACGAAAACACAAGCAGTGAGATTGTGGAGGAATCCTATTATTCTGACCTTAAAGATTTCAGCGTCAGTCTCTCTCACACAATCCAATCTCATGCATAGAAACACAAACGATTCAAACATGTTGGTTACAATCCCCAAGGCTGCCTCAACAAATGGCTCCGTTGCCCTCCGGCCTGCACTCCCATTATAGAGTGCCAATATCTGAATATGCTATTCTGTGCATCCTATAACTTTACATGAGAAACATGCACAATATTGGGTTATTGTGGTAATGCAGAAGCCTGTTTTGTCATGCATTGAGAGAGGAGGGATCTGTGGAGTGTTTAAACAGAGGAGTGGGCTCGCGAGAATGTGTCTTTGTTCCAGATAGAAATCAAAAGGATATGGAAGTCAGGTTACATCTGCTCTCTGTGAATCAATGGGTAAAAGACTGTGGAGGAGCGGCCGCCACAGCGGCGGCGGCGCGTTAGCAGACTGTAGAGGCTTTGCGATTAGAATATGACACAGGCAGTAATATGTAGGTTTTGTTATCAGGAACGTTATCATGATGTCTTTTTCTCACCTGGGAAAGAAGTCAGCAGGAGGCTAAGAGCAGAATGGTTGAGACTGGTAAGTAATCGCTGATCAAATCAAAAGAAGCGGCGTCATAGAGACGTGCAGAACAACTAACTAACGAGACATTTCAAATAAAATAAAATGAAAAAAAGGATTATTTATATAATTTTGTGTATGATAAATACGTATATCCCCGTTACTGAATACCAGATTTGGGGAAAAAAAGACAAATACTTCCTTGATATACTTCAGTACAGTTTAGAGGTATCTGTACTTAAATTTCCATTCCCTTCATTTTAACATGAATTGTTGAATTTTTATGTTCTTATAGTTGCAAAACAGGCTAATTTCTTGAGTAGATTATTTTATTATGTTTGGAAATATTTCTATGTTTAGAAATAATCTATGTTAGAAAACAAACAGCAACATAAAGAACCAAGAATGTTTTTTTTTCTTTTACTCTTATGCTTTTCACTTTTATACTATTTTTTACTTTTATACTTTAACACTAGTACCATTTATTTTTCTATTATTTTTCCTTACTTTTGGTGCTTTTACACTGATGTCTTTTAATTTTATAGTACTATTTTTTAATTACTTTTATTATTTTTTTGATTTTACAATAGTACCATACACTTTGTAGGAGGTTTATTTTTTATTTCATAACCCTGCTTTTTAATTTTTTCTTCGTCTGACGGCACATTTACCTATGGTTTGTGCCAAGATCGGTAGAAACAGATTTTCCCTTGTCCTCCACTTTGACAGCTGTCAATCTGTCACTGCTCCTGTGTAAGACAAGGCAGAACTGGACCAAGATATGCAGCCGTGACTGGAGCGAGTGGTTTTGCAGGATCAAGTCCAGTGATAAAAAATGGAATGTTTGTGTGGCGTATCCTTTCACCGACTGTGACCCAACGGAGCCTCAGTTTGACAGGCTGTACGTGATCTCCAGTTCGTAGCCATGACTCGGTTAAAAACATAAAATCTTTTTTAGCGGATGACGAGAAATCATTCAAAAATAATAAGTCCTGTTCCAAAGAGAAAATTGTGCTTGAAGCTGGAACTGCCGAGATCATTTTGATCTGAGAGTGATTATTCCTATTCCTGTGTGGGATTGGTGCAGTTCTGTTGACCGTTCTATGTGTTATGATTACAGGATTATTATTATAAAAACTGTGAGTAAGTGTTTCTGGGCGGACAATGCCGTGCATCTAATCACACATGATTGCTTTTGTCAGAATAAATTAATACTCAATATAGAATATGATTTATGGATTTATATATCATGTGCATTTTTTTGATTTCACTTAGTATAGTAAAACGAATTTAGCTTTGGTTTTGTAGCTGACATAAAAAAAAAAGATATGCCGTCGATCCTTATGCGTAGGCACAGCTGAGAAACCCGGACGAATGGCGGAATCATCTCTTTTCATCAATCTGACATTTAACAGAATATAAAATAAATACATGTCCATCTACAAAAGGTCAACTTGAGCTGGACATGAAAGATTAATGAATCAAACCTATAATTAAATATATGAATTCTCTGAAACAAAAATGGCAGACATGTCCTTATCTTCCTCTCTTGACATTATTCCCCTGTTTTTGTCGCGAATGTTTACTGCTGTTTTGCTATTTTTGGGGCCCGCTGCTCTTCCTCCTAAAAAATCTAAATAACGTAAATGCTGGTGAGCTCAGAGAGTGTTGGATGATGATTGAATAAATACACAGACTCAAAGATGGTTTATGATAATGGTTCGTAAGCACGTTATTTGATTAGTGCTATGGTGTGCAGTATAATTTATGCTAATCGGAGATGGCTACAGTCCAAGTGCATTTCACAGACAACCAGGTCATGTTTGTGTCGCATTGATCACTTTTTGAATAAATTATTATTTTTCTTAATTGTATTTTACTATATTAGTTCATTTTTTACTCACCAGGGGGAGCTTTATTAGGGAAATCACCATTATTTGGACATAACCTCCTAACTGTGGCTCCAGTTATTCCAAATTTGGTGCTATCTAGATCTTGTATGTATCATATTTTAATCTAATAGTTCATATTTCACTCACTAGGGGGATCACTCACTTTTCTAAAGAAGAACGCTGATTTTCAGACATAACTTTACATTTAATTGATTTTAATTCAGAGTTCAATCTGGGGGATTGTTTGTACAGCACAGGGAATTTTGCTGGGGATATATCCTTACTGTCCGGAACAACATTGTAGGCTTAGTTTATTTTATAGTGTAATTTTGGGTGTAATGAAGTAATGCTGGATCATTGGGGTCTTCATCACTGAACAAAAGAAACCGTAGATGAAAATGTTATTGATCAGAACTATTCAAGAAAAACTGATGGACTTGTGGAAATCTGCTTTTACTTTGTATAACGTAACACATTTCTCTGGGTTTGAGCATTGTAGGAAACATAAAGACTATTCAATGTTATAAAATAATAGGACTAATGTCTGTTTTTGACATGGTCCTTGACATTTGACAATAGAGAAATATGACTTGTATTCAAAAGTAAATTCAATCTTTCGGAATTCTCATTCACGTCAACTTCTAATGGTCACCTTGAAGATTTGTTGAAAATCCTTTCAATCTGTCAAAAATCGGCTGAAAAAAAGAATCCTTGAACAAAGGTTGGGATGGAAAAGTAGCAAAACCACCATGTCCACAAGCTTGTCTGGTAAGGAAGTAATACTGGATTATTTCTTTCCATGTGTTCGGATTTGGTTAAAATATGGGATAGCTTACAATTCAACTAACCAAAACAAAAAAAAAAAGAAAGAAAAACTAAAAAAGCCCACTTAGACTGAAAACACTTTAACTCTGGTGATTCTCTGTGACTTCATTTGGCTTTGAACACTTAACCCTCCCTAAAACCATGGGAGTCTCCTGGTTGGTGGTAGCGGCATTTATGGAAAAGTTTGCAACGGGTGATTTTTACTTAAAAGCTGAATTTCTTTTAGACGTTGCAGACTATAGTTCTCATGGTCAGGCACATGGTTGAGAGCGTGAGCTAATAGCTGTGGTGTGATAATAGTGAAGTGAGACGCACTCTGACATCAGATGCACTTCAGCATCACAGTCTCAAAGAAACATGTTTGGTTCATTTTCTTATTTGCCTTGTTTTTTGATTCGACGAGTGACACTAGTCTCGGACTTTACTGGCTCCAAAGAGGAAATATAAATGTAATATTTTTAAGGACCTTAGTATCTGGTTCTCATGATTAAGTTCATAATGTTGTTTTTACAGAGTGCCCGGGTGATTTTTTTATTTTTAATTGAAAGTACATCTGCAGTCATGGAGGACAACCTCTACCGCAACAAAAGTTCAAGGACAATTGTTTTTCAAAACCCTTTACAGTTTTTAGTGTTTTCAATTGAAACATCTTGTTGGTGTAAAGAAAAGATATTTTACAGCTTTTAAATTAGAACTTGTGTTCTACGTACTTTACATTTCTCATGAGGGGTTGTTAGATGGCATTACCACTTTTATCATGTCCATCATTATATTCTGTAATAATAGTAATACATTTTATTAATAGAGCGCTTTCCATAAATACTGAAAGGTTCTTTACAGGTACATAAAAAGTCATGTAAGAAAGTAAAATCAGGTTCAGATGTCAAAACATAAACAGCTCAAATAAAAATAAGAACAATAAGACTCCATCCACATTGGCATGTTCTAACATCTGTCTGCAAAAGTGAAAGAATTAGCAAAGTGGAAGATACGGCCGTAATGTGAGATTAATTATACAGACATAATAAAAAATGGGAAGAAAAGTCAGCAAGGATGTGATATCAAAGATGCATATTCATTGTTTTGCTGAATGATTGACTGAATTTTGCATTTTAATCAGTCAGCCCCGGTCTGTCCTACATGTAATACCACTTTATACTTCTAGAGGCACCAATCCTGTAGCCCCAGTATTATCAGCTTAGAGATGAAGAATTCTTAATCTGTCGTTTAATAAGGCACATTCCGTCACCCTATGTGGACCAGAAATGAGTTCTTCTTTACTAGGAGGTAAATTCACAACCTCTATTAGTATTAAGTCTAACACGTTAACAAGAAAAAAATCACAGAATGTAAACACAATAAATATCCTTGCACCTCTTTTCCTTACTAAACATAAAAAAATACAACAATACCCCATCTGAACTCAAGCGTACTGACCTAAGAAGAGCTTCACTGCCATTAAACGACTGTAAAATGCACTTCATTAAAAATCTCATTAAATCTATTCAGCTCAATAAAACTGTCTGGTCTCGTCTCCCCAAACTCAGGGCTCGGTTGAAATAAATTCTCAACTCCCTGATTAAGATCAGAAATGTCTTCTTGTCCATGGAGTCTGAACCCATGTCAGAGTCTCTGTAAATCAAGACCTTATCGCGTTCCTTTTAATCAAATTCTAGACATTCTAGAACAAGGGTACTCAACTTTAGAGGCCAGGGGGGCCACATTTAAACCACAACAGGTGCAAAGGGCCACAACTTATAGATAACATATATTTGTACCATTTTATTCACTGTATTTACTACTGCTCTTTAATATGCTGTCTTGCTACTAATTTTTTAATGTATTCCAAAGTATCATGGAATATTTAACAAATATTTGCAATTTGGGTAAGAAGTATAGTGTCGTGACTGCATATCCAAAGAGGTCAAGTGTCGGTCAAGCAGACGTTTTATTTACACTGGAGTGAACAGCTTCATATTCATTACATCAATAAAGTTTGCAGAACATCATTGAATATGGAACAAAAATATGAATAAAGATAACAATAACAATAACAGTTGTTTCTTTTTCCTAGTGAGAGTTCGGACTCTGCGTTCTTTTCACAAGTGCTTTCAGATCTGGTTGTTTCTCAGTTGTTCACACACATAAGTAGATCCAAATTAGGTCAGGATTTTCTGAGCACACAGGATTAATGCAGGGTATGTGTTTTTCAGAACACCGGATCTCCAGAATGTGTCAATGCTCTCCTCCTTGTGTCTGCCTTTGAGGATGTTGTTGTGCTGCGGCTCTACGAGTTGTTCTTCAAACACCGGCCTTTCCACTCTAAATTGCACAGGTGTGACGGAGACTGAAGTAGCCTGAACGTCACGAGCAAATGGATTCTCTGTGAATGCCAGCATGGGTTTCAAGGTCTTAATGTCCGCGAACCGGGAGAAGAATTGCTCTTTCAGTTCTGTGAGGTAGGCGCAGTAAGGGGCGGCTGACAATGAACCCGACTGTGACACTTGGGACTGTAGAACAGGAAAGTGTGTGATAATTCCTACCTCAAGATGCTGCTCAAAACAGGCTCAGTTTGGATTCAAATGCAGCCACATCATTCATCATCATCGGCAGAATCTTTTGTTCCCTTGAAGCTTAAGATTGAGGGAATTTAAGTAATGCGTTATATCAGTCAGAAAAGCTGTGTTGTGCATGAATGTGTCATCTTCCAGGGGTGCCAGTGAATCACGTCGGCCCTTCTCTTCCAAAAAATATGCGTACAGCTGGTAGCAGCTCCATGAAGCGATCAAGTACCTTTCCGCGACTTAGCCACCGGACCTCCGCATGCAATGCCAAGTTGAACGATGCATTGAACGAGGCCTCTGTGACGTTGTCACTGCTTTTAACAGAACGGAACATGGATTGCTGGGCTTGCTGGATCGCTAGCAACGTTTGGATTTTGTTTTTCCTGAGATCGCTGTCAGGCGGATACGCAGCTTTGAACTCCCGTTGAAGCTGTTCGTGGTGGCGTTGTAGATTTGCTCGCTTTGACACAGCAATTGTTTTTTGACATATGAGACACATTGGTTTCCCATATATCTCCACAAAAGAGAAGAAAATTTCCCATGCAGAGTTGAAAACCCTGTTTTCATTCTCCACTTTCCTTTTCCTTGTCGCCATCATTAATTAAGGTGCAAAATATTTTGCTGCCTCAATAGATGACCTCTCATTTATAATGAGACAAAAGTGCGAGTGTTGCGCCCCAGAATCTGTATAACAATAATAAGATTTTGTTATCGGACAAACAGTGTTAATGTGTGTCGCGCATCTCCCTTGTTGTTTCTCCGTCTGATAGCTTCCGCAACAATAATCATAAATTCATAACCAGGCATGTCGGGGGCCACAAAACAAGCACCCGAGGGCCGCAAATGGCCCACGGGCCGCCCTATGAGTAGCTCTGTTCTAGACAGTCTTCAGTCGGTTAGTCAGTACTCCTCCGATAACTGAGCCATTGTTAGCTGATGATACAGCTAAACGCCAAAGATAGTACTCTGCTAATAAACTGCCCCTTATATTTTTGGGCCGAGTCCTGAAACGTTGCCAAATTTGACTTCTAAAAACATGACCTACGGGGAAAGATCGATGTGGTTTCAAACATTAAACAAACAGTGATCTCCTGGGTTGAGGCACCGGGATCATGTCATTGTGAAGTGTATATCAAAGCCTGTAAAAACGTTATTTAATTCCAGAGTATATATCAGCATAGGCCCCAATCCCCTGCGTTGTACAAGCAATATGAATCAAACAAGATAGATCTCCCTGAGTCGATTCATATCCACCAAATTTGGACGTAATAAGATCAGCACAATGGCCTAATGTGAATATGAAACTTGGAAAATCTTGAACAAGGTGGTGTAAATCAAAGATGGTATTTTCTTACACAGGAATTGTCCAAAAGAATGAGGTTGCAGAGGAATTACCCTCCCCAACGTATTTCTCATGGGGAGGCGGTAAAAGTGCTGATATGAATAGAGGAGAGATCTTGTCGTAAGGATGAAATAAAGACATGCTAAAAATGTGTGGGCCCCCAGAGAGGATGAAAAACAAAAACTGAGTTTTGGAAAGGAGGAGGAGTAGGAAAAAAGAAGAAATAGAAGCCTCCCGATGAGCCCTTTAAACTCACATTTGCCATTCTAAGTCTGTTTACCTCAGTGTCTGTGTACGTTAAACTATTCTGGAGCTGAAGAACTAGACAGTTGTGAAGTGGAGCAGTAAAAGAGGACCTTATTGATTATTCTTGTCTATGCTGGGGACTGCTGAGCCGAAAACATCCAATGTGTGTTGGATGAGTGCGTCTTGAAAGAGCAGCATAGGTCACATAGCAATAATAACAGTGCATTTCCGTTTGTTAGATGTTGGCGAGTCCCCCTGTCCCGTTCCTCTTTACCACCACGATTCCAATAACATATTACTTTTATACTTGGATTATGCGTGAACAACAGGCGCATATGAACAATCCCACTCCCTGTTCCTGCTCTTACTCTTCTTCAAGCCTGTGATACCTCCCTTCATTAAATGTGTGTCAGTCACAGCAAATCTTTTAATCTGAATATGAGTGAGTTTGTGCGGTCACAGCATGTTACAATAGAGCCTGTATTGAACACCTCCTACATTGATGCAGATCATTTTTCAAATTTCAGTCCCACGTAGACCTTAGTGCGAGGAAGAACGGGAGGGACTTTGGGAAAGGTCGGTAGTATGTATTTCAACACTAGGGGGGATATTATCTCCAAAATTGTCAGGCCATAATTTCACAACCGTTAGTTCAATTAGCTCAAATTTGGTGCTTATAAATTAACTCGAGGAGAACTATCGTGTATATGTCGTGTGTTACTCTAATAGTTTACATTTTACTCACTAGGGGGAGTTCTTTAAGAAAAACACTGTTTTACCGATATAACTTCCAAAGAGTTTGTTGTAAATTTGGTAAATACAAATCAGCTGGAGGAAATCTATCTATTATGCATTCATTCTTTACTTTAATAGTATGTTTTTTACCCCCAAAGGCGGAGCTTTTCCCGTAATTCTGTTTTGCAGACATATTTTAGTAACTATTGGCCCAATTTAGTAAAATTTTTATGCATATGATGCGAGGTCTCTCTCTCTCTCTCTCTATATATATATATATATATATATATATATACATGTGTATATGTACATAATAAACTTAACTATTAAACTTTACTCAATACGGGGAGCTTTTTCTTTTATAAAAAAGACTGTTTCCCGGACATAACTTACTTATGGTTTGTCTGATTTATTCCAGATTTGGTGCATATGAATCAACTTGAGGACATATGTCTCTTATATTTCATATTTCACTCTTATAGTTCATACTGTTACATTTAATTTGAAGGGGTTCAATCAGAGGAAATGTTTGCACAATTAAGGGTATTGGACACTTTTCGGGAATATACACTTGCCGTTGGGGACGACATCATAGACATAGTTTGTTTTGTTTTTTTCCTGCAGTTACAGAGCTATCCATCTACTATGATATATGTTTTGTCTCATATATTTAAGTAATTGCCTTTAATAAGAAATCCTTACCCCGTGAAAACACTATTATTACAGAATACCAGCAAATCAACATTAGTCATGTCTGTAATTCATTCATTTGTTTCAGAGTGAATAAAGAGACGGTAAAGTCAAGCTAATGTCTTCCTTCATGTAAAAGACGATGCGGATCGTCTTGTTCCGCATATTGATTTGGCATGATAGCTTTTTATGTCGGATGCCCTTCCTGATGCAACCCTCCCATTTACACAGCCAGGCTGATAGCACTAAAGACCTTGCCTAAGGCTCCACACTGGATTTCTGCCACGCCTTCCTTTGACCTTGATTAGAATCCTGCACCAAAGTCAGTGTTGTAACCCATTGAGCTATCCAGCACGCTAATCTAAGAAATATCCATCCAAAAATACACAACAACTAAATGTTCAAGGTTCTTATGTGACAGACTTGACAGAATTGGATACGACACCTCTGCCTCATTCTTGAATCTGAAGTATCACATCAGATATCTGTCCAGTTTACACTTATATTAATAACCTGATAAATGTGTGTCTCCAGAAAATGTAACACTTAGAGTAGGGTTTAATGTTTTTCTTTTTATTAGTGCAAAACAAAAACGGGGGATGTTCAACAATTCTGGGTTGTTTTTTACAAAGTGTTTTTTGTAAATGGTGTAAATTCAGTGTTGGAGTTGAGTGTTAATCCAGCTCCAGGGATGTAATTAAGCTCCATCCGCACCAAAAATGAAGTTGAAAGTGAGAGAGTCATCCTGAGTGGGGGAGTTGAGAGCCAGGCTGCTCAGCTTATTAATACGAAGTAACTAATGCTTTAACCACTGTTCCCTGAGGGCAGATGGAAAAGTTTTCTTTGTAGCTGAAAGGGAAGATGGTCTAGATAGGAAAGAGATCAACCTGATAGCACTCTCTTACTTTGTTTGAATCTTATTATTAACGTCTTAATTTGAGATTGTGAAATGTATAAGAATAAAATTAAGTGCTATGAAGTATTTCATACAGTTTTTGAGTCAGGGTTACATTCACTGTAGTGTTAACATTTCAGCAACTCTATTTAGTGTTAAATGAAATACACTGGTGGAGACACAGGATAGATACCAAATGACTCCAAACACTGTGTCATTAACACAGCAGAACACACTACATTAAGCATAACGATAGAAATGTAGCTCCTGTTGTGACTTTCTAGCCTGTGGGAACAAATAGGTACAACTTTTGTGATGCCTCTACTTTTTGGAAATGTTTTATTATTTAACATTTTGCACTTCAATGTTGTTTCAGATTTGAGCATGAGGTGTTTTCAATTGTGGACTGTTTATGTTTACTAGATTAACTAGGCCTACACCGTCATCCCCGAACAGTATTTGACATCCCCGAAAAGTCCCCAATTCCCTACAAACAATCCACCTGATTGAACTCTTCAAATGAAGTTGGAAATCATATCCACAATATGTTTTGTATAAAATCTTCCCTTTGGGTATAAAATATAAACTATTAGAGCAAAATATGACATAACCAAGATAGATCTATCCGAGTTGATTCACATGCCCTACTTTTGAACTAAAACGGATCAACGGTTCGGAAGTTATGTCCAAAAAGTATTTAAAGAAGTACTGAGTTCTACCACTTTGAAAGATCTGCAATCAAATAAGAGTTTTAGCTCAAATTTTCGTGTATATTTTTGGATATATGTTTATATGTTGCTGTACTTTATTTCAGAATAACCCTTTATCGGTGCCCCAGTAAAAATAATCATTTTACTACATATGCGGGATGCTGCTCTTCGACTGGTGAGACTTTTTCCTCTTTGAAAGTTCTGTTCTAATGAGACAATGAGAGAATTGGAGCAAATGCGACAGCTGGGCTTTTTGTAAATCCACTAGTCTTGTTTTGTCTATGCAGAACAATCAAATATCACTCAAACTTAGTCTTGTTTACCAAAACTCTTCTTTTTCTGATTTAAGACCATTTTCATTAAACATGAGAACGCAGATCTGGTTATGACTTTTATTCTGGTATAAATTTTAATAGTCTAGTTTTATGGAACTCTTTCAGGAGGCCTCTTTTGTTCCTATCAACTCAACAGAAACATGGAAGGTGGGTGAAGTTTATCAGGGCGATGTTCAGACTCAGTGTTTGGTAGCATCAAGCTCTGAAACTGCCGAGATCAAGCAGCGCTTCTTCGACACTAGATTTTCTCTTCGACATAGTGTGACGGTGCCGATGTCTGAGATCAGAGGAGGCACAACACCTCTTTATGGCAAAGACCTGTTTAGACTGAGATCCTACAATACTATCATAAAAAAAACTTTATTTTCTTCCCTGAATGAAACAACACCAGAAAATTCTCAGTGTGTGATTTATATAGCATGTTATGATTCCAGAAAAGAGATGTGCATTTAAGTGTAGCGGAATCTCCACTGCTAGCGTGAAAGATAAAACTCCGATGCCTCCCCAATCTGTGTTCTGTATGTTATACAAAATAGTGATGTGGAGTAAAAGCTCATTGCACCTTTGGCCTATAGTGTGTGCTAAATTTCTACCTATTTCTGCAAAACAAAGAAGGAAAAAGTTAAGTTTAACATTGAAACAAAACGCGTCTCTATCCACATATGGTGGCTTCCGATTTCCCAATCCAAAAAATCAATCAAAATCAAATCAATGATTCAAGCCCAATCCATACATCATAGAGTACTAAAACAAAACCCTAAAACCCCGTTATCTCCATGAGCGGACCCACTGATCCTCAGGGACGGGTCAGATATAGAGTAGTAGTAGTTTCCTGTTGTTCTACTCTGTGTTTCTACTACTTATGTAATAACAAAGAGTTCACATTATTACTTCAGTGTTTCCCAAACATCGGCTCTATTTGGACGGCCGCCCAGGAAACTTAATACCTGCAAAGGTAGATGCCCACACCTGCGGAGCATTGGGTACAGACAGAAGCTGCAGTTTTATTTTTTTCCATTTATTATTGATAAATGCGTTTCTTCAGGAACCAAGCCACCATTAAACATATAACGGACTATCAGGGCTTACAAAGTTGTATTTCTATACTGAAATGTCAAATTGGTAGACCAGTCGTATGATAATTTAATCGAGTCAGAAGACATACACAATGCCAACCAGCGTTTAATTTGCAATAAATGCGGTAAGGGGATAAACATTTGTTTATAAGTTTATTAGCAAACTCATCCGTCACACCAAGTGCTGAGCCATACACCACTACATTATTATTATCATCCCTGCCTTGATCACAACATGTAAAAGGTGATATCAAGTGTTTATCTAAACAGCAGGATAAAATTGCTGGCGTTATATATAAAGCTGCACAAGATGGCATCCCTCCACCCGTGAAGTCAGAACTTAGAATGGTCTCTCCTCTTTAGCCTGCCTCTCTCACTGTGGAAAGACACACCATCCCCGACCCTCATGGTCTTGCTTTGGTAATATATCAACCCCAACTTGTCATTAGCAGATTTGACTCTCAGCTATACTGTGCATGTTAGCATTTAAGACATCTCCGGTCTGTGTGATTTTGTGATTCAGTGATTTATACCTTGTAATGTATACCAGTCACACATACCCTTTCACCCGTCCAGCTGCTCCAGCCATTGCAGCTTTACCTCAAACCCACTGCCATCTGCATCAGGTGGCAGCCATCCCCTGACTCCTTCACAATAAATTTCCTCACAGTATCGTAACTACTCACAAGTGTGAGTTTGGGTGAAAGCTGACACAGCAAGACTTATTTGGGTTGTTGACTTCAGAGTCCACCTGGGACATACAGCGTTGAACAAAACCCTCCCAATAAACCAATTTGGAGCTGTTTTGTGTGTGAATTGCTGACAAAGGATCCCCCCTTGCCCCCTTGAAAGACTGGAAGTATGCATGCTACAGCATTTGTGAACATTTCCTGCCTCTTTTGAGACTTGAGCTCAAACAGTATCCAAGATTCAGCAATATATTTAGAATTGTATCCAACATTTACTGTATTGTCTAAAATATTCACAATTTACTAAATCCTGCAATGTAATATTCATTTTATAACTTTCATGTTAATTCTGGTTGGCTACTGATTGATATAAAGTAATAAACTATGCCGCAAATGCTTTTTATCCTCAGTCATCAAAAACAATATTTGATGCTATTAGAACCATATGCAGCAGTTTGGTTTTAATTACATCATGATTGTGCATGTACTTCTCCTGATCTATGTAACTCTGAACTATTTATCAAACCTCAGTTGCTTTAAGAGAGGTATTTCTAACAATAGAAATGAAAAAGTAAGCTACAAGTGTCGGGCATTTGAAAGTTTCCATCATTTCAAAGGGAAGGTTCTAGAAAGTCAAGAAGTCAAGTAGACTCATTATCTCATAATAGTCCATTAAGTGTTTTTTTTCCCATCACTCTCATTGTATATTTCTTATTTCAATGAATGATCATCATATGACTTACCAGCTATGTCTGGTCAAACATAACTGATCAATTATTTATAACTGATTCAGCACTTTGAGATTTGATCCAAATGTAAAGTGCATTATAAATTAAATGTATTGTTATTATTATTATTAATAACACTGGACAGGCTCCCCCTGGTGTCAGAAATATACTGTACTTTCAAAAAATGAATGCAGTTCTTCCTCGCACTACGGTCTATGAAGGTATAGAGTTTGAAAACTGTCTATGACATAGTTATTGACTCCTGTCCGGGAGAAAGGGTGTTTCATTGAAAAAACTCCCCCTAGTAGGTAAAATTCATACTTACAATTCTTTCCTCGTACTAAAGTCCATGAGGGTATAAAATTGGAAAATGATCTATGAAATAGTTTTTGAGTTATCGCGTTAGGATGTGCGATGGCGGTGATGACGATTCCACAATATCCAAGACTTTTCGGTGATATAATTAGGCACATTGATGGCTTCACTGCCACCTTGTGGTTGTATTAATGTTGACTGAAAGGATACATTTGAGTATGTTGTCACCGAAAAGGACTAATCTAAATTTGTATGCAGATAGAGTATAAAATAGTCTTTGGCTGCAACATAATCCGAGGTTTTATGGATGTACACAGAAGCTCCTTTCAGGCAGACAGAGGGGTCTTAGCCAGACTAAGCCCCTCCACAGTACAAACTGTGTGTAGCTATGGAAAAGGCAAACAGTACCCTAATCAGATAACACATAATCCTTTAATTTATCCTTTAATTTAAGGGAGAAACAATTTGCTACACATGAGAAAAATTGATCCTCGAGGCATTGTGATCAGTATCTTTCCTCAGCTTCTTAGCTGGAAGCTGATATTGCTATTGATTCCTTTTTAGTATCGTGAGACCTCGCCATGGTTTCCACCCACTCTTCTATTTCCCTCTTGTCTTATTTGCATAATTCTTCCTACAACTGACTCAGCAGTTTGCATTGATCGTTCTGCATGTTGTTGAGCCGTATGTGAAACAAGAATGTTGAAACAAGAAAGTTTTTTCCCTGAAATGTACTTACTTTCACCTGAAACCTAAAATCACTTTAAAGAAAAAGTGATTTTAGGTTTTTCAAAACATGAGTTTCAGCAAAACATAGCACTGAAGTTTTATTTCTCCTGCAATTTTTTTGCAAAGAAAACCTATTTATCATCCTTTCACAATTATTTTCACAAGATAGTCAAGCTCATGTTTGAATGCCAACGTACTGACAAGTCTTCCATTGCGGTGACCTTCTCTGCCATGGCCTCCGCCCACGCGTTCTCTGTCTAAAGACTACTTTTGCAACGGAAGACGACTGCATCGGCTCTGAAAAGTGAACGTGGCGATATTAGGAGCTGTAATACAACACTCCTGACATGCACATAATTGTCTTTGGCGTAATGTGAAATCATCACAACCCAATGTCAGGGGTTTCTCATTTGAAAGTTGGGTTCAATTAGAAAAAGTGAAACTTTGATTAATTACAGTCTGTTAATATCATTGGAGGGGTTGAAGCGGAGGAGCCGGCAGCTCTCAGAGAGGCCATCAATTTGCCCTCCAATGGAAGCTTTAAATTCAAAGCTTTTTTTTCCCTTCGCTTCATGTGCTCGTCAGCAAAGGAATGTGTCTGTGCGTGCAGGGGAGTGTGTGATATTACTTTGTCACTCTAAGCTCTGGGTTATCATTTCCTCTGAAGTGTCGACACTGGAAGAACATAATGGCCCCTTGTCTCTGCTCCTCAGCTTCCGATCCGCCTGATTATATCCTCCTTTTCAACGTACAAATGCCCATCTGCTTTTTTGGGAGGGGTTCACAATTACCAAAATGTCCTTATTGAAACAGGAGGGCGTCTTTGCCTAGTTGAGAATACCAGGATTGCCCGTCATAATACAAATATCACCCAACAATTGAATCTCAAGCCGCTTCTGCCGGCAAGGGCATGCCGGCTTATCCCGATGGGAGTTTCCTCTCTTTAGTTCAAATACTTCTAGCTCCGCCGTTGATAATGGGAACAGTTTGAGCCGAGTTTAAATTGCTCATAAAATGTGCTCACTAACTGATGCGGTGTAAAGGTCACCCAGCGCTGACCAGTATCCAGACTGACAGGAATTGGCTGATCTCATTTATACAAACATGGTTGCTGACAGGATTGAGAGATGTGCAGTGAATTTCATAGCTGAAAAAAAAGTAATTAATTTACTATATAAAGGCATCCCAGCCCGTCTAATCAAATGTGATTTATTGTTTGGGAATTATTTATTTATTATATTAAAGGTGCAGTGTGTAAAATATTGAGTTATCTCTTTGAACAAACGGAATAAGGTCTTAATAAATTAGTTTAATTAGTGTGCAATCAGCTGAAAATAAAGATTACAGCCACAGAGGGAGCACATACTCTTCCATGGAGGCTGGCACTGTGTGCTGATGTTTTTGGAAAAAATCAACACAAGCTCGATGAACAAGCTTCTTTTTTTTTTTTTTTTGGTGTTTATCGGTTGAAGTGGCAGAAAGACGATCAAGACATGTCTCGCCTCTAAAACCCATGAGGAAGAAGATGATAAACAAGTTGTTGCTGATTTACTATCTTGTTTTTGACATTTGGAGGATCCCTCTTCCTAATTAGTGCAAGAAAAAGTGTAAAACTTTACCAGCAAAGACCTGTTACATCACGAGAGGTAAACTGGTGGTTTCTGCGCGGGGACCCGACTTGGTGGGACGCACAATGCTAGAAAGAAAATTGCTGCTAAATTGGAGTTGTGTTATTTGTGAGATCAACTCAATATTGCCAAGAGAACTCTTGATCTGATGTTTGTTTTCAGCTGTGATTTTACGAATGCTTCACTATCTATTTGAGAGAAACAAAATAAAACTGTGCTGATCTCTGTGACACCATCTCTCTGACTTTGGCAGTTTTTGTCAGAGCGTGGTCCACAAAGGGGCGTGGTCAAGTATACATCTTACATGTGAATGTATTCACAGAAGCGCGTACACACCTACATTCAAATCCACATCCACTCCAACACACCTTAACTGAACTTCAAAACTTTCATCCAGTTATGCAGCGGATGTGAAGTGTGATTGTGATGCTGTGATGGACACACCAGCAATGATGTTTCATGGGATCATAAAGTGTGTCAGGTCTTTCAACAATGATACAACCTCATCTTGGCAACACCGCCACGTTGATCAAGTCCCAGCTTGTGTCCAGGAAGCACTACATAACCCAAGGCTCTTCTCTCCCCTTCCACAGCAACCTCGAGCAACATCTGCTGCCTCAGTGGCCATCTTCAAACCCTTTTGCACACTGGCACCTCTGTTGTCTAGAAGTGTAAGGCCATACGGATCCTCTGCATCCCACTTCAATGGGCTTTCACCTGGTGTGCCACCCGTTGCATCAGCAGTCCTCCACCAGACCAGCTCAATATGGTTCTCCCAGGTTAACTGTGAGTTCTAAGGGGAGATTCTGTCTGGATTTCTCCAATATCATAATAATAATCATGTCTGATTATTTGTTGTTGGTGCAGCTGTATTGGGGATTTGATGAAGCAACTGCAAATCCTGGTTCTTATTTGTGATACCGTAGTTATACTTTCCATATAAAATACCTTTTGAATTTTTCCTAGTGGCTCAATTTTGATTTCATCTTGAGACATGCCAACTATTTGGTAATTTTGTTTTGTTTTTGTGATGCCTCTCTTCTATGGGTGTTACAGTGGGTTTCGGTTAGATCAGTCGCAGGAAGGATATTGATGAGTTTCAGGGAACGGATTAAGGGAGAGAGAGTTTCATCAGAACAGGTTTTATTTAACTGATTCCTCTGACTCACTTATTTGCCATGGTGTGATGATAAAACACTTCTTAGGAAGAATAGAAAGCTGAAAAGAATTTTTTTTAAAATTATTATTATTGTGTTTATTCAACTGTGTAAAAATACAGAGCCGTTGACGCCTGATTACTGAGAGGCACCAACGGAGGGAACATAAGTGTTACAAAGGATTACTCACAGCACTTGCTTGCAAAAAATTCGCTTCAGGTTGAAACCATCCCACTTTTGCAAAATCAAAATGTTTATAATGTTGAATCATTCTGTAGAAAAAATGAGAATCTGCAAAAAAGGTTTTCCACAAAAGGTAAATGAAATGTACACATGAATATTTTTCAGATCTGACTTTGTTACAACACTAGCAAAAACAACAAAATACACAATAGTCCTATATTCACTTTGCAAGTGGCGAAAACAAATAAGTAATATCAGGGAAACTCAGAACTTCCATGTTTTTTCTGACCACACGGAAGTGAAGTAAACATCGCTGCTTTCTCATCCATTGTTTTCGTAATCCCTCACTGCCTACCTGTGAGGTTGTAGTAGATAAAATATCTGTCTGTAGCTCCAGACGCAAAAGAGGATGCAGGATTTTACATTTTATGTCCCCAAACCCATCAAACTGACCCCAAAAAATACAGAAAACTCATGAAGGAAAACTTTCCAGTGATTAGCGTGGCACCAAGCATTGTTTTATTAAAACAACATGCCAATTTGGAAAGTCCTTTGATGATCTTGCCAAGTGTAATATATTACAGCCTAACAAGGTGAATATTTGAGAAAGAATTCAGTTATCTGTGATTGATATGTTTCAATTGAGCTTTTGTGTATGTGTGGGTCTGTAGGGAGATTATACTAAAATTAGATTTTCAATCAAAACACTGCAAATTAAGACAAACTGCAACTATCGATCAATCTACAAACACAAAACTAGACCACAGAACTTGGACTTTCATATCGTATAATACCATAGTTTGCCCTAATAGTTCATAATATTCTCATGTGTGGGAGCTTTTTATGAATAAAACTGTTTTTTGGAAATAAATTCATGGTGGTATGACTTACTTCAAATTTGGTGATTATGAATCGATTCGAGGAGATATATCATGCAAATATAATATTTTACTCTAATTGTTCATATATTACTAACATTTGGGAGCATTTTTTTTATGAAAAATACGTTTCTCGGACATAACATAATACTCATTTCATGGATCATTTCCAAATTTTATTCCCAAGTAGACCGTAGTGTGAGGAAGAACTGGGTTCATTTGAGGAAAGGTTGTTTGTATATTTCTGGCACTATATCTCCAGTTTTCAGCTCAACATTTCTCTACCCTTGTCTCAATTGAGTCCAGATTTGGTTTATACAATTGACTCAAAGATGTCTATTTCGAATATGTAGTATTTGACTAATAATTAATATTTTACTCAACAGTTGGAATCTCGTGACAGTATTCAAATGTACTGTGTAAATAAGGTAGTCCCAGCAGGGAAGCTGAAAACAAGAGTTTGTTACTTGCTGTAAGCTTGTGATTTATTGATAGTTGTTTTACTGTAGGACTAAGAATAGAAACAATAAAGAAAGCAACAGAATGAAATTGTATATTTTCAAAATCTGTTATATCTCCATCCCCGCGTAGAGGCCAGATGATATTTGAACTTACTGGACTCATATGGGATGTGAGTAGTGTTTGTGTTTCATGAAAAGCTTCAGAAAAAGCACTGACACCGCCCTGGCTTGATAAAGAATTCCGTCTGAGCTTTTTCCACGCGCACTTCTTTAGGGAATGGTGGGAAGGGAGAAAAAATGCTGCTGTCCTATACCACTGCTATGTCGGCATCTTCAGTCTTCTCCTCAATACCTCAGCATATTTCCTGTTCATTTCCCAGTTTTCCTTTCAGGCTGAGAGGTTTTATCTTGCTGCATCTTCACATATGGCATTCTGCGGCGGTTGGAAAACCGTATAAGGGTAAACCCATTAGAGGTTTACAAAAGGTGCCTGTATAACAGTATTGTCTGACAAATATCAGACTTTCACTTACTTGTTTCTTTCCCATGTGGCCTTTCAGTCCACTTCAAAGCTTTGTGATAGAAACATAGGACAAAAGCCACCTTCAATCAGTAGTTCAAATACGGGCTGTAGTGTGTGAGTTCTGAGCAAAGAAAAAAAATCATGTTTCTCTAGCACACAAGAGAAAGAAATAAAAGGTTGAAGTTCAGGTTGGTAAAGCTCACAAAACAAAGCCTGTTTCTGGAGTTGAGAAATCTATAAAATGCACACAATATACATTTTACCAAATGTGATAGAGCGGGTTCAAAATAAGAGATGGAGCTCTTGTCTCGGACTGAGAACGTGTATAAATGGTAACACAAAACCAGCACAGTTCCAGTGCTGCAGTAACTCGATGTACACAAAGAAGCTGCATTGATAAGATTTTACATGCATGGAGCGGAAATACAATTCATAGCCTTGTATAAGAGAAACAGTTATCTGCGATGATGAACCCGTTTTTAAGAGACTGAACCAGGTAAATAAACGCTGAACAAATTGCAAATACAATTGTTGGAGAATCTCTCTGTAGAGGGAACTTCATTATTTTTGGCTTATTTGTCAACTGTATATTGCTGCCCCCAGTCGAGTGAAGGCTACCTGTGATATTGCCTGGAATCCTTGCACTACCATGATGATTCACATTTAGGGGTAATCAATCAAGCTTTGTCTTACGACAGAAAGCTAGGCTTTAGAGTTATGGAAATATAACAATGATGCAGTTCTTGCAGAGCCGGCTTTCTGCTTTCCTCGGTAGATACGGAAGGAAAGAATTGTTTCAGTTCTCAAAAACAACTGAGGGCTCATATAAATTATGTTCGCATGAAACGATTTTGTGTAAGCAGGTCAGCGATGGCATTCATTGCCAGCAGTTTCTAAATTCAGAATTTCGGTTGTAAAGAAAACGGTAGCTGATAAATTAGCACATTTGTACTAATTTGTCTCAGGAGCAGTAAATCAGAATTTCAGCTCCCTATATGTTGTGGGCAAGGCAACTTTATTTAAATAGCCCCATTCAGACACAAGCCCATTCCAAAGTACTTTACAGACAAATAAAAAGCATCAAAAAAAAGATGCTAAAGCAACATTAAAATATAATCTTTTGCTAAAAAAACAAGCAAATTAAAAGTTCAGCGGTTCAAAAAAGTTGTGTGTGTAAAAAAAAAGATACAAGAAGATTACAGACAAGCAAATGTTACAGACTCAAAGCAGGTTTAGCATCATCTTCTTTAAAAGCCACAATGAATAGTAATGTCTTAAGCTCTGATTTAAACGAGTTATTGTCCGTCTTTCTGTCTGTCGGTCGACAGTTTGTGCAGACCTAAAATATTCTGTATGGACAAATAAAAAGTAATCACTTTAACGTTCAATCAAAGTATTATTACTTTCTTAGTACTTACTTATAAGTTATTACTTCATTATTTTTCATAGTTTTTGCCACTGTGTGGAGTTTACATCACCTGCCCGTGTGTGTGTGGGTTCCCTCTGGGTGCTCCATCTTCCTCCCACAGTTAAAAAATAATGAATATATGAATGCGAGTTGGAATGGTTTTGCGTCCAGAATGTACCTCATCTCTCTTTCCATGCAGTGCCAGCTGGGATAGTTTCCATCAGCTGCCACACCCTAAACAGGATTAACCATTACAGAAAGTGGATGGATGAATGCCTAATGTGTTCACATAAAATTCTAGACCTTACACTTTTTTCAATGGCTTTGTGAGCAATTTAGTGCTGAGCAGGTGGGTTATCGGAACACCTCCGTTTCATATACGGGTCTCATTTCCGAGGCACAAATTCCTTTGATTTCATGCAGATGCAGCAGATACCCTTTAATGTGTCTACCAGATGGACCAGGCAAAACCTGGCTGCAGCGATACAAGATAAACAGAGAAAGGATTCCACCTGAACAGTGTAAAAGTGCCAGGAGGAGTCAAGAAGAGTAAGTGGCTGGTCACACAGAGGACCTCCAGAAAATTGTGGTGTGCAGAATCACGGATTTGTGGGGTGCAGAGTTTGCACCCCTCAAAGCTGTGACTGAATGGTGGTAGCCATGTTAAAGGCGGGGGCGTTGTTAATTGTTAATAGAGTTAATCCCTCCTTCCTTTCAGGCTCTGCTTAGGTGACATGGATTCTATTTCTCCATGAGGTTCACCTGGGCAGGAAGATGAGCTTAAAAGCTCCTGTTCCAGCATCAGAGGCAGTGGCCTCTGGATTTGGCACTGCTGGTTGCGTGGATGTCAGTCTGGGATCTTAACTGTTGTTAATTCAATATATGTTGCAGAGAATGGAGTGCAGAGTGTGGCCGTGTCCCAATTCTCGCACCACGCCCTAAGGTCTTCGTCGAGGTGCGCACTTTTGTGACGATTAGGAAATGTGCACTTAGGGGCGTAGGTCCTTGAGGGACTGAAGCATTTAAGGGCAGACTTGGAAGAGGTCTGTATATGTAACCCACCTACGTCACTTCTGTTGGGATCACCTAAGAAACCAAATATGGAGCTTGACAAAGCCGCTTCACTGTTTGCAGTACTGCTGCTGAACTGAACTTAATAAAATGAAACGTCATCTGGTCGGTCCGTGAAAGAAAACGTTTGTGAAAACTGTCATCTATGCTGATATAAAATGTCTCTTTGTTAGCATTATTGCGTACGCTCACTCATTTCAGTTAAGTTAACATTAGTCAAGATGGCAAAACATCATGGCAAGCCACAGCTTCACAAACGTAGATTTCTGATCAAAATTATTTCCATTTACGCTTAAAAAGAAATTACTTCCCTCCTCCTTACTTGATTATTTGTGATGTCATGACAGTATAGAGATTCTGGTTAATAACCTTGGGTGAAGGGCATCAGGACAGGGCATCAGTATGGGTCTGTGTTGTGTGGAGAGAAGGCAGCTTGAAGGAGTTCAGGTGTGCAGGTGAGTTAGCAGCAGTGGAAAGGCATATAACTACGCCCGTATAAAGACAGTCAATGGGAGAGAGATTCAAAAGAAAGGGGAGAACAGGAAACACGAGGGAGGGGGAAACTTCGGACAAACCAGGAATGAAGTTCAGGAATGTTTGGATCAGTTCGATTCAATTCAAAATACTTTATTTGTCCCCGAGGGGCAATAAAAAGGCACAAAGAGTGACACAATGTACACACATGACAACACACAAATATAAAACAGATGAAATAGATTAAAAAATGATTTACTATGCATAAGATGTGGATCTAATTGGAATTTGTATCTACTCTGTGTATGAGACCTGTACCCTGAACTGCTAACTGAACTGCTAACTTGTCGTAGGATGTAAACTTAGAGAGAGGATCCAGATCCCTGACATGCCGCTAAGGATTAGAGGTGATAGAAAAATGTATCACAGCGCAATGCTAGAAAAAACGGGCATTCTAGTATTTTATCTAGAAAGCAGACTTCCACTTAAAATGATTAACTTTATTTTCTGTGCCACTTATATACAAGATGAGCAGCATATAGAAGATTATACTGGAGGCAAAACAAGCAACAGTGCCAAATTATATCTTATTACAGAGACCAGATGAATGATTTTCTTTACAGACATGCTAAATGGATCTAAATAACATTTTGGAACATGCTCCGTTTGGCCGACAGGCACAGAATTCTAATGGTTGGGCATCCAGAGTAATTTGCACAATTGTCCACGAACACAGGAACATTTTCTCATTTGTATTTTGGCTAACCTATCAAGCCATAGTGATAGTCTCATGGCATGTCGGCAGCTTGGCATGAAGTAAAGCTTGGCGTGTGTGAGTTGCCCGAGGCCGTGTGTTTGTTATGACCATTTCAAAACCTAGCAAGTCATAATTCATGTGTGCTGGCTCTGGAGTGTCCCTTCTCTACCTGCACTGAGCTCTTCTAAGACATTGTTTTTCTTATTATCGTTGCTCAAGACCAAGTCTATTGAACCAAGACGCTATTAGAAATTGATTTCATTACGAAGAGCTCAATTATGGAATGAGTGTCTTTATTTTTCGTCTGAATCAAAATGGAAATGAGGAGTGATGAACTTTTATAGCCAGCTCGAATCAAGTGAAATGAGCTCAATCTGGGGTATTGAATGATCTCATCTCAACAACAGTTCCTGTATGGTCCCACACATAATTCAAAACCGAAATGAAAGTGAGCTGTTTATGTTTTGCACTTGGAAATTAAGCCTTTGTGTCTCTGTGAAGCCACTTCACACAAGTCTATGGATTATAGTGAGACATCCTTTCCAATTAATCTGGCTGGATGTGTTTGATTCTTGGAATCAGGTGAAAGAGAATATCAATTCACTACTTATTCTGTCATCTGCCCTTGGTATTTCACATCACAAAGCTCTCAATAGATTGGTCAAACTCATTTTAGGTATAGTAAATTGAATTTCCTGAATCACAAAGGTGATGTCTGGTGGAACACTTGATTGAATTAAAACATATGAAAATGAGAAAATGAACTTTGACCTTTCTTTTTTCATTTTAAGCCATGCGGCAACATAATTTAAAATTTCCTATGGTCAGAACTCATAATGAAGCTCAGATGAAAGAGTGAGAGAGTCCCTGAAGTTGAACCGTTTCACCGTTCGGTAAGACAAATTCTCCAGGACACCAGACTCTGCAGTAAGAGAAAAAAAATGTGCACAAAATGTACTTTTGAATAAAATGTAAAATATGCCAACATAAAATAGTCTTCGTAGAGATTCCACATTTGAGTGTGGCCACAAAGTTACTGGTGGTGAATTGAATAGAGTTTTTGAGCTTCTGTTTTCATTGACTGATTATGCCCATCTAAACATACATTGACGGAGCAGTTGTTTGATTACCTCATTATCTCATTATGATATTACCTTCTGCTCGAGGCACAGGTTAAAGTTATGCATGTCCTTATTAGCCTCACAGAGGGAATCATTGTGGGATATATGTGTTTGGAAATGTCCATCACATCTAAGGCGGGAATGGCAAGGGTGTTAAAATGTGTGAAAGCAGTCATTTTTGGATTTCTCAGTATTTATAGATAAATAATATTTATTTACGTGGGGCCTTTCTGTATGGACTATGCATCTCCCCCCATTGTTTGCGTGGTTGCCCACAAAAATTTAATATAGGTGAATTGTGACTCTAGATTTGCAGTCGGTATGAATGTCAGTGTTGTTTTTCTCACCATGTGTTGGCCCTATGATGAACTGGCGACTTGTCCAGGGTGTTAACCCGCCTCTTGCCTCATGTCAACTGGAGTATGTCCCATCCTCCCACGACCCTGGGCATGATAGATAGTTCAGCAGCTGGATTGATGGAAAATATTTACTCCATACGTTACAGATTGATACTGGCTGGAATCCATCATCAAAACCCAGCTTCCATTAAACACACCCAAATCTTGGTGTTAGCATGCAACTCCCATCATTCCACCCTCTCCTTCCTCCATTGTGCGATGAATTCTGTCAGGGAAATTAACAACATGAAGTAGACACAACAGATCCCTGCTCTGCAACATCACAAATACCTTATGAGTCAGTGCACCGGATACGCATATGTTAAGGGTTAAGGCCAAAAAAGAGTTTAACTAACGGTTTTGTTTTCTTATCTATACATGAATATAAAGAGAAGACTTACATTATAACTTTCACCCTAATACAAAAAAGCTGTTGGTAAACTCACTGCTGATGTTGGCTCCTGCAAAATACCTCAAGGCATCAAACTGACAACATCAGAAATATTAAAGTACACAGGTTTTTGGACTCCAACAGAACTCTGAAGTTATGCTGTGGTATCTGGTAACAATATATTACCAGCACAACTTTTAACTCCTTCCAGTTTTGAGTTGGGGCCTCAATGCCTCAGACTTGTTTGTACGGCACATCTCATACATGCTTGAATGGATTGAGATCTGAGCAAATTGGAAGTCAAGTCAACAACTTGAAATAATTGCAAAGAAACTCCTCTTGCCATTCCCTGACCATTTTTGTAGAGAAGTAGGGGACATTATCCCTGCTAAAAAAGGCCACTGCCATTAAGGAAAACCATTTCCATGAAGGGTTTACTTGGTAATCAACAATTTTAAGGTAGGCGGTATGTGCCAAAGTCTCATCCACATTAAGTGTAAGACCCAATGTTTCCCATCAGAACATTGCCCAAAGTATCCTGCTTCTTCCTACAAAATGCATACTACCCATAGTGCATCCTGTCTTAATCTCTTCCCCATATAAGTGACAGCCATTCATATGATGCAATACATCCTGATTCATCAGACCAGCCACCTTCTTACATTGATCCATGGTCCAGCTTTGATGCTGATCCTGTCATCTCTGTCAGAATGAATATCCAAATCAGTCTGCAGCCACGCAGCCCAAAACACAAGCTGCAATGTAGTATGTGTTCCTATAAATTTCTTCTGTAACAAGCATTGACTCTTTCAGCAATTTGTGCTACACAAGGCATCAGAAAAAACAGGCTGACCTTTGCTCCACATGTTCGTGCCTTGAGTGGCAATTACCTTGTCTCCGGGTAAGTTGCACTTCCATGGCCCACTTAGTAGGTACTAATCCCTGCAGACTGGGAACACCCAGCAAGACCTGCAGTTTCGCTACCGATCAAAATTTATCCCGTGTCAAAGTTGCCTTAATTCTTATACTTTCCCATTTTTAACTTCCAACGCATCAAATTTGAGGACATAATATATCTCACCTACTGACAGGTATCTGGTTAACAAGTCAGTCACTGCTATTCTGACTTTACCTATTAGTGGTTACAATGTTATGGCTGATCAGTGTAGAAGACTAATAAGGAAATGTGGTTGACGTTGGTGAACCAATGAATAAATTTGTCTGAGAACACACTTGGGATGAGATTATGAGGAAGAAACGGGGAGAAACAGTTGGTGTCACTTCCTGACTTTCTTTGTGTTTGTGTTTGTGTTGCACTGTGTTGGAACTATCTTCAGTACCCAAAGATCACCTCAGTCAGAAACGCTGGCATACGTTGAATCAGAGCAGGCCTTCTTGCTGCGAGAGACGTGATTTTCCAGCCAAATTCCCCTGTGAAGTGACTTAGCGAAGACCAGCAAGACAAATGTCAACACAAAGTCATGATGGGGTTCACTCCCTGGTACAGCCAATAGAATGATGAAAATACATTGTAATAGTATGGCACAAAAAATCCCATAAGAAACAATGGGAATCTGCTCAATCTGTAATCATGATAGAAAGAAATCAAGTAAATATTCCATAAAAATGTAAGAAGCACTTAATTAGATTAGGTTAGGTAAGTGTGGAGGACAACAACTACATGGCCGTTGGCTTCCCAATTTCAACTGCCCAGTTGTTGGACGTCGAGGAACAGACATAAATGAAGAGCTTACCCACCTGATGACCACAAAGACGTACCCACTCTCAATTTTCACCACTCCAATCAGACTGCCAAAATCCAGAGTTTCAACTTCCCACAGGGGTTGAAAGATCGAGTCCTATTAGCACTACTACACCACAAAAAACAAAAAAACTTGACTTTGTATGAGCTGCGCTGAAAGAAGCCAGAAAGAGAAACAATGAAATTACATTAATATAATGTTTGGAACAAACTATTTTAAAGACATGTAGTCTCCATTAAAGTTGTATAATTTTCTGATTTTCACCATGTCTGGGCCAGCACAGAAGGATTGAATGGCCATGACGGCCCCCCACTGACTCTTATTAATATTTCTTTTACAATCTATTAGTATATTATAGTGTGTAGTCGTAAAAATACATAGTGTGTAGTATATAATATCTTATCTTATATATGTATGTACTTATGTACTTATGTACGTACGTATGTATGTATGTATGTATGTATGTATGTATGTATGTGTGTATGTGTGTGTATGTATGTATGTATGTGTTGATATGTGTATCTGTATGTATCTATGTATGTATTTATGTGTATGTATGTATGCATGTATATGTTTATATGTATGTGTGTATGTATGTATGTATATGTTTATATGTATGTATTTATGTGTATGTGTATCGGTATGAATGTATGAATGTGTATGTGTGTGTATGTATGTATGTATATATGTATGTGTGTATGTATGTATGTATATGTTTATATGTATGTATTTATGTGTATGTGTATCGGTATGAATGTATGAATGTGTATGTGTGTGTATGTATGTATGTATATATGTATGTGTGTATGTGTGTATATATGTATGTATGTATGTATTTATGTGTGTATGTATGTATGTATGTATTTATGTGTATGTAAGTGTATCTGTATGTATCTATGTATGTATGTGTATATATGTATGTGTGTATGTATGTATGTATATGTTTATATGTATGTATTAATGTGTATGTGTATCTGTATGTATCTATGTATGTATGTGTATATATGTTTGTGTGTATGTATGTATGTAAGTATGTAGATGTATTTCTGTGTATGGTTTTCAGATGAAGAAATAACAATTTCTTCCTCTATGTCTGATATTTAATAATAGATAAAGATAATAATTCTACGTTGTTATAAAAAAAGAGCATCACTTTTAAACAGGAAAATGAACAGTTGGAGGATCACACTGGGTCAGCCATCATCCACCCGGCTTAGTTTTTCTTATTTGCTGCAATCAAGTCTTCATTCCGAGCATTAAAGATGCTCATTTTAATGTGCATTTGAACTGTTTTGAGACATTTGTAACAATAGGTGAAATATTAATACAGTAAGTCTTACAAAATACAAGCCTTTGAACAAAACAGAAATCTGATACTGGGCTGCAAAACAATAAATCACACCTACAGGATTCCTGGTAGCGTACAAAGACACTGAAGGCACTGCAAACAACTGAGCACTGTAACAGTAATTAAACACTTCTCCACTGGATGAGAGGCTGTTATTGTTGAAAATTATGGTTTATTCTCTGATTGCTTAATATTTACCTGCAGTTTGTTTCCCTGTTTTTCATGATCACAACTTAGGGTTGGAAAAATCCGGAGATATAGCAAATATTTTCCATTTTCTATATATTTACAGTATCCAGTAAAATAAAGCATTGTGGTCAATAAAGTATTCAAACAATCAGAACACATTTATTTCATTTTGCACATATGCATCAAAGAAAACCAAATAAAGTAAAAAATATAGGCATTAGCATAACCTTTGGAATAAAACAATAAAGTAATATTAAAACGAAGAAAACTGTTCTGTGATTTGGTTTTACGCAACAATCACCAGATTCAGATTTTTCCAGTCGTATTCATGAGATCGGATACATTTTTACAAAAATAAGTTGCATAACTTTAGAAATTCAAAGAAAATTGTAAAATATTTAAACATAACCTGTGAGAAAAGTTGTCACTTTATCCTCTATATGGGCAACAATGGTATGCATGAATGTGAATAGGCAGCATTAATTGCTGCGCTAGAGGCCTTGGCAGATTTCCCGCATGGAAACATCCGTCAAACAGAGCCGTGTATAGAAAAGTGTGTTGTCTGAGCACTTTGATAACTGCAGGATATTCTTCTCAGTTGGCAAAAGCCTACACTTCCTCAAGGGACCGTACATTCCTGAGCTAATTCTGCAACCCTCTCTTTCACATCCGCAGCATTGTTGGCTTGTGTTGCTCCGGAGGGAAAGTGGATAATGTTTATCTTATGTGCATCTCCAACAGAACGGTTCCGTGGTAAAGAAAACATTGGCGAATAAGTAGAGACAAGGTTGGAGGGAGGTTAAATGTAATGTAGATCATCACTTTTTTGCATGTTGAAATCAAACTTAACTTTATTCTTCAGTTTTTGCAGTCAATCATCTCATGTGGGAATACTCTAACTCAGCTCTTTACAATTCTCGATTTTGACCCTGACATCATTTCTCAAAGTCCTAACTACCAGCTCGCTTGCCATGAGAAATTTCTGGGGTCAGTTGTGGGTCATGAGTGTGGGAGGCCCAGTAAACCTTATCATGAATAAGGGTAGGGGCCTTCAATTATCTGGGATCCTTTACGATTTAAATAAATCTGACATAGAGCTGCAAATAACCAATCTGAGGCTACATTAGGCTGAAAATACTCTTGTACGTTTCGGTATTGGTTTTGACAGAATTTCATAATGGCACTGGTTTGGCTTGTAGAAGTCTAGAAGATAAACATGTAATACATTACAGAGACTCACAGTGCCATAGAAAATGGTCCTTATATGATTTGGTATTTAGTTTTTTCGTTGCGGAAACAAATATTGAGAAACAAAAAAAAACTGGCGGTAATGTGATTTTTCCGTTTTGAGATGCAAGAATCAAAATTGAAAAACAAGGAGTTCTTCCTTTTCATGATCAATGAGGGACGACAGAAATATGAAAAAAGATTAAATTTTCCTTTTTCTACTTTGTCAGCTCCTGATTAGTTTTTTTTCAAGACAATGAAAAAAAGTTTTTTCAGGCTTGTTCATAATGCATTTTAATATTCTGCTTATTGATATTGCTTGGTTATTAACATGTTTTTGAAACATTCCTCCGAATGCAAATCATTATTCGTTGAGGAGAGCCTTGTTACTGTTATGTCTTTAACCTTTTCGAATTACTGTATTTATTTATTTCTCTTATTTACAGGTCTCAAGTCAAGACTTTTTGCACCATATACAGGTCCACCGCAGGTCCAGGTCCAGGTCCACCACAGACTACGACATGAACTAGCATTGGATGGCGTTGGGTATTGCAAATGCTTTGAATCTGTAATGGAGTTAATCCCAGATAGGATGATTTACGTAGAATAATAGGATAGGTAAAAATAAACCCTGGACTTGAGTGCGTTCCTTCTTCTTATTCTTTGTACAGAATGTATCTGTGGAATCACAGAGGATTAGACCAATCCCTGCCAAAACATTACAATGAACATCTCACTTTATTCAGTGACATAAAGGTAAGGTTCTCTCGTCTCATTTGCGTACAGAACTCTTGTCTTAGCTTGTCAGTTCTTTCAAATATACATTAATTTAAGCCTTGGCACCAAGTGAATATGTCACAGTATCTTAAACGGACATCATTTGAGAGACTACGTTAACACACATTACATTTCAAACTTTAACTAATGCAGAAATTGTAATTATACAGGCGTATTAAGATAATACAATGTAAGTTGCTTCAAGTCATTCTTATTTCACATTTTTCAAAATCTGAACAGGAGTTATTTTAAATGAAAGAAGTTAAACTATCAAAAGGTCTGCTTTCTTGAAAATATAATTAACAGCCATCCCACAGTGCCCTAGCAACAGCCACTTGGGAAGGAAAGGAGAGAAAAGCCAGATTTGAAAACAAACGTAAAGCAGATTCTGGTATGCAGCCATCGTCCTGAGAGATGTAGAGAGGGATAGAAGGTTGTGGCATCAAGGTCATTTATATTTTTATCTTTCCTCTTTGAAAAATTATTTATAAATCAGATTTTTAAAGTTTTTCCCCGTCAACTCAGACAGATGAAATGTTCCAGCGACTGGAAAACATCCTGTCAGTGAGGTGAACTGCTGCTGAGAAGCAGCTTTTCATACCAGAGGCCATGTTGCCAGAGGATAGTTAAAGGGGATGTAGACCAAATAATCAACAGAACAATAATGAAGTTAACTAAAATCATTTGACTGAAAAGTTTGATATAATACTGTATAATCAGTAAATATTTATATGTCGCCTTACTCAAACACTTCTTAGTATTTCTATATTGAAAAATGTATTTTCTCTAGGTTTCAACACACTGGTCGGAAAGCCTCTGCAACATCTGCTGACGTCAGACTTTTGTCTGCTGCTGAGGGACACATCTTCAGAGGAAAACAAAAGGTACAAACTTGAATATCTTTTTATTTTTTTTACAGAAAGGAAATAACAACCGGTCACACAGATGGTACAGAGGAAGTAAAACATTTGGCTAGTTAACATGACACTTGTATAATCACACAGATGCTGCTGTGGAGTTACACTTGCAGCACTCTTATTTCTGCATAACAGAGAAAAAAACAATATGTGTTTTCTTTCCTATTATGGATAAATGCTCTATTAGCAGGAAAAAGTATTGCTTCTTATCATAGAATGCAATAGATCACAGAGTTATTTTGCTTTTCAGACAACAATAAACATACAACGTAACACTTTTTTTTTCTTTCTGGGCTTCCACATAACCCAAAGGAATATTATTCACTTCTGCTATATGAAAGACATTTTTGGATCACATAACTGTTGATGAAGTTAGTATTTGTTGATAGTAATTATGATTGCTGTTTAATTATGCAATTAATTAGTAAATGTTCTGCAGGTTTGAAACATTATCTGGGAGCCACGGGATATGTCACCATTCTGCAGGAAAACATTATTTTTCAGCACTGCACGGTTGCAGCTGACTGGTGACGCAAATCCTAATTTGATGAGTAGTTCAACCTTCCGACAGTTCTTGACATGGACGAAGAAAAGAAAAGAAATGTCCTTGAAGAGGTCTGCAGATGGGCGGATGAAGAGGATGAATCCCCTGTGGAACATCTGAAGACAGATCTGAAGACATGCCATCTGGCATATCTTCAGATGTTGCGGGAAAGTCACGGAGTTGCCGCAGCGCCTTGTTGATGTGTGCTGCAGTTATCACTGACATGTCTCCGGATTAGAGGTAGCGTTTCTGATACTAAGACTGAATTATCAATTGAATTAATCAATAGCACCACGGACAGCAACACCCGTTTCGGGAAAGACTTCAGCTGGCATGTTTTCGGATGTTGCTGAAAAGTCACGGAGTTACCACAGGGCCTTGTTACCGTGTTGCTGTCCGTACCGTTATTAAGTAATTCAACCGATCATAAATCAGTCTTTGTACCGGAAACCCTAGCTTTTGTCGAGATATATATCAGTACTGCAGCACACAGCAAAAAAGCCCTGTGGTAATTCGGCCATTTCGTCAACATCTGAAGACATGCAAGCGGAAGTCCCGCACCAAACTCCTGTTGTGGTCGCTATAAACTAATGTTATAAAAAAATCAATTTGATATTCGGCTCTGAGGTCTTATCCGTGAATGCAAAAATACCCACCAAACACTGACAAACCACTGAGTAGTACCAGTTGATAGGTATTGAAAGTATTAAGTGACATATCCATGGAGTATTTCCTGGAATGTTGTAAAGCCTCAAGCTTCTTGAATTATCTCAAACACACACTTCTGTGGGCACGACATGTCAGTGAGAGATGCAGTAAAACGCAACGAGGGCTGTAAAAACACCGTGAGCTAGCTGTCTCTCAACGTTACAGCTCAACAGAAAATGTTGCGTTTTAATTTCGCTCCCCTTTTTCAGGGATGTAATATTTACACTTCATGTCTGTGTTTTCCTCCTGCTATAATGATGGTTCTGAACGCGTTTCACCTGACGCTAATCATCGTCCTGTGAACATTACCATAGACAGAACAGTTTTAACGAGGTGGAGGTCAGTTTTGATGGAAAGAATAAAAATGACTTCAATAAACATGGTTTCAAAAACCATGACTGGCCAAAAGAAGCCCTGATATAAAGATATTCATTAAGATAATTTTTAACTTCTAAAACACTAACAGAAAAAGAGTCAACGAGCATCACACCACAGCATGAGTATTTCGTAATGTTGAACACAGAGACGTTAGACATTATGAAAAAAGTCTAAATGCGTTATACTGAGCATGGTTGGCTTTATTCCAAAGCAGAGTGAAAAACTGTTTTTTTCATAAAATGTTCCGCTAATGACTCAAATATGAGCCATCAGAGTAAAATTCAATACGGACAGCGTAGATCTCCCCGGGTCTATTCATACGCACCAAATTTGTACTAAATCAGACAAACGGTTGACAAATCCTGGCCCAAAAACTTTTTGAGATGAAACTCTAGTGTCTGAAATATTCATTGGACTTTTCTCCAAATCAATCCAATTCCTCCCAGCACTAAAGTCTATGGTGTTACAAATTTTGAAAATGATCCATAAAACAATTTGAGTTATTGCATTAACATGAAGGGTCTGCAGCTGCAACGGAAGGAATGCGGCTGTGGTGATGATGACGATTCCATAATATCTTGATTTTTCTGGGATACAATAACTGGTTCTATCTCCGTGATAGGAAAGGATGCTCCCAGGTTAACATGCATATGTTTTGTTACAATACACATCCCTATAGGTAGAATTTCAGGTCATCTGTGTAAAAATTTAAAAAATCCTGCACTTTTGTTTTTTGTTGCCTGCAGGTTTCTGAAAGTAGCTCTTATTTAATGTGAAACCACAGAAAAACACTAAGGCAGTTATGCAAATGTAAATATATTTTTAAGGGTCATGTCCTTTTGAGCACCTGTAAACTCACCATTTAGGAAGAGACAACCCACTTTTTTTTTATTAGTATGCATGATAAAGGGGTGGCTGTAGCTCAGTTGGTAGAGCTGTTTTCTCTCAATAGGACCATCGATCTCAAGTTCGGTCCATCTATGTTCCGTCCCTCGCCTGTGGTCTTGAACTCTGGGTTACCGACCTAAAGAATGCGGTCCAGGATACAAGTTACTGAAATGGACTTCCTTTGCAGGGGTGGAAGATCTCAGCCTTAGAGATAAGATAAGGAGCTCAGAGTAGCGATGCCGCCCCTGCGTGTCGAAAGGAGCCAGTTGAGGTGGCTCGGGCATCTAAGTAGGATGCCTCCAGGACGCCTCCCTTTGGAGGTTTATTCAGGCACATCCAACTGGGAGGAGACCCCGGGATAGACCATCCCGAACTCGCTGGAGGGAGTTTGTATCTCATCTGGGAACACTTCGGTATCCCAAAGGATGAGCTTGAGAGTGTTGCTGAGGTATGGCACATCTGTAATGTCCTTCTTGGCCTGCTGCCATCACGACTCGACTCCGATAATTGGAAAAAAATAACGTTTTGATCCCGGCCCCTGCAGCCTACATGTCACAGTACTTCCTAGGTTCTTTAAACCAACTACTCTCCCATCTCCAGTGAGCTGTACATTTTCAGATCTTGTATGTAATTCATTATTTATTGATACAGTTCTGAAATAACTTAAATAGAACTATTTGTATTATGACAGGAGCTTGAAGGAAACCTGCTGAAAGGGGATATTCATTCTTTGTACAGAATTAACTTCGGAATCACAGAGGATTAGACCAATCCCTGCCAAAACATTACAATGAACATCTCACTTTATTCAGTGACATAAAGGTAAGGTTCTCTCGTCTCATTTGCGTACAGAACTCTTGTCTTAGCTTGTCAGTTCTTTCAAATATACATTAATTTAAGCCTTGGCACCAAGTGAATATGTCACAGTATCTTCAACGGACATCATTTGAGAGACTACGTTAACACACATTACATTTCAAACTTTAACTAATGCAGAAATTGTAAGTATACAGGCGTATTAAGATAATACAATGTAAGTTGCTTCAAGTCATTCTTATTTCACATTTTTCAAAATCTGAACAGGAGTTATTTTAAATGAAAGAAGTTAAACTATCAAAAGGTCTGCTTTCTTGAAAATATAATTAACAGCCATCCCACAGTGCCCTAGCAACAGCCACCTGGGAAGGAAAGGAAAGAAAAGCCAGATTTGAAAACAAACGTAAAGCAGATTCTGGTATGCAGCCATCGTCCTGAGAGATGTAGAGAGGGATAGAAGGTTGTGGCATCAAGGTCATTTATATTTACATCTTTCCTCTTTGAAAAATTATTTATAAATCAGATTTTTTTAAATTGTGAGGATTGTGCAGTCGCCATGACGGTGCAGATGAGATAGTTCTGAACATTGACAGTTGTTGACATTGTTGACTGACAGTCTCCAGAACTCTCTGTATAGTTGAGCTCAGAGCATCAATCCCCGCCATGTCCTCTCCTCTTGTGCCCTCAGAACCACTTGTTTCCATCTGCTCTCTCTTCATGTAATAAAAGAAAAAGATGAAAGGACACAGAGGTAGCTTTATTCTTTATAACTACAGGGATGGGGAAAAATTATTTTTGAATACCTTGCAAAGTTATCGCAATCTGTCAGCTCAGCCGATTTATAAAAAAAAAGGAAGAAAAGAAGAGAAAAGCAGCTGTATAAATCCCGGCGCCATGGGAGCAAACTCAAGTTTTCAAAGTGTATTATTTGTTTGCAAACTGTGTAATTAAAGGAAACAGTCAAGGAGAGAATTTTTATAACACCTCACCGCCGTTCTAACCTCAAAAGCAATCAAGCGCACCTATTGTCTACTCTTCCTCACAGATATTCACACACAGCTACTGTAGCAGAGGATGGGCATGAACTGGGATGGTGAGAATGTGTCGCCTCTCCAGCTTTTCACACGTCTGTGGAATAGGGGTGACAAATAGATGAGTGCCATTTCTGAGCAGGCAGATTATGACATGTTTTCTGTCAGGGCTGGCAACTCTAATCAGAGGAGAGGAGCAGACAAGCTGAGAGTGAACAACTCTTAGGACGGAAGGGTCAACGGTTCAGCGACACATTCTCCAATTTACACTGCAGCACACACATTTACACACACGGCAAAACAATCCTCAGAGACCACTGATGCCGCGCATCGCCAACCAAAAGCTCCGCTATCTGATGACCCGAGAATGAGACTCAACCTTGAACCATCGTTCTCCTTTTATGAAGTTCAGATTGTGATTGTGCTCACATTGAATGCCAAAAAAGACAGTTTGTACAATGTTGCTATTGAAAGTTTTATGTTTATTAATGACAAGAAGCCAGAGAACCTCACTGTACATTAGCAGTAAGCTAACAGGCATCAAGCATGTGTGCGTGTTTGTGTGTGTGTGTGTGTGTGTGTGTGTGTGTGTGTGTGTGTGCATGTGTATGAGTGTTTGTGTGTTCTCAGTTCAGCCTCTGACTGAACTCATCGCTCGCCACAAACTCCACTCCACTTATTTCCCCTCAATGCCTCTTCTTCTTCTTCTTCTTCTTCTCCTCTTAAGAGCACAACCCCTCTAGTCAGCACTGAACAGACACGGACAGACTAACAACCGTCACCTGCATCACATCACAGAACATCTCAGATACAAGACTGAAGAAAAAGGAGATTTAAAGTGAATGTGAGATCTTTTCCTGCTGGTGAACGGGTTCAGAGACATGCAGAATTTGGTGCTTCACTCCTCCAGAGGCTCCACCTCTGCTTCTGGTTCTCTCCTCCAGCACCTCCAGAACCTCGGTTCAGGTCGCAAAACTACACTCCCTTGAATTATGTATAATTGAGCCATTCAAAAAAAAATTTCAGATGTTGGTTGAATGCAAGGGAATGTGGAGACTTGGGATAAAGACATACATGCTGGTGTTTATCAGGACTACAATTACTACAATTCACATGACAACGCAGTGAATTCGATTCACACTAATCCACTAAAAAGATTAAAAAAAACTTTGTAGTATGGATGCCAGTCCAATCGTTGGCGCCGTAATTTATTCAAAACAAATGCTATGATTATTATCATTGCCCTATGCACCTGCTTACAATTGAGATAGTCTGCTACATTTTTCTTTTATTGTTCTGTCTGTGAGCGGTTAACCGTTTGCAGACATAATAGCCATGCTTGAAGTTGGGCCACGTCTTCAAAGTGACAACAAACAGATTACATTTCCTTTTTCAAAATTGTCTCTTCCCACATCCAACAAACGCTGTTGCCATTGAGACAAAAGGCCAAACCACACGACAGTTTAGCATTAAAGGCAAAAACGGTTCCATCCGTTGGATACCTCCATTATAACACCTGTGTAACACCTGTTAACTTCTGCTCTGCTGTCACCAATTATATCCAAGCAGCTTTCTGTCATCGGATTTTCCAACTCTTACACTATTCACTGTAGTGACACAGTTATGCATGCTGAAGATGAAGCGCCTGCTGTGCCTTAGGGTTGTGTTTGAGTCCTCCTCTTCGTCACAGTGAGCTATGCACTCCCACATGTGCACAGACAAATACACATTCAATGCCCCAATTTGCGGGGGAATAACGAGTGGAAGAGGTCCTCATGAGTCAGCAGGCACGCGTAACACTGGGATTTGAACCTGAGGGATCGTGCTCAATCTGGGGTCCGTTGTACCCCGCCACTCTCTTTTCCTGCCCCTCAACCCCGACACAACTGTCACTCAGCCGGGCCTGCATCCCCCACCTCCCCTCCCTCCACTCACTCTCCGACAAACTGATATTCTTTAAAGGTAGCCGCAGGCAAGGCCTGTTTACATATATCCAACTCGACAGGCGAGCCAGGAGGACCAATGACCCACATGGATCCATTCACATGCAACGACGTGAGAAAACGAGACTCCATGAGTCTCTTTCTCTATTTGTCACATCTTCTTCTTCACTAATTTACACTTGTTTATTCTTGTTATTCTTTTTGAGCATCGCCTCTGTTTTGCAAATCCAGACTGTCTCCTCAGTCCTCTTTTTTGTTCAGGATTGTTAGTTTACGAAATATATATATATATATATATATATATATATATATATATATATATATATATATATATATATATATTGTAATATATATTGTATTTGTTTTTCGATGATATTTTTCTAGTGTTTCATGGTATTTTCTAGACTTTTCTTGTCAGATGGAGTTGTAAAATTAGTTTAATGATGCCTATTGTATCTTCTGCTGTGTTGAGATCTTTGTAGACACAGTTGAGTTGTAGTTTTCTTTATTCTGTATTATTTCTATATGAGGGATTTTAAAGTCAAATCTAATATTAGTTTTATAAAAGTAAAACAAAAATCAGTCCTTCAACTTCATCTTCGTACTTTGCTCTGAGCAGCTTGGGCTACAGGAATAAACATAAACATACATGGATAGAGATAGGGAGAATGGGCATTGCATGAAAGGAGCGGAAATATCAACAACAAAAAGAGCAGAATAGAGAAAAAAAAGACTATAGCTATCCTTTACTTAATTGTTTCCTACTGAGAATTTTATAAAGTTATTCTTAATAATAAAACTTAAATTTTACTTTAAAGCAAGTACTTCTAATGAGGTGAATGAAACTCAGAAGAAACCATGGTGACTAGAATATTTCATATAAAAGTTTATCCTTCATTTTGCACTCAGATAGTCTCTAAGTTCTCATTTTCAGCTCTTTTTTATAACTAAAGATCTGTTTAAATCTACATTATTAAACAATTTCAGTGTTTTAACAGGACATGATGTATCGTGTCTAAGCAGCTCTGACCGCATGTTTTGAGTAAACTCATTGAATAAACCAATTAAGAAAAACATTTTTGCATTTTCTTGCAAATAAAATAAAGAAAATCTGCTTGAAAGAGTAAAAAATAAATAAATAAGGGAAATATATCCACCAAAGTCTGATGTATATATTTAATTCAACAAATAAATGTATTTATCTCCCAGAATGTTCCTTTTAGAAATAAATGGGTCTGGGCTCTCAGGCGTGAAAATCTTGAACTAGCTATACGAATAAATAAATGTGAAAGACAAAGAGTTGCAAACTTACTTTTGTGGCTTTGAAAAAAATACGATTCCAACAATAAAGGTTTTGGGGGGGATAAACTGTTTCACACATAGCCTAATATAGAAATGAAATTGTGTGTTTTTAGTTAAGTTTGGGCTTTGAATTGAAAGTTATAACCTTGCTCTTATTCCACATGCAGTCAGGGAGACGGGCAAACAGGTCATCTGCAAATAATGTTGAAAGAACAGCCTCAATGTGAAATAATAATGAAAATAAATAAAACCTCTAGTGGGATCATTTCTGCTTGACCTTGTCATGTCCCACACGTCAGTTGCGATGCCGAGCATTTCCAATAGAATTGTAATAAATATTGTGTAAAAGAGTGAAAATTCTCTTTCTGGAGTAACTACATCGATTGATGAATATTGCTAAATGTGCCGCTAATGGGATGGTTGAGGGTATGCACAAAAGGATGAGTGATTTAGAGGTACAAACAAAATCACAATCAAAAAGATGAGGCTGGAGTTCCAACAGGAGAAGACGATGAATAATGTAACGTTTGCTGATGATCAGATGATCGAATCAAAAAAAGTCAAACTTTTTCGTTTCGCCGTATATACAACAGTACTGAAAGCAGAATGAAATAGTGTTTCCCTGGGATCCAGCATAATACGTGATACCTGAGAATTTCTGAAAGTCTATGGGGTGATTGTGAGCAGCAGCAGGAATATCGCCACTTTGACGTCCAGACACTGATGGTGGTGGCTGATGACTCTGCTGAGACTGATGAATAAAAAAAGATGCCTGGAGAGAGCCATATTTTAAAAAGGAATAAGAAAAACGATGAAAGTGAGTCTCTGTGATATTGGATAGATGCGGTCAGATTATAAGCAGAGCTGATTGATGTGTAAATTGACGCTTCACCATCTGGGTGACGCTCCAGAGCGTGAAGCGGGTAATCGAGACTGAGCGTATGTGAGTGACAGAGTGGTATTAGAAGTGCTTGTGGCCCGACTGTGAGTCCTCTTGACAGAGCGTAGAGCTTCCTGATGATAGGTAGATGGATGCAGGAGAGATGGAAATGACAGGATGGTTTGAGAAATAATCTACAGCCTAAGTGTGCGACGCGAGGATCTTCTTCACTGGTTCAATAGAGCCTTGTTTATTTTACTCTCCAAACCTGCACACGGCATCACGAAAAGCCATTTACATCCACATCCACTGTGGACCTTCTTGATATTTATGATATTCTAACAGAGTGGCCCAGGGCTATGCTGTCAAGAAGAAATCTTAATTACGCAAGTTAAACTCTAGTCTGTGTGCCACTATCAGGTAAACACGGCGTGAAGTGTGGAGAGTTGATTTGATAGAGGTGTTATCTTTGGCTTTAATGAAGGGAAGATTTGGGCAAAGACATTGCAGGTTAATTACACCCATATTCATTAAGACACATTAATGCGGTATAATTCTTGTTCTGTGTCGATAACTGCACAGATAGAGTGTAATTAATTGGGTTTAAACTTTGGCATCATGACCTGTCTTCAAGAGGTTTTATTTGGGTTTGCAGTGCTAGACAGTGCCGTCTGGTCACAGTCAATATCCCATTAATGTTTGTGCTTTGTCACGCCGGTAATTGTCCATACCTCCAGCGCACAACACACCCAATTAGGAAAGCTACCCACAGCTTGGAGTGACATCTAAGGGAATGTGAAATGTGCTTCTCTACTACTTTGAAGCCCGGAGATATGATTGAACAGCAATAATTTAACGTTTAAAAACAAAGTAGCCGTGATGTCACTTTCCTAATCATAGACTAAAAAGTAAAGTCGTGACAATATATCATCACACCCACTGATTGATAACCGGGTCTTGCCTGCAGAGGTAAACCTTTGCTCTGGGGGTCCACGCCAATCTTGAAACAGTTGAATGAAACGACTTCAAATGTATTTGATTAAAAATAAATCACACACATGCTTAAAACCTATTCATACTTCTTAACTCAGACAGACAGAGCGATCAACTTGATCAAGGGATCCGTGTGTTCATGGGTGACACAGATAACAACAGAGAGAGCAGCTGTTACTTTCCGGAAGATGTCTTTTATTAATTCAATTTGGTGAAATGTTAGTAGCCATATTAGCTTCTGATTGTTGTGTGTGTGTCTTTGGGCTGTTGACATGCTCTGCGTGCGATTCGACACATCATGTGCGAATGAGTAGAAATCGGCTAGACTTAGACTTAGACTTAGACTGCTTGCCTGGTCACCTGGCTAATATAAACCTCCTGTTGCCAATCAATTTGTCATTTGTTCGTTTGATGTATTTTAAGACATGGACATCTATAACCCGAAAAGTTGAGGACATTATGGATTATAATTTTGCCGCAGGTCATTCGTGTTAACAACATAACTCAAAAAACATTTCATTGATCATTTTCATTGATCAATTTCATACCCACATAGACTTTAGTACCAGGAATAACTGGAGTGATTTTGATAAATGTCAGTTGTACATTTCCAACAATAGAGGACGTTTTTCCCCCAAATGCTTTCGGGACATAGTGTCTTTACCATTGGTCCATTTTAGTCCAAATCTGGTGCCTATGGATCCACTCCAGGAGATTTGTCTGAGAACACTAGTCGTACGACTTTATTTCAGTTGAGTTCAGTCAGGAGATTTCTTGTAAAACGCAGCCACTTAGCCTTCACAAAGAGGCTAAATTTGTAAAGGCTAAGTGGTATAACATGAACATGATTTTATAAGTATTTTTTAATTTTACAAATGGCTTTGAAATTCTGTTTGTTGGGTAGAAAACATTACTTGAAATCCCGTCATCTTAGCAGCAGATGGTCCCATGACTGTAGTGTCAGTGCTGCTGTCAAACAATGGAGATATTAAAACATGGAATAAAATATCCAATTATTAAAATACATATTTTCTCTTCAGTTAGTCTGGCTCTTGCATCCATAGTGGAATAGAGGAATTTAGTGTTCCCCCAACTCCCAAAGCCCCCTTTAAGCCCTGAAATAGGTGATAACGTTTCCGAGTTTTAATGCAGCGTGTTATGAGGTTGTGAATAAAGTCCACGATTCAGTGATTGGGATGGAAACATGCCGCTGCATATAGATAAACGGCCGCGGGAGATGCAGTAAAAACAAATAAAAGGAACATATTTGTTTGCACATTTTATCAAATGAAAATAAATATGTCAAAATGTCATATAAGACCTAACTGCTCTGTATCTGTCATCATAATTTAACTTCCTAATCAGCGAGAGAGTGAGTTTGTGCAGCAGTTCCAAACTAATAAAGTCAACAGTTTGGGATATTTTTAGCTCAGTTACTGGGAGATAATCTAAAGAAGAAGAGAGGGTGACCTCAGCATATTTAACGACTCTTTCTGCTGTTACATGTCACAGTGCACAGACAGTGTCACTCCAAACACACTGATCAGACTTGATGATCAGAGGACTGAAAAGCTGTTGGTTGAGATTTTTGATTTAAACTCAAAAGCAAAAATAGACACATATTTTAAATGACAAAGATCAGTTCATTATAATCTACTGCTATCAGACCTAGCTTTCACTGCGCCGCAAGGTTTCCATGCGGTGGTTATATTTGTACAACAACAATCCTGATCACGCAGCTGCTCATTTTAAGCATGCACTTTGAATATCAGTGCGTGCGACGGCACACCTGCGTGTGCACAGATATTCAAAGTGAACGCTCAAAATGAGCACTTTTAAGTTATTAACTTTATTTGTCGTTTTCTCGACGTTGATGATCCTGTGATGACCCGTTATGACCTGCAAATTACCAATCCAAAGTCCGTTAACTGCTTCCCAGCAATAAACCACGCCAGCGTTTTCCCGTATTTGGCACCATACTAAGGTTAGTTCCATGATTTTAAATATAATCATTTCTTTAAATAGTGTTATTCATCCGGCGAGTGTAACGTGGTTTCTGGGCTTTCACGGGTCGTCAGGATCCAATGCATTTTTTTGACAAAAGTTCTTCAGTTACTACAATGCTGGTTTGCGATATAGCCGTGCGCAATGTAACGAATTAAGTCGTTCACATTATTTTTATCGGTGTCCACCATTTTTTATTGCATGGAATTGTCATTTCACCCAAACATTAGCATTCAAATAAACGAGTCAAACTTCTGAATCAGACACTCTTGATTGGTTGTGATGGCCCCCACTGGAGCCAATAGGATTGTCCAATAAACATAGATGTCACTAGCAAAGAAGGAAAATGAGAATTGATCAACAAAATGCAAAGAAAAAATCCTGATAGTCAACAAATCTTTTTATAAATGTATGTAAAAAGATTCCCTCAACAGATATATTGAGGCAAGTAAATGACTCACAGAAGAAAAGCAGGATCTTGTTAAAATGACGTAATTTGCAAGTTTAAGTGCGAATAAAAGCTTGACTTTATCAGAAACTATCACAGATTATCGATTCTCTAAGAATAATGTTCTATCTGTAGGTGAACTTTATGTGCTCCCGTTGGCTTCAGAGGGTTAAGGCTGGACCAACATGACCAAAACTTTTAAATCAATGCTTAAAACTTCATATTTACTCCTTTTGTTTACATCGCATAAGTGAATGTGAATATATGAAATCAGAGAGACGGAAAGTGCAAGAAAAAGAAAGAAAACAACGCCCTGATTATTTCAATGCAGTGAAGTCAGCATCAGCAGCTGCAGAGTACTTCTTCACCTCCCTGCCCTCGTTCTGTGAACCCAGTCCATTTGCATATTTGGAACTTCAGAGATCAGTCACCTGTTATCAAGGGTAGAAAATTCTGACCTCCAATAATTCTTCAGACAAGGATGATTGAGTAATTAAGAGTAGATTAATCACCATCTCCTCACTCTTTAATCATGAATTTGCTGTCAGGGTGATGTATGGGCATGATAATGGGATTGAGTAAGTCTCCAACTTGCTATAAATTCACATTTCAAGGCAAACTAGCATACAGGAAAAAGTCAAACCTGAATCAATATGTGAGAGAAGCTAAACAATAAAAAAAACAGTAACAGAATCCAACAGTTAGCCTGAGATGAACTCGCAATATCAGCCTCGTCTCCTGGCAATAATGTTTAAATAAAACTAATTTGCTTCAGCAAATAAATTCAAAAGTTAAATGGGATGACAATCAATCAGGTAATGTTAATAAATATATGTTGAAAATTCAAAAGATTTTGTTAAAGAACAAAATAATCACACGCCGTCATTTAATTGAAAAAAAATAACCATTCAAATATGTATGTTTCAGTCAGTCAAATAAATGCTTCTTCTAATCATAATCCGAGAAGCCATTCATTTTCCTGTTTAAACATATTTACATATTTGTCCCAAATTGCTTATAAATAAATATTATTTCTTGAAGAATGGGATGGATCGTGGCGTTTCCCATTGAAATATTGCATGAGCGTTTTGATCACACAACAGAAGCAATTATGACAAAAAAAACCCCTCCAAAACAGATTATACAACAAATAAAAACCGTCACATTCAATTTTCAGCTGTTTCCTCGGCCATCGCAATTAAATCTGCGAGGATGCAAAATGCAGAAAAATTATTATTTATATGCAACCGCCAGTGTGTGAAAAAGTGTTTATTTCTCATTTATATCACCCCAAGTATGTTAATCATGTATCTTGACAGATTTTCTGCAGCGTTAAAGAGAGATATCCACACACACTCATACAATTGCGTTTCCATAGCTTTAAAGGGCATTACGTGCACTTACATGAATTTCCCCTCCTATCCAAAAATCCTCACCCTCTTGTTGGTGTAGCTCCACAAAACTGTCTCCCAGTTTGGTTCCGCACCCGCTCGCTTGAACCCTCTTAACCGCTACTCATCCTATGTTCTGCAGAACTACCATTATGTTCAGAGACCGATCATCCACCTCCACCTCCACAGTAACAACCCAGATTTGATTTCAAATGGGCCGCACTGACATGACTGGGCCATGAATAAAACCAACCAAATGAACAAACATGCAAAAAAACGATTTCCTTTTGCCAGAAAGCTTTTTTTAATTTATTTTTTTATGAACCCAACAGAAGGGTTTCTTTTTTTTTGTCTTTTTAATTTGACATATGAACTGGAAAATAGTCAACACGGCACATGGTGGAATAAATATTGGAATAACTTCACTTTTTGGAATATTTAACACATGATTTAGGAGGAAAACCAAAGCGGAATTTTATGTCGGAGTACGTTTGTTTTGTTAGTTTTTGAGACCGTTGGATCAGCCATAGAGAAGAGACACCGATAATAAGAAACAGAAGTTTGTTGTATGTTTGCTGTTGATAAAATTAATATAATCACATGGACAGGTTGTGAGTGCGGTTGTGACTTGTTAATATGACTGCTTGAGACACACCTCCCACAACCGCACTTATTTCACCAATAATTATGCCTCTACATACACCTCTGTGTTAGTTATTGGCAGAACCGGGTCGTCTCACATCAGCAGAAGAGACAGACATAATCCAAGTTTGACCCTATTGACAACACAAATAACCTTTATTTAAAAGTTTTCAACTAAACGTTAAACAACATTGGTTCTGTGTCAACTGTGTTCCTTTCCTACAGCGGAGGTGAAGTAGGCAGTTATCAGGTGACAGTAAAATTGAAAGAGGTGAACATTCCTCGCTGCTAAAGGACGCATTAGATCTACTGGCGGAATAACCTCTGCTTTAATGATCCTGACAGGGCCATTCAAATTAGAGAGCCACCGGAAAGTAAATGAGAATCCAGATATAATGCAAAAACACTGCAGACTTCCCCATCAGAACGGCGATGATATATCTCTTTTAAAAAGTTCTTAATGTGGGAAGGAGGAAGGCCTCTAATGCGGAAACCATTATCTGCCTCCGTTCAAGGTTAAAGCCACAAGAAATCCATAGCAATAGAAATCAGAATTGGAAAATAGGGCTTTTCTACATGAGCTTGGGTTTTTATCATATCTGAACTCATTATAGATGATCAGTGTCATTATGAATGATGAGGTTCTCCTCGCGTTATTCAAAATGTTAGTACGGTGGGAATGACTTTCATTTCTCTCCAGATAAGATCACTTCTGTATCTTGCACATGTAGATGAGTCGGACAGGGACACTCAGGTAATAGGTGACCTGCAGCCTAGTTCAACATTTTCTGCAACTCAGTTACGTGGCTTAAAGGAACAGAGGATTTTTAAAACGGCTGGTCAGCAAGTCAATCAAATGATAATACAGCTATGCTACTTACATCTCGGAATATCACTTAATATTTTGGTCAAAAATTGTCATAAAGATTTGTAAATCTCACTGGCGGAAGAGGAAACGATGTAGAACCAGATATTTTTGGTACATTTTTTTATGTGCAAAAACATCAACAGCCATCAATGATCATGACAGGGCCAGTAAAAATGAAATACAAGAACTACTTTCTATGCTATCGTTCGTAACAGCAAGGACGTAAGCCTGAAAAGTCCCCAACACGCTGCGTTGTAAATGCAACCCCCCTGGTTGAACTAATGAGTAAGATATGATCTATTAGATTAAATTATAAATCTAGATCTTCTCGAATCGATTCAAATGCACCAAATTCTGACTTTTAGTAAGTTATGTCTCAAAGTCCAAAAAATTGCGTATTTTGTAAAAATGCCAACCCTAGGGAGTAAAATATGAAAATATTTTACTCGGTCCCTCAACCGTTATAGTAAAATATGATTTATATTAGATAGATATCCCGAGTCCTTCCATATGCGCCATATTTGGACTAAAACGGTTTGGGCGTTATGTCAGTGACAGTCGTAAAACAGCTCCACCTAGTGAGTCAAATATGAACTGTAAGATTACTGCATAGCAATCCGTGAGTTGATTCATATGCACCAAAGTTGTACGAAAATCGGACTGACGGTTAGGAAGTTATGTTTTGGTGTGTGAACGCAGTTTTTAACGATTGGATTGGGGTCACTTTAACACGCGGCCCTAGATTGGTTATATATCTGATTTGTAGCATCGCAATAAGTATAAAGACAGTTTGATCACACCACATTCAACTCTATGCAGAGCTCAGTTCAATATTTATCCATATCATCAAACTAAATGGAGACATAATACTGAGGACTCCATAACTGATGACTCAAAAACCTTTAATTTACAGAAATGTGTATTCAGATGCTCTAACTTTCTTGAGGAGTGTTTGTAACAAGGTCTTCAGAGTGTTTTTACGGAATAAAAACTTATGTACTGAAGGGATCACAAAACTGAGATGATCAGAGTCACACGGTTATTCCAGGAATAAAGATTGTTTTAGCATAAAGACAATCTTGAAAAGCTCCCAGTACCCAGTCCCAGGATTAATGTTGCACGGTCACATTTTGATTTAAACAACATCATTAAGCAAATACAGAGAAGCTTGTTCAAATTAAATGTAATTTATTAATGTCATTTCCATTAAACTTGTTATAATTTGGAAAAAGAGCAAAGAAACATATTTGAACAGGGCTCGGAATGTGATGAAAGAAAACGCATGAGACTGGAGGCATAATTACTTTATTTCCTTTGGACAAACCTGTAGAAAAACAAAGACTGTGTCTAAACCTTCAGTCTGACCTGAACGACATTGAACAGTTTGTAAAAGTTGGGTCTGCAGCAACCATTTCCACTATCTGCCTCATTAAAGAAGTATAAATGTATAAAACATGTCCAGCTGGCTAATGATGGGCAGAGTAGAGCTCATGTGATTTTATAAAGCTGGAGACCAGAAAAGATGCAGGATACCCACAGCGTTATGAGAGTCGTCTGAGTTTAGAGAGATTTTAATTCAACAGTATTAGTTTTTAGCTGTTAAAGCATCCAATGTTACACACAAACGCAAACCGATTCCTCCTGATTTAAATTGTTGCTTTTGTGTAAGGGGGGGTACAGTTAATCACTCAATATGAGTAATCATCTTATGATTTTGGACTTTTTTTTTGTTTGTTTTTGTTTTGTTGTTGCTGTTTTTATGCCTTATTTACTGTTACTTCACGTATTATACATATTTCAACAGTTGGGAGACGTGCCCTCACCCTCATAACTGATTCTGATCATTTGGCATGAAATCATCATTGTGCTATGACGCGCTTACTATCTCTGATAAAAACAATACACTATCATTTTCCAACTGAACTACATACTGGTTTACAAGAATCAGCCAGTCTTTGGGTTTTTACTCCCGTGACAGAGGCCCTGTCGAAACATCTATTCATCCTAGGCTCAGCCAAGCACAACTTTCCAGGGAGTTTTGTCTCACCCGGCTACCTCTGTGGCTACAAATTCCCTGGACTCAGTGAAAACCGCTTGTGACCTTACCTCAGAAGTAGGTCTTCACATGAGGGAAGGCATTTAGCCAACCCTCCAGTGAAAGCACTGGAGAGGAACCCATGAGGAAACATGGTAACCATTGTGAGACAAACCGAAAGCGATGGCAAGCGCGGGCGGGTCCATGCTAGGTTAACCACTAATCCAACACAACCCGGCAGTGCCTAAACTCATGCTGGCAAATGTTTGCTGCCTTGACAAAAAAATGGACCCCTTCAGACTGTGGAGGGTTTCCCAATGCAGTGTTGGCACTGCTGTGTCTCAGTTTTTGCAGAGAATTGGCTAAAGGAGAACATCACGGATGCCACGATTAAGCCCGAGGGGTTAACGCTTAACAAACAGGACAGATTTGCTTTGCTACCAAGCAAGCTAAAGGGAGGTAGCCTGTCCGTGTAAATCAACAAATCATGGTGCCAGGATGCCGTGGTCGTTTCTACTCACTTCTCACCCCACCTAGAGCCATTGACTACAAAATAGCAACCATTCTACTTAACACAGGAGCTGACGGCGACTTCATAACAGCCGTCTACAGAACTCTAGCGAGCAGTGAATTGGACCATTGCGGCGCTTTCTTCATAGTGGCTGGAGATTACAACCAGACACCCTCCCGCATTTTGCCAACACTGACCCAGGGTGAAACAGGACAAGCCAGTGGTCAGAGAATTCAAGATGGGGCGTCTTCAGAGAGGCAGCAACATATGACAGCGTTACTGACCTACAAGAATATGCAGAGTCTGTCATTGGATATATTAATAAATGCAGAGATGATGTGACAGTGGACAAAATAATCACGAGGCCTGCCATAAAAAAACCATGGCTAACTGGGGAAGCATGTTCACCGATAAGAGCCATAAATGCTTCATTTAGATCTGGGGATACTGCAGCATACGGTTTGAACATAATCATCGTTGAGAATGGAGGCAGAGCTGCAGTGGTTCTACTTGAAACTTTTGGATTATCTTTCTCCAGTGATATCCACGTCTGGATATCTTATTTTTCATGTGCAAATATTCCTGGTCTCTGATAGTTGCGATCTTTTCTTTGTCTTGCTGCAGGATAATGACATTTATTAATCAAATTTAGAGTTATCTAAATCTGGAACCTCTCTTTACGAAAACTAATGCAAACTGGTTGAATTTGCTGACCAGCATATAGATCTAAAACACAGGTGGTAGTACGGGGAAAATGGCATGTGAGACAGATTTTGATGATAAATGAGGTGGGTTATAATCCGAATCCGATTCATTGGCGAAGTTTGGGTTGACATACAAGGAATTTGTTTTAGTTTAACCTACACACCAGGTACTGACGTTGGAATAGACATAAGAGCAGCAGTGTACATTTGTGGTTTGTTCATTCACAAAGTCAAGTATTGAGTTGTTGTGACAATGTGGATAGTGCAAAGAGTGTAAATATTGAGGTGTGAATGCATGTGTATCTACAGTGTCAACAAAGTGCACAATTTAATCTATTAATTTAACTTTATAAGCCTTTTTCGGATACATTTCTGACTAGATTTTTTTTTAAAGTTTAGGATGTCAGCAATCACAGAATTTTTTTTGACAGCATCTAGCAGGATGCTGTGGCACCCTGGTTGAGGATGAACTTGTCCACTCCTTGAAGTCTTTCGACATGAAAATAAGTTTCAGGCTTTGGCTTTTCTGCTACCCTGTCAGCTGCAGAGAGGGAGTCTCCATAAATGTAATTTCCAATGCCGAGGCTGCACTTAACTCAGCACTTAAGCCCACAGGAAGTGCTCGCTCTTACCAAAGGAAAAGTGGGTGCTTTCAAGCCCTCAAGTATGCAATGTTGTGACTGAAACTTAGTTGGATGAAATCAAAAAGATCACGTCTGTAACTGATTCCACATCCCTGAATGTTACATTCTAGGTGTAGTAAGAGCAGGAAGAGGAGGAAGGTGAAACCAGTTCATTCAAGTGTGTTTTTTCGAGTAAATATTAATTTTTTTGGTATTTGCAAATCTTTGATTATTCTCCATTATTCATCGCAAGACTGGTAAAACTTTTGATTGTTATTGTGGCTTTTTTTAATATTAATGTTTTATACTCAAATACAAGAATGCTTAGAATACTAAGAAATTTAACATAATCCTTGGAAACTTTGGCTCTTTTAGCATGCAGAGCCTACTGGTGTTATCTCCAAAGAGATTAATATCTCCGAAGCCGTCCTCGTTGATGTTGTAGATACTGAATATCTCTGCGTTCGTTTTACCCCCACAATGAACAGTAGGTCTGAAACAGTCGGAGAAATTAAACACATGAAATAATACAGCTTTATAGTATTTCCTCAGGACATCCGTTTCGTATGTCAAAGTCAGTCTCGATTATCGTCCGGATTCAAGAATCTTGAATATCACTGATGATTTTCAAGTCATTTTATTAAATAAGGACACGATGAAAGAATGCACCACAGCTCAAACTGCAGACAAGAATGTTTTGTAACACATTAGGATAGTAGAAGTGGACACGTCTTCCAACGTGTTAGTTCGTTGTGCTCAACCAAAGCATCTAATAAACATAGACAGAAAAAAATGGTGGTCCTAACAATGAAGAAAAACAAATTGTCGACGATTTGTCTAGTTGTTGAATCTCAGTTTCACCTATCAGTTCGGTTCCGGTTGTTTGCCTTCTTCAGAGGAAGAGAAGCGGGATGTCATGCAATTTAGAAACAAGATGCAATGTTTAATATTAATAATAATAATAGTTATAATAATCTTTACTTTGTTTATCACATGTTACACAGTAAAACAGTGCAACGTCATAGTCACACTTAGAGTGAATAGTGGAAATCTAAGCTTCAAATTTTATATTATGTCTACAAAAACAGTTTCCATAATGATGCTTTTATCCTCTATTGGATCATGATTTCAGACAAATGAAGCTCTAGCGAACAATCTGTCAGGAAGACTGTGCCTCCGCTTTCATTGGCCAGAGCAGGCGGCACAGTGGGTAAAACAACATCTCACAGCAAGAAAGTCCAGTTTCAAATGCACCGCTAACTGGCTTTTAAAGTTTGCATGTTCTCCAAGTGTTTGCGTGTGTTCTCTCCGGGTACTCTGGCTTCTTCCAACAGTTCTATATAAGTGACTATAAAAAGTCTATAGTTTTGAGTGGTGTTCCCCCTCTGTGTTGGCCCCTGTGATGAAATGGCAACTTCTCCTGCCCCTCGCCAAATGTCAGCTTGGATAGACTCACGCGTCCCACTGCAGGATAAGCAGTTGCAGAAAAAATAAATGTATTATACATCAGTTAGTCATGGTTGAATGGGATACTATTTTATTTTTGACAGGCTGAATTTGCTGTAATCATAGACAGCTGTTCGAAGACAAAGATGTATATTAATAATCATACATGTATGATTTGCAGGGTTCCCATGGGGAAAAAGTCAGGCATATTGAGCTTTTCATACTCAACAATCTGCAGCAGAGTCTGCCTCAGAGTAGTCTTTGATGTGTGGTTTTGTTTCCACCCACAAAAACCACACATGTGTGAGTGTTTGTGTAGGAGGGGGGTTATCCTGGGCAGCAAAATCAATGAATTGAGATTTCAAATAATCAAAAAAGTTAATCGTCTCATCACATCTATCCAGTAACATATGGACATACTTCAACTGTTTCACTGTCATTTTCAGGATGTCCACTTATTGGCCTATAAACACTGTAGCTCCGGTTAATCCGCAATCTTTGTGGAGTCTATGCGTCAAAGACTCCACAGACCTATCATCAATATCATCTGCTGAAATAAAACAAATCTCTTATCTAGTCATGTCATTCACTGATCTCTCCTGTTTGAACTACACTATAATGGCCCACAGTATTGCTAATATTTATATTTTCTGACTAATGTACTAGACCTCCACAATGCATTGAAGAAATCAGATGACTAATGTTTAGATACTACTTTTTTTTTTATGTTTGAAAAAAGAAATTCCTGGAACCATCCTTTTATTAATGTCCATCCTTCCAAAAAAAAAAAAAACTGTCCATTGGTCCTTTTATCAAACAAGAAGACAAAAATGTAACATCTTTGATCACAACAGATTTGTAGAGTATCCATATTAAGTATGGTGCTAAATTCAGCACCCAATAGCAGACAACACAAAAGGCAGGTAGCGCAGCTCAAGGATTTAATCAGGATATACCCCAACACGGGCAAAAACAGATTTAGAAAATAGAGATACTTAAAATCTTCAAAAATCAGCACAATAAGTCCAAAGAAAATCCAAATGATATGTGAAGAGGAAAAAAAAATGCAAGAAAAGATGTAAAAAGAAAAAATAGAAAAATGAGTGGTGAGAAAGAGTAGTTCAAGAATACAACCAGACAGGATCATAGACAATCTAAGCAAGGAAAGACACAACATCACAACTAAGAAATACAGGCAAAATGGCACAAAAGTGATGACTGTATCGCAGGACTTAAAGAGACACACAGCCGGCCAACAAATACTCAGGGGCAGATAGATCTTAAACAAGAATGAACACATCCAAGCCAAAGCACGACACTAAGTAAAACAAAAGTCATAATGACCCCTTCATTTAAAGTTTTTTCGTAAAATAGGGTCAGAATTTGGGGAAAGTAGAACCAGACACAGCGTGTATTCAGAGTAACTACCAAAACTGCTGACTATCCTTTTTGCTCTGGTTGCCTTTGACTGTAGTAGTCGGTACTGTTTTCCCATTCATCAGTCAAATTATTCTGAAGGTTACCTTTATCTGCCTTACCTTTGCTAAGAATCTTAAAAGCATTTCAATCAGGATAAAACAAGAAAATCAAGTAAATATATTTCTTTACCGGCTCAGATGATAAGTGAAAATTAGTCTGTTAGAAAATGTGTTTACAATCTTCAGAGAGTTTGGGACTGGAGGGCATCAGCCTTGAGAAACAACAAGATATGCACCCTTTTGGAGTTCAGAAACTGGTGATGGTGGCTGAGGAATGCAAATAATTCTACAACATAATGTTCTAATATATCACACCCACTGACAGGTGCCAGTGTAATGAAATAATCAATGTTATTCTGACTCACAGTTTCAGTGGTCATAATATTATGGCTGGTCAGTGTATGCTCCTATATATCCCAACATCGGTTCAAATGCATATTTAAAGGTTACTAAATCATCTTTATTGCAGAGTTGAAACGGCGTGTTTCGAATTATTCCCCTACTCAGTGCTTTCTGCACTCAACTGTGATTTTTCCAATTTTTTAGCTATGGCTGACAAAGCTTTACAGTGGAAGCAGAGTTTTACTAATATATTCTGTCAACCGAGAACAGTTAGTACCAATTTATATGCTATACCTTAGATTAGTCTTTTATTTAACACTAAAATGTTCCCAACAAGTGGAGTTTATGATACATGTATCCCACAGACATTGTACTTTATGAATTTGCATATCCACACACAATCTCAGTATTCTCTTAAAAACTTCATGTAGATGTGCTACCTGCTAATTTTGCAGCCTGGATAAAAGGTATGGCCAAAATAGGTGAATACAAATTGTGAATGCAGCAAAGAATAAATACAGATGAATACGGAGGTCCATGGTGAGTCACGGCACAAATGGAAGTTGAGATGAAGAACACAAAGAACCCAAAATAATAAAGGACTGACTTAAAGAATGTGGATGTTGCTTGGTGGGAGGAAACAGGGAACGTTGAGGAACTTAAATAACTTATTTTCCCTATTTCAACAAAGGACCACTCACTGTTAGGGGAGCAGAAGCTCAATGTCATTTCTTCTTTTCTTTCTTTTATTCTGCTTGGGAGACACATGATTCCAGGTTTGTACAAGGAAAAAGAAAGAAAGATTAGAGACATTACGTGGTAATATATAGTTTCAGTTATACAAAATCAGTTTACCAGCAAAATCAAATTACGTAGTAATTCAGTGTTACAATGCTATGCACACCGTAATCTATTATTAATGTTCATGCATGGTTACGTCTAATTACTAGGGATGTCAATAATAAAGCTTTAACATTCATCAAACCTTTCCATGTAATTTTTCTTTGGTGAAATTACCATTACTAATATCTTCACGGCAGATGACTGAGGAGACATCGACACTGTGGAATGGCAAATTACATTTTAAAGATGTTACAGATGGAAGTGTAATCCATGTTTGCGTGCATATATTACAGTGATGGTCAGCACTGTTGAGCAGTGGGTAGGACTGTGGCCTCAAAGCAAGAAGGTTCTGGGTCCAAATCCACCTCTGCCTGGCATTTTCTCCATAGGTTTGTGTGCATTCTCTCTGGAAACTTTGGCTTCCTCCAAAAGTAAAAAAAAAAGTAGTACAGATTCACTGGTGTTGCTAAGTGGTGCAGAGGCAGGATTTCAGTGTTCTATGGGTGCGTAGAACATTCCAGGATGATCTGGCACCAGATCCTATCTGCAAAGGTGGAGAAATTGGATCTTCATGCAGTCTTTCTGGATCCATCACCTTTGGGTCAGTCCCCCAAGAACTCCTAAAGACAACCTTCAGTTTCTCTCAGCCTTGCATCAATCCTGGAAAAAAAATGAGCAGCCTAGAACTCCATACCACCATCAACATCCAACAAAAAACTTCTTTGTCTTTAAGAAGGCTAGAGCAATCAGAGGCAGACATTCAAGATATGGATGGATGGAGATTTTTTTTCCTTTTTTATGATGTTTGTCTTAAAAGATATCCAGTCAATACCAACTTCTTTTCTGCCATGCCGACGTCAGCTGAAAAAATGACAGGCCGACAATGTTAGAAAGACTAGGTGAACCATGCATGTATGGTGAGACCTTGGTGAGGTTTATAGACTTCCTAAGACCTTTTACCCGGTCATTTCTAAGTCTTATTCACAAATCATGAACATTAAGCTGATTTAGAAGAATCCTCTGAACCCAATAATCAATTTTTCATTACATTATACTCAATCACCACTAACACAAGTAAGTAAACACCAGGTTTTAGTTCAGATTAATCACAGCCTATTATTCGGAAAACTCCTTGAATTGTTTAAACAATTTACAGTTTAAATACAAGGATAGCTCAGTTGGTTAAACCACTGATTCTTAGGACAGGTCCTTAGTGTTACCAGCTTACGCCAGCCACATCCGATTCTGGTCCCAAACCCGAAAAAATTGCAGGATTGTGTCAGGAAGGGCATCCAATGTAAAAACCTATGCCAAATCAATAAGCGGAATGAGGAGTAGCTGTGATGACCCCCCCCCCCCCCCAAAAAAAAGCCCAAATAAGTTGTTTTTTTACGAATACAAGGAGTACTCATGAACTCAACTAACTTTAGGTGAGAGCACTACGATACAGGGAGTCACAATCTCAAAAAGTGGTCCGACAAAGTGGTCCGACAAAGAGTGGTCGGAGAGCAGCAGTAGTCATGGCTTGAGGGTACAATGGAGAACAGGTATAGAGCCAAACCTGGAATCAGGTGTGTGAGGACGAAAAGTAAAACCAAACTTAAACTGTATTTCATTCCTATAATATTATTAGTGAGCAATGGTGATTTGTCTGATTGAACTGATTTATTCCGAGTTCTTTAAATGCGGATATTATAAAAAGGAGGCTTCTTAGAACGCAGTTTCCGAGAAAAGGTTAATTGGGTATAAAAATATGGCTGCAATTGTAATAAAATATGACTGATACATTTTCTAACAAGGACATTGAACCACAACTTTGTTGAGGTTTTCAGATAAGGTGACATGTTGTGCAACTGCTGAAGATGAGTTGCATGAGTCGTATTCACACAGTAGGTTTCACAGACCTTTCATCATCATACTAATGCAACAAATGCATTCAACCTGCAGAGGGAAATTAGAATGTTATCCGTGTCCTGTTCCAATATGTCTTGTTTGTTTTGAATACAAATGAATCATATACAAAACAATTGTCCGTATTACATGTCGGTGAATGGTAATTGCCAATTATTCCAATCAAAATGTAATTGTTGGTGCACAAATCTCGCATTATTAAATTCACATCTAATGTTCTCGAGCAGAGCTATCTGATTACATTACCCTACACTTCCTACTCCCTGTGCAAAGGGAAAATGGTGATTCCATGATTAAGACAATTTCGTGAATGGGTTTAAAGGAAGAAGATGGATTTAAGTTTACAATGTTATGGTACGACACATATGATCCCATCTAATAAATGAACATTTTCTCATAGTTCATCCCCTCAGGAAACAGTTTTAGACAAAAAAAAGGTACAGCAGGTATAGGCTTGCCAACAGGATTGACTTTGATGTCCACAGCAATGTAAAAAGATAAGATTTAAATTATAACCAAGAACATAATTTTACATAAACAAGACATTCACCACTCTGGAGCGGCGGAGACACCGGGGCCATCAGGTTGAACCTTTATCAGCTCAGAGGAAGACTCATTCATCTCCCTCGCCTGGATATTACGCTTCCACCCAGGTCCCGGGAATACATAGAGGTTTGTAGACTATTTATCATAACCGTAGTCGTATGACCATTGATGGCCTCGTTAGCCATATGGCCTCCATCAATCCACCATTTACATACAGTAAGAACCCGTCAGCTTCTCGGAATGATCTACCAACAGGCAAAACTAACAGGCCATCAAAAGTTGCCAACTCATCCATCGATTCTCAGTATCAGTGGATTTTATATCTGACAGCCATCCAAAGAAAAAGACAACATCTGTCATGAGAGAAAGTGCCACCCAACCGTATACAACAATATGTTTTATTTTTCTATTTAGTGAACGGGTTAAAGGAATAGTCACAGTGCCACAGAGTCTTCAGTGGGAGGAGGAGAAGGTTGTTGAATGAATTATCACGTCTGAATTTGATGCTTCTCACTGACAAACCGACAATTTCTGTTTTCTCAAAACCCTTGATAATATAATTAAAGTGGCACAGTGGATAGCACATTTGAAGTTTAAGGTAAATGAATGATGGTTCTGGGTCCAAATACCCTTGGGGACTCTCTGTTCAGAGTTTGCATGTTCTCTTCATGTTTGCGTCGGTTCTCTCTGGGTACTCCGGTTTCCTCTGGCAGTCTAAAATATGCAACATAGGTAAATTGACTAACTTAACTACCCTTACGTGAGTGATAGGATGATTGTTTGTCTGTCTGACTGAGCAGGTCCCTGTGATAACTGACCGCTTGACCAGGGTGAACCTGCATCACCCAATGTCAGCTAGGATAGGCTCCAGCCGCCTGTGACCCTGAACAGGATAAGTGATCACAGAAAATTAATCAAATCGTTCTGATCAAAACAGTCTTAACCTAAATAAAGCATTTTTTCTGTTTCTACGTTTTTTTAATAGATTTGACTCAGCAACTTTATTTGCTGTTTCTATTTTCACACATGCACACACACACACGCACAGACACACACACGCACTCACAAATGGCACCTTTTCTGGCTGTCCTAGAGTTTATGCCAGTGGTATATTACTTTACATGATCTATCCATCCATCCATCCAATTTCGTCCGCTTATCCAGGTTCTGGCTCCTCAGTGGAAGCGAAGGAGCAGTGCGTCCTCTCTGACCTCCTTCCAGATGTCTGAGCTCCGTACCTTATGTCCAAGGCTGAGACCAGCCACCCTACAAAGGAAGCTCATTTCAGCTGATTGTATCCTTGACCTCATTCTTTCGGTCACTACACAGAGGTCATGATCGTATGTGAGGGTTGGAACGCAGATGGACCCGCAAATTGCGATTTTTGCCTTACGACTCAGGACTTTCTTCACCCCAACAGACCGATACAATGCCCACATTACTGCTGATGTTGCACCAAACCACCTGTTTATCTCCTGGTCCGTTTTCCCATCACTTGAGAACAAGACACCAAGATACCTACACTCCTTTGCATGAGGCAGCAATTCACCTCCAGCCTGTAGGGGACAGAAGGGACTTTACCTGACTAGAAGCACTAAAACCATGTCCACACAGTGAAAAGACCTCATTCAAAACCTCACCTAAGTAAAGGTATGTTAGTAATACCAGCAAAATGTACTTTAAGTATCTAAAGTAAAATTATTTGTGCAGTGAAATGGTCCATCTTAGAGTTTTACCATTATTTATAATGTTTTAGGATCTGGGTTAGTGATGTTTTAATGTGCAGGCCTATGCTTCTGCTGTTGATGTTAAAGTTTGAGGTAATTACAACTACTTTATATGCAGTCAAGTTCTTTAATCTGCAAGTTCAAGCTCTGTTCTGTGAGAATCACGTATCTCTAAAAAATGTATCACGTTATAAGATCAGCCTTCTGTGTCAGACAGAGTGCTGACTATGAAGATAGAAATAGAAAGGTTTACAAGATGGTAGTGAGAGTAGCACTGCTGTATGATTTAGAGAAGGGATCACTGACCTAAAGACAGGAGGCAGAGCTGGAGTGGGCATTGTTGGAGAAGTTAAGACTTTCTTTGGGAGTGACGAGGATGGACGGGATTAGAAACGAGAACATCAGGGGGACAACACAGGTTGGAAGTTTTGGAAACAAAGCAAGAGAGGAGAGATTGAGATGATTAGGACGACTGAAAAGGAGGGATCAAGGATGGATCTGCTGTGGGCGACCCCTAAAGGAAACAAATGGAAGAAGAAGGCTTGTTTTCACCTTCATGGTGAAAAATTCACCATTTATACCAACAAAGCTTTTACATAATGTATCTATAACATTACATAATCAACACATTTTGGCAACTTCTACATTTTTGCCTGGTATGAAAAAGTGGAAATAACAATTGTACCATCAAAAAGGTTGAGAAGTAGACGTATAAAATAGTATATAATGGAAATAAGTAAAGTATAAATACCTCTAGTAACTAAGTAAATGTATTAAGTTACAGTCCACTACTGGTTAACACCAATATTTGTTACTTTATTTCCCACAGGCTGCAGGTGGTAGAGCTAATAGGAATAGCTGTAGCATCTGACCCTGAGAATCACCCTCAGTTAAGACTAAAACATGTTGGGTCCCCCACATTCTGTATCCATTCTTTATTTTTGAGAAAAATTTATTCGATCAGAGCTGGATGATAGTATGGATATAAACCTTAACAAACGCATCAGCAAGTTTACCGCTTCACGGTATGACTATGACTCATGTGGCCATTTGCACTCTGCTCATATTCTGTGATAGTTCTGGCTCCTGTGAAGATTTGAATCACTCAGAAATTTACATTCAAATAGCCTCTTTATATTACTGCAAGATTCTACAATAGCTAAAATATTTGCTCTTGGGTGACTCAACAATGCAAGTGAAACTCTTTCTAGACTCATAGATTAAACATTTACATACCTGCAATGTCTGTCATGTAAATGGCTTTTTGTAAATGACCTTTGTTTTTCCAGATTTAAGAGAAGAAAACTGTGACGCATGTTTATTTCAATTGAGACACTGATTTTTTCAAATGACCATATGTCATGTTTATAGATGTTTTATTACTATGTCAACATTTCACACTCATATAAGATGTTCATCAGATGTTTACCGAGGCAGGAACACATCAAGTTTACAAGAAGAAAGATCTTCAGTTTCATGTCTACAGAACTTTAGTACACTATCCTTTCCTCACCGAATACCGACTGTTTTCCTTTGTTTTGGCATCTTCTGAGAAAAAAAAAAAGTTGTCAAAATATGAACTCACATCAGGATGCTTCCATACTTGGATCTCATCAGTGGCGAAAATGATAAATCTGAGCTGGTAGCAAGGATGATGGCGGCACAGCACTGCTACAATATTGACGAAGTTAAATTTAAATGACACATATCCAGCTGGCTAGGAGGAGAGTGAGGGAGTTAATCAAAACTGACTCTCTCTAGCAAGATCAACTCAAAGCTGATAGATGCTGCTGTTGGAACATATACATCAACTAATCATCCTAAGCCACCTGCACACATGGGCATGTGAGGAATCTAGGACGTGGATGGTTAGGGGTTGGGCTGTATGTGGTAGTCAGCTGTCCATGAATGTGGAACAAACTCATTGCACTTTGTTTAAAAGCGGGTCAAACTTCTTGCGAAGTGAGAGTGACACAGCAACACCGATATTCTAACTGAGGCGTAAGCACAAAGCAGAAACCTGTCACTCTGGTTATTCTCAGGAAACTGAAGGGCTGTGAAGACTGAGATTCTAACAAGCCAAAGCAATGGTTGTTGTAGCACAGCCTACTGTAGTGGGCTATCTACAAACAGTCATGGCAGAAGCAGTGTCAGAAGCTGAGGCTTGATATGGACAGCATGTTGTACTGCCAGCCCCTGATGTAGGTGAGTAACAAAAGCACAGGATTTGATGAGTATGAACTTGACTTTAGGTGACATAATCATTCGTCCTGTTGCTCTTTTGCATGTGTTGCTGTGAGATTGTGAAGCTGGACGCAGAGGATTTTTCAAACATAGTAATACAGCTTGAACTAGTAAAGGCTACTGGGTTCATTCGGTTTAATTGTGTACCATAAAACATTGATATAAATTTACAATGAAATTGGATCAGTACTCTAATCCGGGGCAGGCTGCGGATTTTCCACCTGGGCCTTTAGTGCTATACTATCACAATTAAGCAGTCTTCATATAAATTCTCTGTGACGCTACAGCTACTTGCTGGTGTCCGCCTACATAACTAGCCCATATTCACAGAGACAGTATCAATCTATCTAGTATCATCACGGTATGCCGGCCTGTGACCTATTTGAGGCTGGGTTTGACCCCTTTGTGGCTGTGTAGAATAAAGTGATTTTAAAAAGGTTCAACACTCATGAGGGACATAAACCATCAAAGATATACCACTATTATGAAGGATGACATTATGCTGAATCACAAATAGATATCACATGTATCTCAAATAACTGACATTACTATATAATAAACTCTCACCAACCACTCACATTTACTCAATAGATCACCAAGAAAACAAAATGGACATTCAATGTTAATAGCACCATAAGGATTCAACAGGGGTTCTTCACAGACCCAAGCCAAGCAGCTGGACATGAAAAAATGCACGTTCAAAGGCACACTGGCACCGATCACTGAATCTGAACCTCATTCACACCACAACAGCTGCAAGCCTCAAAAGGCAGCAATAATCAACAGCAATTTAAAATACAAGAAAATCCATCATTTGAAGGCAAAATGATGGACCTGACATTGTGGATGCTGCGTTTGAATTCAACCAGAGAGCAGATGTTATGCTGCTCACTTCTGTTTGATAGAAGACTTTCCCAGCTTTTCAAATAGGTTGCAATGGTGAGTGAGGATTGCCCCTCCTGTGAAGGGGGGGGCAAAGGACTGTTATATACAGAGGGAAAAGGCTTCAATGTGGAAGGAGAAGCATTCAAATATGGAATATGACACTTTAAAGTGTAGGCAAAATGGTAGATTGTAATACAATGCCAGTCTTTTGATTAGCACAAGAAAAACATGACGTGTTTATCTCCAAAAATCAACGTTTGACCTACAGTTATAATAAATGATAATCATCTTTATTAGCTGAAACAGTCATACATTGTACAACATTATGAAATTAGTTTTCTGTATTTAAAACCCACTGAAATCCCTGTGAGCGAATTAGGATTCAATGTCTTGCTTAAGGACACTAAAGCAATTATAATAAAGTGTCTAGGGGAGTCTGGGGATTCAACCGCCGACCTTTGGATCAGTGGACAGTTGCTCTTTTGTGAGAGCCAGAGCCTCAAGTATTTCTAACTTTCAAAAGTTTTAATTTCAGTACCCTGAATGGTTTTAACAAGCGTACTGGGATGAATACCTTTTCATGAAAGAATTTGTCAAGAATTTAACTATTTATTGTCCTCCACTATTTCTTACAGAAAAATGTGGGCAACTTGAGTTTATACAGTTTATAATTTGACCCAATAGCAGCATTATGCTAAAGACTAAGGGGCCAAGGATTAAGCCCTGGGGGACATTACAGGCGAAATGGGCCAGGAGGAGGCATTAAGAATGGATATTGAGGAAGTCGTATTTCTTTGGCATATTAAATCATGTGAAAACTTACTTAACAAAATGATGAAACTTGATAAACCAGGAAAGTCTAATAAAGGTCAAAAGGTTTTCCATAAAAAAGCTTGGCTAAGATGTTGATGCAATCTAATTAAAGTTGATTATTTTTCATGAAATAAAAAATTTCTTCATGAAATATTTTTATCTTTTCATTTCTGTGACATTTACAAACATGCTAGACCAAACAATTTGCCATTTTATAGTTAAATTTGAATGTTTAAGAAATTAATAAATGCCGCAAAGACATTTAATATGCAAATAAATACTTTCCCATATTTTTTTCTCAGTGAGGATATCATAGGGTTAAAGGCATACCTGCCAAAAACTGAACAAAATAGACACTACTGATAAAAAACAAAGCTGCGTATGGTCTGTAAAGCAAAACACTGAGACAGTGAACGTCTTTTCTTTTGATGCCTTCACAGAAACCCAAGTCTGCTCCCGTTTAGGCGGATAAACATGATGTTTCATCCTCAAAATGGCCAACCTATCTGCAGTATATCAAGTAAGTTTTTTGACTCGAATTTGCCATTCATGGAGATCAAATATTTGGTTTTCAGGGCAAATTTTAGGAAGGTGAGCACTGTAGAACTATTTTATTAAGGATTTTATCATTTTCCAGGAATGTTTTGTCTTGCCCAAGGTATTAGTAAATACAGATATAACTTTCGTCATTGATTTAATGAAAGACTTTTTCCTGAAATTCCACAAGGGACTTGTGGGATGATTTATGTTTTCGGCCTTCTTCTAAGCTGTGTCGATGTCAAGCAGAGTAGAACCAAGGATTTGAACATTTTTTCAGAACATTGTTATTGGTTATGTTTTTATTCCGAATTCTATCTACTACACTTTGAGAAACAAATGTCATCTTATTGGACCAGATTAACAATGTGTAACACCAAAAAAATGGAAATAGTCATTGCTGATCTTGGAGAAGCTTTGTAGGTTGTTGTAATTTAATTTATAGTAAGAATAACCCGAAACATTGCTTTCACTCTATCAGGACTAGCCTGCATATTTCAGTGCATGGCATGACTGAACGGGCAAGTCAGAGCTTTTCAAAGAGGCTTATTCAAAATTGAGCCACACAGTAAAATTAACCAAGATGAAAAAAAGTTTCTGTCCTCAGCTGAGTGCCTATATATTCCAACACAGTTAATTCCAACTCTGATTACTTCACCTCAGTTTGAAGTTGGTTATCCTTGCTTTGTCAACATAAGGTAATTGGATAAAGTGGACTGGAATTAACGTACTTGAGCAAAACAACCTGCAAACATGGGAGTGCCTTCCTCCAGGATCAATAGTGTTATTACAGTTGAGACGCCTCATAATCAACAATAAAATACCTCTAATGTTTTCACTCCACTCACTGCTCATATGTACAAAGCATCACACGTTAGTGGAAATGTTATGAACAAAACGTTCACGTTATGAACAAATTTATTCTTCTGGCCTTATTTATGTGCAGTCTGTGTTGGGAGGTGTTGTCCGTCCTTAGACAGATACAGGAAGTTTTAAGTTTTTACCTGTTTTTTTTCATTTCTGTTTTTTTTATCTCAAGATGGTGGATGCCCTTGTGTTGAAGTGAAACATTAGAAAATTGCTGGAAGGGAACCTTAAATTAGAGCTAAGCAAATACTATTTGAGACAGTAACTGGTTCATTTATTTCTTATACTGCAGTCTTTGTGTTGCTCATTATGTTGAAATTGAAGGCACATCCCTAGCTGTTCACAAAGTTTTATATGAGTATATATATGTATTTAAATATTTTTTGAAAGCTTACTCTGTGAGATGTAAGAAAGGAACATCGTAATTCTTTCCTCTGTCACTTTGAAAATGATAAGACTGCTTTCATATATCGTATTCTATATTAAATTTCATGCTGGTTAAAGTATGCATGCATCTTAATTGAAAAGATTGTGTTAGTTATGTATTTAGATTTGGACCCTGATACAGTCTCAGAGACAAGCAGGAGGGTAGAAATGAGTTTATTGTCCGTATGATGAGCATGCAGGGTGACAAGGGTGAATGGATGTGATTAGGTCCTGCTGAGACCTGAGCAGTCAAACAAGTGGAAGCGGATATAACACTCTAAGGTCTGAGGTCAGGCTTAGGTTAGGGTTAGGGAAGGGGAACTCTCATCTGAATGAACGCATGTACAGTCTCTCCTACTGGAAGATCCCTCTTGTCCTTGTTAAAAGTACTGGTGCTGTCCCTTGTGGAAAGTTTGTGTTCTCAATGTATTGTCAGATCTCATACGGGGGCGACCACGCTTCCCGTAGCAAACAAACTTCCAGTCCTCATCATGATGACGTAGCTTTATGTTTGCATACTTTTTTCAGAATTTTTTAAAAAAAGCATAAAAAGAATTACCAGCCCAAACTTAAGCGCGCTGAGAGAGTGCGTCCGTAGGCAACATGAAAGCGAAGGTAGAAATGTCTGTATTTGGTATGATCTTTTGCAGCACAACATCACCTCTATGACCTGTCGGTTATTTCTTAGTCTACTGAACCCAAGAACATAAAGGGTAAAGGTTATCAAACCGGCATGATCTTAGGATGAGAGGAAGTTGGCACGTGATTCCTAGGTTGACGCGTTGTTTTTCTATAATGAATAAAATATAATCTGGTATAAATTTGAGAGCTTTTACTGCAAGTGGTTCCAAATTAGTAACACCTGTTTAGTAAACCTAATTTGTGTCAAACAAGTTCATGTTATCTTTTTAACCACCAATGCACTTTGATTTTTGATAATTCCATTGTAAGCTGTGACATTGTGGTTCACCGAAGATCTTTAGCAGCAATATGACAACATTCTTAGCCAGCCTTTGGTGACTGCAAGTTACCCTTATCGTCGTGAAAGAAAAGAAAATACATATACATCAAAAGAAATGTTAACATGTGTTGATGCATTGACAAAAGGCTTCTCCAAGATGTTCCAGTGAAGTGGGCTGAACAATATTTCATGCATGGCTACTCCAGCAGAACCACATGAGCTGTACTATTCAATCTTTGAACACCCTGTGCAAACATCCCAGTGCAACCATTGCATCTACCACAGCTGGGGAGGAGGGTAACTTTATAATTCACCATTTAAATACAGATGAGAGAGTGAGGAAGTCTTAATTGCTTTGTGAGATTGCCTCTCCGAAGCAGATCCGGAGAAGACAGATCACTGTGCTGATAGGGACCAAAGGTGTAATGACAGGTGCCTTTGACTGAGCTAGGCATGTCCCCCATCCCATCCGCATTATCAGCCCATCATGATAGGAAAGCAATCTCCCAACCTTGCTTTTCATAGGCTATGCATATCAATGCTCCATTAATCGGATAATAAAGTTACCAGAAAAAAACACTCCACTGAAACACATTTCATGTACTGCACGATCTGGATTATTGGAAGGAAATCATTTCTATCGGGCAAAAATTATGTTTGTACTGGTTGCATCCGTTACCTTGTTAATACAGCCAGATTGCTACTTCAGTGTAGAACTGGCAATAATCAAAAAAGAATGCATGATGTAAGTAGAGGACACCTGAAGAGTGCATACCTAAGCCAAGCAAATGACAAATCTTACTCTGTTGTGTTACAGACACCTTGGGAAGTTGAGGCTCGGGTCGAGGCCCAACCCTGTATAAAGAAGGACAACATGTGTAAAACGTGCTTTTTCAGCTATGCAGGTGGGCCTCCGCTGTGGGGAGCGTCACTCAGTAGTAGCCAATGTAAAAACATCAGTTGCTTTTCAAGCAACTTCCTCAACTCGAGTGGACGAGCCTAAAAATTTAACCCCTTTTGCTCAAATTTTAATTGAAATGCATTCAAAATCTTTTTAGTAATCCTGCTCACAGACACACACACACACACACACACACACACACACACACACTCACATATGCAAATTAACAAACAAACGGCACCCGTCATACAACCACATACAGGTCCAGGGATTATAAATACAATATTTAACACCAATCAGTTCATACAGATTTTGATTAATCTGCAGATGGGTACCGTTTTTAATGAAATCCCATTGATTATTCAATAACTTTCATTCTTTGTGAATAATCGATTAAGGGTGAACAATTAAAAATCTGAAAATGAAGACTGACAGATGATAAAAATCACCACATTATGAAAAATCTTCATATTCTCTCTTCGCCGACTGTAAAAATTTGTTGAGGCGAGGGAAAAGTGCCATGGTTGGGAGAAAAGATGGAATGGTGTCCCTCATCTATTTCACGGCTGGATAGTGTGACAGGTAACTGGTGAATGGTATGATTGATTACCACTATGTTAAACAAAGCAATTAAGAGGGAGAGGAGAGAAGTTGTTGCTGTGGAATGTGGACCGGCTTAAATAACGGCAACCACTGAAAAGACCTGAAACAAGCGCTAATTAAAATGGATGATAGAAGAAAGTGTTGCAAAGATTCTGACATCACATTAGACGATGTGCAGATTATAAATGACAAAGTGTATAGTTATTTGAGGAGACACTGGAAGAAAAAACAACCTTTATGTTGATATTTCTGGGTGTGTCAAAGCTATTCAGCAGCAACTCGCTGCTGAATATCTAAAATATCATAATTTAACCAACATATGAAGTAATCACAGTTTAACTTTAACCCATAATTATCCAGATCCATTTTCTCCTTGAAGGAAACTTATGCGGGTATCATTTTCAGTATTTTAACACATTTAAAGGTGCAGTGTATAAAACTTAGGGGTATCTCTTTGAAAAAATAGTATATAAACTTTATAACCATGTTCTTTTCGTGTAAAATCAGTTAAAAAACAATAATGTTGTTTTGGAAAAAGGCCACTATATACCCAGGAGGGACGCGGTCCTCCTCCATGTTGTGCTGCCACGTTTGTACGGTTGCCTGAGTGGACAAACTGAATGATGTCTCTAGACAGGCACCGTTACGTCTTTAAAATGTTGCCGGATAATTATTTCTGATGGCATTCAATTTTATACACTGCACCTTTAAGTACCACCTTTATAACATAATGCCACTCTTATTTCTGAGGAAATAAATACAAAAAAAAAATTGGGTTTTTTCCATATATTAAATACTGAGGGGATTATTATTACAATTATTGTGATTGTTTTTACCACATTATTCTACTCATTACTGGTTTCGCAATTAAGATTGTTGGATACGATAATGATTTGCAGATACCTTCATTTCGGTGCATTTTTTAATGAATGAATTAATCATTTAATTCATGATCATCATGGCTTGATAACCCTAACCCTTTTTAAAATTTCAGTCCATTAAATCTTTGAAGCGTTTCTGAGTGCCTTCCATCTTTTTTCTCTCCATTTAGTGTGTAAGGATCTGGATATAAGCCAAACAGTAGGGAAAAGGAATCCAGAGGAGACTTGTGCCCCTCCCAACAATGACAAAGAACCTTTATTCTGCTCTTATCAACAATGACATGAACACAACCACACCAATTAAAGGGCATAGGCAGTCGCCAGGAAATGCTAACAAAGCTAACAAGAGTTCGATTTGTCCGTGAATTGGCTCACGCCCTAATAGAATCACCAAAGCCAGGCAGTGAATCAACACTGGTGATGTGTTTCCATCAACACGATCAGAGGACAATTCCAACGGCTGGAAACTCCTGTTGCGATCCGTTTTTCTTGACTTCATTCTTGTCTCCCTAGACGAAGATAAAACTCCTCTAACTCCACTATTGGCATACAAAAAAAAGAAAAAAGCATTTTTTTTATTCCATTCCCCATTTTAAACTCAGCTACACACAGATTTACCATATTTGTCCGTAAATCTATGTGCAGCATTCATGCTGCACAGTGACATTTTTCCAATCGTGTAAAAGAGAGATCTTGCAGTGTAATGTGATGTATATTTTAACAAAGAATTTAGAGCGTTTCCAGTCGACTAAGATGCAGAGGTTACACAAGAGAAGATTCTTTTCTGTGCAGTAAGTTTCAGGAAATGGCAATTCAGACTGAATATCCTGTTTTCAGGCAGTTACCCCATTGTATTGCCCCAAACCATAACCTTTTTTTGACATCAATGGTCACAGATAAAGGGGGAGCTCTTTATCTTTGTTTGAATAACATCAATTCATCTTAATTCTCTCCCACACACACACACACACACACACACACACACACACACACACACACCAAATATCCCTCCATTTGACATGTGATAGGCTAACTGTGAGAACCTGGACTTTTGTCCTCTGACATTACTTAGAAGCAGAGCCAAACACTAGATACACCTTGTTAGCTCTTGCCTGGAGGTATTGATTTGAGTTTTACCTCTTGGGGTCGTCCTTTCCTTCTGAACACAACTCTTGAGGAGTGCAACCAGCCAGCCCGAGCGCTGAAGGAGCCCTAGTAGAATGCGATGGCGATGTACAAATTGCGTAATGGACGTTGGTTTAATGAATGCGCACACTCATGTTCCGAGGCAAACATTACTTAATTAAACCGATAGAGATTGAATGCCTGCCCCGACAATGGAGGTGTACTCTGATAAAAGTGAAGAACTGTAAGAGGATCATGGGAAATGATAGGCTCAGGAAGTATGCTAATTAGCACGCCATGACATGACTGCAGTTTTAATCTTATTTGAATATAACGATGTTCCTGGGATTTATTTACAACTACACCTAAATTGTCATCCTCCACAGCAAGGGTATATCCCAGAAAAGTCCCCAATCCCCTTCGTTGTACAAGCAATCCTACTGATTGAACCCCTCAAATTCAATGTGGAGTTTTTCCCAAACTATTTTTAGCAGAAAAAAAAGCTCCAAGAAGTGAGTAAAATAAAACCTAATAGATAGAAATTTTGATAAATATTAAATGACATGATAAATATCTTCAAGTACATTCATACGCACCAAATTTGGACAAAATCGGAATAACTTTTGGGAAAATTATGTCTGGAAAACTTTTGGAGATAACCCCCCCAGTGTCAGATATATATGAATGAGCTTTCCCCAAATCAATCCAGTTCCCCTTCAGATTTAGATCTATTTGAAGTTTTAAATCATCCATGAAATAGTTTTTGAGGTATCTCTGGAAATAATGAAAGTATGAACCATTAAAGGAAAAGACGATACATACTAGATAGATCTCCTCGAGTCGATTCATATTCACAGGATTTGGACAAAATCGGACCAATTCTTGAGAATTAATGGCCCAAATACTTTTGGCAATGCAGCTCCCCCTAGTGTTAGAAATATACAACCGATTCCTCCCAAAACTAATCCAGTTCTTCCACATACTGAGGTCTACGTGGTAACACATTTATTTATAATTATCCATGAATGAGTTTTTGTCTTATGTACAGAAAACGGTGTGTATAATATGATTTATTAGGGTAAAACATGATGTACACAAGGTAGTTTAAAAAAAGGATAAAAGTTATCCCCTACTTTTCGGGGTTATAATTATATTGAATCAACCAAGTTGAAATAATGATAAGATCTAATATACGATCAATTTTCACAGCTGTCCTCTGACCTGCCCCAGGTGAAGAGAGAGAGAGCCAGAATGCTTTACTGTATGTTTTGACATCTGTTTCCAAGGCGTTCTCACACATCTGTCAGGTTTTTACTTAATGCATCCAAAACAGGAAAAATGCCGTATTTATTCTAGTAATTGGTCTCCATTATTGACTTTTTTTTTTAAGTTGTGGGAAGCTGAGATTAAAGGCTTAGCAAGGTCGCAAACATACCCTGGAACACAGGGGATTAGGAAGACTACATGTTTTCAAAAATTAAGAAAAAAAACCCTTACCCTTACAACTACAGTCAGGCTGGCTGAGATGTTGGGTTTATTGAACACACATCACAGAGTCCATGAAATGTTCAACTGATTTACTGTGGAGAGTATAACTCAGCTAAAACAAAGACAAATGATAAAAAGTGAAAGTCAACTGCTGGTTTGAGTCTCTTGTAGTAGCATTAGGAGTGTCCAGTTTGAAATCAGTATTTGTCATGTTAATAATATAGTAATAAACATGGCATTGTTTAATATAGCCCTGTATTTTGTAACGAACATATTCTCCAACAATGGGGGCAAGACTAGGCTAGGGTCAGTATCTATCAGACGAAAGAATTCCTTTGCTGCTTTGAATATAAAGCATAGAACTCAATGAAATTGAGTTTTAGCAGAGTTTTCCTGCTGCGTCAGTGTATGAAATAACTCAGATTGTATCTAAAACATGATTTTCTGATAATATAGCCTGGCTGCTATATTCTGTTTGTTCTCAGTGCTAAAGAAAATACCTTTAGATTTCTCCTTGTTCTTTTTCCTAGATATAATTTATTTTAATTATACATTTACTTTCTTTAGTTAAATCTCCTCAATTCAAAAACATTACAGAGCTTTAATGACATGTCTTGTGTTACATTTGCAAATTTAAAAAAAAGCCAATCTAGCATAAAAAAAATAAAAATAAAATGAGAGCGTTCCATGTTTGATTTGGTCAATCTTTATCCCTAGATACAATTCTAGGTAATTTAAGGGAAGGAATTAGACTATTGAGTGTTTTTCCGTATTTCAAAACTAATCTGAGTTTGACATCTGGTTTGTGAAAACATAATTTATTCAAACTTTAACCATAAACACTTATATTATAGTAATCATTTGGACTCATGAGTTGGTGTGGGGAGAATAAAATAATTTATTGTTCAAACAGCTGGGTTTGATCCCTTAAAAGGACATGCCTTTGGAGGAGCCACTCTTCTTTGCAAAGATGAACAAATCCCAAATCTTATTAGATGCTGTTATGTTGCACAACACAGTACGTACCCATGCCGGTATTCTGAGATTAATAAAATGTAGGTTTTTTTCACGGTTAGTTCTTTCTTCTACGGAGGTCAAACAGTTCTCCGCCTCAGTGACTCAAACTGCTGAATAATTCTATAATATCGTTAAAATTCACCGTTCACGGATCAACGGACAAACTGTTCAGTAGTCCTATCACCTTGATCCCCGGAAAGGATGTCCTATTTTATGGAAGAATGTGGCCCTGAGAAATAGTTATTTGAGTCAGATGCTCATTAGATGTTTTTTGCTGATGGGCCATGTGAGAGACACATTCATGAGGAGACTCACTGTAAGAGGAAGCTTTTTTTTGTTATGTATTGTAGAGCCTCTGATATGGTAACCTTCTACAGCTCATCACACACAGCCTGAAGCCCAAAGCCAGTGATTCAGACATGGCTGTTTCATCAGTCACCACATCCAAAAGCTACATTGTAGGGAGGATCTCGGTCACAGGAAATATTGTATGAGCGGAGAAGAGTGGGACAGGGTAGGGATACCAATGTGCCCTTAATGCATTTCTTTGATATTACAACAAAAAAGAAGATTAAAGGATAAAAAAAAAAATCTCCAAAAAGCATCAATGTTCCCACAGGAACTGCTTAAAATGCAAAACCAGGGGAGGGAAATAAGAATAAACATGGGGTGACGTGGACAAAACACGCTAAACCCGGTGTATGAGACAGAAGACTGAGGATTGTCCACAAAGTCATTAATTGTGGCTAGTTGTACCCTTCAAACACACGACGCCCCTTTTGCTCCACTTGTCCCTCGTGTTGTCACCTACCCTCTGCGAACGCGGTTAGCCAGAGGTTTAGCTGGAATCTAAAACAGCTATTACAGCTGCGCAACCTAAGTGAGTAGCCAGACTAAAGAGAAGTGACAACACTGTCTCCGGGGAAGGTTGACAACAGAGGGCAAAGGGAGTTGCAGAGAGCATAGCAGAGAGCGGAGGGAGGTACTGAGAGGAGAGCAAGAGAGCAGATGGAATGTAGCAAAAGTAAAGCGGAATTAGAGCTACATGAACTGGTGGATACTGGAGACGATGGGCGAAGCAACAAAAAGCACAGATGCAAGGGAGGAAGAATCCTCTGAACGGAGAACTTGAGGAAAGCCCTTCCGTTAACCCCTGTAGTCACATTTAGGATTCATGTCTGACAGTGTTTTAGGCCGCGACCCTTCCTACTGACACTCTGAGACCGGCCTCAAGAAAATCATCCAGTTTAAACAAATATAATTGCCTCGCAGCAAGAAGGTTCTGGGTTCAAGAAGTGGACTTGAACCCAGAACCTTCTTGCTGCGAGGCAATAGGCACCTGCTGTGCCAGTGCCATTTGCCGAGCATCCGCCCGCTCCCTCAGGAATATTCTGGGGCCCCTGGGCCCTCTGGTGTGTGGAAGGCCTCCTGCAGTGATCTGGTCAAGTCAAGGGCCATGGGATTCGTTGGCCTCTAGCAGGGCTGGGGTCCCATCGTCTCCAATTCCCCTGTGGGCCAGTCCCTGGATGGGGTGACTCCCTCTATGGTCCCCTGTGCCTCAGTCCACGCCTCTGGGTTGTCAGGGGGTGTGGATGTATTTTTCGTTTTACGGTGGGACCTCTAGCGGGGGGTCTGGGCAGGTTTTGGTTGGTGTTTGGTTTCTTAAAAAGCTCCCCCATAATGAGTAAAGTAGGATCTAAACAAGTTAGATCTCCTCGAGTCAATGATGATTCCGTAATATTGTTGAGTTTTCAGGGATAAAATTAGAGACCAATTAACCAATGACAGGGTGTTTGGTTCTGTTATGTTCCATTCAGTTTTGTATTTATTCACTTGCTCGCTCTTATACAATAGAGAGAATCAGAATGTAGTTGCTCTTAAACAACGATACTGATTGGGAATGATTAAAAGGACACTGAAGCTAAGTCTAAGCACAGTGCATATTAAATGTTTCTGGTTCTTTTCTACTTTAATAATGCATATAAAACTATGAGCCAACGACACCCCTGTGCATTTCAACAAAACAATCTGCTCACGCTAACAAGCACACACACAGACTCTCACAATCTACATGCCCCGTTCTATAGCATAGGGCTGATTACCATCGTCAGAGGACTGCTGCCTCAACACTTTGTCACTTCCACAGTTAGTGCTGCTCTGTTGGGTATTACGGATGGTGTTCATGCTGAACTCTACCTTCCATATTGGTATAAACTAAGAACCGATGTCAACTTGAAACTAACAGCTGGTAACGTTAATTGCTTTCCCAGTAATCCTGAAACTGCAGGAATATAAAAACACCTGAGGACACTATAAAAATGTATTAAAGAGGACCACTGGTAATAGTTTTCTTTTTTTTTTGTTAAGTCTGTAACAGGCATTGGTCCAACTGTGACATATGGATGTAGTTTTGGTGTTTACATGCATGGATGACTAAATTTATATGACCTTGCCCATCACACAGTACCTGCAAAAACAAGCAGAGATTAATGAAACCCACCCATTGTCCCAGGATGGATGACTTGAATCCTATCAATCACTGTTGAAAGGAGAAAGAGGTGTGAGATTGGCAGAGAGTTAACCATGAAATTCGCTTTCACTCATGTTTGGAGGCTTGCAATTTTCCAGAGGGAATGAGTTGAATCCACTCACATGCCATACACGCTACGAATGTGTGGAGGGATGAAAGGAGGCTGAAAGACTTTTGTAACTCCTGGGTGAAGCACAAATTAGATTGCAAAGGAGAATGTTGTTCAATGATGATCATGGTCACTTAGAGAGTGTTGATTTAAATTTACATTTGATCATTTTAGTCTTTCGCAAAGTGGAAAAAAAATCAATTTTCGCCCTAAGCAGATTGTACCTCTGCGCCGTTTGACTTTGCAAATAGAAACATACTGCAGTACTTACACCATTAATGAGTAAAATGTCTCATTGGCCCGTGGCAAAGCTCAAGGCAGTAGATACACTGTGCCCTGTTGATAACAAACCTTTTAAAAGTCCAAATCAGCATTTTTTTCTCTTACATTCCCAATTAGGATATGTTTCCCATTGCTAGTTAATGACTTTTGACAGCCACTGCCGGAGTCTAAAGGCCCCTATCCCCTGCAAAGACTTTGGGTCGTTTGCTGGCGAAGTTTATGGATATGTCTAGAAAATTAAACAGATTTTTTTGGCTGTGGACTGTAAGGGCTTGTGGGGTTCTGGTTCATCAGCCGGGAGCCATGCTCAGAGAGAGAATTGGATGTTGTCAGTGATAGCTAGCGAGTAAACAGGAAATGTGTTAGACAGCGCAAACGCACACAAACTATGTGAGCATTCAGTTGGAGAGAGACAGGCAGCTGAAGAAAGACAGCGAGAGAGAGCGGAGGGGGCATGATGGCATTAATACTGCTCTCTCACCCAACTCTGGAATCTCTGCAGCATGAATTAACATTTGATATTCAGAGCAGAATGTGAGTCGCTCTGGCTCTGCTGAGAGCTCAGTGAACTCTCATAAACTTGGCAAGCTATGTAGGCTTCTACACTGGTATTCATAATTAGCTATCCACATTCACAGATAGCCTACGGGAGACACTCTATGTATTATATTTTTTATTATTACTAATATTATCATTATCACGACGCAATGCAAAATAGTAACTGTATCACTGCAAGCAGAACATAGGGACTGATAGTGTTTTTTTATTATAACGGAGGATAGAAATGTTGGTGAAGCGTTGCATATGATGACTTTAGAGAGGTTTGTCAATCAGGAGGCCTCAGTTATTTCACACAACAGTGTTTGAGTAGAATGCTCAGAATTCTTGGTGAAGCTTGATGGCAGCAACAACTGAACATTTGTTACTTCCCTTTCAAAATCAAACTATGATAAATATCGACTGAAATAAAGATTCTATTTCAGGCAAGATCCTGCAAATATGTCCAAAAACCCAAAAACTAAATAAACAACTTGAATTTGATCATTATATCCACATTGCTATAACGCCAAAACCATTTACTGCATCATTTTCAAATTATACACACATATATATATATATATATATATATATATATATATACATATATATATACATATATATATATGTATATATATATTTTAATTCATATAATCATCTACAGGACCCAAGAAATTCCTCCTTGAGCAAGCACTGGGCGACAATGGCGAGGAAAAACTGCCCTTTAACAGGCAGAAACCTCGAGCAGATCCAAGACTCAGTGGACGGCCTACTGCCATCACCGGTCGGGTTTGAAGAAAAAGAGTGTCAGAGAGAGAAAGAGAGAGACACAGGTGAGGAGATATACAGATGGGGGAAAAGCAGCAAAAATATCAGCTATAATCCACTTTCTCCAACAGCTCCATGGTCGAGCCGCGGCAGCAGCAGGGATCCGAGGTTGATAATAAAATGAATATTAATGTAACATATAGCGATAGCTTATGGGGAAATACTATACAATAATAATAATAATAATAATGATAATAATAATACCAACCATGTGACCGTACAGGGCGAGAAAGCGAAAAGACTCCAGGGAAGAAATCAAATTAGTAACATGCATTTAATCCATTAAAATGCATTAATCCATTTAACATGCATTAAACAATTTAACATGAATTAGTCCAGTAACATGCAATAAAGTGAGAAGCATGTATAACGAGGGAGAGTGAGAGAGGAAGAGAGAAAAGCTCAATGCATCATGGGAGATCCCCTAGCAGTCTAAACCAATAGCAGCATAGCTAAGAGCTAGCTTATGCCAGCCTTAATTATAAACTGTATAATAAAGTAAAGTTTTAAGCCTACTTTTAAATGTAGAGAGGGTCCAACTGACACGTTTTTAACAGCAGCATCATTATGGATGTTTGAGCACATGTGCAGACATGAGAGTGGACCCCCCCCCACCGCCCATCAGTTCGTTGAAGTAGTCAAGGTCGAGTTTGTGGTAGCTTTGTTCTCGTGAGAGCTGTGTAAAGGGCAGGAGGGTACAGGGGTGATGGAACAGTTCTCACCCTGATGGCATCCATGCAGGGAAAGACTTAATGACACGCTCAATATCGCAAACAATGTCGTTTGGAACAAACAAGTCCTACCTCCTCCATCATTGATGTGGAAGATAATTGTTGCCCAATTTGCATAAGAAATGTTGTCGAACTGATTGGGCTCTTGAGCAAATAAGCATGTACATAATAGCACTGATGCATAATTAAAGGTGAAGAGTTGCTGATAATTAACCAATGACCTTCGTAAATGTCGATCAAATGTTATCGTCTGATCAGAGGGCTAAGGGACTGGAAGTGAGTGGAGCAGAGCGGTGAGAGGAAAAGCTCCTATTCTTGAATTTTCTTATTATGTATTGCACTATAATATATTGATGAATTACATTGTCACTACCGAGCAAACAGATAGATCAGAGACTCTTAAGGGTCAACTGACTCAAAATAATGAACAGGATATTCATAATGAGACGGAGGCATAACCTTTGGAATGCATATTCCCTTGTCACCACAATGTAATGCAATTTCCATCCATTATTGGCCATTAGGTCTCGGGGTTTGAAGGTGAACACAAGTTTGATCAAATTACCCGTAAAAAAGACAAGCCCCTCATGTTTTAACTGTGTTCGGTTTCATGAACTCACCTTAATTGATTCAGGACTGCCTCTCTCCAGCTGGCACCAATCCATCAGCGGCGCTGCCTGTGTGGAATGTAATACAGCCACCGGTTGGGCCGGCTGCATAACTGCTTCTGCTCGCTCTCCTCCCCACGTCAGCCCCTGTTTGAGAGACAGATTATATTGGCCTCCTCTCAACACACACGCCGCGCACCCGTCAGCCGTATCATAACAAGCTGTAAATGAACTCAAAAGGTGCCGTCAACTGAAGAGCGAACCGGCAGCGGACACGAGCAACCTTCCCCTCTCCTTCCGTCGCTCTACCTTCAACCGCTGGCGAGTAGTTGGATTTACTGTTTTAATAACGCTACTATAATTCTTCATCCTCTGTATCCAACAGCCACATATTTATGGTGCCATGAATTATTCCCCCAAACAGTAAGGCCAGAGTTCAGGAATATCATCACACATCACCATAGATGTATCAGTGTGATGAAATATTGCCACACCGAACTGTCACTGTACGGATAAAAGCGTTTATAGAGCGAGCAGGAACCTCTTTTTGCTTATCGCTGTTCATCCTCAGACAGAGACGAACCTTTTCCAATATTGTTTGAGACCACAGGCAAATATAGCATAAACAACATACTTTTGTATGTTTTCTCTGTCCCTCCTGTTTTCAGCGTGAAAATTAACTTTTCCATTAAATACCATTCCTCTAGACTTATTCATTCAAAACAACAGAGGTTGTGTTTATCTGATGCATTTGTTTCTGGGTTTTTGCGGTTTGATTTTGCAGCATGTAATGTATTTATTGTGGCATTTTACATCATGCTTTATTTTATGGAAAACACGTTTTACTTCTTGCATTTATTTAAAAAGATTCCACATGTAGTTTTAAATTACCAGTGGGTCCCAGAGGAAAATGTCTTCTGATAAACGGGCTTCGTACACACACACACACACATACAAACACACAATACTGCCATCAGCCATCAGTTTTAATGAGAAATTACTTTTGCTTGTATAATTTTGTCCAACTCTCACACATGGCGCACACATGGCAGCACCACAGCAAGAAAGCTCTGGATTCAAACCCCACTGTGAACCTTGGGCCTTTCTGCATGGAGTTAGTAAATCCTCCACTTGTTTGCATGGGTTACTTGCGGTATACTCTGGCTTCCTGCCGCAGTCCAAGAATGTGCAATATGGTTGAATTTGTTACCCTAATGGTTGTCTCCCTTTATGTTTCCACCTTGTGGTGAAGTGGCGGCATGTCCAGGATGTACGCTGGCTCTCGCCTATAATACCAGACCCCATGTGACCCTGAACAGGGTGACCAATTACAGAAAAATAGTTGGATGAACATAGTGCATTTAGTATGCTTCATATATGAGTTATGGTATGCTGGGCTAACTGTATTTAATCCTAACAATAGAATAGTTTTGTGTGTTCTTGACTTGAACTGGTTGTTTTAGTGGCACCCGGTTGAGACAAACTAAATGTGTTATCCTGAGGACATTTTTCCGTGAAAAGAATATGTACCGCCCTAACAACTGGCCGACGGTGGCTCAGTTGGTAGCCGATCGTCCACTTATCTGAAGGTCCGTGGTTCAACCCCCAAACCCAGTGATCTACATCCCGTTATATTTTTGAGCTGGAGACTGATCCCCAAGTTGCTCACAATGTCTTTTCCATTGGTGTTTTGTAGTCAGTTTGTGGGATATATAAAGCAGTAAGTGAACAGTAAGTCCTCAAATCTGACGTGCCTGAAACAGGAAGATAAGGCAAGTATCATACGTAAGTGTTAGATGAGTGGGTCAGAGCATGTCAAGAAATTCCAGGTAATGTTGCTTGTTGCCAGTCTGCAGAGGTTAGTACCTACCAAGGTGGTCTAAGGAAGGACAACTGGTGAACCAGAAACGGGGGCATAGGCTCACTGATGCGTATAAAGAGTAAAGACAAACCCATGTTGTCTGATCCCCAGAAGAGCTACGACATCAAAATTGAAAAACTTATGCTGGTTCTGATAGAAAGATGTCAGAGCTCAGTCCTTTGTGGCGTTCTGCATATGGGGCTACATAGTTGCAGACCGGTCAACGTAGATGAATTACATTTTCTTTTACATCATGTAGGTGCCCCGGTGTTGTGCTTTGCTCACCTTGGGAGGAGATTGTGCCAGGGTACGCCAGGGGGAAGAGGTTGATAAGGGACATGTTCTCCTGGAGAATGTTGAGTCCTGCCATTCATTTGGATGTTTCTTTCACTCGTACCACCTAGCTCAATCTACGCAGGGGTGCACCTGTTGCAAACGAGTACATATATGAAAACGGTATTCCCAAATAAAAGTTCCCTCTTTCTGCAGGATAATACGCCCCGTCACAAAAGGAAAGGGCCCAAGAATGGTTTGAGGAACACCATTGATTTGGATCCCTATGAGCTCCCACTACGGTAACAGGTTCCCTTCCTAATATTGACTTGGCCTCCAAATTCCCCAGATCTCTTCTTTTTTTGAGGCCCCAACTCAACTTATAGCACCTTAAAGAGCTGCTGCCAGCGTCCTGGAACCAGATACCACAGCACACCTTCAGAGGTCTTATGTGAGTCCATGTAACGAGAGAAATCTCCACAAGAGTATAATCAAGCGGCATGTGCAGACGATCGGACACTGATGCTGACTTTGATGTCCTGAATCTGTAAAGAAGTAAAAATTTATAAAAATTTGACAAACACACAATCTGTAGCCAAACAGCAACAGAATGACCACACAGACATTTCTCACAGCCTCTGCAACAAACTCACTCCATCATTAGGTTAGACATGTCAATCAGAGCTTCGAGACAGAACACTCATCTCCCAGGGAGATTATATGTCATCAGTGGATAGAGGAACTTGCAAATCCTATTCTCCTTTTGCTGCTATTGCTGGGTGCTCGAGGGGTAGCCTCATCTCCTTCTCGGTGATTAAAGTTGAAGATTGAGTGTGTTTGCGCTGCACACGGAGAGGCTCATTACAATGCACTCGCATGTTGTTGGAAAAAGCCCTGGCCAGGAGCTTTAATCCAGAATGTGCTTAATGAGGGGCCACCCGGCCTCTTCATGTGCCCAAGGAGTCAGGCAGACCTGGAGGGAGAAAGGGAAAGGAGAGGGAGAGAGACAAACAGCTTTCTCCACTAACATGTCAGCCTTTTCAGTGATTGAAAAATCATAATGATAGAGTTCGCCGCTGATATTTCAACCCCTCTGTCCTTCGCTGCTCGGGCTTTAATGAGATTCCATGTCAGATGGCTGTCCAAGGGAGAGAATCAGAAAATATGAAGTGTTGTAGTGTGTGCCAGCAACTAATAAACAAAGATGAAGCAGGAGAAAGCCTGACGAGATTTCATGGTGATTGAATGGATATTGGAGAGATGACTTTTAACAATTACATCTGTATCAAACACCATAGACACGGTGGTTTATTTCTTTCATTGAAGGCTTGTTAAAGCCCCAAAAGCTGCTCGATTTTGGCGAGTCTTAACGAGATGGAGTGAATCCTATAATAACAGATTCTACTAACATCTATAGTAGATGAGTTCATGTTGGACAGGATCAACACAGATAAGGTTTAATAAAAGGAACGGGTGCATTTCAGCTCCTGTTCAGCTTTGTTCACTGGATACCTACATATGAATGCATCCGAGATGACCAGATTAATTATGGCTTAATACACTCACAGTGGTTTATCACAGCTTAATGATCTAATGGAAATCATATCTAAAATAACTCAGTTTGATGCTAACGGTTGATCAAGAGGATTAAGTAAATCCAACACACTGTTTTGTTGAGTCTACTAAATACAGTACCAGAAATCTCTAAACATAAAATAAAACTAAAACAGCGAAGGATGACCTTAAGGGTACATCCCCAGAAAGCCCCCAATCACCTGAATTGTAGAAGGACTCCCCCTGATTTTTTTTTAAACGGAAAACAGTGTTTTTCGTTTAAAAAGCTACAACTAGTGAGTATAAAGTTGGACTAAACTGGACAAGCAGTTAGGAAGTTCTATCAAAAAGAGTATTTTTTGTAAAAAAATAGCCACAGCTTGTGATTAAAATACGGGCTCTTAGGGTAAATATCATATGTAAAAGAAAAGTGTCATTGAGTCGATTCATTTGCATAAAAGTTTAGACTACATTGGACCAACGATGGATAAATTATGCCCCGAAACCTTTTGGAGATAAAGCTCCCCTTAGTGTTTGAAATATGCAACCGGCATTTCTCAAAATCAATTCAGTACTTCCTCACACTGAGGTCTGTGTGAGTACAATGAAAGCTTTCGATGGAACGGTTTTGGATTGATTGCGTACACCCGAAGGATCTGCAGCGGCTGCTGTTGCAGCGGATGATTCCATAATATCCCCTTTTTTTGGGATAAAATAAAACTGACAAAAAACAATTTCCGTCAGGCCATTAACATATTTAAAGTAAGAGCGATGCAAAACCTCCAACCAATAAACACCTGTTGTACAAAGGAATAAAGGGCTTTGTTACCTCAGAACACAACCGCAAGACGAATGTGAGAAAACAGCTGACAAGAAACATTCAAGATGTTTTATTTCCAACAGCTTCTTTAAAGAATGGCACAATATGTTTGTCTTTCTTTTTCTAAACCCTTAGGAGTGTGCGCTTTGAGTTCCACTGTCTTCTCCCTGAATTAAACTTCTCTTTTCTCTTTGCTACAGGTCTGCCCTGAAGCCACAGCTAACTCCGCGACCCCAATTTCTGTGATCGTTTCTAATTTTTCACTTGAACTTTGCAGCCCTTGCTGCTGCTTCCTCTTTGAAAGGCAACTGACCTCACTTAGCTAGTAGAACCAACCTAATTGAGAGGCGGATGGGGAATTTGCCCGGAGCCAATATTCAGTACTCCACAAATCATGTTCTTAATTATTGATGAGTCAATTTCAAGTAAACAGGGGGCTTGGAATTGACTCATGATTATTTATATATATCATAAAATTATAGAAATTTATCAATGACATGATTGTATTTATCAATCTACATTTATAGATTTAAAAGGGTCAATCTGAGCGTATCAAGTTTCAGTTTTCAAACACATTATGGTAATTGTAGGGGAATGGCTTACAAATTTGCTATTTAGAGTATATAGTTGTTGATTGGTGAGGGGTATTCATGTTGAATTGTTTTATGCTTAAAATGTTACACGTAATATGGTGTTATCTTATTACAAATACATTTACTTAAAATCATGATCATTAAAAGAGTTAAAAAAAAAAGTACGATAAAATTAGGATTCCAAGACCTGAATTCCATTAGAATTGCTTGGGGAAATATGTAATCAGATTACAGGTACGCTTTCCAAAAATCTGGATTATCAGAAGGATAACATTTTTTAAAATCAATAATCAAATTTTACTGTATTCCATTAAATTAATATGAAATAATAATGTAATGGCTTTATAGTTACATTCAATACTGAAATACTAGGAATCCTGTCCCCAGAGATAAAAAGGGTTCATGGTATGCAACACATACATGCAGGCACACACACACAAACACACAACCTTCAGAGACAAACTAATTAGTGTGTCTGTTTTGGTGTATAATAATAAAGAGGCATTGCAAATTCCAGTAGCATTTCTCATAGTGTATCTGAAATTTACAAGAATGAAATGTGGCTTATTTTAGGATACAATAGGTACAATGGGATCCCAGTTTCCCACTGATACACAAAACTGTTCATGGAAGAATAGTCTGATAGATAATTGAAAGAAAATTAGTTTTTTTCTAGTTTTCCTGATGCATCTCCCCGTAGGGAGGGCCTGCATGTATAAACCTCTCAATCCCCTGTTTCTTGGGGTCTTTTCAATTAATTTACCTAATATGTTTTCATCCCCTGGCTTCTATCTAGTCAAAGGAAGTGCCTCCCTGTTGCCGGGAGACCGGTTGTATTATCACAGTCATTCATCCTTGCTGCTCTCTCTTGGGTCAGTATGTGACTGGAGAACAGTGCTTGTTGTGTGCTGACATACAGCTCGTCCTTTCAAAGTCCCAAATTAGCCAAACAATTACTTACACAACAAATAGTCTTTAAAACTAGAAGAGAAAAGTCAGAGAGCAAGGCTATTCTTTCTATTTTACTGCTGAGATGAAAAACATGGTGAAATGTACTTTGTTAAATGTAATCTTTTTTCTGCCATCGAACACAGAAAGACCGGCTGTCTCTGCCTCCTGTTCTTCCGGTTCTGCTCAAAGCTTTTTTCCATTTACAGCAGATGGTGTAATAAGTAAGAAGCCTTTGAGAAAAATCACTCCTAACATGTGTATCATGGCCGTTAAACAAGGGACAGAACTATCACACCTGGAGCCAAACATGGGAGGAAGTGATGGAACCGACATGCGCTCCATGTCCCTCTCTATCTCCTCTGTACATGCAGAATGAACCATCCATAACAATATGTACGTCTCTGACGATGAACATGCTCTGTTTCCAAACAGTCATATCAAAATATTAATATGTGAATATTTACATGGAATTTATTATGTAAAAAAATTGTTTTAATACAGGTTCTATGTTACGGGGCAGATTGTTCGTGTTTACGCGTTAACTCAAAAACTCTATCATCGATCATTTTCAATTTTTTGGAGCCGCAGTGCGAGGATGAACTGGATTGATTTTGAAAGGTCAGTTGTATATTTATGACGGCAAATCGGCCAAACGTTTTTGGGCCATAACTTTTCAACTGTTGGTCTGGGGAATACGAATACAGATCGAGGAGATCTACCTTTTAAATATGTACTGTGTACTTCAATAATTCATATTTTCTCACTTGGGCGAACTTTTTAATGAAAAACCCTGTTTTCCAGACAAAACTCAAAAAGTGTTTCCTGGATCATTTTCAAATTGTATTCCCCCATAGACCTTGGTGTGAGGATGAACTGGAATGATTTGGGGAAAGTTTGTACTTCATCTCCAAAACCTTTTGAGCTATAATTTCTCACTCATTAGTCCAATTGATACCAAGATCTATGTTGTATTAATAACATTTGACTCTAATAGATCATATTTGACCCCCAGGGGGAGCTTGTTTTGTTTTTTGGACATAACTTAACATTTTATATGAGGAGCTCAATCAGAGAATATGTTGTACAATGCAGAGGAGAGAACTAGTAGCTTTTCAGGCTAGTTCCCTTACATTCCTTCTTGGCTGCTGTGGTTGGGAGAGCATTGAGTGTAGCTAATGCCGTCGTCAACAATCTGACTGTGAAACACTGTGATTACAGAAACATGTACTTGCACTTGTACATGCACAGATTACAGTGTTTTCAGAGTTTGAGTCATACTTCCAGCACACTGTTAATGGCACGTAAAGGCCTTAGGCAGGTCAGGTGTTTCCACCTCTTTTTCTTACCTTTGTTGTATTATTGCAGTTAAAATCATGATTTGCGTCATAGGTTATTTATGGAGACCATCATCCATGGTCTGAATGCATGGAAAGTGCTGGAAAAAACAGTTGGAGGGAAGTGGGCATAGCAAAGCTTTGTTAATATTACTGCATTTCTTTTTCAAGTTCATTTATTTAGTGTAGGTCTATGAGAACAGGTTAAGAAAATCTACTGAAATCCAACCACCTCCCTTGAGCAAACACCCGGCCATAGTGGTGAGTGAAAAACCTCAGCGCAGACCCTGTGTCTTGGCAGGCGGCCATTTACCCTCAGCGGTTACGCTGGATTCAGAATAGACAATATTATTGTATTCCAGAATGGATTCTCAAGATTTACAATGTCAGATAAGGCAATCGCAACACCATAAATTATTACTGCGTCTCGGAAGGAAAACTGGCAACACTAAAAAATTTGACCATCACCATTTATTAACATCAAGTGATGTGACTTTCACGAGGAAGCAGGTCCATCATAGATAATAGAAGCGTCAGACATTCTGCAAGGGGTCTGTTTGCAGACCCTTTTTCCGTAAAGCAAACTTTAGATAATCAATATGTTTATGTTCATGATATGAACATATATATCTTCCATCATCATTTTTCCACCTGGCCCCAGTGACATCCGTGGGTCTACTTGCTGCCATGTTGTATTTTGTCAGTCATGGTGTTTTATTTTATTGTTTTATTGTATTATACTTCAAAACTTGATCATCTTTCAACTTCCGTATTTGGGCCCAACACAGGAAATGTGTCAACCAGAACGTGTTAAAACTGGGGTAAAAGTTTGAAAACGCTACAGATTACATATATATACATACATACATACATGTACACACACACAGTTTATAATCCTGTATATACCATACCAAATACCATATACTATAGTTATATATACACTCTATACTATTGCCAAATAGAATAATAATAGTTAATTTTATTATTATAAAATAATAATAATAATACAAATATTCAAGCCATATATTAAATATTGTTGTTAGAATTATTAACCAGTAACTTAATGCAGATCCTTCATTATTTACTCTGAGAGTTCCTTTTGAAAGTGGAAAAATGTGAGACAGGGCTCACTGAAATCATAAAAATTGGGGGATTGAAATATTTGTTTTCAGATGGTTAAACTCCAAGTGTGAAAAATGCTGAAACATAGAATAATATCCCATCAGGCCGAGACCTCCTCCCTCATGACCTCTTTGGAGACCCATTCCACTGCATAACTGAGTGCTTCTCAGACATTGACTGAAATTAGCTCTGTGCCACAGAACCATAAAAACACAGAGGTAGGGGGAGAGCAGGGAGAGAGAGGGGGAAGATGGAGTAGCTGGTGGCTGAATGCCAGGTGAAGTTCTCCTGAGAGGACGGTGGGCACAGTGGCGAAGACATCCAGCCAAAGAGCTTTTTTGTGATAAATCAGATTCACAACCCTACTTTTACTCATCTATAAATCTCATTGGGAAAAAAAAAAATAGAAGCAAAGGAGCCGTGGGGACTCTGTACACTCAGGAAATGAACAAGTTACTTTCCCGTGTTGCGTTGTTTGAACAGAGCCTAATGACCATTATTTATTTCTGCTGTCGTCCCGGTCCCAGATTTTAATCTGTAGCAGATCTGTCCTCCAAAATGAGGGGGGGGGGGGGGACAGAGACAAAGACAAATACCATGCTTTGCTAATTGCACTTATTTGTATTTACTGTATAATGGTAATATCGCCGGCAAAATATTTTAATGCAATTATGCAAAATATTTGCTGGTTGCTGCACCTTACACGTGGTACTGCAACGGATCTGCACCTTGAAATAGATAATACATCAACGCTCCTTCAATAAATCCCTTTACATTATGAAATAATGTTTCATGGTTAACTCATCCTCCAAATTTACTCCGGGTGTGTCCAAGTTTCTCCCTACCGTGTGTTTTGTATTGTGTTTCAGCCTGTCTCCGTTTTGCCTCCATGTGCATTAGGTTCATAGAAATGGCTACCCCTATTTGAAACGTGTGAATCTCATTGGAAAAGATAAATAAATTAATAAAGCAAACAGAACAAATGAGAATGATTTGTTCATGATTATGATTTGTTGACAGAAAACATGATATTTAGTTGGAGATCTTGAAATTAGTTGCGAGATGTCATTTTTCAACGATGCCTCTGCTGTTGTCCCCGACAGCAAGGGTTTATCCCCCAAAATCCTGTGTTGTACAAACAATTTTCCTGATTTAACTCCTCATATTAAATGTGAGGTTATCACAAAGCACAGTTTCTCTTGGAAAAGTGCCCCCTAGTGTGTGAAATATGAAGTATTAGAGTAAAATATGACACACACACACACACACACACACACACACACACACACACACACACACACACACACACACACACACCTCCTTGAATCGATAGACCTAAATCGGACATAGGATGTTAGGTCCAAAACAGTGTTTTTTTGGGAAGAAACTCTCCCCCAAATGAGTTAAATGTGAAATATTAGTGAACGGTATACAAGGTAAATCTCCTTGAGTCCAACCAAATTTTGACTACATCACACCAACAGTTGAGAAATTATGCCCTGAAAACTTTGAGATAAACCCCCCCCTTGTGTGGAAAATATTGAGCCCAAATCAATCCAGTTCTTCCTCAAATTGAGGTCTATGGGGATATAAAATTAGATATGAATACATGAAACTGTTTTGGTAAAATCTTATTTAGGTAGGGAAAAACTCATCTTGAGCATTTGAGAAATTTTCAAGTTGCTTTGATAGAACATGATATTCAAGACATGTTTCTCGATAGATTTGATTTATGGATGCCTCAAATCAAGTGCAAGCAATTTGTGTTGAAATTAGACAAATATACGATTGAGTTCTTGCAGTGCAGAACCGATATATTCCGATGCATCATTTACATTGGCATCTCCCGTTCCCTTGAGGGAACGCTGTGATTTGATGTTAAAAGGCTCTTATTCGTATCAAAACGGCACAAACAAAGAACTTCTTTTAGCAGTTCTATTCACAGAGGGACATGATTTTGGACATAAAATGATAGTGCATAGTTGGTAGACTTGATAATATTAATACAGACAGCTGATTAAGGTCATACATCTCTCCAACAAGATGTTAGCGCCTCACCACATTAGATACAAGCACTAATGGGACTTTTAAGTTAATGAAATGATTCGGCGGACACTGGCTAATTAACCACACAGTTTATGGTAATGATTGGAACTTGTCCATAATTTAACCAACCCTTCCGCTTTGACATGGATAATATTGATTGGTGCTGCTGATATTTAAGAGACCCGTTCTGTCTGAGTCGGGGTCTGCTTCTTATGTCTCAATTCATAATTAACCAGAGGAAGCCGTTGCATTATGAATATTGATTGGAGGTCGTAATTTCATTTTTACATTTTTTTCGGAATTTACTTCTTTCCTCTCTGGATATTGGAAGTCCTAATGATCTGTTTATCTCTTTTATTAGTGCTTGCTCTCACTCGCAGATGGGATTAATAAAAATTAATGATGTTCAAACACTGCTAATTAATTGTGTGGCGTATCTGCTTTGCTGCACCACCAGCTTACTCAGCAATGAGTAAATAGTCCATGTGCTGGTGGAGTGTGTAGAATAATAACACACCATCAGCACAAAGACAAGGAAGGTTACCAAACTGTTTCAAATCTTTTTCCTAATGATTTAGTTTTAGGTGTTTGGAGCTCTGGTGACTCTGCCGCTCCAACAAAGTTAGGTCTTATTTTGACCACATTAGAAAATGTCCTCAAGTTGTCTTTAGTTTGGCCCATTCTTCTTTTGCTGGGTCACCAGAGACCTTCCCCATCCTCCACATCTTCTTCTGTCACACCAACCAACTGGATGCCCTCTTTCATCAAGAGGGCTCCTCTTTTTTCCTCCTGCGTGGCAGCAGCTCCCTACCAATATAAACCACTCCAGACCCCAGTTTTGCCTTGGGGGGCCTGAACAGGAGTTACAGAGATACAAAAACCTCTCCACCACATTGTGATGGTTATGATTGTTGCAATTTGAAGAAACTCTTTCATCACGTCCCAACTGGACTATTGTAACGGCATCCTCTACGGCACAACATCAAAAAAGCTCAATAAACTCCAGCACATTCAGAACTCTGCTGCTCATCTCCTCACCCACACTCGCTCCCAGGACCACATCTACTGTCCTCCAGAACCTCCACTGGCACCACGTCCCACTGCATATCCAGTTCAAACTCCTCCTGCTCACCCACATGGCCCTACATAGGCCCCCTGCTACCTTATGGACCTCATCCACCCCCACAATCCGTCCCCCTGCCAATACAGCAAATATTCAACATCCATGTTTGATTATTGTTTGACTATTAACATCTGATCGATCACATTTACCTTTCAAATGACAAGTTTTATGTAATAAAATGTGATTTTTTTTTCTGTGAATAATCATGATCGAGAAGGGTGAGGGTTAACTTCATCAGAAAATATATTTATTGTCACTGTTGTTACTTATTGCTTGGAAATGAACAAACTGGTAGAAGAAAAAAAATGTTCTATTCAACCAAATTAGTAATTGTGGGATTGTGGTTATAGCCAAAGCAGGAAATAAATCTTAAACACAAACTGTGTCTTTCTTAATATGCTTTGCACAGGGTGACGGTGGCTCAGTTGGTAGAGCAGTTGTCCGGTGGTTTGATCCAAGGCCACTGCAGTCCATACGCCAAAGGGTCCTTGAGCAAGATACTGAACCTCAACGGCTGTTCTATTGGTGTATGAAGGATTGGTTACCGATCCGGATGAGCACATGGCGCCTTGTGTTGCAGCCACCATCATCACTGTATGAATGGGTGAATGATGGCTCACAACGTAGAGAGGTCGAGATTAGGAGAGTACTTTATAATCCTGTGGAATTCATTCATTCTGGTTTCCATCCAAAGCTGGAACCAAAGAAATGACTCTGATGATGAGTTAAACTGTTATTCCCACACTTTTATTTATGAACCAAACACCACATATGAAATGCAAATGTTTAAGGTGTTGCATCTTGCACACTCACAATTACAGGCAGAGTGTTAAATAATAGCAGAAGCTGCACCTGTACGGAAGCAGGAGGTGACCCGTTACTACTCAATGTGCACGAGTGAAAAAAAGCATCACGAAAGCATCTTCAATAATTCCTCATCAAAAAGAGATTCCTCAGGTATCAGATTGACATATGGTTGATCTTTTCTTCCCTAAAGATGAACCAAAAGAAACGTCCTCTTAATCTCTCTGCACAACACAATATTGAGTGGTTAATTAGATGAATCTCTTAAACTCTCCATTACGCTGGAGTGCCGAGTGCAGCGAGCTCTACAGAATCCATCACCGCTGCTGTCTGGGCCAGGATGAGTCTGAAGCATCATCCTGTTCAAGGGCTGTGAGGAAAACACTGCTGCCATTTTGAGACAGCTAACATCCGATTGGGCATTTACCCTTTCACTTAAATACCCTTTTCATTGTGCTGCCAACACTGTCAGCTTGGTGAGAGACGGTGGTACGAACGGTAAGCAGCATCTCTGAGGGATCTTCAGGCACATCCCAGTGTAAAGTGCAGGCTGATGTGCTGAAAGGCTGGAACAGTAAAGCCATGTGAAAAAAGAAGTCTCTCTGGAGGGAAAAATTCTGCCTGGTGAGGTTTGAGTAAGCACTTTTGAAACACGTCTTCCCATGTTAGGTGTAAACAGACTATTGAGGTGCGCTCTCACCTAAAATGTCATTTTGTGACTCAGCTGGAGATGAAGAGAAGGTTTTGAATCAAAACTGGTAAAAGTCAATCTTTAGTACATAATTAAAAGTTTTCTGCTATAATTATTTTATTTATTTTTTATCTCACGTCACGTTAAACTCTGGTTGCAATATCAGAGAGCAGCTCACCGCTAGTGTTATAAGGTTTAGAAAACGAAAATAGCCTCTTTGTTTCTAACTATTAGATCAAGTTTATCTTTGACGGGAAAGAAGGCTGTTGAAAGCGTCTTTTGTTTTCCACAATGGGGTGCGTCATTTGGTTTTTCGTCAGCATCTCTTTGAGGCATTTTGCCGGCACGACTGAAGAGTCTGAAGGAGAAGCCATTGATGTTAGAAGTAAGGGCACAGTGGATGTGATAGAACCCTCTGCTTACCTGTCCTGCAAAAACAATGATGCACTTCCTGACCTCTCTCTCTCTCTGTGAAATTGTTTGATATAAAACGGACCTCTGAGAATTGTCACTGGGAGAAAATATCTGAAACTCATGGTCTGAACATGTAACTGCTGTCTTGGGTTTCTTTTTACAGAGCTGGTGTCACTTCCTGTAGACTGGTGCCTTACAGACGGTTTGGTCATTTCATCCAGCAATACTGGCAACAGAACAACGATGTTTACCTTTTGTAATTATAGGGTATTATAATTATGTCCTCCAAAAAGTCCGGGATATTATGGACTCGTTATCACCCCCACCACCGCATGTGCGTCCAACGCCGCAGAGCCTTCATGTAAGGAATATAACTCAAAAATGATGTCATAGGACATTTTCAAATATGATATCCATATAGATCTAAGTGTGAAGAAGAACTGGAATGATTTTGGGAAAGGTGAGTTGTATATATCTGATAGTAGGCGGAGCTTTCTCTGAAAGTTTGCAGGCCACACTTTTGCTACCATTATTCCAAACCCAAAACTATTGAGATATATATATATATATATATATATATATATATATATTCTTATTACTTAACAAGAGTGATAATGGCAGGGATAGAGGAAGTGCAGTTTGGTGGTTTAATAAAATGCAAGAGTCCATAATCTAAAGTCCATAAACAGGCAGGGGTCAACGATCAATCCAATTAAGCAAACAATCCAAAAGACAGAGGAAAGAGCCAAAAAAAAAAAGCAAAGTCCTAAAAACAAATCATCCAGGATAAACTCACTCTCACTGACGGAAAGGGTTACAGAATGGCCGGTGTGTGTGTGCCGACAGGACATTGCACACAAAGTGGCACGCAGGACAGAGTGACACAGACTTAAGTACAATGGGATAACGAGACAATGAGACACAGCTGGAGGGGGAACACAGGTGAACAGGATTAACAATCACCCGAGGAGAATAGAAACACTGGAGAGAGAAACCAAGAGGGAGAAGGAACACAACTGAAACACACAAAGACCACACGTAGTCAGGAGAACTAAAAACAGGGATTGTACACCTGACTTTTCAGGGATATAATAATAAAAATAAGCATTAATAATAGTAATAATATTTCTAATGATAAGTCAATGATAATCATTTTTAATATCATTATTGTTATTATTATCATTAGCCATGATGATGCATGTGATGGACTGATGAAATACCAAATGTCAAAAATTTGAGAAAAAAAATCCCATCCACAACTTTATTCCAATTTGCTACAAAAAGGTCACTGCTTTACGAAATCTAATTTAAATCTTAAAAGGAATTCTTGAAATATTTTGATAAGAATAAAATGATGAAAAATTCAGCGGTATTTATTTTTGTGTGTAGATGGAGAATAAATGAGCCTTTACTCCGAAAACATTCACATATATGTCTAAAATGAATACAGAGGGTTCCATCTGTATATGGTGAGAGTTGGGCATAAATGAGCCCAGAATGTCTATTCGAAATTAAGAATGAGAATAAAAAAATAAAACTTAATCCCAAGAAACTTCAACGACGCAAAGTATATGACGTGAGGTGTTTTACAGATGGTTTTAAAACATAACATCAAGTTAAAGGTTGGAACATTGTTTGATTCACTTTTTACGTATTTGATCTATAAAACAAAGTGTATGCCAGTTTTCTGATGTACATTAAGTGTGCACTTCCATTATTGTGCACTTACTGTAATCAGCTCTGCACTCTTATTCAATAAACCACACGTCATCGAGATGACGGCTGACTTTGATGTTTCTTCCGTCCTCATTATTCCCCGGCAAAGGGAGTAGATCAAAAAGCAGAGAAGAAAGGGGGTCATGGACACAAATTAGCTTGGATGCTAACCTTGCCAAGAGCATTCCTTTGAGTGTGTATGTGTTGTGATTGTGTTTGTGTCGAGGCAGTCGTCGGGTCGACGTGGCAGCGAAGGTTCAGCTGGGAGGGGTCGTACACAAACCGTTGCCTGGTTGGCGTGACAGCCGCACAAACAAACACATCAAATCCTGTGGTCGATCGCCCAATGGTTTCCTGTGCTCGATTGTGAGCTCGTCATTTTAATTACATTTGTCAAGCATGTGGGAGGAAAAGAGAAGCAGTTCAGAAGGAATTGAAAGATGCAAATAATGAGCATCAAATCTCAGACGAACTAACAACGCCCTGTAACACTAAGACGCAATCCTCCGCCCATGATCTCACCGCATTAAAAAGCTATAGAGTCCTTGACCAAGAAAACCAAACCTTTGAATTTGGAATCCCAACAACATCACTGCAATGAAAAACATTTTACCGATTTTCTTCAGGGTGGCCCTCAGAAACTTTGAAGATGCGTCAAATAAATTGAATCAGCATAGTTTCAGGGGAAGTTTGATCATAGCTGCAAATGTGAACCGCAATTTCTGTATAAATATATATATATAAATAATATATATATTTATGTGTGTGTGTATAATGTCATGACTCTGTATAATGTTCGTTTATTTCTTTAAGTTTTTCTGGGTTTAATCTGTTTTGGTTCTCTGGTTTTCTATTTTAAAGTTTGATTTTCATCATCTCACACTGTATTTCCTTTATTATTTTGAAGGTTTCATCCTTCCTACAATACCAATACATAAATAATAAAACATTTCATTTATATAATGTTATATATAATTATTCATAATTTGAATTGAAATGAGTAAATGAGGAATTTCTGGTGTAATTTTCCGAGGATATATTAAATTATCATGATCAAATTTACTCCATACATAATACATGCTACTCTTTATTTATTTATTTATTTAGATCCCCATTACTGGCTACAAATGCAGCAACTACTCTCCCTGGGGTCCAAACACGTCAAGATGATGTGTGTGTTATTGGAAAACAAACAACTAAACAACAGTGCATTTAAATTTAAGAAACAAGGAAAACAAAACAAAAAAGAATTACAAAAGAAACACCAACAAAAATGGTATTCATTAATAATATAAATTCCTAAGTATCCAAAAAGATATTTCTTCCAAATTTAACATTAATCGTTGAGATTCTATAATGATTTAAATATTTGACTTGAGTCATAAAATATGTCCCCTGGATGTATAAGAGAGTGGATTCACATAATCTTGGCTAAGAATTTTGATTGTATTGATATTCTGGAGGTTTAATTTACTAGGGTTAGAATGTCAGTTGTGCTAATACAAAAAAAATACAAAAACATCAAAGTCCAAAAGTAGAAGCCAATGCATAATTATAAAGAGAAGAATAAAGAACATTTGTACGGTCCTAAAAAATCTTTTCAAATATGTTGGATTTTGATGCCGCTCTTTGTCACAGGGCATCTGATATGAAGCAATATTGGAAATGCGTCATAATTTTATTTCTTCCAAATCATGATTTGATAGACTTGAAGTGAGTAGGTCCCACTATATTGTTGTAAATATTACATGAGGCAGGTCATTGAGAAAGTAATTGGCTTTTAAAGTTGGCTGATACTATTTCACTGTCTGTGCGGAGATTTATAATGTTGACTTACTGTACAAGACAGAGAGGGTAATCATCGAGACAGTTTATCCTAAAGCTCCATCTGTCTCTCACCCTCCGACATCGGGCAAGGAATGCAATTGTTTTAGGGTAAAACAGGTGTCAGCCTAAATCACTTTGAGTGCTTAGATAAAAGGGCCAAACAGGAAACAACGGGAGTTTTAATCTGTTAGCATAACATCCAAGGGGAGTCTAATGCTTCATTCTGAATGCATTTTGTTGTATTTCCCTTTCATCCTTCTCTAATTCATCTTCCTCTCTTGCCAAGTCTCACTCACTCTCTTGCTCTGTCCAGGTTTTTAGCTGAAATTAAATTGATTTGCATAATGAAGGAAGATCGAATTTGCCATAGCGAAGTAAAACAGACATAAAAAAGGTCTTTCCTCAGGGGGAGGATGGGGTATGAGCCGCAAGAGAAGGGAGAGGTGAATGAAAAAAACAATAAATTGCAATTATACAGCTTCAATAAACCCATAATTCCAACACGTACAAATATACCCAGATAGGCGGTTCACATTATTTCATCCGACAAAGCCATAAAGACTCATTCGGAGCCGCAGTGAGCCTTACAAGACCACAAATGGTCTAATCGCTAGTGTAAAAAAGAAAAAAAAGGAAATTAGAATGTTGCTAACCCTAGTGACAGCCTGGAATTCTAGATGTTCTAACTAATTACATTTCTATTATCATGGTAATTCTTGGCAACATTCAACACAGAATATCTTCCAATTATTCTGTAATTTCACATGTTTCTGTTCTGGGTACCATTCTGGGGTATTGCATCGTTTTTTTGATTCTGATACATGCGGGCTTTGGTTCTCCCAAATGTTTACATAGATGAAGAAGAGGCGGGAAGAACGGGGCACAAATAAACCTCTGTTCCTAAATTAGTTCAATTAGTTTCCTCGCACTTTGTTTTAAGGATTTCATCGCACACACATGCACTTTGTGATAATTACCACTTTGTGATAATTACCCGTCCCTTAGGCGTGTACCCGCCTAAGGGACGGGTACACGCCTTGAGGACATTTGATGGACTTTACCAATGGATCATACTCGACGTAAACCATGAATTAATCAGAGTCCGATCCAGCACAACGAGGGCCGACTATAAACCTCTCAGAGGACAGATATGTAGTCTGCTGCAGTTTGTCTCCGCCGTGGCCTCTCCTCTCTGCTGCCACCTGGTTAATAATTAATGAAGGCTAAGTATTCGTGTCTGCTTTGGTTCCTCTCAGCTAAAATGTAAGAGCGGAAAGGATGTCTGAACAAATATATCCCTCACGGCATACAACACAGTTTCAAGCAGAAAGACACCTTTCCTAACTTTACGTTTCCTAAACAGCCGCGTAAAGCTTGTCTTCAGATCTCAGTCCAGTTAGAGGAACGTTTAATCTATTTCTGTTCGAGTGAGCATTCCTGGCTCCTTGAGCAGCTCATCATAAATTTGGATTAATCCGATTCGATTGACGTTAAGCAAACAACTAAACAGCTTTTGCCTTCTTCTTATTTATTCTTATTGAGAAGTTGGTAAATGCTAAAGCCTGTCCTGATCCTAGATTGCAGACGTCTCTCTCTCCAGTCAAAGTGATTCATTGAAACTCTGCTCACTGATCCTTTTCCTTACCTCTGGCCTGATCCCAGAAACCCCCCATTTATCTAAACAGCAAAGACCCTGTTTAGACTGGTTTTGAAAAATGCTTTTTGGACGATCCGATCATAAGTGCACAAGATACATGTGTAGATACAAATGTTAACGACCACTAAGGTCGTGTTCCGGTTGAATCAAACCTTGGACCGTTTACCTCCATGACGTGGTACATTTGGGTAAATGTGAACGCAATCCGAGACCTCTGGTGCGGACCAAACAACCGGACTTTAGTACGCTTGGAAGTTGGGGTCTCGGACCGCTTGCAAGTGAACTCTGGAACGATTATTGGTGGTGTGAATCCTTACCAATCATAATAAGTGCATCAGTACGGAACTTGTATTATCTGGGGACCTGTGGTGATCTGTAATAATTACAGAGGATGTGAGTGATATTAATCACGTGTGATGTCTGTAATTTGTGAAGTAAGAATTCCACCATAAATGATCAATCATGATTCTCTATGCACAGAGGTCAGGTGATAATTTAAGTACCGTGCAATATCTGGATATAATGTTATATTAACGCACGGTCTGAGTGATCCAACGATAGGAGTTATCCCAGAGGGGTGTTCAGTGAAACATCAACCCCTGGGTGCCCCGCCCCCAATGCAGACAGCGGACCTGGTTGCAGCAGCCAGTCTTACATGTTGGCCTTGGCATTGTATCCGGGCAGATATTGTCAGTAAATTCAAGTAAATTTATCCGGTGCGAATGAGTTTCCATGGAAAACCAGTTTAGATATTATTATATTATTTAAAAGACAATGTCTGACTTTAAGTTCATATGCAAGGTACACTTAAGTCTGTTGTTTTTAGCAGACTTTTTTAACCGCCTATAATCTGACCAATAATTGAACAGCATTTCCTCGCACGATACTTTTGATTACAATCTATAGGCCGTTCAAGTTTTGCCTTTGTGAACACAAACCATAAACCAGCTGAGAAATGTAACCTTGTATCAATCTCGTATATCGTGCGGACCAAAGAAGGGGACTATTTGACGTGAACACGACCTTGGACGTAACACACCTCACTCAAACCGCTTGTATAGGTGGTTTAAATAAGCGATTGCTTTTCTTAGGTTACTCACTTTTCGGCTTGTTCTGCACCCCTCATCAGCAAATCACAAATCACTTTGTCCTGTCAATCTCAACCGTTGGATTAGTCCGTACGGACATATTAGCTCTTGAAACATCTTCTAGTCGTTGGTTAGCCGGTTCTAGCTAACCAAATATGGCCCTTGACTGATGTGACTGATAACTACGCGCGGCGCCCTTTGACCTTGTAGCAGAAGTGATGTAGGCAGCAACAAAATCGGAGTGGTCAGCTGGACACAAGTGTAAGCCCTGATGTGTCCTGCTGTCAGCTTGTGATCTGATTGGCCAAAACGTACTTTAAAACAAAGTCTAAACAGGGTCAAGGAGGTTCAGCACCAGTAGGCAGTCACCAACGGGTCTCCCCTGCCGTGTAAAACCTTCATGTCCCACATACCTCAGTGTGAAATAATGTCAACAGCTGACCTATAAGCAACATAGTTAACATCTACGTGCAAAAACTACCTGACAGGACAAGCCCAAATGTCAACAGCCTTGATCATAATTGGGAGCTAGAACATCCACCCTCTGGTGCTCGCACCCTCGTGCATAGTGGGGCTGAGAGATCACACTCAAGACACCATGAGGATCATCACCCGACTCTTACTGATCTCCTCCCAGTAGGTGGGTTTACATGGACGGCTTTATTCCGATTAGATTCAGAATAGACGTCTAAACGGAAAGAAAACGCTGCATGTAAAGACCCCTTCCCGAATTGAAAGAACCTTTCCGATTTAGATTTCATTCCTTTGCAAGGAGGTAGTCAAAATCCTTTCGGAAAGCCTTTCTGAAAGCCAGTTGCTGCATGTAAACGCTGTATCGGAAAGTTTTCAGCGCCTCAACACATTTAAATACAGCGACTTCAAAACAGTACCGGTCAGCATCGGAGGGTGATATATTCATTACAACTTTTCTGCGTTAGTCCACAACGTGTCAGGTGATACCAATAAAACACCACATGCCCTGCTCAGACAAGATAGATAAATTATTACATGTTATTTTGAGACTTGATGAGATTTTTTACTCTTTTGAGAGACCAGAGAAGCTTTTGTTTTACAGTCTAAATCAACCAAATTCTTTCCTAATATTGATCCTCTCATCCAAATTTTGACAAAAAGGAAATATGCAGATTTCCCAAAAAATTCTATATTTAAATCAATTTTGTGTCCTTTTTTAAATGAGACCAGAGTCCGATCAAATGATTTTGATTGAGGGGTAACTCATCTGCCTCCTGCTTCCATAGGTCTCTGTACTTTAATCTCAGGTAAGAGTAAAGAACGTCAGTGAAACCTCAGGCAAAATAAAAATGTCCAATGTTAACCATTTAATGTACTTATGTCCTACTCAATTGTTGGGTTGAGCATGTTTTGATTATCTAATTCTCACTGAAAAATGTGTGCCACTTGACTGAACCTATTTATAATTTGACCCAGAGGCAGCATGTAATTTATACGCTTAACAGTGAGGCACCAAGAATTGAGCCCTGGGGGACTCCACAGGTCTAAGGGGTCAGTGAGGAGGCGTCGGCGTTAACCATGGCTTAAGAATAATTCTGCTTTCTCTCAGGCATATTAAATAAAGCATATGAGAAGTCACCGAACGGAATTATGTAACTTGATGCAAACAAAAAAAAAGTCTAATAAGGTTCAAATATTTTACCAGAAATATGCTTTACTAAAATATCGAGCTAACCTATATGAAAGTGAAAATGTTCTACAAAATGTTTTGATTTCATCTCAAAATAATTTTATAAGTGGGATTTTTTTCAAATTACTTTTCTACTTTTTAAAAAACAGCTTGACAAAAATATTTTTTTCATTTTGTTGCAATTTGGATCCATACAATTAAAATGACTTAACTTAAAGAACAATCAGACTCAATGCTTTTAATCATCTTCACGTTTACAGCCAGGAGACTTCCCTCGTTTTACTTTCCTGTATCTCTAGAACTGTGTGAGAAAAATCCACATTAGGGAGAGCATGCAAATTCCACAGAGTAATGACTCAGCTGGCAAGCTGAGGGCTGACATGGAGCGCCTGTGTCCCCATTCAACATCCTATTATTTGTTTTCATTAACCAGGATCTCCTCCTTTTTCTAATTGAAATAAATGTGTTACCTGTGCAGCCTCAGGAATGGCCGTACCTGTTCAAGGCTTTTTAAATGCAGCTACAGATCTTTAATCAAGGAGCTGCCAGCTTTCACTTCTCCTCTAAATACGCAGTTAAAGTAGGCCATTTTATTGTGCTGACCTTATAACATCTGATAATGAACATGCTTTGAACTACAACAACATGGTTGATGAAATTTCCATTGAAAAAGTCGCAGCAGATTGTTTGACAACGCAACAATTATTCATGAGTGAACTGCCCCGTGGTTAACCTTTCCTTTATCGCAGTGTCCGGTCCGCCAAATGCTGTTTGGCGGCCAGGGTTAGGGGTAATAGGGCCAATAGCACAGTTGTGAAAATCAGTGCTGGTGATCATGTGAAATCTGAAGTTCAAGACCAGTCATCACTGTTCATTTAAATATTTATTTTTTCAATTCGATTTGAATTTTAAATAATTACAGCGAAACGTTCGAGCCCTGCACACACTGACAGGAGAAAGCTTCTATATAGTTACTTCTGCTGATCAGTGGAGTGAATTTGCATGTTCGATAAATATTAAGTCCCATTTAGCTTCAACACTTTTATTTTCTTTCTTTGTATCTTTTATTTATATGTTGGACACTCTAAATTCACCGTGAAATGAAAAATGATTTTGTCAAGCATGTTTTGAAACAGTCAAAAGAGAAATCACACATTTTGTATTTCATGAAAAATTGTCCGTTTTTATAGATTTATGAGACATTTTGGTAAAGCATTTTTCTGGTAAACTGTTTGACCCATTTTAGACTTTTTTGATTGTATGAAGTTGCAAGCATTCTGTCCAGTGAGTGCTTGAATACGCCAGAAAATAACCCTAGATGGAATTTTTCAATAGCCATGCTTAATGCCTCCCCCTTCTCCTCGGTCAAGTGGCATTTTTCAGTAGGATATAGTTACTCAAAATGTGCTAAACCAAACAGTTCAGCAGCACATTAAAGGGTTAACATTGGAATGTTTTATCGTGCAACTAGAATTTAATTATTTAAATCAAGATTTAATAATTAGATTTAAGCTTAGAGTTTAACATGTAGATTTTATGGGGCATCTTCAGTCCCTTCAGAAAAAAAAAGGCTTGTGTGCACTAGATCATTTACTAATAATTCATACACGTTTTTTGACGGACAAAGCCAGGATATAACATATAATGGGCTGAACAGGGCTTTAGTTTTATTTTCACTTCGAAATATCATAAAAATGGGTTAAGAACCACAGTGATGAGCATAAGTTAATATCATCAAGTCAGAAGACATACACAATGCTGACCAGCCTTACAGCCACTGTGGTCCTTCAAAATAACAATACAAAATGCAGCAACAGGAAACAGAACCTTTTGCTTATGCCATAAACAGAAAATATAGGTTACAGAATCATATTCATACAGCTTCTTTTTTTTATTTTTACAGATGAAGGACAACAGACATGCAGCTTACATTAATGGTTTTCAAAGACCAGTCGCCTGTACACACAAAAAAAGAGACTTTTGCGGTTTAGATTTAAATCTACTTTAAAGATTTATCAAATAATATATCAAAAAAATATAAAAGAAATTATTGAATTTAGTGTTTTAATAATAAAAATGAATATGCCGAAGTTAATAAATATAGCTGTAAATGTGATTTAAAAAATATAAACCACTTTTAAACATTGTTTAGAGCTAAAGGTTGCTGTTAATTTCAGCACATTCACCCTTACAGATGGTTGTAAAACATTTTTTAGGTGATTTTACATATATAAAAAGTACTTCAAAAAACTCAAATGTAGTGTCGATCACTAAAAATTACATAATTCAAAAGGTTGATCAAAAAAAAAAACTTTTGAAGGATCTTTTGGATGTCCTTGAGGAGCTGGTACTTTTTGATACATAATTAATACAACTGGTACACAGAGTTGTGGAGGATATTCAGAGAACATCCCTGCATTAGATGTTATATGCTCCATCCGTCTTAATACGATCACATGGAGGCCGATACCGAACTGTCTGAGGCATTAGGGCTCCCTGTGGGAGAAGACACTCTCGCTTGAAACATCTCCCAGTGGACAGATCAACTATCTGGATGCCCATTAATTCATCCATAAATCATAATTGTTAACATCCCCGATGAAGTTCTGCTGCATGCTCAGGAAGGCACCTCCTGCAATGAAGGTACAAGCTGGTCTCCTTGGGAAAGCCTTTGTCAGACACTGGTTAGAGCTGGATTAAATAATATTAGTATGCAACCCGTGTAGCAGGCCAGAATCTGAATCTGTAGAATGTTTCCTGCAGCACGGTGCTTGAAGGGCAGACATAAGAAGCTTTTTGTTGTTGCGTCTTACGATGACATCAAACGCGATTGTTTTAAACAATTTGAATGTGACATTTTATTTCATGTTATGTTTTAAAGGTTGGCGCCTCGAGGGATCTTCAGTTAAGTAACAAGCGATTATCATTTTATTTTTTTTAAGTGATGACTGTTGATGCCAGCTCAGGTGAAGTGATGTTCTCAGGGAGGTAGGTGTCATCTAACGGCTCTGCAAACTGTAAAGAGTGAAAAGCCACACAAACACAGCTTCAAGGGCATCTACAAAGGGACACGGCCGACATCTTTCAACTGTAAAAACTCACCAAGTGAAGAATTTATCTGGTTTTTCAAAAATAACAGAAAATAGGAGAGCGAGTGATGATATTTTCGGATCACAGTTAGAAAGAGAGAGACTCATTAGTCTTTTAGCAGGACATGCTTTACAAATTTCTTCCTCAAAGTCAATATATCCAATGTTTAAAGTAATACATTGGCTATTAAAATAGTTTTTTTTCCCCCTGTGAATCTAAAGTTGTGAAAAAATGCACTTCAAAGCTCCCACACAAGCCACATGTACTTTGTGTCAAGAGAGCGTACATCACTAATGTTCTCAGCTATCTGCAGCATAGAGAGGCCTCACTGAGATCTCTGCCCTTCATTAAACGTGACAGAGATGCGGTAGACATGCTAACACAATGACGGCGACAAATCAATTGTCTGCTGCGCTGCCCACGTAGAATGAGTTGCACAGGAATCCCTACTGACTGCAAGATCAGGTCTGCACACCGCAGAATGCCTCAGGATGAGCAGTTTATGAAGAATAAGAGGGATTTAGAAGTGGGTCTCACCTAAGGCAGGCTGGCAGGACTCACAGTGAGACAGCTGAGCACCAGTCTGGGGTAAGGCGCAGCGGGTGACACTGGTGGAGACCAGTTTGATGTCAGGGGACAGTGTGTTTAGGTGATGTGCTATGGCTCGGATGAGGGCTATTACCTCAGGGGCGAGTTCACATGGCCGGCAGGGAGACACAAGGGAGAAGTAAAGTGCCAGAGGAGAGAAAGAGAGTCGGGCAACAGCAGTGGGCAAAAACATTTGACAGAGGCTGTTTATGGAAAGACGGAAGCACTTTATCATTCCATTTAAATAATCGAAAGGGTTCTGACGTTGTTCCATCTGTTATCTGGCAGCGGTTGCAGTTACCAAACTGACATCTGTGAAGGGACATTTGTGATTTGTGTGGGACCCACAACCTGGAAATTAAAAGAAAGCTGCTAAAATGAGTTAAAAGGAGTTCTGAAAACTATCTGAAAGATTGAATTTCTTCAATTTGCCTTCTAACCTGTAAAAAGAAGAGAAGAGAAGATCAGCTGCAGTGTAACAGGGAAGGAGAATTATGGTTTTCAATGTTATTTTGTTATTTGCAAATCCATGCTCTAGACATTAGTGTAGCTTAAAAGTTCATTCAGGAGTAAAGATGAAAGTGATAATATGAAATAAGATAATTTGTTGGTCAGAAAGTCTTCTGTGTGATTCAGATAAAAAACATCTCTGCTCTGCGCAGCAGGAAGGTATACCCCCCTGGAGTCTGGATAGTGATGGTGGTGGCCGATGACTCTGCGAAGCCCAATGAATGATGACGTGGATGGGTTTACGAGGACTGGGTGGAGATGCTGAGGAAGCGCCCATACTAGTGGCAACAAAAAATGAAATGAATGCAGAGAGAGGCAGCAGGGAGATAGTTGGCTAACGCTGAAGGTGTGTTATTGGACAGATCTGGTCAGCTGATGAGAGCAGCTGATATCAATTGATGCACCAAACCGTGACCAGGTGATTGAGCATGTGTGAAAGGTGTGGATGATAGAAATGACTGTAGTCTGACTGTGCAAGGGGATAGTCTTCCTGACTAAACTTCTGCTGGAGCATCATTTCATACTTAATCTGCAATATTATTATTCGCGCCTCTTTTTTTGAGGAATACCAGCTATTTGCAAAGGCAGCATAAAAATAATTTTCATAAAGGCACTTTTGTGAAGTTTTATTTGTAAGACGTGTTTATTTGACCCACATTGTTTCCACATTGTATTCTGTGGAATGAGGACCATACCAGAGACAAACAAAAAGACAAGTAAGTCAGTTTTGCTTTATGTCTCCTGTTTTGCAAAGAAATCAATTCTCATCATAGGTTGTCTTTCAAATTTTTGACATATAGTGAGTATGTTGTTTTTTTTTGCCGCAAAGACAGCTTATCCAACTTATCGCTACTTTTTTGGAGGGATTGATTTGTGACGCTTGAAATACCAACAATAAGATCAGTCATCCAGAAACTAAGTTTATAAATCTGGCTTTTCACCCTGACTCCCTGACTGTGGGATTGATTGAACAGAAGACCCAAGGACAAAAGGAGTTCTCTCAGCCCGACAGCAAAAAACTTTTTGTCAATTGACATAACAAATACCCAAGAGAAAAAAAACACAATGGCTTTGGCAAAGGCCAAAGAAGAAACAGTCAAAGCAGCGGACGACTTAATTTTACTCAAACTTTGGCTGAATAACAAAACTCCATTATGAGTAGAGATTTTTCCTCTTAGGCAGGAAGTAAAATGCATTCACATTATAAAAACACCTGGTAGATGTGCACACTCACTACTACGTTCCGCTTACGTGTTTTAATAGTGAAGACATTATCATATGTAGCTACTGCTTTTACTCTGCAGGTTTAATGTCCCAGGATATTTGATTCAGAGACGTTACTGCACAAATGGCATCATTTTGAACATTTTATAACCACACAGACCTTAATGCGAGGAAGAACTGGATTGATTTAAGGAAAGGTTGGGATGTATAATTCTGACTCTAGGAGTAGCTTGATCTCCAAAAGTCTTCAGGTTATAACTTTACAACCGATTTAGCCCAAATTGGCATATGAATCGACTGGAGGAGATCTATCTTACGTATATATCATACTTTACTCAAATAGTTAATATTTTACACACAAGGGGGAGTTTTCTTTTAGCAAAAAAACTGTATTCCAGACCAAACTCCAAAACTATTTCATGGATCATTTTCAGACTTTACACACACATTGACCTTTGTGCGAGAACTGGATTGATTTTGATTTATCTTTCATACATTGTGTTTAAACTAATAGTTAATATTTTACTCACTTGCTCATTCGTCCAAAAGTACTGAGGAAATAACCTCACATTTAAATTGAAATCATCAATCAGAGCGTTTCTGTAACCTTACTTTCTGGGACGAATACATGGTCCTAGTTTTTTTTTTCTTTTCATGAAAGCCCTTGTTCACCAATACGACACGCATGAAAGGCTTTTATCGTATTGTGCTGCTCGCCATGATTTTCAAAGTAATCTAATCTTAATTTGCCACCACCAGGCCTCAAAGCATTTTTCCCTCGGTTGCAAGGAAACAATATGAAAGTGAATGAAAGACAATTTGGATTATTTTTGCAGTAATTACATTGAATACATCACAGTCTGTCCACGCCACAAGTTTGCGTACCCCTGGGATTTAGTGACCAGGAGTAGACCGTCCTATCTGACGGAATGTAGCCACTTAGCTGCTTAGCTTAAGCTTAACCATTTTTTGTTGTATTTGTGAGTAAGTTAAGTTGCGGGTTCGGGACTGCCCTGTTGTTTCTGTCCTTCTACGTTACTATTTAATCTCAGGTTATTAGAGGAGAAGCCTGAATCCGATGGCCCTCTGTGAAGTCTGGTCTGACGACCTTTCCCTCTTTTGTTTGCTCCCATCTCTCTTTTGTTTGTGTTGTTGTAAGTAAAAACTTTTGATTAACTGCAGCATAGGTGGCATCGTATATGCTATGGTTTTATTTTGCTCTGTATTTTAATTTGGGGACCGTAACACCCCACCGCAGATGACCCAGGAAGTCAATATTAACATCTGCCCCGGCATTCAGGAACAAATTCAAGGCTGAATATCTTGAGGAATATGTTGCCTTTTATTTCTGACGACATATCTCAGTAAGGCAGAGTTATCTGTCACTAATGCAATGTAACCTTATTTTCGGAATAGACTGTCCATAATGAACACACAGTGTTGCTGTTTCCATTAATAGTCAATAGAATGATTCCATTGCATGAAAACAGGCTTAGTCTCCCTTCAGTCAAGATATATTGGGTACCAAAAACCGAATGGTATATTGTTATTGACATACATATGCGTGTTTATATGAAAGCTAGATAATATAAGTTAATTAAGGGATGAGTAGCAAGAAGCTCAGTGAGTCGGTCAAAATACTATACATTTATCAATCAAGTATAATGTTTCAGAATTCAATTTCTGAAGATTCTTTTTTTTTTGCAAGAAATGAAAAAAAAACCAGAATGTCTCTGGCAAATATTTACACATTCCAGTGGAGTTGCTACCTGAGGAAAATACCTCGGACTACTCTACTTGCTATATAGAGCTTATTTCAGCGGGTCATGCTTGCTTTGGCTCTCTGCCATCTCTGAGCCGTTTTGGGAAGTTGTGAACTGGACGTGACTGAAGTGAACGGCTGTGTGTGGGAGTTGTGATAGCCGGGGGGATTATCCACACACACCGACAAACCAAATGAAGAATACAGCAAGCAGATGAAACCAGCATGAAGCCGTGAGATCAGAACTAACTTGAAACCCAGATGGAGATTGAAGACATTCCAGTCCCTGTTCCGAAACTCTTTCCTAAATTTTACTGATCACCTTCCTCCCAATATACTTTATACCCATCATGCCTCCACTGCAGGTGACACATCCTCTGATCCTAGACTGGGCACTCTTGGATGACTCAAAATTTAGAGTTAAATGAAAGGGTATCCTAGGTTCTTGCACCAGGGCCACCCGCTTGTGGAGCCATAACAGAATCGATATAACATTAACCGCTTAAAATGCATTCTTATAAATGTGTTTTTATTTACTGAGTTAAGTGCCTAGAAGCAAGAAAAGTGGTAGTGCTTTGTTTCTGTGAAGTGTGCATGTTATCCACCTCATGGGTTCTTAACTGCCTCCAAAACCTCTCTATATGCAGTATTTCTTTTTGTATATAGGATTTATAAAATGATGCCTATGAGGTAATCCACTGACTTGTTATGTTTCTTTATGTCTCTGTTCATCATAGCTTACTTTGTTTTTTTCATTGAATGTAAACAAGAGTAATAAAGATTTATTAAAAAAAAAAAATATATATATATATATATATATATATATATATATATATATATAATATATTTATTATTGTGTGTATCATTGGATATCATTATTGTGTGTATCTCGGTGTCACATTTTCATGCTACCTTTAAGAGCAACATCTGCAATGCTACAGATAACTGGAGTTCAGACTGTGATATCGCTGTGGTGGAATTTCGGTCCACTCTTGTTGGCAGAGCGACTTTAGTGCAGCCACTTTGGATTGTTTGTGAGGCTGAGCTGCTCTTTTCAAGCATCAATGGGGTAAGACCAGGTTTTGACCAGCTCATTACAAAACTTCAATTTGATTCCTTTTGAGCCATTCAGAGGTGGACTTACTCTTCTGTTTAGGACTACTATTATCTTGCTGTATGAACCCTGGAATTTTAGAAAAGCTGGAAAGCAGGATTCACGTTTCCCTTAATTACAATCCTGAAGTATCTTTGTCTCTCGGTATAAAGTTATTTTAATGGTCTTTATATTTCCGTGGAATGTTTTGTTTGAGCTACAGAGATGTACCGGGACCCCTGTCCCCCAAACACTTTATGGTCTTTGAGGTTAACGATGGCTTTCACCACTGCAAATTCCCGATGGTGGATTTTTATGCTCAGTGTTTTTCAAATAGTACAGCCATGAAAACTGATCCTAGTGATATCACAGAGGCCGCAATTGCATGAAGTTATCTTTGGATCCTTTTGTTTCTTCCTCTCTCTTGGGGGAATTTTAGAAGTTTGGCATTCCTGGGAACATTATGTATTGTTCCAAACCTTCTCCATATGTAGATACTGTTTCTCACTGCTGAGCTGTGGATTCCCATAGACTTGGAAATAGCTTTTCTAACCTTTCCCAAATGCCTTCTTCCTCAGATTTTGGTGTTTGCTTACAGTTGGAACCTATAAGCCAACTTCCTGCTTCTGAAAATGAGCTATGTGAATGTATGATTTAACTGACAGGGGTTGGTCTTAATCAGGCACGTATTACAGCTTGCACATTATTTTTTATCAAGTCAAAACACATACAATGCTGGCCAACTCTCCCTCTAAAACTTAAAAATAAAAGCACATAAAACACCCTGCTCAGCAACAGGACACATACAATTAGGCCTACGTCATTGCCCCAACAGCAAGGGTATATCCCTGTTACGCACTACCCCGTGCCCTGCTGCGAGAACATGCTCTTCGCCGTTTTCATTCATGTTTTTCTACATGTCATTAACTTCTGCTCTTACCCTGCCTAAGATAGTGCTCATTTGCCGGAGGCGCACCTATGGAGTATAGATGCGGAGCCGCAAATCCTCTCTGATCCTCCAGCCGGAAGTTTTTGCGGTCCATATACACTCCCGTAGTAGTAATGTTAAATTGAGTTGGGAGTTCCTGGCAATCCCGTTTTTCGGTCATGATAAATGTTTTAGTTTCGACCGGGAATTTAGGTGAGGGGACAAGCTCAGATCCGACGGCCCACTGCGTGGCTGGTTTGTAGCTTTTTCCCTCTTTATGTTTTTTGGCCTTCTCTACATGCTTTTATTTGTGAGTATACCCACTAAACATTGTTAAACTGCAGCATTTGATGTTTGTTTTTTTTTAGTACAAAAGCTCCATGAAATGAATAAAAATATGAACTATTAGAGTAAAATATGATATAGTCAAGTTATATCTCCTCACGTTGATTCACACGGACCAAATGTGAACTCAATCGGACCAACGGTTAGTAATTTATGTCAGAAAAACCAAATAAAAATAGCTCCCCTTAATGAGTAAAATATGAACTTTTTGAGTAAAATATAATACAAGATAGATCTCCTCGAGTAAATTCATATACACATAATTTCGACTAAAATGGACCAACGGTTGAGAAATTAATCTGAAAACCTTTGGAGATAAAGCTCCCACTAATGTTCAAAATATAAAACCGACCTTAACCAAAATCAATCTTCCTCCATCTTTCCTCAGACTTAGGTCTAAGTGGGTATGACATTTGAAAAAAGGATAATTGAGTTATCGTTTTAACATGAAGGATTATTGGTCGATGCAGCGGCGATGACGATTCAGTGATGTCGCCAGTTTCTTGGGGAAATAATATGCGATAGCATTTCTTAGGCCATTAACATTCAAATAGGTTACATTGGTGTTAGCATTAGCCCATAGCATTACCTTGCACTAAATGACAGACAGAGCAGAAATCTTCTGCATCTTTACTGTTGGCATGGCTCCTTCGGTAAAAACATCTTTTTCAGTCCTGCTTGTCCGGTCCAGCCTGTGGAAACAGTCAGACATGTAGCTGTTTTAGAACTCACCAACAAGATCCAGCTGAGATGTTCCCATCAAAAGTCGTCCTCTCAGGAAGGACGGTAATGTAATGATGAATGCTATTCTGTCCGACAACAACAGAGCAATTTATGTCTAGCAGTAACCCTAGCGACAAACAATGGCAGGTATTGAAAAGGTAGCTCTCAAGTCATTGGTGGAGATGCTCAGATGTGGGCGGACCTATTCAGTGACTGACCTTTTTCCATCAAGACAGTAGTAGGTTAGAATGGTCCTTGAAAGATACATGATTTGGGATTCAAGTGCTCACAAAAATCCCACAGGGTGGTCTTCTTTCACTACCTGTGGGTTGGCTGGGACTGCAGATACTCAAATAAGTGTACAGAAAGACTGAAAAAGTGGGATCTTCATCATATGGTCCCATTAACACACTGGTAATTTTGATATTAGATGATCTTTAAACTTTTTCCATTTGTGTTTATGTGGAGTTACCTTTATTACATAAACACCAGAGATAGAATGACTCCGGAATTAGTCAAGTGTGATTTCCTTGTGCCTTTTGCCCAATGCATGCTGGGAAAACATTCTTGTCCCGCTGAGGCCCTGATCAAGATAAGCAGTATTGAAAAGAAATTTGATTTCAATATTCCCCCCTTCAGTCCTTATTCTGTCTTACTTTGTGTTGTGCTTTATGTCATTTTATCCCAAGGCAGTTTCATTTGATTTTTTAAGCACTTTGAAGTCCCAAGACTTTAAAGTACTATGCAAACAAATGGTACTGTTGTTTTTTGATTTAATATCTTATAAAGGAAATCTCATTAACTTCACAAAAGCCGGTAATGCACTGTCACAAAACAACAACAAGACAGCCATTGTCATTATGCAAGCTTTTCCAAAAATGCTTGTCCGAACAAATTAAAGGTATCATAGTGAATAAAATACACCCCCACATAATCCTCTTCCCGAGTACACTTTTATATAAAGAATCAATGCCCCCGTAACTATTATAGTCATCTCACTTTATTCATCCGGCTTGTCAGAGTGCTGCATTTGCATTTGTGGAAGTAAGACCAGGTTTGCTTATGCAGGGCATTTTTGTTCAATGGATTGGTTGTTAGCCCAGTGAAGGTGAAAGCTTTGTTTAAAGTGCATCTGAAAAGTAAATAACCAATGCAGTTAGCTATTAGGCAATATATGATGAATATTTTCTGCAGTGCACATTCATATTTGCCCCAATGTTTAATCAATCGTCATTATCCAGGAAGAGGATGCATTAGGTGCACATAGCTGTCCCCCTAGAGGACTGTCAATCACCAAACATCTATCTACTTAACTAATCACGGGCCTCATGTTGCCCTTGGAGTTGGGGATGAAATTTATGGAGGTACATACTTGGTTCGCATGTGCAGGCCGTCCGTAAGGAGTGACATTTTCTTCTCACAATGATGGAAGATCAACACGAGGAGAGAAAAGACTGAAGTGACTGTGGGGTTTTGTTCCCCTTAAGGTGTTCTTAGTCTTTAACCTCCGCTTTCATGGTGAGTCACATGACCTATGGCCGTCCGGATGGCCATTCTTTCGTGCCATTCCTTTAAAGGCACGTGTTTTCACCACTCCGTGGATGACGATGACTGCGGAGCTCATGCTGACCTACATTTGTGTATATCCATCCAGACCGTGACATTTGCTTGTCAGGTTGCAAATGCTGTCGGGCTGTGATTAATAATGGATGGCCAAATCACTCCTCGGCAAAGATACATAAATAAATACATATACTTGGACAGTGTGGGTCAACTGAGTCTCATGAAGTATGATGCATGTTGATAGTGGCAGTGATATAAAATGATCTTTAAATTCTGACATCCCTATATGTCTGAACTTTAATTAACACATTATAAAGACAAATTGTCAATTTTCCGTGAACGTAACATTTTCCAGTTGCAAGGAAAACCATAAAATGCCAATTTGTAATCGAACCGTTAATGTCTTCACTAAGAAAATGGAAAAAAAATATTGTTCTTTGAATATTTTATTTCTTTGGGGTATTTATTAATTTAATATCCTGGACGCCATGAAACCATTGAATGGTTTTACCATGAAATGACAAACTGTCTGGTCAAGCATGTCCTCAAAACATTAAAAGAATTCAGACTAAAATGATGATGAAACCTTTTTTTTCATGGAAAGTACTTATTGTTAATTAGATTATCTCAACGGATTGATTAAGCTTGTTTTAAAAGACAATTTGACCTTTAATTAACTTTTTTTTTTCAGTAGTATGAAATTACATAATTCTATATATTACGTCTTTAAATCCTTTAATATGCCAAAAAAAAAAAAAGGCTACTTATCAAATAGGACTTCATCCATTGCTATGGCCAATGCCTCCTACTTAGAGGCTCCATTGACCTGTGGTGCCCCCAAGGTTCCATCCTTGATCCCTTACTCTTTAGCACAAAGATGCTGCCACTGGGTTATATTATAAATAGGTCCACTCATGTGGCACACATTTTCAGTGAGAAATAGAGACTCAAAATGAGTTCGACCAAACATCTGAGCAGGATATTAAATGGTGAAAAATGAGTAATATCGGAATTTGATAATTGCCCTATCACTCCTACATTTGTATAGACTATCATAAGTGTGACAGATGCAGTATTTTGTATTTTTCCAAGTTACTGCCACTTCAGCTTTGCAACAGTAAAAGCTTTTTTCCATCTTTTTGTTTGACTTTCATACATTATTTATATTTGAAAAGCCGTCCAATTTTGGCTCTCGGAAATCAGTGGCTACAGTAACACAAATAATGGCCAGAAAAACTGACATTTTCTTTGAAATACCGATATGAAAGCGAATAAATATGAATCCCAGCCACAGTCTGACTGGTCATTTGAGCAGAAGATTATTAGGATTGAACTTTTAATACCTCAGCATTCTCTAGTGGCTGCGACAGTCGGAGGAGTTTGGCAGAAGACAGCCAGGAGAGAGGCACATTAGAGGGGAGTCTTTGTTTGTGGCGCGTCATATAGTCTGTTTTTTTCCATCTAGGACTCATTTCTGAATCTACCCCTGCTGTAAACACTAAGCCAGCGCTACAATTATTCAAATTTCAGGAGTCATCTCCTGCAAACAACTGGTAAACAATAGTACGTAACCCCTGGATGCTCCATTTACATGACTCACTAACTGAGTAAATTTGTTTATTTCACACATCAAGATGTAGGTTTTTACCAAAAAATTAAATATTTATTTGTTTTCAACTTTTTTTTTCTTTTAATCAATTTTCCATACATTTGCATGTTAAGGTCAACATTTAATAGGTTGTGGATATCAGTTGGATGTGACCAATCCATTCGTCATGTGGTTAATAGTCTTGGTCAGACAAATCTGTCCTGCTTTCGCTCCCTCCCTCTCTCAAAGGAAGTAGAATATGAAAAGCAAATGTGTCAGGATTATGAAATAAACCAAACATATTGTACACTTTCACACATAAATCTGGAATGAAAAAAAAGGTCTGTGTTTCGGACAGAGCTGGATTCTACGGCGCAGTCATTTCGTTTAATATTAAATCACCGCTGCTGTTTGTGCCTTATTAGCTCACAATTGTCTGTGGAGAGGATAAGAAAAGAAACTGTTGACGCACAATTGTCCTCGGTCTTTGTCCTCCAAAAAGAAGAAAAAAAACCATTTATAAATTACTAGAGTACAGCAAAAACTATGTCAGTCTCCACCATTCAGACTGACCTGGCAGTTCTCTTCTCTTCTGCAGCTCTTTTTTTTTTTGCCTCTGCTTTTCATCTAGCTGTGTTGAGTTGGTTATTTAAAAAAAGTAGTCATAGAAAATAAATACAAATATTTTCCCGAATGTTTTTTTTTTTTTTGTCATCTTTAACCCAGATGCCGTCTGGGTGTCAGTATTCTGTAGAGTCCTCTTCCTGCTCTCTCTCTTTTCCAACATGCCTCTCACTCTTTTTACAGTGCCATCCTCCTTTTCTCTAGCACTTCAGCAAAGTTCCTGTTTGCAATCAAGATCGTTGTCATGGTGCAAGTGAATAAATAAATAAATAAATACATAAAAACAAATAAATACATAAATATCACCTCCTTAAATAAATAGGATTTTTCATAAAATGTGCCGCGGGGTGGTGTGACCCTACCTATGTAGTGTTGATACTCTAAAAACAGTCTGTAGCTCCAAATAAAGGTTCTCATTTGTGATCTGGAAGAGAGAAAATCCTCATTTTGGACCCCAATCTCTCTTTTTCCTATTCTTTAGCTTTCCTTGCTGACAGCCGAAAACTCTTCAAAAAAAACAAACACACGAAGTAGAAAGAAAAAAAGAAAAAAACAAGGAGATCAGATTTTGACAGAGAATTTTCTTTTAAAAAGACAGTTGGTGCTCAGTCTTTAAAGAGAACACAACGTTGGCTTTGATGATCTCAAAGTGCCAGAGGGCAAAGAAGAGGAGGCAGAGATGAAGGACGGAGTTTAAAGGTCTCTCTGCAGAGGGGAATCTGTGCTAGGACCGCTCCTCTTCAGGGTTCCCTGGAGCGTAGTACCCCGCCAGTTGCCTGAAACGTGGTCCCCAGTCGCTGAGATAGGAGAAATCCTGCTCCGAGGTGGTGGACATCGTGTGGATGGAGCTGAGTGAAAGAGCAGGCGAGCTGGAGCCCTCAAAGGCGTACGTCTGGAAGGAGTCATACGGTGGAACCGACAGGTCGGCGTCAGCCTGTTCCACCTTCTTTCGGATGTAGCCTTTAAACAGGGAGAAGTCTGCCGCTGGTCCCTCAGCAACACCGCACACCCGGTTAGCCTGAACCCACTGTGGCAGCGAACGGATGTCTGGGCCAGAGTCACAGCTCTTGGCCTCCGGGAAGTCATAGAGATTCCTCAGGGCGCTCATGTCGTAGGCCTGTGTGTCCTGCTCCCCTCCGCCCTCATCGTTGTACTTGATGACGTTATCCCTCATGTCTTCCTCATCCTCCGCCATCCTCTGGCCTTTCCTGTGGCGCTTAAGGGTCAGAATAAGCAAGACAAGGACTGTTGGAGAAGGAGACAGAATAAGAGAAAGAAGTAAGAAAAATGTAATTTCACACAGAGGGTAAAAATCACTGCTGAGGCCAGCGGTGCGTCTGGAGGCTATCCCAGCTGACATTGGGTTTGAGTTTGAGTTTGGATAAACCCTGGACGATTCATTCATGTTCATATTCGCACCAATGGACAATTAAGAGTCACAAATTTGCTTACACAGCTTGAGGAAGAAAAGGGTGGAACTCACACAAACAGCAAGAACGTGCAAACCCAACACGTAAAGGCAAGGCAGAGGTGGATTTGGACCCCGAAGTTTTCATTGTGAGGCAACTGCGCTACCCACTAGTGATAAAATGCACAAGTCAAATGAACACATTAGCAAAAAAAATAAAAATAATTGGTTTGTGGCTCATGTTCCACCCTCATCACAACAGGATAACAGTGTATTTGTCAACCAGCACAGAGGGATGAGACAAATGCCGGGACAAAGACAGGTTCCTATTTAAAGGCTTTTAGAAAACAGTCATTACGATAAGTGTTTTGAAACGCGCAGCTTTAAATCAGGCTGTGTCAAGCTGACTTTAAAGAGCTGGCAATGCCATCTTTGTAACTACAGTGACGCACATCACCACGATTTGGGCTTTTCAGCCCTGAAGAAAACAACAGGAGTAAAATAATCAATTACAGTAAAGGTGCTCTTTCTGTGTTGCTCTGCTCCTTAAGCAGCCCTTTCAATGATGGGTCTGCAGTACTTTCCATTGGATGGTTTATAAGCACTCCCATTACAACATGGATTTCACCTCTCAGGAAAACTGGAAAGCGGGCAAACATAATATATAGTATCAGGTTTTACATTCCAAATACACCAGCATTGATTTTCAAGCATTCTGATTGCATTGCCTAGGAATATTATTTGAGAAATCTAAAGAGACCAACCTGTATATCAATACTCATCCAAGTCCAAAATGAATATTGGTTCCATAACTACTTGAAGCCAGAGACAGGTAAAAGCTTCAGAAAAATTAAGTCTGGGTTTAGGAAAAGGTGAAAATAATGATTCGTATCACATCATGGACTAATGAAACGAGGGGCAAACAAAGGCTGTACGCGCAGACTAATCAATGAGGTTTTAATTTCAGCTTAGTAATTTTAATTATGGCCAACACTTGTAATTAGAAGCGTCTCACTTTGCTCAGACTCTCAGCCCCTAAGTTCGCCATCGCTCCTTAAAGCCGCACCTTTTCCCTTATAGATCCTCAGATTGCATTTTGGACTGGCACGAAGATGAAATGCCACTTTCATTGATGATGAAAACACATCACAGCAGCTATGAAAGGATTATGCACACGGGGGTGTGTAACAAAGATAATGAACAACGCCATTTGTGCAAGGCTTGTGGAGTAATAGCAATAAAGCAAATTTTTCTGATCATTTAATTATTAAATTAGAAATTGGATGGGGTTGATGTATGGTACATGGGAAATGCTCTCAAGTACACATATGAATCAAAAATGAGTTGGCTGAAATACTAAATATTTACTTCAGAAAAACTAGTCCCATTGTGTCGTCCTGATAGCAAGAGTACGTCCCTGAAAAGTCCAAAATCCCCTGCATTGTACACGCAATCCCGCTGATTGATCTCAAATTAAATGTCAAAAAAGTGAAAGTGGAAGAAAAGAAGAAAAAAAAGCTCCTTCTAAGTGAAATATGACCGACTAGATTTAAAGATGACAGGTTAGATCTCCTCTAGTCAATTCATATGAACCGAATTTGACAAAATTGGACCCACAGTTAAGAAATGATGGCCCGAGAACTTCATGGGAAAAATCTCCCCCTAGAGTTGGAAATATATAATCAAATCCCAAAATTAATCCAGTTCTTCCTGGCACTACAGTCTTTAGGGGTATTCAATTTAAAAATGATCCATGAAATAGTTTTTGAGCTATTATTCCATAATTTCCCTGACTTTTCAGGGATATAATGATTCAGCCTATACATTCATTTAATCAAAATGAAATTTGTTAAAATATCATATCTTGATTACTTTCCATACTTGTCAGTCTTTCTGTTGATGTAATTCACAATTCTTTTTTTAAATTCACTAAAACTACTGAAACACACTCATTGTACCAATTAAGTGATTCTCAAAGTTATTGAGAAACAAATGAATATAATGACCCTGCAACAATGTATATCAAATACACGGTAAAATACCGGCAGCTGTTGCAACTACAGTAAACCTGTTATTCTAGGACAGAACATAGATTGACTGTAAATCAAAATAAATTCAGATTTTCTTCAGACCTTGAAATCAACAGTGTTTCACAATCAGACACTTGTAACAATTCTTTTCCTTAAAAAATAATAAATACTCTTATTGAAAGTTTTTCTTACTGTAATTTTAAACTTAAATACCACACTCATTCAAAATAGCAGAAGAAGCAGTTTATTACCTTAAATTAAGGAACAGTAAATAACTTCACGTTTTATTGTAAAATATGTGAAAAATACAAAATTTTACTTTGAAATCATAAACATTTTGAAAGATTTAAGCAAAGTGTTGAAGTAAAACAATATCATTCTGTCTAATTTGCAGTTTTTACTGGTATGTTCGTCAGAATTTACCATTAACAAAAAAATAACTTACATTTTGGGAAGTGGGTACCCAGATTTCTATAGAAACCACATGCTAATAGTGTCTTATTGTGAAATACAGTTGATTTCAAGGTTTAAAAGAAAGTCTGATTTTCTTTTTATCTGCTTGCACATATATTTATGGTTGTGCCAAGATCGGTAGAAAAAAAAAAAAGACTTCTAAATAATTTACTGTCTTTTAATGGCGTGCCCTTCTACCATAAACATGTTGTTTTTTTTACGTGTTTTTCCTCAGTGTTGGTGATGTGCAGCCTGTGGCCAGCCAGCTATGGACTGCGTTACCGTGTAAAACAAATGCCTCCTCTTCCTTCCTTTAGGGACAAAGAAAAAGTGCTCTAAAGGGTTGCCAGCTGAGGGACATTTAGATAGATCATTAACGAGTAGGTGCCATGCATCCTCTGAAACAGATAGCCTGTTGCCTAAAACAAATGCCTACAAGCCCAGAGAGATAAAAAGACTATCACTTACAACGGGGTCTGCGCTGTCTGGGATGACACCGATTGTTTGATGCTCCGACTCCACCAGAACATCCATCCATACATTTAAAAAAAGGAGACATACCTGCATCGTTCTGCAGTCAACCTAGATCTCCTTGAAGACATATGCCGCGTAGAGGAAATTCCCATTTTAAGTCAAAAATGTCAGATGCATTCTCTTGGTGTGACCTTGAAAATCAGGGGACACTATGTTTCCTCTTTGCCTTTGTCTCCTTCCCACATTCTTTTCTTTTTCCCAAGAAATCTTTCAAGCATTCAATCTATGCAAATAACTTGTTTCTGCTCACGCTAAATGTCTTAATTTGGTGTAAATGGCCTTAGAAGATAAGTTTCAGAGTGAAAAATGCTCCTTGTGTGTTCACTGCCTGAAGAACTATGCCAGTAAAGAGCCATGCAGATCAAAATGAGTGTTTTATGCACTATCACTGACTGATAATGCACATTTAGTTCTCCTCTTACATTGTTTGTTGGGCTCATAGGATAGTGGTGTCTCTAACTATTGCGTTTATTCTTCCCTTCCATGAATGGGGCAAATTAATTGCTACGGGGTTGAGGAAACAGTCAAGGTTTGTGCTAAATTGTGGCTCACACTGCCATGCTTACAAAACAAGAGCTAAGCCAATTACTCTAAATTCCCTCTAATGAGGAGAGTGGAGTAGGAGGTAGAAAACTTGACATTATGAACTCCCTCATATGTGAAAATGAGATGCTTCTCTAATGAATAATATTTAAGGAGCGTGCGACGGTACGTGGATGTTCAGACTGAAGCGAAAACTATCAGATAACCTCGCTTAAAACAAACCCTTTGGGTGTGAATGCATGTGGGAATCAGCTTTTGTTAGATAAACAGATGCTCAAACTGCAAGATGCTGAAAACCTGGAGATTAGCATGTCTTTGGCAATGTTAATACAGCAGCCGCGTATAAGGCAGCTACCTCCTGCACATACAAAGCTGGTCCCCATGTGCACAGATGTTGGGATAAGCCTTCCTGACAAGACGGTTAATTTGCCATTGAGCCGCGCCGGTCGCCCCACCCAGGAGTTCATCACAAGCAGATGGGAGGTAATTGGAATGAATGCCTGCAGATGCTGCGACGCAGTGGAATGGATTCATCACATCAGGCCTATAAATGAAGTGATGGAGGGACTGTTTGTTTGTAAAGTAATTAGGCAGAAATTTGTTTTCATTTCTCTCATCATCCAACAATTGATGCAATAAAGGTGGTCCAGCCTCTGGAGAGAGGGAGAGCTGGCTGAGGTTATGTAGACGCTGCACAGGCGGTGGTGGGGGGATGTGTGTGCTCGAATGTGTGGGAGGGCTAGGTGCGCAGAGTAATGGTGCATAGAGGGAGTGGATTGCATTACGGTTAAAAGGTGGGGATTGATTTGACTAAGCGTAAGGACGCGTGCTTAGCATGCATGAGAAAACGCACGTACATGCAGGCAGAAGGTTAGGTGCTGGGAAATGTGCAGTCGAAGAGATTGCCGCCACACGTCTTGCTCTTGCCTGTTATTCACACCACAATACAGTCGTGAAAAGATTGCTCTTCACTCTTATCTCAGAGCCTTCAGCTTTGGCATTTTACCGTCCAATTGATGGCTGGCACTCTTTCTTAGCTCGTCCCTCAATGCTTTGATGAAGCTTATTTAGTCCATCTTCTAGCCATCACTATCAGCCACTCACCGGTTACAGTTACTGACACTAATTGACTCAAAATTGTTTTGTTTCATGAGAAGAATCATCAAACCAAATAACACTAAAACAGTTGAATCTAGGCCTATTATGCTGCCATTTCCACAGCAAGGGTATAGCCACAAAAAGTGAAAAACAGTGTTTACTGTAAAAACACCCCCCTTAGTGAGTACAGTTTGAAGAATTAGATTAACATTTGATATACTACTACTAATATAATACTACTGAACTACTTGCCCCACTGACCTCAACACGATCCCTCCGTTCTACCCACTCATACCGCCTCCTCCTTCCCCTGACTAAGCTCAGCACCATGGGTGATCGGGCCTTCTGTTCTGCTGCCCCTCGTCTGTGGAATACCCTGCCTGACCATCTGAGGGCTCCACAGACGACTTTTTTTTAGACGATTTAAAAAAGGACTTAAAACTTTCCTTTTTAGCAGAACCTATAACTTTGATTAACATTGCTGCTTTTTGGTCAGGGTTTTATATAGTTATTATTTCATATTTATTGATGCTTTTATCTGCTTATACTTTGTAGCACTTTGAGATTTGATCCAAATGAAAAGTGCATTATAAATTAAATGTATTATTATTATTATTATTATATAAACAAGATAGATCTCCTCAAGCTGATTCATATGCACAACATTAGGACTAAATTGGGTAAATAATCAAGAAGATAGAAAAAAAAACTGTGAACTTTCAGAGTCAAAACATGATACAAGAAGGTTCTCTCAAGTAGATTCATGTGCACTAAATTTAGACTAAATCAGACCAACAGTTGAGAAATTCTGTCCTGAAAACATTTGGAAATAAAGCGACCCCTAGTGATCAAAATTTGCAACTAACCTTTCCCAAAGCCATTCTAGATCGTCCTCGCACTTAGTACTCTGGGCTTATAGAGATTGTGTTAAAATGAAGGATCTGTGGTGGCGGCAGATGCAGTGATGATCCCATCACGTCCCCGAATTTTCAGGGATATAAAAAAATTACCATCCTGAGCATAAAGATGTTCTTCTTTCCAAACAACCAAGGCTAGAAAAATGGAAGTATTTTTTTGTACAGTGTCTTTAAAGGCCAGAGGACTGTTTGAAGCCAAGGCCTTTGAAGGGATGTCATCGAGGCCGAAACAGCAAAAACCACAAGACACAGTTATTTATAACCAGCAGAGGTTGCCTCAGATTTGTACATAACATTTTTGTTGAGGCTTTTAAAAGCGTGATTAATAAATGATGCGCTGCGTTTGGCGTTAAATCCAGTCGATGGTTTGGTTAACAGAGGCAGATTTCTTTTTTATCAACCCTCATTAGAAAAGGTCTTAAAAGAAATATATGTCATTATTAATTACAGCGAGGCTCGCCTGGTGTCAACCTCATCCATCATTCATTTCCTGTGCAGCATGTAAAATGTATATAGAGGGATGTAACACAGTGAGAGTATGGTTTCCTTCTGTCGCCGATGAGTGGAAGGCCGAGACATACAGCGCTGGAGGGTCATAAAATTTTCAGGGTGAGGGAGCGCATGTATGTGGATGTAAGTGTGTGCATCTGAGTATTGAAATCACAGTATGTCTGGAGAGCCTCGTCTTTAGAGTGGCTACTCTTCCAGGGGTAAACAAGTGCTGAGGATGCTCATTTTGCCTGTATGTCTTCTGCCTCTCTCACAACCCTCCTCTCCTCCTCCATTCATACCATTTCTGCCTGTGCTCCGTGGATCAAAGTGGCTCCATATCACTCATACACCCGTCCTCTTTGCTCCTGTTCAAACAAACCCCCCCCCCCCCCCCCCCCCCCCCCCCCCCCCCCCCCTTTTTTTTTTACAGAACAAACAACACAATGTCCAACGGGAGAGCCTCTTCAATGAAAGATGAAAAACTGATTTTGTTTTTCAATGTCATTCGTCGGAGTATTCCGCCACTGCATGTGCAATTTCATCCTGAAATATAGATAACTTCTAAAAGTGGTCTTTCCATTAAAAGACACATGCTTGGTTGCATGATTTCATGCGCAGAGGACATGGAGTCGTGTCTTTAGGTGCAGCCCTCGGCCTTGCTCTTCCACCAGTACATTACACTATTGAATGCGAGGCTGCTGGTGGTCCTGCTGGGATAGTTGAACTCCGCAATGACCCCAGAAAAACAATACTAATGAATTGGGCTTATCCATTCTTCAGGCCATTCATCATATATCCATACATTTATCTCCTCCTACACCCGTACATTCATACATGAGCGCATCCATCGGCTTACCTATGAGGATGAGCATGCAGACCAGCAGAGCTATCAGAGCCCCAGGGCTGAGAGCGGCGCTCATTACGTAGGCTGTGGCGTTGCAGGACTGGATGGCTCCGTCTATGATTGGAAAGAAAAATTAGTATTTCCCACGCATTCAGAAGCAGTTGTGAGTCATTTCCCTGGATGAAGATTAAACACAATTTTTACAGTAAGTACATTATCGTGCCTTTTTTTAAAATATTTTCTCTCTGGTAAAATCAGGTTTGGGCCATTTGTCTGCAAATATGCTGTCTTGCTCAGATATGAGCTGATAAGCATTGTTTGCCCACCAAAACAACGGCAGACGTGACATTGATGATAATGTTAGTAATGGTGTCACTGCCACGGTGGCTCTCACCTGTGTCGCAGCCACAGACATGTATGGTCAGGGTCCCTGTGGAGCTGAGGGAGGGAGGCCCACTGTCCACCACCAGGATAGGCAGGAAGTACACATTCTGTTCGTGGCGGTTAAAGCCTGACCGTTGGGTCATGATTCCAGCTGTGTTGTCTGGTTGGTTTTTGTAGATGTAGAGGGCAGCGGGAGCGGGGGGATCAGAGAGACAGGATAAAGCAAATAATTACACATGAGTGACTTTAGTGACATGAGTGATGTTATTACCCGTCTTTGTTTGAGAGGAAGAAGGTACCTACAGAGGAGGTAGACAAAGTGAAGCTGCTGATCCTGAAAACCTATTTGATTAATATCAAATGGACCAATCTTTGTTTTCAGTAGGAGACAGATAAACCATGTGGCGGCTGCAGATGTGATACGCTTATATCAAAGCAAAAACATCTGTACGTTTCTGAAAGCAGAATGCATGAGCTATAATCTAAAAGTGACGACTCATGATTATTTGACTACTGGCTGCATATCAGTCAAAGCTTCACTTTTTTTTTTTTATTGTACTCTCTATTCACTTTTGCACTTTGCAGACGGTACCTACGGGCAGCTTGTCCAGATGTTCCCCGCCTCTCACCCAGTGGCAGCTGGGATAGACTCCGGCCTCCCCACAGGAACAGCCATAACAGAAATCGGATTGACGGATAGGTGGTCAGCCGAGTGCACAGGGACACCAGCCGAGACCTCCGGAGGGGGACTTCGGTGGCAGGCGAGTGTTTGATTGACACACTTCCTGGGTAGAACGCCTGCCCTTTCTGTTAGAGCCATGCTTTCAGTTTAGACATGATAAGTCTAAATAGGACATTTTTAGTTAGATTATGATAATGATTTATAATAAACTCATTTTGAAATAATACACCTATAATTCACCTGCCTTTATGTAAAATTTGGGCTCAAGAACTCACCTCACGCTCCGTCTACATTGCATCACCAGCCTGTCAGTAAGTAATCGATTGAACCTGTAGCGTTTGAGTTAGATGGTGTAGAGAAATAGTTTTTTGTTCCAACTGCAGTATATGTTGTGTATGATTTGTTTAAATGTATTTTATGGGAAAGTCAACCGGGCTGTTAGTTAATGAATTATGCTTGATTTATTTTGACTACCTCTCTGTGAGTGCTTTAATTAGACTATGCGTCAGCATCTCTCCATCTAAACTCTGGTAGCTGAATGAAGTTTGGAGCGATTAGTCACCGGACTCTCTCTCAGACTCACACTGTATTAATTTGTTTTCTAAAATGTAAATTTCTTTAACCTTTTGCCAAAGTATTTCATATCTTGTATTTTTTTTTTAGTGGAGCAGAATGCTCGCTATTTGATTCACAAAGATCTATTTGTAGTTTTTTTTTGTGTGCAGAACAAATACCAACATAATTTACCATCCTTGTTATACATGGGCTGAATAAATTATCCGACACGCAATGAGAACTCCAGATGAAGGGTAACGTAACTTTGGATTTAATGATTACGCGGCCGATGTGAACTTCTTCTGTGGATTAGCATTTATCATGTTTTAGCAAAACAAAAACATTCGAGAAACGGAGGGAGAGAGAGAGACACTGTTTGATATTAAACGTCACCGGTGTATATACGAGCGCTCTCTGGGAGACAAAGATAAATGTAGCTCAGACGGCTTTGACAAATAGAGTCAGAGAAGCTTAGAGGGTAGACTTGCACAGAGGATACCGAGCAATCCATCTCCCAGAACATATATCACCCTCATCCATGTCACCCCAGAGCTTTTCTGGCACATGTAGAACAATCTTCATATTACTGTTTATGTAGGAAACGTTCCGCCCCGCAGTGTGTCCTTTTGACTTCTACGTGCCATTTTCTTTCACGGTTGTCTCTAGTGGAGGAGATTCTCTGGATTATGTGCTCATATACAGAATAAAGGTGGACGCATCCTGCATGTCTATATATCAGAATCCACACAGCTAAAATTTGACACGTTGGATTAATCAGAACCCCAAACCTTTTTCTCATGTCGCAGGATTTAATCTATGCAGAACAATATTACTCCCGGCAGCTTTTTGCACCAAATACCAGCAGGTCCGTGCTCATATAACCAACATGATAACATTAAGTAGGTGCTGTATGAAGTCTCCCATGCTCACCGTCTTAGATTAGCGTGAGACAATTGGCTAATAAGTGAAAAAAACACAAAGTACAGCTGAGGCTGATGGGAGTGTCACCAGCTTTTCAGGTGTTTGGGTTTGGCCCGGTGGTGATGTGAGGTATATATCATACCAATTTAGTTGGGGAGGTGGGCTGGTGTGATGCCCAGAAAACGGCTGGTTAGAGTCCTGCTCTTTATGTTTCATGCTATTTACAGTCTTTATTATCAGGAGGTATGTCAGATAAATGTATGTAAATTATTATATCATTATAGTCTATAGATATACAGTATATACATAAACATAGCCTTTTAGATAAAATTATGTTAAAATAACTACCATTATCAAACCAGCTCTTTTTTTGGTAGGAACATAGTAAAAGCTTTAGTAACAGTATAGAACTTCACAAACCTTCATATACCCAGACAAATCATTGATACATGGGTTTGTATGAGACGTTAAATTACCACGTCCCCTAATTTAACATTTCCATCCCCTTACCCACCAACTGACACATTTTTTATTAAAACTGACTCAGCTTTAGGCTCTCAGGGTTTCTGATAACACAACGCTCTAAAGACAAACTTTCAAAAATGTGGTATGTGTTAGTTTATGAATTACTAAAAAAAATAAAAGCCCAACTCCCATTAAATACAAAGATTTTAATTACATAAGTAAATATACTGTATATTTGAACTAATTTACCAGGGTTCTTCATTTTTGAGTTGTTATTTTGCAGGGGCGGGACCTGGGATTGGTGTCAAAGCGCTGGAGGAAAAACTCATTTACTTTTGATGTCGGCCAAGTGCACATCCCCTCCGCTCTGTATAAACGCTATGGAGGCGTAGTTGAGGTGCAGAACAGCTCCACTTCTGAGAGAGCAGTGGAGGAAGTAACAATGGGTGAACTGGACAACTGTATGAGCCCGAGGTGGAAACTCAGGACTAGGCTGTCAAGTTTTGGTGATGTATTATCTGCATGACTCACAGATGGAAGACAGTGGGAGCTAACTCAAAGAAAAAGAAAATCAACAAAAATGGCTAAAAACAGCAATGGAGGCAGCTAACTGGGGGGTCTGAGTTGTTCCACCACAGAGACAGCATATTAGGTAGTAGCAGATGTGAATTGGACATCTGGATGACAGAAAGGCAGGATGTGACGTTGCAGCGGTCCGCTCTGTGTCTGAAGCACAAAGAAGATGACGTAGAAAAAGCGGACCGGTCCAGAAGGAAGCAGTGATGATACTTAAAGGATTTCAATGGTCGTCAAACACCAAAGAAGAAGACAAAGGAAGGATGTGACATTTTAACGACGTATTATTGGTACGGCTCTTGAGAGGACATTTAAAGGCAGATAGTAGCTGTTAGCATCTAACTCAAAGAAGAAGACAATCAACCAAAATATGTTTCAAAATTGGGACGGCAGCGTGGCGTTCAGGAGCTTCCTACCTTCCAGTGAGATGTGATCATAGGCAATGAAGGCCTCTTCTGCTCGCTATTTAAAATGAAACGCTTTGGCAACGCTGTTCCATTGATGTTTCATACAGTGAAAACAAACTAAGGCCTCATAGAGAAGGGTCTCCATAGAGGCGCTGTTTCGTGATGGATGCAGAAAAAAAGGTGGGTTCCCTAAAGTAATTCCCATCCATCATCTCTGGAGCATAAGTGTTCTGTTTCCGTGACAATCCATCCAATAACATTTGGCCTGTTTCAGGTTCATCAGCTACATGCATTTGTTTTAAAGCATGATATAGGACCTTTTTCCGGGTTCAATGGTGGCACTTTGTCACCTAACAGCAGCTTTTATTTGGTTAAGATGAGGTTGTGCTCCAGTGGCTGCCAACAACAACTTAAAAGAATTTTGCAGCGGGGAGAGAAAAAGCCTTTTCATCATTGTGTGCCAAGGCGTGGAGACATAAAACAATGTGAGGCCCTGATGGCAAGAAGAAGAAGTGACAGATTGAATGTGACAGGTTGACAAATGTGTCCATGAAAAGAGACACTACAGTAAAAAAGAAAAAAAGAAAAAAAGAGGTGGTAGGATGAAGAAAATATGAGGGTTTTTTTGTTGTTTTTTTTTGTTTCACCAAAAAATACTACATAGGAAATGTGTGGGCGTAAGTTGTGAACGCATAAATGCTTATTGATAATTCTCTCTGATCACCAAAAAGCCAACCATCTAAATATTTCACTCACACTCATACCATCTGTGTGTGATTAGTTCGCAGAGGAGAAGAAGGCCAAGATGGACACTTCTGTTAGACTGGCTTCTTACGCATCTCTGCACACACTGGGACTGCAGCAGACCAAACTGCCTTCGCACAGTGACATTTCCCCAGCACGGTCTGCTCCCTTGACATTTTCCTGGTGTCAGATCAATCTTGATTTAGCCACATGTCACATTCACTTAGGCACACATCTCTAAACGAGGGCATTCCATGCATGTTTGCAGAAACACAGACATGCATGAAAAACATATTTTTTTTCCTAAGACAACAAAGTCATTGCTTGGCTCACGGCGATTTGAACGTTTCCTTACCGTGTGATGATGCGTGTTAATATTATGTTTGCGTGTAAATATTATGTTTGTGTGAAATGACTGCTAAAATGTAAATTATGTACGGGGTTATAATTCCCTTTTCAAAATATTCAATGGTGTGAACCAGGTGTTGAATGAAAATCTTTTACCCTCGGGGATCTGAGGTCACGTTTGCACGATCTGACTCCAAGCACTCTAATCCAGGTTTAAAAATGTTTAATGTGTCGGTTTGTGGTCTCTCTTTTCAAAACAACATAATATCTGAGACATGACAATTATCCTGCATGTAAGCAAACTTAACCCCTGAATACGCCGGGGGAGTGTTTGGGTTAGGGTGAGGGATCAAGTCACCAGAATCCAAGAATCCAGTGAATTCAAGCAAAATTAAAAAAAAATTATAATTTATTTATATTTCCACTAAATGGACAGTGTTGGCAGACAATGGCAGAAACACTTTAATATTACTGTATATAAATATATAAATAACCTTAGTAACACGAATGTCGCAAACTATTGGTATGGTAAGAAAGGTTTTTATTCATTGTTTTCTTTATTAAAGAAATGCCTGTACCTCTTCCCGATAAGACTACCCTTACAAAGGATTTATGAATGGTATATAATTTGGTTAAGACAATTATTTTTATAAACAGTTAGTCAACTATTATAAGCAAGGTATAAAACATGTTTTATACATGTAAACTTTTCACAACTTACTTAATAACTGTTAATAAACCATTTATAAACCTTTATTAAGGGTCTTAATGTAAAAAAAAGGAATGTAAAGTGAATGAGTTATGAGTTATGACATTTTATTTTATGAGTTACATTAAATAAAATGTCATGAATAACATTAAAACAGTTACGATAAGATATTTTATTGATATATTTGTATTATAAAAGAAAAAGAGGAATCTCTGTCATGTTGATTTATTTTTCAGGGAGGTAAAGGGCCATAAAAGCAAGATGGAAATTTATAGATATCTGATAAGGGACAACATCTGAAAAATAATCTCAGGAATGTTTTCTCATACTCCTGTTGCTCCATTGGTATTTTTTAAATTTAATTAACAAGGTCTATTTTTTTTTAAATTTTCTATTGGTGTTTCCTTTAGTGAGAAATAAGGTTGGTTTCTTATGGGTAAGAGGAAGAGGGGTTGTTAAGAGTACGATCAGATGATTCGGTCATCAATGACCCGACATAAGTGCAGACATACACTGATCAGCCATAACATTAAATCCACCATCCTATTATTATGCCCTTCATAAGTCCCCTTTTTGCAGCTTGTGATGACTGTGATGTGTTCTGACACCTTTCAGTCAGAACTGGAATTTATTTGTCCTGGAATAGTTCCTCTCAGTAATCAGACAAGCCTGTTCAATAATTAGCCTTGGTTGCCAATGACCCCTTGGTAGGTTTAAACAGCTGCAGACCTGCAATACTGGAGATGCTCTGACCCCGTCATCTAGCCAAGAAGATTTAGCTCCTGTCAAAATTGGCCTGATCCTTACTTTTTTTCCTGCTTCCAACACGTTAACCTTTGGGAACAAAATGTTGAATTGCTGCTCTGACGTGTCCCACCCGCTAAACGGGTGCCATTCTTACAAGAAAATCAGTGTTTTTCTGTCTTCACTCGTCAGTGGTTATGATGTTATGGCTGATAAGCATATGGTCATTGACTTTTGAAACTGTGTAGGAGGCAGAAAAAATCAAAACCCTGGACGCAACCCTGCTATGCCTGATGGAATCCAGCTGTCTCATTGCAAATCATATTATATCTTTATGAGCTTCATTGTAATGTTGAATAATTGTCAGTCAAGCATGATTCTGCTGACCTGTGCACACGCACCCACACACACTAAATATCACAGCCAGTCTAGCGTTATATCCCTGAAAATCAGACCCTGAAAATGCTGATCATGCCGTTAACACAGACACTCAAATGTGCCTCGGTAGGAAACCTTCCCTGTCTCTCACCTTTGACGTCCCACAGGGTGAAGTGTCGATTGCCGGAGGCTTCTGGAGCCAGGGTGAAGTAAAAGCGATGTCCAGTTTGAGGCTCGTCTCTGTCCACCACACTGATGGTGTGAATTAGCTGGAGAAAGGGAAGCAACCAAAGCAGAAAATAAACGTTAAATCAGAGAAGAAAAAGCTGAGAGACAGGGGTTAGATTTATCTGCTGCACTCATGAGGTGGAGGAAGTGAATCGGAAACACATTGTACACGTTAAGTCTGATTGATCTTAGAAATGCTAAACTACAATTCCATCATAAAATACCTTGCTAACAGAAAGAAGAAAAGATATTATGGGGGAAGTAGTGATATATTTTTTCTCAGATAGACGGCGCAAAGAGCGAAATGTAAATGTGCAGAGGAACAGGAGGAAAGACGGAGACTCAGCGAGGGTGTAGTCCTGCTGTCTGGTGCAGTCATAGTGATCAGCGCTGAAGGATAAAACTCAACTGATCCAATTTTGTGAGCTCTGCATGGACATAATAAGGTGAGATGGGCTTCACTCTGAGCTGAGCAGACACCCAACAGCCCCTGGAGATGCGTTCGCTTTAATACAAGGGTCTGGGTGTATATCCATTCTTCTCTCATCCTGTTAATCTGCAGCCAGCGTCAAACCACGAGCTGATAGATGGATATTTTCACATCACATCCATCCGCTGGATCCTACCTCCGCCGCCAGCACACAACGGCGTCCACATACTTGCTGTTATTGTGATTTCCTTCTCCTCTGTTGTTTACTGAAAAACAAAATATTCTTTTCCATGTAGCGGAAAAAAACGCGGCGTGCAGTGCAGAGTAAAAGCCAGAGTTGGTTTGAATGTGTTGAAAAGCCGCTCGCCGACATGAACGGGAAGAAGAGGGTAAACTGACCGCGGAGCAGCATGACAAGCAAAACTAATAGATGTTGTTCAAAAACACGTATAAACCAGCGGAATTGAAAATTAAACTCGAGTCCATTTGGTTTCCTACTAAAATTTATATCATCGTATTGAAACTGATTCCGTTTTTACTGTGTAACTTCAATGATGTGTTTTAAGTCATATTTCCATAAATAATTCATCCAACTGTGTAATCCAAACTCAACATTTCACCAAACACAGGGGGCAGTGATCCCTCCGACGTTAAGCAATAATAAGATCAATGAGATGCAAAAACTCTGTTTGGAAATGAGAAAAAAATATCTGAATGCGTATATGAGAGATTCATTTTTGTGGTTGAGGTGAGGAGATTTGGCAGTTTCGCTATCTGACATCAGTAGATTTGCTAGCTATGCTATCATTGGCCACGACGGCCAAAACAGTCCCAAAACTCCTTTGGCCTGAGCCGAGCGTAAAGCACTGTGGTGAATTAAAAATACCAGTAAAAAAAGTACAACAAAAGTTCAGTTATAAATACTACTCTTCACACGTGGATCTTTTTTTTAATTTTATAATATCCTCCTGTCCCTCACTTTTTTCATATTCATTCTCTTTAATCAATTATTAAGTTCAATTAGTTCAAGATGGTGGGGATGGCGGGATTGGAGCCTATCCTTGCTGACATTAGGCGAGAGGGAATGGGTTCACCCTGGACGAGCCGCAAGTTCTTCACATGGACGGCCCATCGAGAGACAAACCACTCACCCATTTTTTCACACCAACGGGCAATTTAAAGTCGCCAATCTACCATGTAGGTGGGGGCTGTAGATCGGACGGTCCTTGAGCAGGACCCTCCACCTTAGTTTGCTCGCTGGGCACCAATGGCTGCCCACTGCTGTGTAGGGTTGGGTGAAATACAAAGACCTTATTTCACGACTTGTTATAATTGTATGTGGCAAAGAAAGGCACTTTAATCCACATTTAAAAACAACGAGTCAAACTGATTAATTAATTAAAAAGGGTAGATAAAACTTGTTTAGAATTTCTATTGACTGTGAAATGTTGAGTGCTGGTGAGTTTTTTTCCCCTCTGTGTTTATCAAGCTGAAACTTTTTGAGTTGAATATAAACTTGTTTGGGAAAATGATGTAACTGCTACTTAAAAAAAGCCACCTGTCCCGGAGTGACAGGGCCTTCACAATTGCCTTCCCCAACACTGGAACTCGCTTTCTAGACATGTGAGAGACTACACTGACCCCCCAATGTTTAAATCACATCCCAAGACCCACCTGTTCAAATCTGCTTTTAAAGTATAATCAGTGTGTTTGATTTTTCATTTTTATTTTTGTCTTTAATTACATTTTTTGTCTGATCCTACTACCTGTTTTAAAATGTTATTTTACTCTGTATCTGTAGAGCGACTAAGTATTTATGAAAAACGCTCTATAAAGAAATTGTATTATCATTATTCAAATGGTTAATTCAATAATAATAGCATTTTTAAGAACTCAAAGCTGAACGCTAACAATGTATTAATTGGAAGAATTTGTGATGAAAAAAGTATTAATTACAAGCGGCATCTGCTCGCTATTGTCTTCATAAAATGTATAGAAATGGATTAATATGAACCTTTTGCAAATTATGTAACTAAAGCTTTTTAAAAATGTTAAATTCACAAGTATTTATGTCTCAGATTTCAACTTAATGAGTTTAAGGACAAAGTGTAATATTCTCTCAATGCTGTTATTAAGTGACGATGCTGATAGATCCATTAACTAACGTTATATTTTCAAATTGAAACCTAATTGAAGCATGATTAATCAGTCTCTGCCGAGTCATCAACCACCACCACCAGTGCCAAACCCCAAGGAGAGATATTCTGCAGCAGCTTATGGCAGAATAACGATCAAATGTCATCTGTCGTAACAAACATTCTTCGTCATTCAACTGATTGAAAGACGCTTTGGAACGCTTGTCTAATTATCCAGGCACTATACAATACTACCAATAATAATATGTCAACTTTGTAAGATTGAATTATAGTTGATCATAAGACATAGACTTTTTCTTTTATAGTATACATACATATTATGTTGTTCCTTGTTTGATACATGTAAAAATGTAGAAGAAAAATTGACTTTATTTGCAAATGTTTCACACAGCATGATTTATTTTATCTTAGCAGTTAGCAGACATAAACAGCAAATTGTAATTTTTACTGCTCAAACTGACAATCGGACTGGATTATAATGTCATTTATATATTTTCTCCATTTCTGTCAGATTGAGCCAAATAGCTGTTTCCATGTTAAATGAACACATGTGAGAATATTATCCATCTTCTCCACTGAGAGCAGCTGAAAGCAAGAAAACATGTTTCCCAAATTGTCAAACGTTTAAGTAAATGTTACACAAATGAGAAAACCTTCAAAAGCTTAGAAATAATAGAAAGACAAAGGACTAAAAAAGATTTAAAGGCAAATATTTTAGAAAGTAGGAACCGGCTAATGCTGCGTTTATCACAGATTGAACATATTTCTTTTATGCTTTAGTCGTTAATATACAGATTCATTTTCTGGAAATGTCTACAGCATTTCTCTAATTGCACACGCAGCCATCTGTTCTCTCACTGCCTGTGCATGGGTTCTCTCGGTAAAACACGTTTGCTCTGAATGTAAACAATTACACATTGCTTCATCATAAATGCAGACGGCACACTTTTGTGTTGCACGTATATTATTACAGTATGGAAGATTAATAAGCTGGGTAAATCCACATCCACTGCTGGCTTTGAATTTTTGTAGAATTTTGCAATCAGAAAGTAAAATTAATTTGATCCTGAATCTAATCTAAGCTCAGACAATTCCATGAATTTTCCTTTGAATAATAAAATGCCCCTTTACATGTCTCTTGACTTTTTTACAGAAAGTTTTACATCGCAGCAAAAATATAAATCAGGCCATTACTCATACATGTCATTAGCAGTACTTATAAAAATATATTTTCCTCCTCCGTTTCTCCGCCTCGTCAGCCTGCTCTCTGTAATGTGACTGTGACTCCCTCCTCTATCCGTTATTTGTCCTTTGCATTCATCTCCTCCAAAGTATCTCCTGTCATTTGTGTCCTATCTTTACAATATGTCCATTATATATCATCCTCCTGAAAATAGATTATTCAAATTTAATACTGTATCCTCCACACTTGGAGTCGTCCGCTTTTTTAGAATGTTCGAACTCAAGTTGCCCGTCTTTGTGTGACACACTTATTCATTTTGCAAAGCACACAGCTCTGAATTATGAGCCTGAGCAGCGGCTATGCAACACTGTGACTAAGTTACTGCCATGCACACTTTCTAGGCCACAAATGTACCGACACCATAAACAGATCCACTGCATGCACGTTGCATCATATACACAAAACAAGATTAGTCATGCCCACAGCTCAGGGAGGCTCTTTTGGATAATATGGCTCACTTTGTAATTAAAAAAATGCCACAGCATGATTTCAGGGTAAATCACGGGCTATTTCCCTGACCAGTCTAAGAATCTGCACCCAGGAAAAACATAAAAAATGACCAGAGAAAAAGGCATTTTGGGAAAGGACTGACTGAAAGAGAAAAAAGAAAGTCTAATCCATCCATGGTCTACTTATCTGGGGTAGTGTCGTGGTGGAACTAGTCCAAGCAGGGTATTCTAGATGCCCTATTCCCTATCAACAATCTCCGGCTTATCCAGGGGATCCCAGGGCATCCCCAGTCCAGATGAAATACGCAATCCAACCAGAGATATCTCTGTCAACCACAGTGTCTACTCCCAGTTTGACCCACCGAGAGAAATCTGCAGCATGCTGATCGGATGGTCGAAACCCCTCCATCGGCTCCTTTGTGACGTGAAGGAGCAGCGACTCTACTTATTTCGGGAGCTTAGACTTACATCTCCGCTGTTTGCAGATGATGTGTTTCTGTTGGCTTCATCAGTCCGTCGCTCAGGAGTCACCGGAGCGGTTGGCAACCGACTCTGATGCAGCTCCTCCAAATCTGAGGCCATATTATCTGCAAGAAAATATTTGATGGCTCCCTCCAGGTTTGAGCAGCTTACTGCCTCAAGCGAATTACGTGAACTATCCTGAGGTTTTGTTGATGAATTATTAGAAAAAGGGTTTGCTGCAGCGTCAGCAGTATTTTCGGTGGAGTATCGGTTCTTCGTGGTGAAAAAATAGCTGAGCAAGACGGTGACGCTCTCAATTTACCAGCTGACCCATGTTTCAATCCTCACCTATGTTCATGACCTCTGGTCTGAGGTCGCAGATATAAGCGCTTGAAACAAGCTCCTCCGTGGAGTGGCTGGGCTTGGACTTAGAGGAAGGTTGAGGAGCACAGACGCCCAGAGGGAGGTCAACGATCATTACATGCCACATTTAATCTTTCATATGGCATTAGTAGAAGTTTTATCTATGCACCTCTCGTTCTAGCAGATTTTAATTGCATAGGCTAAAGATGTGGTGGCAAGCCTAAACCATATGAAAAACATGATTTTGCGGTAGCAAAATACTTTCTGTTAAATGTGTGATTGTGGAATAATAATGATTCTATTTCTTTTATTTTGAGGGCAAGGTTTGACATTTCATTTCACACCAAATCAAAACAGATATAGATGTGACAGTGCAGACATGGAATAACAAGACAGAATTGTTTTCATTTGGTCTGACAGGATAAGGAATGAAAGGCATCAAGTAAACCAGCGGTATCCAGATTTTTAATCGTGTTGTACAAGTAGAAACACCCTAAATCCCCTGAGCATCTCACTATAATATTTGTTTTTTGCTTGTAATTTTTATTTTAATTGTGTTGCTTAATTGTAATTTTAATGTATTTTTAATTCTAATTTGTTATAATATTTTGGGGTGAAAAAACAAAAGTGAACACACAGATGCCTCATTTACATAACATATAAACAAGAGATACACAACGATACTGCAGTCAGAAAAGGAGTTGAAGATGTTGCTGCAAAATTATTATTCTTACACCCTACAATTGAACATCAGACTAATTAGTTTGTCTCTAAAGGCAGCATTGTAGAGCTAATTGAAAAGAGATTTGCAACCAAAGACAAAAAAGGATGAGTACTACTGCAAAGAGCAGAAACTACAAATTAAATCAAAGAATAAATGTGCATCAGGTTTACGGAGGTGTTGGGGACACTCCCATTCCTGTCGAGCTTTTTCATCTTGGGCTCAGTTTTGATCTCCTGCACACTTTGAATATCTTTGAAATTTAGTTTTTCCCTGGATAGCCACCGTAACCTATACTAGAATATGTCCATAACAAGGATCATTTCTAAAGCAAAAATGAGGGATGGATCATCCCTAATTTAACAATTCAAGGTTATAGCTCCGCCTTTTGCAAGACGACCCCTCGCGAAAAAATTTGTCTTCCTTTACACCTGAACTGTTAGTCAAGTGGAAAACTGATATTAACAATTAGATTATGTGCAACTACTTCAATCCAAGTACCAACGGCGGTACGTGCAGCCAGGTATTTAAATCCAGGAAGCGAGGAAACCCCCAACACACAAACAACTTCATTCAATGAAATATCCTAGTTCCTCTAATTTTAATTGCATCTCACTTCTTTGCTCTACTCCCTTATAAACACTCACATATTAAGCAGAGGAAGAGGCCGTTATGGATCCAATTGATAAACTGTCAAGGACAATGCCAAGATAGCCTTAAACGTCATTCTCTGTAGTACTTTCGGGTTTTTTTGAAGTGAAAAAGAACAAGAGAAGAAGACTCGGACTTGATTGAAAGCGGAGGGAAGAATCTACAAACAACAGTTTCAATCCTGTGACTGTTTCCTCAACGGGGGCGGGGGGGCTCCCAGGAGATGTCTCTAAATGAGCACATAGTGCTAAGGGTTGGAGTCAATGTGCAACAAAAGAGAGCGGGAGTGAGAGAAAGGAGGAGCGAGTGTGTGGGAGGTTATTGAGTAGCTAGAGAAGCTCCCTAAAGCAAAATCTCCTAATTAGATTTCTATCCAGCCGTTCACTTTCCTGACCTCTCTCTAAATCTCTCGCATCCATGGAAAGCTGGCAAAGGTACATCCTGTGTACACTAAAGGTGTCTGAAAGGTCAAGGTTGTGAGAGGGAGATAGCTTTCCCGTTCACAGCGGAACTAAATGTTGGGATGGACTGCTGTGCAAAATGTAGATAACAACAGGATTTATTCTTTCACAAGTAAACTGTTTGCATCCACATAATAAACATATTTTAAAAAGTGTTCCCAGGATATAAAAATATCAAACTGTTACGTATGTTACATACTTGCTAGTAAATGACTGAGCTCATTAAAATGCTCCCAACCCCATTTAAAATATGTATATTATCAATTAAGTCAGTATTCGGTAAACATTAAATATGTCGTCTATGTAAAGTTTTAAATTGATTATATGTCAGAAAGGAGGAGCAGATTGTCAAACTAATGATTATGGGTAACAAAAACTGCACACAATTTGGAGTTTTTTTTAGAAAGGCCTAAATGTCCTTCATTTTGCTAAACCAAATTGTTATATTTTATACTATTGCATAAAATATTGTACAATGTATAATTCGATTGATCAACAGTTCTGCAATTAGATGAAATGGTATTCATCATTAGTATGACTCATTCCACTACCACCAGATTAAAAGTAATTTTCTTAAAACAGTTCATGCAAAAAGATTAAAACCTGTGTGAAAAATAAAATAAATCTTGATTGGTTATGAGTAGCAGAATCAGTTGCAGTGATGATATTTTTGACATCAGTATTAAAAAATTAAATTGGGATCCGAAATCCAAATTATCCTTATTAGACTTTTTTTTTGTGTTATGTTATGCCCGCTCAAACATTATCTAGGCTTTAGGATATTCCACATGCAAAGAACATATATACACATACATATATATATATAATTCAAGCTACAGTGAAAAACATGGACATAAATATTCGGCAAATTCTTTCAAACTGGTATAAATTCAAGAAAAGCGAATCGGCAAAGTCATTTCTTTTCATAAAAGTGGTGATCGAACATCTATTACAGGGTAATTTCTCCGTATTTCCAATACGCAAAAAGAAAAACTATCAGAGCAAAGGCTTGATTATTTCCTAGATAAAACACCACTTTCTCAATCTCTATCAGTGCGGACTCACGGCAAACGGTTCTGCCTGCATGGAATTGATAAATATATCCAGTGCTTCTGTTAATAGGGAATACACAGTGGAGGTGTTTATAAATGTTAAAAAAGACATTTTATATGAGAGATATTAGCTCATTAATGAGGAAGAGATCTTACATTAGAGGGATAGCACACTCAGGGCGGTTATCCTGATCACAGATCGATATATACATATAAATAGATCCCACGTATTTTCTAGAAAATCATCTGCGTATAGTCTATTCAATTTTACTTTATTTGCTGAGGATGCCAATTTATACGTTCCTGGCAAGAACTATTGTCTGCATGAAAATGGAAAACTGTAAATATGACACATAAAATAATCAGTCTGTCTATCTATCTATCTCGACTTTTTATGTTGTCAACAATATGTGTTTCTGGGAACCGTTAATATTCCAATTTCTGCAGTCTGCTGTTTTTTCTGACTCCACATCATCATTTGAGAGACGAAAAGGAAGATTCATTTCCTCCAGTAGAACAAATGACTCATGGAATGTTTTTGCGGGAAAACGGTACATGCGTGTTCTGTGTCTGTGCTTTGACTCTTCTTTTCCTCCTTTCTGTTTCATGTCTCATGCTTTGCCTTGTGTCTGTTTTCTCTGTATGTGCATGAGGTGAGTAAGTGCTGGACTCACGTGTATACGATGTCATGTTTGTTTCAGACGGGCTTAGCATTTAGCCCTTTCAAGCTTACTCTCTTACAGTGCCGTGGCTAAAAAGAGGTGATCTGTCGCAGTGACCCACTCGGCCAGCTGTGAGACGGCAGGCCAGAGCTGACAGGCCTCCCCTACCCCAGGCCATACTTAGTATTTGGCTTTCAACCCAGCCTTTTTTCTCCACACATGGTACAATATGATATCTGTCCCTCCGCATTTAGTCAGATAAATACCACAAGGTGGGCGAGGAACGCTCTGAGATATACAGATTCTGTTCCATGGCAGTCACTGAGGTGGAGCAGATTAGAAAAATGGCCAAATGGGGAAATAAATCAAACATGGTAAAAATATAAATAAGAAAGCAGAGGGTATCTAGTGAAGTATAATTTCAACCACTTAACTAAAGTAAGTTTGTGCTATTTTTGCCAGAGTAAATAGATGGGCAGTTGCTCAAACTATAATTAAAAAAAGTACAGTCTTCTAAGGCCTACCATTTTTTTTTTTAAATCCAAAGATGCATTGCCCTTAATTGTTCAACTGTTCTTTCAGTGAATAACGGGCATTTCCCAAAGCATCAAGATATTTCCCCACCAACATTTGCCTTAACCTAAAGTCTATGAAAATTCCATATTGATTTTAAGGGATAATATTTCATGAGGTTGTAGTAGAAAATTCTTGAGGCCAAAAGGTCCAACTGATTAATGTAAATTATCATTATTATTAAATAGCATTATTTGGAAAGTGGTCACTCCTCACTATCTAAAGACGTTGTTGATATCGTTGTTTAGACCTTTGCCATAAGGTCAAGTGAAGAGAAATCGATTGTATGAAGTATGATATAAGATGTTAGTTATATAAGGGAAGTAAAATATGAAGTATTAGAGTGAAATATGATACATGCAAGACAGATCAAGTCGAGTTGATTCATATGCACTAAATTTGGACGAAATCAGCTAATCAGAAGTTCTGTTCGAAAAACTGTTTTGTAAAAAAAAAGAGCTCCCCCAAGTGAGTAAAATGTGAACTATTAGATTAAAACACATTGTACACAACAAAGATCTCATCAAGTTAATTCATAATCACCATATTTGGACGATATAAGACCAATGGTTGAGAAATTATGTCCAGAAAACGTCTGAGATAAAGCTCCCCCTAGTGTTAGAAATATACCACCGACTTTGCCAAAATCCCTCCAGTTCTTCATTAAAGGTATTTGTAGAGTTTTACTAGAGTAAAATATGATAGATGTGGAGGAAGTTCATGAGTTAATTTAGGAGGCAGCTGGCTTTGTGTGATCACATGGTCTTTTGCTCGATTTACATACACAAATCGGGCTAAACTTTACTTTTTTAGAAGAGCAGTGAACATATCGGTTGTAGAATGGTCACTCGAGTCAATACTCCTACAATACAGTCAGAACTGTTTGATCCTTCCTGCTGCTACGGTGCTGTTATTTAGTGGTTAATGACTGCAGTGCACATGACTCAGAGGCAGTCAGGACTAGATGTGGACACGACATGGAGTTTCTACCATCGGCTGTCAACTACTGAGACGACACGTTTAACTGGCACACACTAAAGGGCTACTGGATGACGGATTCTTTCTGCAAGACAAATGCTAGGTTGATTGCAAAAGTTAAGAAACTTATTTGCAGGGAAATCAACTTTTTGGGGAGAAGTCGGTGGAGAGGGAAGGAAAGCGCTGACTAACCAGAATGAGCAATGTTGATGCAATAAAGCAAGGCCGAATATTAACTAGAACTCAAGGAAAAACATAAAGTATCATTTGACAAATAGACTACTTGCATGAAATAATTTGAAATGGTATAATTAATGGCATGAAAATATATTGAATACTTTTGACACTGGGATACTGGCTGTCTGTAGCATTTACTTGAAATTAACATATATTTTAGTGAAATAATATCATGGAGGACTTACATGAAATTTGACACCTTACCAGATTCAATCAGGGTGTCATGAGCTGATATGATCATGTTTGTCTCGTTGACAGCTGAACAGAAACTTCTTCAGCCCTAAGAAATTCTGTTTGGGTCAACATAATTTATTCTGGTTTGCTAAACTTCATTTATTTGAGCCCTATTAAATAAAGCTGTACCTATTCTATTGAGTAGTTGAGTTGAATGAATCCCCATAAATTGTATTGACCCAACTTAGGTGTTTTAAGTTATACCGACATAATTGCTCAATGCTGAAAGAAACCAATATAATCAAATGGAAATACTTAAAAATATATAATGAAGTGTTGGGAAGTTATTTGCTGCGTTACTATTTCCTTGCATTCGGTCTCTCTCTCTGTTTTACTGTAAAGCCTCTTCTCCATCTTTGATCAGCTGGCACAGGACCCAACGAAGGCCCCTGGGAGAGATGGTAAGATGCTACTTAGCACTTTGTGTCTCAGCCCGGGCTTGAACTGTGTCTCAAAATAAAAGCTGTTCAGCCTTTGTCACCCATTTCATTATTTACTTCTCAGGCAAACCCTTCCCCACCGCTTCACGTGTATCCTCCCTCTAAACACAAACAAAATAGATCGTGTTGCCAACTCACACATGGGATCAAACCCAACCACAGTTAAAAGGCTTAGGTTAATCTGATTTTCTCTGCAGTTTCACCAAAAAGCTGTAGACCTGAGCCAGGGATATGACACTCCATGAAAGCTGGGAGATAACGCAGCACAGAACAGGAGACAATAGAGCGCTCCTCATTAGCTCAGTAAACCGAGGGTTGATCTGACATATCCTGAGTGTGACAGTGGAAGCTGTGTGGTACAGTGTGTGGGTGTATGCATGTCTTTATTTAATTTTGTAGCATGCAACTGAGCAGAGACAGGCATGGATGATTGTATTTGTCTAATTTGAGGTGAATAGACAGCACCAGGCAGCTCTATGTAGATAGACAGACAGCCGGATGGGATGGTTGCATTGAAGGGACGTCAGTCTACACAACATCACGCAAAAAATGACATGAATTGAGTCACGATTAACCATCAGCTTCAAGCGTGGGCTTTGGTTTATTTTTAAAGGTGACTTGGAGCTAAAAGACCACTCGTCTATGAAGAGGTTGGAATCTCAAGTCAAGATGTCTGGCAGTAGATTCAGTAAAAGAACATTGTATGTTGAGTTTGCTTCAATTAATTCTACCAGTGTTGCCGGCTTAGAAATGAGGGTCAAACAGTTCAGTCTCGGTACAAAGCAACGACAGTCCTCTCTAACTCTGGATTTCCTTTTTACAGAGGTCAAGTGAGGTGAGCAGAGTGCATGTTCTCTGGGTTTTCAGGAATGTGCATAAAGGAAAAGAGGACTGATTGCTAGTGTTTGACATCTACTCTGGGTGAAAGAAAATTGACTTTTTATTATGCCTGTTTGAGAGAGTTGTTGGCCTGTACAAGTGTAAAAAATGTTTTAATAACATTCCTGATTGCTGAGAAAAAAAAAAAATTGAAGCCCATTTCACATGCCAACATCTGTCAGCTGATGTTTGTAACTTTGAGCTTCTCCTCTGGCAGCTTACTTTACTGGATAAAGTGCATCCTGGGAAGTAATAACCGTCAATGTGTTTCAACACATGAAGCATCCATCCATCCATATGATACCCGTGAGGCAGGTATCTGCTCTTATCTTATCTTATTTCCATCATATATTGTATATATATATCAGCCACATACGTGATTAGATACACATGATTAACATGCATGGGTGTGCTGATGTGTTAAATTAAATTTCTGTTTAAAATTTCTTCTTTCTGTTTATACATCCCTCATAAGCATTTATTCCTCCCTCTTTTCCTTTGTTTTATCACCCCAGTTGAACGTTTTTATTTGCATTTATGTTTATGTTGCTAAATAATGCAACATAATAATGCAATGCAAAGCAGCTGTTGTATTACTATCATTTTTTGAATCTTTGAATTGTTTGTTTTTTTGGGCAATATCCGTTTGATCAGCCATTAATATTCTAATAATAATTATATATATTGTAAATCTCTATATGGTCCAAAAGCTTGTATTGAATTCTGGTGAAACTAATTGAATGCTTTTCTCCAAATTACCATAATGTATCCACCCTACAGCTCATATTAAACATCCAGGGTGCTTAAATTGAATGGAATATTTTGTAAATGTTTGGGGCTCTGGTTGGATTCGAAGCTCACCTTTAAGACTCTACTCTCTTAGACTCTGCAACTACCAAGCAAACTGAAGGTCAAAATTGGATTTTTATACAGAAAATAATCACGTTTTTCCCTGTGCTGGCCTGAGAACCGCTGTGAAATCTACAATTTTGACTGTAATTGATTATGTTGATATTCCATATTTGCCTGCTTCTGCCTCCACACTAACACCACTTGACTCCGTGCATCACAGAGCATTGATCTTCATCACGGCTGACGCATTCCTCACTCATCATTTCAACCAATATGAAAAGGTGGGATGAGACAAGGGTGGAGTAATACACTTTTTTTTTTATTTATAATGCCTTTTAAAAAAAAGTACTGCCAAGTTACCACAGCTCAGTGGTTGAATGTAAACACGGTGCCCACGATGTTCACAGGACATTCATGTTCACACGGAACTAGTCTGGAGGTTCCCTCATTGCATTAGAACAGTTTGTAAGGTTATACACAGGTACTGCAATAATAGCATTGTAACCGATAACCTGTAACGGATTTCTTTAAACTGTGATTATGTATGTATATGATCCGTCTGTGTGTCTGTCTATGTTTTCAATGGGGATATGTACATTTTTTGAGCAATGGATATGAACCTCGACAAAAGTACCTGTTAAACTTAGGCCATTGCTGTCGTCTGGAAAGCAAGTGGTATATTCCCGAAAAGTCCCCAATCTCTGCATTGAACAAGCAATCCCCCTGATTGAACTCCTTAGATTAAACGTGAATTTTATGTCCGAAAAACAGTATTTTTCGTAAAAGAGCTTCCCCAAGTAAACCAAATATGAACTAAATTATGATAAAAGATAGATCTCCTGAAATTGATTCATTTCATTCATTTGGACTAAATCAGACCAGTAATTAGGTACTTGTGTCACAACACAGTGTTTTTCTTCAAAACAAGCTCCTCCTGGTGAGTTGAATATAAATTATTAGAGTTATATGTGTTATAGCATAGACAGAACTCCTTGGGTCGATTAATATGGACTAAATTTGGAATATATAAATTATATCGGACTATACCAACAGTTGCAAATTTATGGCTCCAAAACTTTTGGAGATATATCCGCCTCAGCGTCATAAATATACAACTGATCTTTCCTGAAACAACCCACTGCTTCCTCGCACTAAGGTTAATATGGCTATGAAATCTAAAAATGATCCATGAAATAGTTTTTATTAGTTATTGCGTTAACATGAAGGATCAACGGCGTCGAAGACGATTCCATAATATCCCTGACATTTGGCTAAAATAAACTAAACAACACTAATGTCTTCAACCTCACATATGGTTTAATCAGGTCTTTAATAGATCTATCATTTTTGATTTGTACCTGTGACAGTAAGGTTGTTTCAAGAAAATGAGGCCAAAAAGCTTCAACTTTCAGTTCTTAGTCTTCAACACCAACATGAACGGCAGTACTGTTCATCAACGAGACGATGGAATGAGATCTTTTATAGCATTCTTGACTATCACTACATTTATTCCATGCTGACGCTTGAAAAACACGGTTCTTCAGATTGATGTACATTCTTCACTGAAGACCAACTAAATGTCAGCAAACTGACGTTATTCCCTGCGTAATTTTGACTTTGTCAAGAACTTGTAGCCACTTCTGCTCATTTTTATTATATATATTATTTATATAATATGATAGCATGGTAAAATGTTACCTTTATTAGGATATTTGCACACAAGTCTTTGCATGTGTGTGAGTGTCAGACTGTGGCAGTTTTATCAATAGCAGAGATTAATAAAGGCTTTCTGTTGCTGTTTACAATGGTGCATGAACACAACATCCACTCACGCTAAATTGCGAGCTTGAACATCAGATGTGGCCAAATTGCTCTGATCGGACCAATGCCAAACATCGCGATTACCGCTCAAAAGAGCAAAAGGTTTCGGGTGGGGGCCGATTGCCAGCAGATCTAATTTTCTGAGAGTATGTTGAATTAAAATTTGCACTTGCTGATGGGAAGAAATATAACAGCATTAGCGTGACTTCTAGAAGCATTTCTGTTTCAGTCCAGCCTTGTTTACTGTAACGTTGCCATTCCCTGTAATGGGAATTGGCTGGCTACACTTACACTTAAACTTACTTGAATGTAACATGTACTTTGTATGAAATGATTTCATGTTTGCAAGACAAACCTGATTACATCAATCAATATTCGATACTACTTCACTCAAGTTGACATGAACTGATAAGATTGAGTTTCGCCATTTGTCTTATTTTGTGTCAACCCTTCATTCAAGGTTTATGGATACTTAAATTCCTGTTTCTGTTGATGTAGTTTGCATTCAGCATTCATTAATTTGATTAATCTATCTAAATAACTGAAGGCCTTTAAGTGTGATTGAATTGTTTTATTTCAACACTGGGTAATTACATTTGGAAATTTTAATTAATTTGAGTAAAATAAACTCCATTCAGTAAATTTTACCCCCTGCATATTCGTTCGACCAACTCTGTTAAGTGAAGTTCGACCAAGTTGAATCAACTCTAATAAATTTAGCAGGACCTAGTCCAAGTTATTGAGTTGAATCAACCCTAATAAATATTATCGGTCCAACCCAAGTTAGAGGTCTTTTAAACTTTTTATTTTACCTGCCAGTATTATGGCTTGGCTAAATGGCATTGTCAAAGTTTACTCCAAGATTAGAAACATGTTACTAAAGGTAAAACAATAACCAGCCAATCAAATCAATACCAACGTGATAATGTGCCTTCAATGAGGAGATCGAAAATAAAAATACTAAATACAAAATACAGACGTTAATCACTTTAAATGACTAATGGTTTTCATAGCAAAACATGATTTATTAATTATTTATTTTAATACTTATTTAAGATTAGCCTTTTTTTTATTCATTATTTTTTACTATTGTAACTTCTCATTCGACGGTTCCAAACCTTTTAATCTGTTTTCCTCTGACATTTAAGAGTGTCTGCTTGTCCGTTGCGATTGAATGTATGGAGAGGGAAAGCTATAAATTGGGAAAAATTTCACCTTTTGGAGTAACCAAAGTTGTCTTAACCTGAAGCAGATCCTGAACCAACATAATTTCATAATCTCAAAGAATCTCATTTAATTCAGTGGGAACATATTCCATTATTTTTTAGGTCAATTTGAATATTTATGATCTTATTTAAAAAAAATGTTTTATTCCACAAACATAAACAGCTTTTCAGTGCCCGACTCAGACTATAGATGTTCCCCACACTCCTCACTATATTTCTAAAAGTAAAGAACACAGAGCCTGACAAAAATGACTGAAACCCTGATATTGCACTATTTTGAAAATAACTCGGAGGAAAAAAATGTTTCCCCCTGTGGCCCCCGGTGGTAACCCCCGAGGCTGAAAATGAGTGTTAGGAAACCTTCTACCGAAGGCCAGAACACTTCATTCAGTCTCACAAAATTACACATGAAAAGAGCCTCTCTGAAGAGAGAGAAAATAAAAGAACAACAAGAGACTGCAAGGAGAACGGAAATGAGCAGCTGGATTGACAGATAGATGGATGGATAGATGGATGGTATCATGTGAGCGATAAATAACCATTTCCTCTGCAAAGCTTGGAGGCAGCAATGATCTTTTTGCTGGAAGACTAATCATCTCTGTGTGATTAGGAGCTGAAGGTTAATGTGAGCTCACGCAGGCGAAGGAGGGAGCGAGGTGGGAGTGAGGGAGATCAGACCAGACAATGTTCTGGAGAAGCGCAGGCAGGCGGTGCTGCCGAGGCGCAGGGGGACCATAAGTGCCAGAGTGTGAGGATCAAGGGGAGGAGAGCCCTCGGCCTCATTACACATGTAAATGCAGCTTCCAGCATGGAGGCACTTTAAAACCTTTTTCTTTTTTTTTTCTTTAATTATTCCTTAGCTTTGCACATGTTAATTGGGTCCAACTCAGCCCAAAGCCTGTTGACTATGTAACAAGAATAAAATAACCTAATGATTTAGTCCATTTTTTTTAATGGCGATGAGCGAAAAAATACAAAATCAGACCTGGAACAATGGAGTGGCCCTTTATCCTGAGATCTTAAAAATACCAGTTCTACCACAGCAAACCTCGGTCATGAAGATGCACCAGCTGATTGCTCTTTGAGACGTTTCAATCTGTTTTTTTTTTCCCCCATATTTGTAAACTGTAAAATAAAAACACAGCACTGTGGAGGTATTTTATTTAGGATCGTCACAGCCCATGGCACCTTTGTAAGGTTCAACCGTCAGAGCCATTTATATTTCTTATATACATATATACCGCTCTAATCCCAGCCCAAATTATATTTTAACGGAATTCTGTGATTTTTTTATCTGGTTTTGTCCTTCAAATCCACAGAAATGTAGTCTCTCCATTAAATTGCAGGCTTATAACTTTTTTTCTGGATAAAACTTTATGGTATGGGTTGGCTCAGGCTAATCCCTTGTTATACTGCCGCTGGGGGACTTCCCATGATACACTGAGCTTCTCTCTCCTCCTCCCCTTCTCCTTTTGTTCAAACTCCAGCACCTTGCCCTTAGCCGCTGTGCTTTCTAATCTTACAGGATCGTGGTGGGGCTTACTGTAATGCTCATGCTTCCACTGCTATTATTATCATTAGCATTAGCATTATTATTAGAATAATATCTATTATTAGCAATGTTATTAGTCATGTTATTGGCTATTATTATTGTTGCTGCGTATTTCTTTGACCTCATCCCTTCCTCCCTTTTCCCAAAGAGATGAGGACTCTTTAATACTTCCTGTCTAAGTTCTGTGATTCGGTATACATACGTTGTTAATATTTTGTGAAAGAATGTACTGAAAAGCTCAGTCAAACTTTCCTTGAAAGATTTGCCGTTTTGAATGTGATGTTTTGTTTTCATGTGAGAGGAAAAGTAAATCCAAATGTTTTGGCGTCATAATTTCTCAACATTTGGTCCGATTTAGTCAAAATTCAGAGCATATGAATCCACGTGAGGAGATCTATCCTGTATGTGTCATATTTTAATCTAATAGTTCATATTAAATCACTAGTGGCAGTTTTTTGTTATGCAAAACACTTTTTTTTCCAGACATAAATTCCTAACCATTGTCCTGACTGAATCCATATTTGTGTCTATCTCATATTTTACTCACTAGATGAAGCTCTTTCAATGACAAAAAAACAGTTTTTCCGATATAACTTCACATTTATTCGAGGACTCCAATCATTGGGATTGCTTGTACAACGCATGAGATTGGGGACTTTTCTGGGATACCCTTACTGTCAGCGACAGTAGCATACGCTTAATTGTTTTACGTTAATAATGTCATTTTTTTTTTTTTCGCCCGAATAAAAGGTTAGATTTAAATTCTTCACGACACTGAATACATTCCCATTAATTCTGGAAATGTTACTCTTGTAGCTTTACATACATGGCTTCTTGGAACAGATAACCATGGTTATTAAAAATGAAATAATTGTGCATTTTCTTTTCTTTTATTATTCATTATTTCACCTGTGTGGATTTACTTTGTCTCATCAGAGATGCCTTATCGTTCTGATTAAAGTGTAAGAAAGAAACTTCTTCTAAGACACTGACAGCCGAGTAGCCCTCTTCAGTGACTGGCTTTGAGTTTTGTGCACTAATACGTATTAGTGTGTGAAATAATGTGTGGGAGTTACACCTCTTCAAACTGAATAACCCACAGGTTGGAATTTATTCATGCCATCTTTTTTCTTCTAATGATTTGGTGTCATATTATAAAGCTATGGCACTCCGCCCTTCCTCCAACCTCCTTAATAATGAACAGTAATGGAATAGAGGATCGGTCTGTGAGGCTACACGGGCTGGATCAGCACAATTTCAAGTTGTAAGTTAATTAACAGGTTAAAGACGTACCTGTCCTGCTTTGGCATCTTCACATATGGAGGCTTCGTATGGCGTAGCCAGCTCAGGGGGATTGTCATTTACATCCAGGATCCTAATGCTCACTGCTGAATGGGATTCCATGGTGTCGTTATCTACAGGACCAATGGAAACAAATAGAAGAATGACATCATTTTGTTACTGTCAACATATGAAAATGACTGCTAGAGAGAAATAAGCCAGAATTCTGTAGGATCGCCAGACGAAACACCAGTGCCTCGCAGATGAATGGCCAAAGCTGTGAGACTGATTGGTGCGCTTCTCAAATAGATAGTTATATAGATACTTTATATATCCACGAGGGAAATTCAATTGTCTAGTAGCATTGAGGCAGGCAAACAAATACAACATTAGTAAGAGTGCAATTGTAGGTTCAACAATACAATGATTTCATTTTTGGTATGTTCTTTAAGGATTGGTGCAAAAAACAAAGTGCAGTAACTTGCCGAAAGAATCCACCAACAAACTGGAACTATTTCAGTCCATGACTTTCTTTTTTCACTTGCATTCGAAGCGTATGTCTCAATTTCAATTTTCCTCCCTACTGTGCACCACCGTGAGGATTGTGTCCTGGGTTGGGAGCGCTGTCAAAATTAAATTGACCACACAGACATCCTTTTGTGGAAATGATCCAGGGTTAGACATTGACAGGGGGAGGCAGCTGATGCTGACATGCTTATTTCACAGACTGGTGTACACAAGGATGGGCGAGACTCTTAATGCTCCTCCTGTGTCTCCCCAGTATGAGCGAGAAAAGCCTCAGAGACTCAGATGGATGCAATTTTCCACGAGAAAGCAGACTTGCCATTGTGGCTAAGTGCTGTAGGGTTTTAATCTACTGCCTCTGCAAATTACACCCATTACCTGAAAAACACTTTCTGTCACCAGTGAGTGACATGAAAATGGGACCAAAGATTCCATTTTTGTCTCAAAGTCCTCTATGTGATAATGACACTCAAGTATTTCGCTGTTTAGTGGTGTGCATGAGACTCATCTCAAGACAAATGATAATGTCAAATTAATGCCTTTGACACAGTTGCAAAAGCGGTCCTTTGCTCTTATTTCTCATACTGGTTTCACCCAGACAAAAAGAAATACAATAAGCACAATGTATCCTCAAGTCGTTTTCTTAATGGGCCAGAAAATAAACGTGGGAGTGAAGAAAATAGCGTAATTTGTACAATCAAAACCCACTTCAAATTAGCTAGACGTCCCTTTGACTCTCAAGTGCCATTCTTAATCATATAAAGTCTGATGGAGTTTCTGTTTTACTCGTAAAACACTGTGAAATACAGACGGGAGTCTCAGAGCGTGTGTGCATGAGAGGGTGAGGGACAAAAGGGAGAGATCATTATCTCTGTATGGAATTAATGATCTGAACGCTTCAGGTGATGAGCTGCTTCATTTAAGTCTATACACTGCAAAAACTTGAAATCTCTCCAAGGATACTTGGCTAATTTGTATTCAAAATAACTTGCTGTAGACACACTTTAATAGTTATATATCACTCCTACTTCTTTCAGGACAATGCAAGTTGAATTTCCTTCCAAACACAGGATCTTGAAATTATCTCAAATGTTCATTATAAGTATTTCCCGCTACACTGTAAAACTGAATAAGTTGAAAATACTCAAAGTTCATAAAGTAACTAATTAAATAAGGCATGTTAAATACCTGAAATACATTTTTAAAGTAATCTTTAATATAAAGGCAATATTTTAATTTACTCTTTTGATAAATTGAAATTACTCTTGATGTAACTGATTGATTACACTCAAAAGATTAAAATATGAAATATTGTATGATTTTAAACCATGGGAGCCAAAGTTCTTGTAGGGAACCCACGAAAACCCATCACTGAAAAGCCTCAAAGGTCAGAGGGGATTTTGAACCAAGAACTTTCTTGGTTTTTGGCGATAACTTCACATTTGAAGATCAGTCAGGGCTTTTGCTTGTAGCGTCAGAACTCCCACAACCAGACTAGGGAACAGCTTCTTCCCCAGAGCTGTAGTCTCCATCACCTACTACTACTACCTAATACCTACTATTTATTACTGTTGTATTTATTAATTAGTTCTAGGAGTTTGTGTACCTTAGCCGTTGGAGGATGACCAAACTAATTTTCCTTATGAAGTGTCTTATGTCCTATGTCTTATGTTATAAGATATTTTACACTAGTTTTTGTTTTTGCAGTGTACTGCTGAAGTGATTGGATAGTGTTGGCAACATTCACATATAGTAGGTAATAAGTAGTAGTCGCAACTTTAGTGAGTCTGAGTGACATGGCCTCACAATCTGTTCAAAAGTCCAGCGGCAGCCATGAGGGGAGACATTAGGGTTTTGGAGAACTTCCAGGAAATTGTAATGACACATGATTCAGGTTCCCACTTTGGCTCAAGGATGAACTGTGGCTAATCATTCATCAAAAACATGGATCTAGCTTTAACTCAGGAGTTCATATGCTAATTGAAGACCACCCAGTAAAACACATTCCCAAGCCAAGTACCTTTTAAAATCAAATTAAAATCAAAATTATATACTATCAACAAAAACGAATGTGTCTCATGGGAATCCGTAAAGCATTTAGGCCCAAAAATCCCCCCCCAAAAAGTCTGTCTCATAATTTTAGCATTTTAGCCCATGACCTCATGGGTTGACGATGTTGAGCATCAGGTGCGTTTCTTTGCACCAAGTCACGTCGGTCCCTGCTTTCTACAGGAACGTATTTACTGAGATGCTACATGCCAGTATAGAGATAACATTACAAGGGTGAGTATCTACGGTTTACGTCGGGGGCATACAGCCCTGATGTGTTCATTCTACTTTGATTTGATATCTCTACCCCTCCGGGATAATTAGGTTGGGGTGGCTTTAACATCTTACTGCACAGTCGGTCTTTTTGCCCACAAAGAGTTTAAAGGCTCATTTATACTCCATCTAGATTCTAAAATTGATGTGTCTATTTCACACCTCATAGCGCCAACATACTTCCACGTATCCTTTATAATGGCATAGATGCATCCGTAAGGTGACATTGAAGAATAGGAGGCTGTGATTACATACCTTGTAAGAAGACGAAAGCAGCTATCTAGTGGTCTGCAGCTTGTGAAGCCCTTAAATTTATCACAACATGTGGACGGAGAATGTTTCTTACTTCAATTTTTTCTTCCGTAATACATCCATTGACATTTGTCGTGTATGGTTTAAATAACGGCTACAAGGCCCCCAACATTTTGATTCAGCTTCACATCTGTATTCATTAGCTGTCTGAAAACACTCATATGCACAAATCCACAGGAAATGTCCTTTTTTAAAAGGACATACAATGTTCCCTATGGAAACTGCATTAGATGTTAGATATTTTGACTTGGTACTAGTAACTGATTTTCAGGATTAACTCTTTATTTGAAAATACAGTTGAATACCAACATTAAATATGTTGAGGCTAAGACACCAGAATGAAAGTCAATCCTTTTAAAATGTTTTTCTCTCCCTCACTGATGGCAGTGTGATAAAAAATTGCAATTTCAATGTGTCTCAATGTGGACATTTGTGTCTTTGACATGCAAAGAAACGATGTTGTTTACAGAGTGAATTGTTTGCATATTATAGGATCTGGGGTTGAAATAATACAATTGCACCTTGAAATAATTTTCCATAGGTGGTGGCACTTACATTATCACATAAATAAAACAAATTTAATCAACAGTTAAAGACAAAAATATCCCCAGTGAGCTGTGAGGGTTAATGAGTTGGGACGCCTGTGTCAGTGTGGGTATTTATGGATTAAGTGATAAATCCTGCCTTCAAGCCCACCTCCATCCGAATTTCCCATTTATCACCTATATTTGGACTTTCTGGATCCAACAACTTGTCATAAGATGATGTCAAGTATAAACTTCATGAAATAACAAGAAACCTATGCGTTAGTCAGAGGCTCACAGATGTAGCCCACAGGACGGGTTCATGCTCCTTAGACAGTCATTCAGTGCAATAATCAAAAATCCCCTTTTCCTGACAAATTCTAAAGCTCTCTATCTCATTCCACAGTCCTGCCCAGCAGTGGCACAGCTGCTAATGAATATGGTTGTCTCATCTAATAGCATAAATCCTACATCAATGCGGGGTTTTAATTGACTGTTTTTTGCCCGAGCAGCAAGAACATAAATGCACAGAGAGCTCCAAAAGAGCAAGATATCTCCTCTCTTCTTCTAATTTTGTTTTCACATTATGCTGTTGTCCCCACTGTGCCAGAATGAAAACTGGCAATCAACAGATGTAGCACATTTTACATTTCAATTCCCTGAATTGAAAACAGATGAAACAATGTTAGAATTCTCCACGTCTCCCCGCCCCAAACTCCCTCCAAGAGGGAAACAGAGTTATTCAGTCAGACAGGTTCATTCATGTGGACCAAGTGCCACTGTTCTAAATCTGTCTACAGATAGGCTAGAAGAATGAAGGGATTTCAACCGATTATTGGCATGTTCTGTATCCATGCTGCACTCACCAGCTGTTGCGGATTTTCACAATGACAGTGTATTTGCTCTCTAAGGCACTGAATTGTACTCATATAACTTCAGGGGGGAAAGATAGGGGATGTGTGTATGACTTTGGTTACATATGCGTGCTCGCACGTGCAAATGCGGTTATGTGTCAGGACTGTCATGCTCCTTGTGATTAAATGCTTCATCTTTTTCTTGCCGGAGGAAAACGTTTTCTTTTAAATGTCACTTTTTCTGAGAAGTGGAACAAGAGGTTAAAAAACTCAACAGTGTCTGCTTCCAGTCCCTTCACTTTAACCACAGGCTAAACCATGTAGGCACAGATACTGCGAGTATTATGGACATTTTATTTCAGTTGCATGGCTCCAATTTTATACATCTCAGTCTCATCAGTGTTGAGCCAAAATCTCTGTAATTACAGCTTTATTACAAAGTTACAGCATGTTTTATAACTTACAGCTGTAAGTAACCCACTGTGCAAACAAAACAGTTTACGGCTCTCCAAACATACTAAATTATTCAAAATATTCACAAAAATTGTCAACTTATATGGCACACGCCTCAAGGCAAAATAAACATTGCGCAATTATCCCCTTTCAAAGACTAATGTTTTCACAAAAAGCTGCTGGGATCAGGTGCTGATTCCCATATGCAGCGAAAGCCACTTCCATATTCAGCCAACAAATGGCAAATGTTTTTTTTTCCACCACAATTAAGATTAAATTGCTTTGGCAACTGGGAATAAACACATGTGATTCATGCAGGACAATCATACACAGGTTTTGTCTGCATTATGACAACTGCCAAAGAACAACAAGGATAATATGAATGCAAACTAAAAAATTGCTAAACATATAACTCTAAACAAATACACATAATCCCTACAAGAAATCTGCCTCAAAACACCATCTGAGCACAATTTTTGAAGCGTATTTCATAACACAGAGACAACATGGGGAATAAGAGGCGGATCAACCAAAAAAGCTAATGGAGGCCACCAAAAAAAATGCTGTTTTTAAATACTAAATTAAAAACGTGACAGAGCAGTGAAAACATTTTTTCCGGTGAATTTCAAACTAAACTGTGTCGGATCTTCAACGCAAAAACAACAACAAAAAAAGTACGTTTTATATGATGATTTAGTTCTTGATTTTGGATTGAGGCTTTATGCATGTGTATGTGTGTATGTATGTATACAAATGTATACATATGTTTACATGTTGATGATGTATTTGTATATGTATGTATATATATATCTTGTTGATATATTATAATTATCTCAACATGACTACGGGATGTCCTGTTATATAGTATGTCTTCATCTTTAGTCCTATTATATAATATGTCTTAATGTTTAGTTGCCTTTAGAATACCTGTATGCTGGAGCTGCTGCAGCTACTAAATTTCCCCTTTTTGGAATTAATAGAGTTTTTCTATTCTATTCTATTCCATTGTATAATTACATTTATTGAACCAAAAAGGTTATCTCATACCAATTGAGCTTTTGTGAAATAAATATTTCATATGATCCAGAAACCAACAAACTGCATTAATAACCGGTTGCAGCTGGAGACACTCCCAATTCTAGGCAGGGTGACACTGTTTTGTTGCTGTGCTGCCTCAGGGTCAGGATCATTGTCCAATTGGAGCAGGATTGGAAACACAAATTCAAATTCATTTTTAATGGCACAAAAGAAATTTCAAAAAAGTTTTGGATTGGCATAAGAGAGACCTGGACCCCTTTGAGATTCTGTGGTGGAACCTGAGAAAAAAAGGTAATTCTGCAAAGGTGAGAAAGCCAGATTCCACCACAAAAGTGTCAGTGACTGATTTCCAGTCATCAGAATTGTTTCATTGCAATTATTGATACTAAAATGTGGAATAATTAGTCATTATGTTCAGAGTCAAATACTTTTCCACAGTGGTGATTTATATATCTGGTTACCTTCTTATCGCTGAATAAATAAAATCTAAATTTAACGACCCTGAGATCTGACACGGTAGATACACACAATATCATTTTTACACACTCTACACACTTGATTGAATGAGTCCTCAATGACCGTAGTTAAAAAAAAACCTTCTAAAACTGCACTTGCATCACTTTTGGTCTTTCGCGGGAAAATGATTCTGAAGCTGTCCATATATTTATCCATCTTCTGACCACTAGCCGACAATCCCCTAATCTACACCATCTCCTTATGAAGTATTGACACGGTGTCAGGAAGTCATGCCTGAGGTATCTTTTTGTTTGCTGCTGTCAAGATTTAAGCTGTCAAAATGTAATACAAGACTGTAAATATCATTCTAACAGAACTGCCCAAGTTGCCCTTTCCAGGAAGAAAATCTTTTTCTTTTTTTCTTTGTTTGTTTGCCAGCGTGACTGGCAATCCAAATACATTTTGGTTAATAACGACATTTTCTTACCTTAATATAATATTAAAAACAGATTGTTTGAGTACACTGATGTGACAGCAAGAACCTATGAAGTGATTAAAGTCCAGGACAGACCAGGTCACGATCCTTGGTCAGTAATTACACATTAATGAAAAACATAAGCGCACAACAACAGCATCCATTATGAGACTGCTGAGAAGTCAGTGATGCATAAAAACATCCTCGGTTGTTTGATACTTAATCCAATATCACCATCCTACAACACAAATGGGATTTTTCGTTGTATTATTTTTTAATTATTTTTGCCATGTTCATTAAATCCATTTTTGTTTCTCATTTCATAACTTTGATTGAAAGGAGACAGTTAATCTCACTTCAAAAATGTTGCAACAAGTCTGTGACTCATTCGGTGTCAGAAAAATAATGTTCTTACGCCAAAAAGAATCAAACATTTGTTTCCCAGACAGCGAGTGAGTAAAAATATGCAGTAGAAAATGTCTCCCTGCTACCGTGAAACGCTAAACAATTTCCAGATACTTCGCTATCTTTGTCCCTCGTGTGATACTGTTTCCCCCCCCCTACCTGTCTGTGTAAAAAATGAGTTTTACAAGGTTATATCATACTTGATATCGGTTTTTGAAAATGATATGTCAGCTTAATTCACCCTGTTGTGTTTCTACTGACAAGAATGGCAGGAAGTACCATAAGTGACGGGGCAGTTGTTGTACTCTGTTGTGTTCTCTGAAAAGGACGCAGTAGTAAACAAATGAGAGATTTTTAAAAATCCTTTAGGTTGTCTGTAGATGCGGCTGCTTTTAATTGAATGAATTTGACAATATTTCATGTGTGCATGTGTGTGTTTGACTCATTAGTTGGGTGTAATCACAGAGCAGTCAGAGCTCAGAGTTGCACTTGAGTTAAAAAATCTTCACTTGGTCCACAGACACATGAAGGCAATTGACATTTAGTGTATTTTTTGCACTTTTTTCAGCCGGGGTTAATCCGAGGGCGGCGACTGCGAGTTTGTCAAAAAGCTCCTGTCAAATGTCCATTACTGCTACATTGGCAATAGGATAGGTCAAAGGTGTATATTGGACCGAGGGAATAATTAAGGCTTGTGCCACAGAACTCTAGTTTCAACCGTGTCCTCTGACAAGTCGACCTTGTGGCTTTAATGAGCAGAGGGACTCAACTAAAAAGGACAACAAAATCATTAAAAAGAAAATGAAGTCCTTCTAGCTGCTACGAGTCCACCCTACCTTATTACCATCCCTCGTTTGACCCTTTTTCTTTCTATATACCTCTTATCAGTTTGTGAATTTAGAGCTCTCAGGACTCCCTGAGCTAAAACGCAATACAAAAAAACCCCCAAAAACCTGTGACGGGTATTCTGACGGCACTGACCGCTGACTCTTTCCATCCGGATGTTTTCTTGGAAAGCAATGTGAGAGGTTTTATCTATCGAGTGCAGGCATGTGTTTATGTCTGATATTGGAGGGGTTACGGCCGCTTTAAATGTTCAATTAACATTAAAATGTGCCTTTGACATAATGCCAAGCACAAAGAGCCAGAGCACAAAAGCGCCCAAAATTGCTGTGGGAATTACCGCTCGAAAAAAAAAGAGAGAAAAGATTCTGGTCTAATTTCGTCTCAACGTTTGTGTTAGGTGAGACGGAGTGCTATTCAGTTGACGCTGCATTGATTATCGGAGTAATCACAGTCTGAGGCTATATGAGAGTAAGCAAACATCAAGTCATTTTGCATCAAATTTATTTATGCACGTTTTTTTCTTCCTCCTCCTTTTCGTGCCATGGCTGATACCCGTTATAGGCTCAATGCAATCTCTGCTTTCAACCCCATCCCAAAATCAAGTCATCTGTATGAGATTGTAAAACTGAGGTATACCAGGCTTCCTCCTTTTCTCAAGTTAACTTCTAATGGTAGGGTCATAATTTCCCAGCTCTCCCAAGTTATTACATTCTTCATTTTTCTATGAAATGAATAAAGTAAACAAAAGCACTGAGATGAGGAATGTAGGCTAATCCTGAATTTTCAGGAGCGTGTTTTTCATCTCTAATTCAAGTGAAAAAAGATGGTTTAATTTTCCCTCCTGTGTTAGAAAGATGCTTCGACGGCTACTGATGAGAAGTATTATAGTAGACGGAAACCAGAAGCCACGGAAACCAGATAAGTGTAGAATTCCACTTGACAAGTTATTTTGCTTGTGAAGCTAAATTATCAGCCATAACATTAAAACCATCCACTAGGTAAATTTGGTCCCCAAAAGTCCTGCATACACTTTGTGTTCTGACACATTTCAAACAGAACAAACATAAACTTTTTCAGCAATTTGAAATCCAGTAGCTCTTCTGTGGATCCAACAACACGGCCCAGCCCTTACTTTCCACTGAATGAGTCGTAGGTGACCATATCCCTGTCATCATTTCCCCAGTTGTCTTTCCTTATACCACTTTGGTAGGTGCGTAAACCTACAGACCAGGAACGAGACCTGCAGTTTTGGGTTTTCTCTGACACAGGCGTCTATGTCAGCAGAATGTGGCCCTTCTCAAAGTCGCAGAGATCCTTATGCTTACACAATAAACCGCATCACCTTCAAAGACAACATGCTCACTCTACTGCCTACGTTATTCCGTCCACAGACACAGGCTATTGGAATGAGATGTTGACTTCACTTGCCGATGGTTATAATGTAATGGTAGAATGTTATGGCAGAGGATTTATGTAATATACAGTATAACTATTTGTAAAAGTAAAAATAAAAACTGTTGTCGAACTATAAACATTTATAAGAAACTGAATGATGTCTAAAAAAAACTCAGTATCAACAAATTAAGGGAAGATTTATTCTTTATTATGATTGTATTTCCATTAGTAATGTCTGTTAACTAATCTCTGATAGCAATATTTTTAATGTATTACCATACATACATAACAGGCTTATGGTTATCCAGAAGTCACCCAGCACCAGGTGCATTGCTTTCTGCATCATTGATTAGAAAAATGTAGGGTGGTTTCTCTGTGAGTGTCTGATGTTGGCGTTGCTATGGGTTATTAATCCATTTCATCCCATGATACATGTGTCTTGTTCTCAGATGAATTATTTGGTTTACACCAAACTCTTACGTCCATTCAAGTGCGCTCCACAGCCGTAAATTACTTTGCAGCCTAACACTGCTGCTGAACATGTGCCAAACCCTTTGGTAGCTAATGATTAAAAGCAGTGTGAGGTTTTCTGTCAGCCCTTATCACCCCTGGTGGGAGTTAGCAAATATTGTACAGCTAATACAACTTGTACAGTCTTCAACGCCGGCATGCACCGGAGGTAGACAAAGCACGTCGATCATCAGAGCCGTTTGACTTTGTTGTGGGTTTTGATGTAAAGGTTCTTCTTTGGAGCTATTTTAGCTGATCCTCAGAGTTGTAATTATTTTTACCGTTGATGTGAGAGGTTATTTTGAAAGAGAATCATTGTCTGAAAGTCTCACAACAAGCCTTTTAAGAGCTCAACTTAGCTCACATTGTCTCAAAACATTCTAAGTAAAATGGATTTCACAGGGTAGTTTTGACAACTCCGAGCAAATTTCACAAGGTCAGTTTGCTCACTTTAGAATTCACGGCAACGTACCTGCTTCCACCGCCTTCACAGTGATATTGTGCCAGCCTGCAGTCTCTCTATCCAAAATCTTGCTCAGTGTGAGGGCACCCGAATCAGGATCAATACGGAAGATCATCTCCTGATCTGTGGTACGATCGATGGAAAACCTGTAACAACAGATGCAACAAAATGAAAAGAAGTCAAGAGAAGGGAGGCAGTGACTGAGAGTCAAGGATGGGTGAGTCAAGGTTTATACAGATATTACACATTTGATGGGATTTAATTGTGGTTACTGTATTATTCAAATATGAACAAGTACTCAGAGACTTGACTTTTGAGCAGCAAAATAAATAAAACTCATACAAAAGAGAAAACGAGGCTAAAGTTATTACATCTACAGGCATTTACTTGAGGCTTGTCGTTGCTCCTGTGACCCTAATAGCACTATGTCACTTAACTGTAGGAAGCTGCCAAGGCACTCTTTCGTCATCCTTTGCCTATTCAGAGTGTCAAAATGAACATTTAAATTTCATTGTACAATGTGAAAAAGAAAATAAATTTCACAACGCGTCTGTCCTTCTGTGTGGGGCGCCCTGAAAAGATTAGTGAGCCAACAAAAATCTGCAGAAAACATTTCTTTGTCCTTATTTTCTCTCTCCCACTACACAAACACACACACTAACATGGCTAGCTAACGTTATCAGGCTCATGCACACCATAGTAAAGGTCCATGAGCACTATAAGGCCTTAAGTCATCTCTGACAAACACCACGAGAAAGGTGGTCACACTCTGTGGATAACAAACATTGGCTGATGTAGTACAAAGACCGGAATATGAATTAAACAGTGTTCTTTTAACATACTGACATATTTAGAAGTATTGGGATAGAATTGCATATTTATTAAATTGTATTGCACGATAAAGTGAGTGCTGTCAATGAATCACATATATATCTCATAATTGATGAACAAATATTTTTCACCTCTTTCTTAGAAAAGTAGATATGACATAAATTATCTTAATTTTAGTGTTCATAAAAATCTTTTTGATTTGACAACTCAGGACTGAATTAGACTTTCTTCAAACTCCATGTTTCTCCACCAGTTACAACAGCCAACATAGCCAAACTGTATTGAGTTTATAACTGTAACTAAAAGGACTTTATGAATGATCTGGGTATAATAGAAGGGACACTGGAAGCAGCAGTATAGATGTCACTGTGACAGAAAGAATGAAGATGGAGATAACATGATATGAATTGAATTGTTAGAGTGAACCATTACCAAATTCCACTTATGGCACCAGCTTGGCTGGCTGTCCTGTAAAATCATGTTGATGAAGCCTGAAAGTTCGAGCAAACCATATCGCATATGGTATGTGAATATTAGATGTGTAATTTAGTAATTTTGGTGCCAATAAAGTGAAGCAGAAGAAAGTTGGGGATGTTCGATTTGACGTATTCAGGCTGAATCTACAAATATACCTTTTGGGCACATTTATATGACTTGATTATTATATTTGCTATAACATACTTTACCTGAGTGGGTATGCTAGGTGTACATGTTGCTAAATGGTTAGTTTGCTTATTTTGTGGTTTTTAAAAAGAAGCGCTGGAAGTACCTGGGGCATGGTTGCTGGGGTTAGGGACTTTGTGGCCCCCAGCGGGATGTTACACAGCTCGGCGTATTAAATACACACAACAGCACAAATGATTTATAACACATTTAGTGGGCTCAACTGGTTGCAAATACTGTTTCTACTTTATTTCCTTTTTCTTTTTCCATGTTTGTATGTCTGCTTTGTCTTGTATTGATTGTGTCTTGTCTTATTTGGGTTTGGAAAGATAATTACCTCAAGATAGCCTTGAGTTTATTATGAGGTTTTGTCCGGGGACAATCGAACCTTGGTTCTAAAACGACACAGTAGTAAAGAAAGACCTGGCATAAAAACATTTAAAAATAGTTTCACATCTGCACATAGCCTACATTAAAGTGTATTTAAAATGTGTTTAAATTCATGCATCTGTCAGGATACACCTCTCTTACGTCTAACATCCATTTAGGATGCTGATTAGATTTAATCTGATAGAATTAATATATATATGATGTATCAACATCTTACCAAAATTCAAAATGTGAATAACACATTTAAAACATTAACTATTGTATTTGGGTATCAGATTAGCTAAATGGTAATCAACAAAACTATTCTGGATGTCCACCCTCGCCTTCCCACACACCAACCATGGAAAAATGTAGAAAGACACCAAAAGCTAAACCTTTGGTTTCCCCAGCATGTCAGCTTTCGTGAGAGTAGGTTGGCGTCCTCATCACGTTTCAAGCGTCTTAATAGTCCTAATGCAGCCTAACCTTCAAAATCTAAACGTCGTCCTTTCAAACTGCAGCATAAACCGCCTGCATTACTAAATACAAATTTGGCTGCTGCATACGTGTTTCTCCACGTCTCCATCAGGGTGGCAGAGCCCTATTTATGTTTTTTGTTCTGATGCACCTAATGTCATCTTTTAATGTGCAGCTTTTGAAATGCTGTCTGCTAACAGCTTGATGCACTGGCCTAGCCTTGTATTTTAAGTTTCCTTTGTTTTCGCTTTTACATGAGGCCTGGTTACATTTGTTTTTGCTGTGGCAACGTTACTCTCACAATAATTAAGCATATTGTTACTGATCAAATCCACGGGGATTAAATATTTTCTTGGATGTATAATTTGGCGGCATTCTAAAAGGGGTTGTTGTTTGATGCCAAAGGCAATCAGCTCGCTAACTTCGCCTAGTAGGTGGCTTCTGGCCAAGCCCTCTCCCTTCCTTTCACTCACTCACCCATTCACTTACTCCACACATGCACATGCATAACCACTCACACATAAATATTCTAGGGCACGTATCGCACTCTTTCAGCTCCAGGCTGCCAAGACACTGTTGAACGACAGTGCTGCCACTGTGTTGCACTTTATTACACCTGGAACTCTGAGCCTCATGCAATTTTAATCGAGGTAATTTGCACAGGAACTGTATGTGTCAGTGTATACTCTGTCAGTGAGACTGTTTTAGCCTTTATCTACATTCTCCCTCACACTGATATTGCCCCTCTGAGGACATTTAATCCACAGACTGAAGATTATGATATTGATGATGATCAGAGTGAAAAAGGGAGACCTGCACTTATGCCAGCTACCATGGTATCTACTTACTGCTGGGGATCTGTGTTCCTTTGAGAATCCCATTTCTCATTGCTGTAATTTGTTCCAGTGAAGATACACCTACTATGGTGAAGGAACATACAGATGCATAGAGGGTTTATGGATTGGATGTTCATGCTACATCGCCGCAGTGTCCCATCCAAGCCATAGTAAAAGTAGCACAGAATACTTATACTGTTAGAAATTCTGTATATATGAGTCTGATTCTGTTTCATGTGCTTGGTTTGTACACATACTATACAGACACGTAGGAGCTGTGAGTGTGTCCGCAGGAGTGAATAAGTAATTGCACTCACCAATTCACCTTTGCTTGACGTCTGGTTACATTACAAATGATATCACATTGAATCACCTTTTGACTCTATTTTAGCCACATTGTGTGTTTTCGTTCAATGTATATTTTCACTACTGTATTTGCAATGAGATGTGAAAACAAGTAGCACTGTTTATAAACCATTGTGATATGGACAATAAAGAGAATAAATGGAAAGTGGAGCATGCATGTCACCATTTCTCCCAGTTTATTCTAATGCAGTCTGATTGTTTTTGATCAAAGAGCCAACAAAAAAATAACTCTACAGGTTGATATTTATTGCCAATGTCTGGCAGCCTATAATACTTTGCCACGATTTGTGGAAAGAAGTTGAGTATCTCTAGTATGGAAATACTGGAGTATGTCAAATCACAAACGTGTGCCATCACAAACTTAAAATTTTAACAAAAAAAAAGTTCAAATGTTTTAAAATCCTACTAAGTTGCACAGTTACAATAATTACAAATAATTGTAAAATGACTTATTAAGAGCAATGGCCCTTTTAAGAATGATGTACTCAATTGATTAATGATTACTAATATGTGCGTTTTATAGTGAAATATAATAAGAAAGCTGTTCTATTATACAGAACATTTTTCAGTAAAACATTTTGAAATCAATTCATTGCGTTTGACCCATCTTTGAGGAGGAAAGGGAAGTCCCCACAAAGCGCCTGGGGAGAAAATCAGCTATCTTATCAATAATATATCAAAATGTACTATTTGATTATATTTTGCAGAATTAATCCAAACTTAATCTATGAAATAAAAACATTTGAATCTGCGAAGGAACTGTCAGTATGAGAATGTCAATAAAAGCTATAACCAATCTTTCTTAAGCATAAGTACAGCTGACCATTTTCAACACTGTATCTTTTTTTTGAGGTAGTAATCATTTAACCATGTGCCGTACCTGACAGGTTTATTCTTCACATCTGGATCCCTTGCGGTGACCATGCCAACCAGCGCTCCGATTTTGGCATCCTCCTGTACTTCCATGATGGTGCCCCCTGCTGGTTGAAAGATGGGTGACTCATCTATGTCCGATACGCTGACGCGAACAATGGTCTGGTCTCGGAAGGAACCGAGGTCAACAAAGCGAGGGTCGACGTGCTTATTTACTGCCTCCACCACGACATTGTGTGTGCGCTTGGTCTCGAAGTCCAGCGGCTGAAGGGAAATCAAGATTCTGTTTCAGGAAGTGTTTCATTCCAGAGGAAGCAAATTATTGTGAAACCATTGTCTGGTCTGATGACTGACGTCCGAAAGCAGCAACAACACTAAGAATGAATAAAGACGATATGAATTCCAGCCAACAGTGGCAACTTTGAGTTGATGCTTCTATATAACATGTAGCAACACCTTCTTGTTCAATACGATGATTTATTTCACGTCATACCTGAGGCGTCAAGTGGTCAAGAGAAATCCATCAATGAATGAAGAGACACCACAAGCTTTGCTATTATCACCACTACTACTACAAGAGCTATGCATTTGATTCAGATTTTTTCTTTAAAGAGTGAAAGATTTTTTCTTTTTTTGAAGAGAGATGACACTGAGAGCGACTGGCAAACACCAGATAAAAGCTACTGACTTTACACAATGTAAAAAGGGAATTTCAAAATGCTTGTTTCTGGGAAATGACTAATTATTTTCTTTACGAGAAACAATATATAAAAAGCTTATACAACTACTTGAATCCATTGTGAACAATAGCTGCTGATTCAGATTTCACATTCTTACCATTAAGAGAAACAGTTTGGTCCAAACTGCAAAAAAAAAAATACACTTACTTGAAAAAAGCAAAAATATATTCAAATATAATCAGAGTATGTGTCTATATTGAAAAAAAAAGTCTGCCAATGGTGTGAATGGTTTTGTTTGCCAAGAGTTCTTAGTCTAGCCACTGGAAAACTGTAACTGTCTTTAAAACTAGACAGAAATGTCAGAATTCCAGCAAGTTGGGCTTCATAAACAATGGTATTCAATACTCATATTTGAGAAGAGTCAATACTTTTAATCTGATGTTCCCATGTTACTCATTTTGAAGGTACAGTCTGGAACTTCTACTTCAGCACCCATGTTAACACATTCAAGCCCCCACTCAGCCATAATCTAGAATTACAAGGTGTCTCCACATCTCAGACATTTCTCATGAATCGCAGCAATCACCCTTACTGTCAGAAGAATAGCTGTCAACCCAGTGAATGAGAAAAAAACTGTACCTTAATACACGAACAAATGTATTAAGGGGCACATTTCTAACCAACAAGAAGCCCAACCATAGATGGCAGGAATTCTTTGTGTTACTAAGTATGTTGAAATAATCTTTTAAGCTTAGGGTTAGTGTCTTTAAAGGTAGAAACTGTCTTGCTAATCACCAATTAACCATTTACTGCTGTGCTCAACTGTTTGGTCGAGCACATTTTGAGTCACTATATCTTACTGAAAGTTGACAGAACATGTTTATAATATGACCCAGTGGTAGCATGTATATCTAAAGAGTTAGAGGGCAGTGCTGGAACCCATCGAGGTTCATCAATGGTGGGCCATCGAGGATGAGGCATTAACCGTTCCTATTGAGAAAGTCCTATTCCTAGGTAAGGGCATTCATATTAAATATTAAAGCATGTGGTGATGTATCAAACATAATTATGTCACTTGAAACAACCAAAGTAAGTAAGTAAATATTTATCTACTGTTCTAAACATGCTAAACATACATTTTTCTCGTAATTTTCTAGGAAATTTAGAATGTCTGAGATATAAAAAAATATATATATATGCAAAAAAATACTTTTTTCATAGATTTTTTTAACATAAAGGGGTTTATTATGCCATTAAATGAAGCTTAATGACGTAATACTGTTGATTTTATGAAAAGACTTAGCCAACAACGGTTTTCTTCACACTTAATAAAGTAAATTGTTGTGTATTTGGATGATTTCTTTCTTTAAAATGTATATTGGCTCAACGGCATTCCATGTGGTTGAATATACCTTCTTGATGGAAACAACAGCTTCCTGTGTCACAGCATCGGTGGTGACCTTGAAGAGTTCCCCTCCCTCTTTGATCAAGTAGCTCATGTCTGTATTCTCTCCCATGTCTGTATCCTCGGCAATGACACGTCCAACTGGTGTCCCCACAGCCGCCCCCTCCGACACGGTAAACTGGTACATCTCTGGTAGAAGATGAGCGTGGTAGGTGTTAGAAACCACACAGAAGTATTGATAGAGGGGTGTTAGGTTTGGTAAAGCGAAAGAAAGATGAAGGAACAGTGTAACCATAGAGAGACACAACAGGAGACGAAGAATGAGGGACAATAGTACAAAAGAGGAGAAAGGGGGGGAAAAATGGCGGGACGATGAGAGACGATAGATTGAATAACGTATGGTGGAAGAAAAAAGGGGGGGTAAGGGTAACAAGTCAGCATATTGGTTGAAGAGATGGATTGGGAGCAGAAACAAAATTATGGGAGGAGGAAGGGATGAGAGAGTAACAAAGATAAAGAGGATCAACAGGGAAAGAGACGCATAATGGGAAAACAAAGTAAGAATGATATTATAATGAAAGAACGGAAACCAAAAAGGATTTCAGCAGGTTATTTTTAAAATCATTAATGCATTCAGAGCGATTTCAGATTGATATTTTTCTCCTTATGCAACAATTTTCTCCATCAGAACATTTTGTGCGACAGTAGAGTTGACATTACTCCTGTGATTTTTCCTACTAGAAGTAAATTCTATACTTAAAATGATATAAATGATTAGAACTGTGAATAAATTGTAATCTTGAAAAAGATACATTTGTTAAATTAAGCAAGTGGTGTGTCAAACTTTACTGAGACTTGCCACATTCCTTCATGAAGAAGGTAAAAGTATAAACGTAAGGTGATAAAACTTTATTGGCCCTACGAGGGACATAATACAGAAACCTAAGACCTTAGATATCTAGTACGCAGCAATTCTCTGTATTTTACGTATGAAGCTCTAATATCTATCCATCAGTCCCCGTTCCCCCTACCATAGAGCGGAGGGACTACGATTCTACAGGGTTTATCCCTCTGCCTGGGCAAATATGATTTACTGAGATGAAAAAAAGAAGAGATTTATACAGAAGTCAGAAATGTTGTGTGGAGACATATCAAATACAATCAACCACGCTGTCAGATGCTGCTCCTCCAGCTGTAACAAAAGTAATAGTGTTATGTTTTATCTCCAAGAAAGAGGACAAAATAAATAGTTGAGATGAAAGCCAGACGGGGTCGTATCATTCTATCTTTATTCTATTAAATCTAATTCAGGATGGAATTGGAGTGTTAGCATATTAATATGTCTGTAATCATGAGGCCTTCTGCATTAGCGCCGGTTTTGAAGGTGTGAAGCCCGACCACTTTTTATCGGATGAATAAAAAATGTCAGAAAATCAAGCGGACTCTTTATCCACTTCATATACAGAGATAGAGAGAGAGGCGGCATCTTTCAATTGAAGAAGTATTTGTCCGGTGACTTGAGACGGATTGCTTTTTCGGCTGCAAGTGTTGACTCTACCTGTTGGACAATTCACCTCCCCTCGCCCTAAAAATAAAAACACCTCGCCGTCATGAATCCATAATATTACAATGAGGAAACAATCAGCAGTATTGATTCAGGCCTCTCTTGAGTCTCGCTTAAGAAATAATGATAAAACGTGCGGTTGAACGCTTCGATGCTCCACATTTGTTATAAACTGAATGTCTGATAGACCAATAAATGGAAGTTGGGTGATTTCCTTGGATTACACACCGCCCATCCTGCCTGGCTGCGCCGCATCGTCTGCGGCCTGCTAATTATATTGCATCTTTTAGAATGTTCTCAGTTTTCCTGTGTCCTGATTTTGTCCTTGCTCATTATTTTTCCAACCTTTCTTAATTCTCATGTCTTTTGCACTTGCACTCATATCACTCCATTTCCTCCCTCCCTTCCTGTGTCTCGCCATCTCCGTCTCAAGTTAGATGATGCGTGGGGGGACACTCACTCTGTGGGAAGCGTGGTGGGTTGTCATTAACATCTGTGATCACTATGGTCACTGTGGTGGATCCGGAGAGACCGCCCATTTGTCCTGCCATGTCTGTTGCCTTGACGACCAACTCGTAACGATCTTGTGTCTCGCGGTCCAGATCTGCCACCGCTGTCATGATGATCCCTATAAATGGAGTCATGGAGGAGAGGCGGCAAGAGAAACACACATGGATGGAGCGAGTTGGAAAGAGTAGGAGTAGTACGTGAGGCCAAAAGGGAAAGTTTATATTAGTGGCCAGAATTTATGCAATAACCAACTGAATCTCCTCTCCCAGTTTGAATATCAGATTCTGCTAAGCACCGTATCATGGAAACAGAAGTGCAGCACATTAAATTTAACCTCCGCAGACTGACTGGATGGGAGAGATTGTGTCATATTTGATCCTCTAGGCATACACCATTTTATGGCTCAGCTGTATTAAAATAAATAATATATAGGGGCAGAATGAAGGCAAGCCTCAGCAACCCTGAACAAAATTACAACTCTTCCACAGCGAGCAAGACTGCAATCAGACCAGAGAAATGGAATTCCAAAGAGCAAGTAAGGGACATATGGAAAGTGAGAAAATATGGAAGTTGGAAACCAAACTTAGAACCTGGCTGAATTAATTTACACAGATGAGCACATTTACGAGTCATTTAAAAAAGACTTTGAGTTGAGTAAGCTTCCAAATTAAATTAATTATAAAATATATATATACACCTTCCTAATTCAGGAGAACAAATGCCCACAGGTAAAAAGGTAACACATTGTCATGAAGGCTACACGACCATTTTTTGACATGGTGGTGAAACTTAAATCAATCACCCTGTTCTGAAATGTTGTCATTAACATATTTGCAATATGTATTTGTAATTGAGGAAGAACTGGATTGATTATGGGAAAAGTTCGTTCTACATTTCCAACACCAGTTTTCAAAGGTTTTTGGGCTATAATTTCTCCACTGTTGGTTCTATTAGTCCATACTTGGTGTATATGAATAAACTCAGGAAGATTGTTCTTGTCTACATTGTGTTTTACTTTCATAGTTCATATTTTTCTGACTAAGTGGCACTTTCTTTTTAAACACATAACTTATTGCCTATTCTTTGGTCCAATTTGCCCAATTTGATGGATATTAATCAAGGAGATCTGTCTTATATATATATATAATACTTTTTTTTATAGTAGTTCATATTTTACTCACTAGGGTTTTTCTTTTTGAATGTTAAACATTTTCTTGGACAGCACAAAAAAAAATTTCATGGATCATCTTCAAATTTTATACCTCCTTTTATATATCCTCAACCGCTGGTCCGATTTATCAAACATAAGAATCAATTCGGGCAAATGTAGCATTCTTTTTCCCTTTTTTAAAAAAAACAACGGTTTTTCGGACATAACTTGTTAACCATCGGGTTGATACCGCCCAGATTTGATGCATAGGAATGAACCTAAAGAGATCTACCGTGTATACATTTTACTCTAAAAGTTCATATTTTACTAACTAGTTGGACCTTTTTTCAATGAACAATACCGTGGACATAACTTCACATTTAATTTGAGAAGTTTAATCAGGGGTTTTGCTTTCACAGAGCAGGGGACGGGTAATTTGTCTCGCACAAAAGACAATCTAGTACTCGGTACTTTTTGGTTGGCACAACCTGCTATTGCTGGCCCAGTCGAAGCATCAGTAGCTTGTTGGTTTACTCCGCAGTGGTATTAGAAATGTACTTTAACTATTGGGATTTCTCCAGCACAAACCTATTGCTATATTTTCTGAAACCTTGTTGTCTCACATTTAGCCATGGGCCATTTTCTATTAGTCACCAAAATACAGAAGGTGCAGCAAGAAATTAAAGTGGGAGACAGATCACATGGTCCTCCTTCATCTTCTGAAGGCCAGAGAGGATCAGGCCTGTCAAAAGTAAAGTCCTAATCCACAGCAGCAGATACTATATGTAGATGAGTCTACATGGTCTGCATTCATAATAGCAGTCAGTCCATGCAGTCCATCTTGCAATGCATATCACGTAGCTTTAACATTAACCAATTTAACTGAGTAATAGGGGAGTGTACATCAACTGTGAAATAGTGCCTCAGCATGGTAATGTATTATATTAATATAAATTAAATGATCCTTCCCTGATCTTTTTTTTTTTACTCACATGAATTGCACTTCTGTTTTCATCTCACTAAGCAATGGAGATGTTAATTGGAATTTTACAATTGAACTCTACTCTACTTAAAAATCTTGGATACAATAATAACTTTGCCAGGCTGGCCAGGTCGGCTTTCGCACCTGTCCAACATCCTGTCACTTTTTTTTTTTTTTTTTGGTGCTAAGAGAGAGTACGGCCAAGAATCGGTGATGTGTACATATTTCTGCAGTCCATTTTACCGGGAGCTGCTGCTGCTCTCTTGCAATATAATAAACCACATCTAGTTAGCACATACCGTGGAGCAAAGATATGTGGCGCGGACAGAACCAGAAAAAGATGCACTTCTCATTTTGCGTTCATGATCAGAACAGGTGTTTTGGCCCAGTTTCAGCACCGAGCAAAAAACAAATCAGCAGCATGTAACAACAACCAACAGAGGGATTTTTTTACCTTTTTTTTTTTTTTGGAAAGCACACAGCAATGAATAGAAAAAGCACAAAAAGCTTTAAGAGGCCCTGACGCGCCTGCATAATAATGCACGCCATGATCCGCCGCATCATGTCATTATGTGTCTTGAAACAGTAATAGAATATTCCAAGATATAATTGCTGATAAAAGTTGGATTTAATTTATGTTAATATGTTTTTGAATATAATTATTGTAATACTATTGAATATCTATCTCCTTTCATACAGAAGACACAGCGTTCTTACATAAAGTGCCTGCTTCACTCCTTAAGCCCTTTGACTCACATACTCTAAACGCCTGCAGACGATCCCAGCATGACCAAAGTGAACACACTGACTTCAGTATGTTGTCAGGGTGAGTGAGAGTGATATTAATGAGGCATATTTCACAGCCGTTCTATCGCCTCCTCATTTTGACCTTCTTGACTCGCACCTATTAGGCTGGAGAGAGTGCCTACAAAAAATAGGGGGAAGGTAGTGGTTGGAATGGTGCTCGTGAGACAGAAGTCGGAACGAAGCATTCGGTTTCCTGGCTCGTTCCACCAAAGCAGAGCCATTTATCATCCAGGTTCTCAGGATGACCATGTCAAAGTGGGAGAGACCAAAATGGTATCATTAAAACTTTAAAGTTGTTCCCTAGGGGTTGGGAATTTGAAGTTAACACACATGCTAAGCAACTTTTCAAAGCTAGTGGGTTAGGCAATGTAATTCTCTTAAGGCCCAGACAAGTTGGGTGATAGGGGATTATTCATAATATAACTCAGGGGTATTATTTATAGTGTACATATGGATTTGGTAGAAATATATGACCCAGAATACTGATAAAATGCTGATTCAAATTATTTTTGATAATTACCATCAACCGGGTAAATACACTGATGGGTCAATACAATTTGTTTTAATAAAAGGTGGTAACAATAAATACGCAATAGTTTGAGACCAAGAAAAGGTAACCTATACCGAAGTCAAAAAATGAATGTTTATTATTACTATTATTATTATTATTATTATATCGTTGTGTTTGTCAAATCATAACCCCTAAAAGTTGGGTATATTATGGGATCATCAAAACTGCATCTACTTCGGAGTCTCCGTGTTAACGTGATAAAGCAATATTAGGGATCGTTTTCAAATTTTGTTTTCACATAGACTGTATTGCCAGGAGGAAGTGGGTTGATTTCGAAAAGGTTGCTGGATGTTAATACCATAAGAGGGAGCTTTATCTCCAAAATACATTTCTCGGGTGATAATTTCTGAACTGTTGGTCCCATTTAGACCAACTTTGGTGCATTTGAATGGACTCGAGAAGATCTAGCTCTTATATATCATATCTAGTGGTCATATCATATTTTATTCAGTAGGGGAGCGATCCCTATCCAATCACACTATCTCCGCACAGAGCAGTCTTTTTCTTTATTTTTTATGTTTATATTTGATTTGCGTGAGTGAGTGTGTGTGTGTGTGTGTGTGTGTGTACCTGCTGCTGTAACAAATACAATTCCCGGTACTGGATAAATAAAGTATGTCTAAGACAGGTCTTACTCCCTAACTTCCTAAAGGCCATGGGTTTGAATGCATTTTTAAGCTATCGGTAATGTTATTTATTTACCTTTTTGCCTCAATAAATATAATAATTTCAAACTTGCATTTTGTGTTAACTCAGGTGGCTTTTTTTAATGCAATAATGTCTTTTAAGGTCTGATACAGTTTAATAGAATAAATTAGGGTCACAGCATTATTATTATTATTATATGTAAATAGGTATATATATATATATATATATATATATATATAAATCTTTTTAGTAGTGAATATCAAGGTAATACATGTCATTTTTACTGCAAGATATCTGTCACTTTTCAATTACAAGCTATTAAGTTCTCAAAGGTTGGTTTGAAGCTGCTCCACATGGTGTTGAGCCAAACAATGCGTGCCCTTCACCTATTGGTAGAATAAGATGGTAGGTATTGGCTAAAGCTATTTTGGTCACATGTACAGTGGAAAAAGAATTATAAGAAAATGTAACGAGAAAAAGAAACGGCGTGGGAGGAATGAGCTGTACCTGTGTGTTTGTCGACCGTGAAAAACCTTTCTCCATCCAGTACGCTGTACACCACTCGGGCACTGCTACCATATGTCGGATCATCAGCATCTGACGCCGTGACCTTCATAATGGACGTTCCTGTGGAGAAGAGAGACCACAATGCCAAAAAGGGAACTTTTGAACCAGGAGTACACGGGAAAAACCTCCAACAGTGTGTACACAGTGGCGAGTCCTCACTAGGCATGATAAACCAGAATCTGTGAATATTGAGAGGGTATGGACAGTAAATCAACCCAGGTAAATAAAGCAGACAAAAAACAGTTGCTTGTTAAGATGCAACGATGGAGAAATGAAATGATACTCCAGAGCCTAAGTGTGGTTTCCCTGATAGACAGGCAGGATCTAGTGTGGGTGTTCATGTGTAGTTTTCTGGGATTATACTAGGAAGAGGGTGGTTAATGCATTTGTACCACTGCTACAAGCTTTATTTCATCTCTATGCACATGATTTTTTTTGTGCAAATGTTTTGATGTTCAAATTGCCTTTTCAGTACACCGATGCTGAGTTGTTTCGCCTCATCGGCGCAGAAGTTGCATTCAAAGATGAAAGGAAACTTATTGTCAGCATTACGACTTCAAAGTCTGTTGGAAGCTCATGCAATCTACGGCAAACAATTACTCATGATTACAACTACTTAGGCAGAGAACGCAGTCATTTACGCTTCAAATTTGTTTTTGCGGCGCAACAGTGTTGCAGTCATTATTTCTCACTTAGTGTAGTATATTAGCAAATAGTGTTTAGTGTCTAACAGCTAATATACTGGGAAAAATCTCCATTTAATCACATATTTTAGTTAAAGTTTGGCCTAAAGCCTGTAAAACCTTACATCCACTTGCCATTAAGCATATGAGCATATTTTTTCCCGTCTATTAAATTTTTTTTCCTCACAGGCAAATAGAAAGGAAGACATTCCTGGTTGCTGTAGGTCCTCAAGGACAAGGAGTCGGCCTTTGTCTCCATCCCTCTAGTCAATGCTATGGGTAATTACTGACAGCTGGTGTTGTCCTCCTAAAGGTCATCACTGTAGCCTTTCTTATAGCCCTGTCATGCCACTGTCCAGCCACATAATGACCACATGCTAATGATGCTTATTAGCTGAAAGTGTCAGAGCACTGTTTGTTTCCTGTCATCCAACGGAGCTCTTGGGGGAAAAAGGGGAGAGGCTAGTGGATTATCGTTAAAGCCACTCGGCCATTAAATCAGGCCATTCAGATCACTCTTCGGTTTCTGTCACCTAGAGCACTCTTTCTTTCTCGCTGTCTGGGTACAGCGAAACAACAGAAACAGTGTTTGGTTGATTTGAATTCAGGCATAGGAGCTGGCATATGTTGCCTGGTCTGTGATATAAGTGAAATAAATTAAGGGTTTTATTTTGTTGCTATTGTAGTCTATGTAGCAATGTGATAAATTAGTACAAAGGTAAAATATTCTCAGAAACGATGAAAAATGAGTGATAACACAGAAAAGATGGATGGACTGTTGATTGGATCGGTGTTATTCCAGTATGAATCAACCCATTCTGTCAACAGACTTGTGTTGTTTGTCTGTTATATCAGGATATATTGCAGCTCTTAGTAGATCCAAGGCAGTACATTTTGACTAAGAAGGAACACGCTTTTAATTTATATTCTGAGTCGCATCATGAAGTCCTTATTTCACCCAAATATGCAAAGACACACACGGATTCTTAAAAGATCAAGATCTGCTGCATTCCAGCTGGGGGGTTGAAGGAGATATATTTCTTTATCATATTGAAAACAGAAGGCTATATTGCCTGGGCATTTTCATTATTGGCAACTAGCAAGGGTCTGTTAATACTTCCTATACCTGGTTGGTCAAACTGCTGTAGGTCCAACAAAGCCATTTTCCTACATGGGATTATTCCCTTATCTTAATTTTCCCCAGGTAACAATCAGTTTGACGCTCGGCTCCTCCTGCATACCGGCTGACAGCAGCTTCAGATGGCTTGGAAGAACTATATAAATGCAAATGCTTCTTTATTGTGTTTTTATTAAATAGAGAGAAGAAGCAGTAAGTTTGGCACTTGGGTTCTTATTAAAGCTCCTGGCTTGCATCAGTGTTTTCACCAGCCGGAGTCATTACTTACAGGATCTGTTGGCGTGGTTAGTGTCTCACTCAAGCAGATTCCACTGTTGATGGACTCAAGGGAATTCAATAAAAAATATTGACTTTCTCAGATTCTAATGTAATTCATATCGCATTAATAGATGTATGTCTAATGGGTAGAAGCTACTGATATCAATTAAATAAAGAGAAGTTTTTCTCTCACCAGCTAAAATGTTCTCTCTCAGATGAGACGACAGGCACTGCCGCAGTAATAATTTAAATTGCAGAAAAAATACATTTTTTCTCTCATTTCTGGTACCGTCATGGAGTGTCATGTTAGGGCTGAGTTGGTTTAGTTACATAACATACAAATACAGTGCTACATTCGGTAACACTCTGCCCCTGTATCCATAACAAGACTGATGAGCTTGATTGACAAACATATCATACCTTTTGATTTTGTTGTTTTAGTTTAAAGCTGCAGAAAATGTAGGGGTATGATGTTGCACAGTGACCTGAAGGGGCAACTAGACACTGGTTTTATATGTTGAAGTGCAAAAAGATGCAGAAGAAATGTTTGGCCCGCTGGCCACAGGTCATCTATGGCAATGGGATCAATGTGCACCAACAAGTGCTCGAATTCCCCAAGTTGACTGCACGGAACTCACAAGTTTACCTCTCAAAATTTTCATGAGTCAGGTCTTCAAGTAAACCTTCATTGACGGTGAGGTTTCAGGCTCTGTTGTTTTTTCATCATGCAAAACAATATCTTCTTCTTCCGCTGTTCCCATTCAGGATCTCCAAAGTTGATCACCAGTTTTCATCCACAGGCCGGCACCCTGCTGGCTAACATTACCAGTGATGGCATTTTTCAACCAGAATCTCAACCGACTCCATTTGGATATCAGTTTCACGCCCGCATATTGATTTGCCCATCCTGACGCAACACTGCCCATTTATTGTTACATTAAATTTAAAATTTTTGTGTTTTCATCCTCCTGTTTACTTTGATGTTCTCTGCCTGTGTTTGGGTGTGCTCTCTCAAGGATCCTCCCACAGTCCAAAAACATATAATAAAGGCGTTGACTGGTGAATAAATTGCCCGTAGGTGTAGTCATGCTTTCATGCTCATTAACCACAGTCAGCTGGGATGGGTTCCAGACCCCAAACAACCCTGAAGAGGTTATAAAAACACAGTGGATGGATATACAGTACGTCTATTTTAGGTCCTCTTAGTGCAGCAGACCTGAACTATTTCTGAAAATGTCCAAACAGCAAGGTCAAACTTTCATTCAACATAGGTCAGAAAATCTTTAAATATATGCAATCTCCATAATTCTGTTTGAACCCACTTTGTGTTCAGTCATCTCAAATCATATACCCACTTTCAGTGCCAGTTTTACATCATCCAGATACCTATTAGAATGTACAAGCATATTCACAACTGATCTGAAATGTAATTAAATAAGAAGTTAATCATACTTTTGGCTCTTTCTCTAGTATTCGAGAGTGTTCACTTTTTAACAACCTTCATCCTGCTGTCTTACCTCAGCATGGAAGACGAGACAGGGTTTCAACATCTCATTTCAACTATAATGAGTTTATGGATTTTTTTTATTCACATAATCCTCTAGCAGAACAAAATACCTCGGACATAATCAGGGTTGGATGGCAGCTATTTACTTAACATTATTCCCCTCTTCTTCTTAATAGCTAACCTTCTAATAATTCTATTATTACAACATGATAAAAGCTCTTACAGTCATTACAAATGCCTGTACTTTTTAATAACACCTATTAGGTTAAGCCAATAACCCCCAGTTAAAATAATTATAGGTATCATGGAAGTTATTCCTTCTGTGTGCTCCGATAATGTGATTTGATGCCATAACATAGTCATGGAGGGAGGAACATTGAGGAAGCAATATTCCCTCATTCGGTTCAGTCTGTGCTGCAAATGATGTTTAAGCTTTGTACTATATCCACTGAAGGATAATGTAAATAATGTGCAGATGAGGCCTAACTCTGAAACCATCTGTGGTGAAATGGAGTAAGGAGTCGGGTTGTTTTGGAGGTGTGGAGGATTCTGTGGGGGGGTAGTTGACGATGGCTATATAGTTAGATTTATGCATGAGCTTGGTTTAATGGTATCAACACAGGCTGTTGGAATGGCTTCCCACACCATTTCAGCACTCTGGGAGCGATGGTTCAATTACTGCGAGGGGAGCTGGAGGAATGTGCCACGTGTGAGACACTAGACTGACAGCTATTTAAGAGGCAGCCTCGTAAAAGAGATTTGTGCCTATCTCAACTGAAGCCGTACTGGCGCGAGCTTCAGTGGGGGGGTCCAACAGCCAGAGCCTCTTTCTCGTTCCGAACTGCCTTAATCTGCAGGACTGAGTGCTTCCCGCCCGCATTATGGATCATTTAGTAAAGCCATAAAAGCTGAGGTGTTTTCACATGAAAAGTTATTTCTTCACTGCTTGTGCTGTGATTCATTCCTTTCTCGTCCACATAAAGGCCGTCGGAGTGAGAGAGTGAGCGAGAGACCGGAAAGCGAGGGAGAATGGAGTAGGGAGGGAGCAGAAATCTGCCATGTCATAAAAGCCAATGGCCTGCTTACATTGATCCTTTCTGAGATCTCTACAAGGATTTAGAGATATTTTTCATCTCTACTGACAGAGGTTTTAAATCTAATCTCTGTTTGGCTTTAAACCTCTTACCTAGTATATCAGGTCATTATATATGTTATGAAGGCCAGATCTCGGAAAACCTGAGTCTTTACTCTGAAAAAAACAGCCATATTAGAGAGAAGCTGAAACAGTATTCACATTAATAACCAGTAAATAAATAGTTAAATACATGTATTTATGTGTTCACATATTTTAGACAAGAAGATCTAACACTAATTGAGCTATCAGAACAACGTAATGGACCTTATTACAAAGATTTCGCAGCATCAAACCAAAATGTTTTTTTATTACAAGCAATGTGAGAGTTCTTATTTATGATTTATGTCTTATTTCAAAAGAGAGTTTTAGTCTTTTCACTGAGCTGACTCTAAATTATTCGAAAATTTTAGTTAGAGACTTAAAATGCATTTCCTCCATCTATTTAACCAATAACCTTTCACCTGGAGTCTGGAGCCCACCTTGTTTCAGCAGACATTGGCTGAGAACCGCCATGCTGGAGCTCTACCCAAATACAACGACTAAAAAGAAGCTGGAACCCAGAACCCTTACAGTGAGGTAAAAACTTTGACTCGTGCATAAGCAGCACTTGCATGGAACAGCAATTTTGTCTAGTTTGAAGGTCCATTATTGCTTTTCAGTGTCTAGACTACAGGTTTTAAGAATTGTAGACCATGAAAAAAGGCAGATTTTATCATATTTAAGAATGTCTGGCTTATTTATCATAAAGTTGTTCTGCAGTATACATCAAAGAGTGATTCTTTTTATTGTAATAATGTGAAATGCGAAGCAGAAGCTCTTGTTCATAATAATTTTTTTTTTAAAGTGAAATAATTGCTGTCATTTCATAAGATTTTCAAATTGAAAAGTTGTAGAAGTGGTCTTACTCATCAAATGAGGAAATTATGTTGTTCCTCTGCTGGGTTATTATGGAAACCATGGTTCGACATTGTTACAGTTAAAATCCAGCCCAATATTTCTTGAAGTATATTACGATGACAAAGTTAAATAGCATTTATTAAAAAGGACATTTCTAACGTAAAACATGCTTGCCAAGATTATCTTACTTATTAGAGAACAATAGGACTCGTTTTCCAGGAACAAGGCTGTCTCACTCTCTTAACATTCCTCGCTGTAGTGTCGACAATGACTCTCTCTCCTCAAACTCTCTTGATAAATGACGGTCCAGGAACTTTTCCGTTCAGGAAAGTTTTTGCCGGCCCAGACATCAACATTATTGTTTCGGACACAGAGTCTTACTGGCACAATGTCAACGTTTATAACTTACAGAAACTGAAAAGCTGAAGCGTCTGGACATCTTTGCATGATTGCACCCCATGAATAATGAAATAGTGAACACCGTAATCAATTTTAAGATTGAGAATCTATCATGCTGCTGTTGTCATATGCATCTTCCATGGCCCCTCACACGTCATCTCTATCCCCCCAACCTCAGTTTGCCCATTGATTCATACACATGGCCACACACACAGATCGGCCAAAATCAATTATGTCAAGCGCTCTGGCTGAGCATATAATGGTGGATGTTACTGGTCATATGCATAAAGGTGGTTGGCAGAGAATATTGATTGGAAGTTTCTCCTGCCCTTTTGCATTGCTCTCTCCTGTGATCCAGCTGCTCCACATGTCTCATCCTCTGTTACAACGACAAGCCGTGGCTGTCCTAACGGTGGCTGCAGCAATTTGCAGCCTCCTGGGCAACATCTCTGGACTACAGCAACAGGAAGGGTGATCATTGCTTTAATCCCCTCGTGGAGTTCTCAAATTATATGGAAAACGAGGGCGGGATTTATCTCTCATGCCGACTATGCCGAGGGTAAGAGATAAAGACATAGGTCAAAAGAAAGAAACTCAAAGGGCGGGTAAGACGTGTTGTGGGATGCTCTACCTAAATCATTTATTGTTGCGTATCAATTAATCTACACAGGCCTCTGGGTTCTTGGTCTAAAAAAAACGGTAAATGCACTGAAGAAAAGGACATTTTTGCATGACTCTAACAGAATACTGTAGTTTCCAGTTCCAACCTTTGTTTCCTAGTTTTCCATATATCCAAATGACATTCCCAACAGGGACATATTGTAAGCAATACTCCTACAGATGCAGTTGTGTCACATCTAACCTGATGTTTTCATGTCACGTGGGTCACCCTCTTCTGCGTTTGGCTGTCCAACTTTAGTATTTTTTGGAATTCTAAATTTTGGTGTTTTACAGGTTGTATGTTTTTGGATGCACTTGTATGGCGAGTTATATCTGCGATGTAAAAAGAGAATTATTGCTCTAGTTAAGAACAATTAAGTCAACTGGTAAACACTAAGTACTGCCAATAACAAATTACACTAACTAAAAGGGTGTCAAAGTTTACTTTTATATTAGATGAAAAGTATACTTTATACATCAGCAAATCCATTTTTTGTATATGGTAAAAAACAAATCGAAAAAAAAAGAGTTGTAACAAGCAAATTGTGTTATTACACTGTAATTGTCTACCTGAACACAAACTAACATTTTAGGCCAGCATGGTTGCATAGTGGGTGGCATTGCTGCATATCAAAAAGTTACTGGTTCAAAGCCGTCTCTGGCCTTGAACCAGAAAGGCCAGATGCGTAAACACAGAGAGACCCCCTGTGTTTACGTGGATTCCCTGCAGATACTCGAGCTCCCACCCAGAGTCCAGAAACATGTAATCTAGTTGTCTGTAGATTCTTTGTTAAACCCTGCGTATCGGTTCTGGGATGAACTGGTGAGTTGCCCAGAGTTGTACCTCGCCTCTTGGAAGCTGGGATTGGCTCCAGCCCTCCCACGACTCTGAGCAGGATAACCGTGTAGTGACAAAAAAAAAATAGATGAAGCGGTGGATAGAAGTAACATTTTGTGTTGAGACTAAACAAAATGAATTGATTCAGGTTTGATTAAAAACTATACTATGTGCATAATCAGTTTAACTTGAGAGATGTTCGTAAAACTTTTGAAAATACCTTCCCCTTTAAATATAGCTTTTGTAGGCAAAAGCTATGTTTGGTTTCAAAAAAAGGTTGTAACAAGTAAATATAACCAACAAACAGTGTATAGTCTTTATAAAAATAATATTTTTACTCTGTGGGAATGCAATCTTTGTCTTAAAGTTAAACTGAATTTAAAGTTTTGCCCAAGTGATAAATCTAACGTTCAAGTATTGTCCATAACCACTTATCCTGGGGTCGGGGGCCTGGAGCATATCCCAGCTGACATTGGGCAAGCGATGGGTTACACCCTTGAATACCTGGTGAATTTTTCACCCAAATATTGATGAAATTGGTTGCACCTAAAGCTCGTCCTGTTAATACTGAAGAATTTATTCTAGGTATGCTGAAAAGGTGACAGAATACTGTTTACGGATGAAATAGATTCTTAAAATCGATGGATGAAATAGATTTTTAGCCTTGAACGAACCGGCGCTGTTCTATATCACAGACTAAATACATCCTTCATCGGTAAAATCAATGTTGTACTTGCACACATGCACAATTTACATTCACCTCTGCTCGCCATGCCTCTACCCCACTTCAGGTTTTTTAAGAGGCGTCTAGTCTGAACATACAGTAGCAAATATTCCCATGCCAGGGCTGCATGCAGTCCGGTTGTCATGGCACCGTCAGCATGTTTGGTCATATTATTGTTAAGTGCACAGAGTCTTGTAGAGTTGGAGAAAAGCAAGAAAGCCTCTGAGCCTTGGATTTATTCAGCTGATTTATGTGCAGAACGTTGTTTTTACGTGCATCTCTGCTGTTTAATGGTCTCTCCGGTTCGTCAGTTTCTCAACCCTGGCTTTATTTATTGGACCGTCTTTGATAGGCAGAAGGATAAATGTCAGTTCAAGGCCACTTTCCTACTTTGAACCGTGTCTGTCATTCACTGTGTTTGGCCATTCCACACGACATGAGCTTGTGCCATTAGTAGATAATATCCGACGATAGTGGTCAGCTTAATGTCTGTTATCAGACAGACATTTTTCTACCACTGTGCGCAGACTTGTCAGTCGGTGTTACCTGAGGTTAGAGGCTACTGCACAGAATCTCTGTCGCGCCACATCATAGGTCCTGAGGTCCTCTCTAATGGACCCGCATTAATCACAGCTTTAGCTCGCTGGAAACTTTTCACCCTGTTGTGATGTTTCTATTGAGAGCTCTACCTCTCCATGCCACATTTCCATTTTCTTCCCTTATAATCACACAGCCGGTGACTTGGTGGGGGAGGATGTCTACACCAGTGGATAAGTACCTAACCAACTGTGCTGCGTACTCAGTTAACTCACACAGAGAATTAAAAAGATAATGGTGGCTTCGAGGATCTGCTAGTATGCCTGTTGTAACACAGTGTTATACTGATTTCAAATTAGAACGGGCCGGTCTCCATTACTCCAATATTAGCCAGGCGTGTGGAGCATAAGCATTAGCTTTGGGTGACGATATGTCACTACCAATGATGTCTCTGCCGTGTGCTAGCTAGATGTTGTGCTATAAATGCCCAATGTATGCTATACTCGGCAGCATAATATACGACTATGCAGTAATCCTCGGCAGCTACCGCATTTCACATTACTAGAGCTTCTGTTTTTTGTTTTTTTAAAATCAAACTCAAAGCTATATTTTTTTTAAAAAGAAGGGAATTTGTTGACAAGAAGAATTATTGAGTCTAAAATTTGAGTTGCCAATAGCTAATTTTTAGAAGAGTTTTGAATAATTTCCAAAACTGAAATTTCCGGGGGTCTAATCATGCACTAAAAAAAGAAAATTCTAAAAAAAATAAGAAAAAAAGAAGAGTCTAAATGGGTCAACAATGAAATTATTTTATTTATTATATCTCCAACATTTCTCTTTTTGCAGTTTGTAACATTTCTCTCAACATGCCGCAGGAATAACATTATGTCTGATTTGTGCACTGAAAATCGGTAGACACTTATTTACTGTTTTATGTTTGAGGTTTCGGCAAGGAAAACCTTAGAGAAAAAAAAAATCCAATCATAGCTGAAGTTTCACTTTTGGATACTTTAGGGTTGTGATCATGCACTGTAAAAAGTGATCATTCATGAGCTTACATACCTAAATTAAATTGAGTATTTTAAGACTAAATTATTAATTTAAGCTCTAAAATACTTAATTTAATTGAGTGTTACCAGTTGAAGTACTTTTTTTTCTTTTTTTACAGTGCACATATACTGTATATTTAAATACTTATCAGGGCTGTAGATTATGCGGCTTTCTAACATAAAAACCTTGTTCCAATATGTCATGCTTATGAGCATGCATATAAGTGACAGCGTGTGAAAGCTGTGATTAATACATGAAGGTTAAAGTATTATGACTGAAACTATTAATGTCATCAACTTCTTGTGAGAAATCTGTGAGAAACATTTTCCTCACTTCTGTTTAGTCACATTACCTATTTATAATGACACCGCCTTAATAGTTGTTTTCTCTCATTTCATAAATTTATACGCCGAAGGGCAAAATCTTCAAATCTATTCTATCTCTCTAAGGTAAGAAACAAACAAGATTAATATTTAATATTATTGTAAAAAGGACATTTGATTATCTTCAGGCACAATTTTACAAAATTGTACAAATCCCAAATGTCCCTTATTCATTTGGGAGCTTTTTCTATGAGAGCAAACATCCCAAGCTCAATATTAGTGTGGAAAAAGCTCTGCTAAGAGGAAAATCAATATATGATATAGAAAGATGCACACGGATCTGAAAACCCATTTGCAATAAAAAACTACATGAACTAAAAAAAAATCAATAAATAAAAATATATATATACAGTAAATAAGGAAACCTTATTCCTAACAGAAATAAAAGATCAAGATATGAATATTTAACTTAAAGGCCGTAGTGATGATCAAATGGTGTAATTTGGTGTAATTAACCAGATTTATTCATATTAATGTAATATCCTGAAGCATGTTTTATTTTATTTTTCAACATTGCCAAATCGTTAACACCACCACATCCATTTTTAACTGAATAAGAAGAACAAAATCCGGTTACGATGGCATTCTAGAAAAAACTCGATTCTTGTGAACAGAAATGTTTATACTCTCAACATGTACATGTAGGTGCAGTCATGTCTCTCTTGTCCGCTTAGAGGTGGAGGCTTCTGCATTCTCCACCTGTGAGTGCTATAAACATATATATTATATGAAATACCTTCGTCCAATAATTACAATTTCTACTTGTTGTTTTTCACCCATAATTCTTATTCTGTTATGGAGGAAACTTGTTACTCTGTATAAAAGCAGGTGGACTTAAAGTAAAAACAGTCCCTATAGAATCGCTGCTTTTACAAAATGGACCAAACTCTAGAGAATGCACAAATTGGTGGCAAAATACTCGTGCTGGTTAGGCATCTTAATGGCAGATAAATAATTGTCAGGAGGGACGGGGCTCACAGGATAATTCCATACATTATTTACATGTTATTCTCATTCCTACTCTTATTATTAATTATCCATGAAAAACATGAATCCACTTATGTGAAAGTTTTGTGTTTGAACTTATAGATCAGGTCAGTGGCTTGTTAGATTCTCCACTGCTGCTTTCATAAAAAGTGATGAGAACTCTATCTTAAAAAAAAAAAAAAGGGTTACACCAGAAGATAATAATTAGAATTATACAATCATTCGCTTTGCCTGATGCCAGAATTGTGTGTCTTCATGGAGAAGAAAAATGAAGCCCTACAACTGACATGTATGATGTTTGAAATGTCTCTACCAAATAAAAATGCATATTCTGTTGTTCTTACTTGCTTTAATCCATAAATTATATAATAACAATAATCACAGCCTACTTTACGGGACCCATTGTTAGTCAACAGAAAAAAGAAATTGAGGAAGAACACAACAACTTGTGTATGAAGTGTAATTTAAAACATTGAATATAGGATTATTATGCACCAAATCTGTGATAATGATGCTTTTTTTTCACAGTTCAAAGCTTTCGGTGCCGTTGGTGTGGTGGCGCTTTAACTGGGCGGAACATTCCTTTTTCTCTATAGTCTCATTTTCGGTTCCTTTTTTTTTTTTTTCGTGCATTGTAAATATGATTTCAATAATTTATTAGCATGCTAGTTGAGATAATGTTATGTAAATACAGAAATGTCAGCGCGACATGTAGAAAATGCATCTTTGCTTGACCGAAGACAGACATTTTCAAATTTGGCCATTAATCCAAAATTTAAAAAACTGTCAGGGATTCAAACAGGATGCAGATCTCACGTTTACTAAACACATCCATGAATTTGTTTCAGTTCATTTGTGTGGAAAACTTTCCAATATGAGGACTTTTTATTTTTAATCCTAATTTTGTGCTGTAAAACCTAACCTGCCCATCTTTGTTTGATATATTTGATATTTTGATATATTTCGTGGAAATCAATACATATCATATATTACATCAAAACATAATTTACAAACGCATACTGTTTGTAACTAAACACACTGTCTGACACTAGGTGCAGTAATTAAAAAATAATTACAACCCCGAAAAGTCGGGGTTATTATGGAATCATCATCGGGGCCACGTCTGGATCAGCCGTAACAGATCATTTGTGTTAGCGCAAAAACTCAAAAACTGTTCGGCAGATCATTTAGACCCAAATAGACCGTGGGGAGGGGAAGAACAGGTGTGATTTTGGGTAAGGTCAGTGTTATAATTCTTACACTAGGGGGAGCTTTATTGCCAAGATTTTTCTGGACATAATTTCTCAACCAATGGTCCGATTTAGTCCAATTTTGTTTCACATTAATCGACTCTAAGAAATCTATCATGTATATATCATATTCGGCCTATATTTTAATCTAATAGTTCATCATTTACTTAGTTAAAGGAGCTTTTTTATCTTTTTGCAAAAAAATAATGTGGAAATAACTTCTTTAACACATTTGCTTTGAGGAGGGGGATTGGGGGCCTTTCGGGGATAAACTCTTACTGTTGGGGACAACAGCGTAGGTCTAGTTTTGTAAATGTGTTCCATTGGCTACATCTTTCTGTTCTATCTTGCCCTAATATAAACTTCACTGATGTGTCTGGGTTCTTACAAGTTAATACGCTTGATTGTTTCAATAGTTCAAATATTCTGCTCATCACGTTTGTTATTAGACAGTTATTCTATAAGTCGTAGCCATGAAATGGAAGTCAGTAATAGTCCGTGAAATGCATAAAAATATAATAATACACTCACAAAAGGTGTTAAAAATGTGAGTTATACAGTTGTTGAGTTAAATAAATGTGTCTAAATCCAATCTAATTCCTGTATCTGTGTTAGCTCCACTCTAGCAGGTATATCTTAAACTGAAAACATGTTAAAGACATTAAAGCGGATTGATTTGACACGACTTAACAGTATCGAATGAAGCCTGGAATCAGTCCAGCGGACACAGAAGTCTTGGTTGAGTTTGATTCAGTCATGTTAGTTGCACTTTTAATAATGTTATTAGTTTGGTGGAAGTTATTGACACAATGGATTGTGAAAAAAACAAAAACCTCTGTAGTAAAGTGTTGTGAGTATGTGTCATACCTAATGGTATGATTTATCGTCAAATTCCCCCTGGATCTTATTGTTAGCTTTAGCTTAGCTTCCCATTAGCGCTAGTTCCATGCTATTCTTTTTATGATATCTTCTGCACGAAGATGACAAAGAAATGTTTCTAGAAAAGACAAGCTATTCTTTGACAAGCCCCATCATTTATCAATCCTTCTAAAATTCACTTCATCTGGAACCTTGTCAAAACTGTTCTAAACTCATACATCAAGTTATTTTAAAAGGTATTTCAGTGTTTGAGGTTGTCTCCCACTTTGTATGTTAATAAATTATGTAACTTTAAGTGGTCTCTGTAAATGTTATTGAAGCTTTCGGAATGACAGAAGCCTTTTTGCTAAAGATGAATCTGAGCTCTCTCGTAATGGATGGATAGGTGTTTTAGATGGAGAGACTTGTAACTCTAATATAATGTTGCAAATGGACACGAGGCAACATTAGCTTTTAACATCAAAGGTGATTAACAATAATGATGGCTCCATTTTTTATTCATAAAATACGAGGGCGTGAAGCCTAAAGAGAAAGATGACCTGTTGGGTTTTAACTGAACATCCATTAATCAGCCACAACTATAATGTAAAATCTTGGAAATAGCAATATATCTCTATCACATTTAACCGTTATGACATGTAATAACCCGAAAATTAATAACATACAGAACATGAAACTTTTTTCACTCTACAATTAAGGCACGCTCAGATATTCATATAGTGCATACATGCATACAACTTTTACCGTCCCAGTCACTTAGATGACGCCATTATCAGGGAATCAGTGAATGATCTTGTCCTTGCTACAACTCTTTGATCCACATGGTGATTCTCTGATCACGTCGACAAACCAGACAAGAAGCTGTTCTGAACAAAGTGTAATGTATCGATACACTGAGCCGCCATTCTTCCACAGACTTCATCTGACAAATAGCTCCTGTCTGGTGTTGCTATGATAAACAGTGTTCGTCCATCACCGGAATGAATCAACCAGCTAGTTAGATAATACTTTTTTCATCCATCCACCGTCACGCTGGTGAACCTGAACTAAAGATGAGACGCTTTCCTTTAGTCCACTTTGAGTTTCAGGTTAAAATGCATTTTCCATGCGATACTATCTTAACATAGATTGTTAACATTTATATGTTAATATCACAGACCCTGTGTTTACTTTATCCAGTGGCACCGATGGAATTGTAAAGACCCAGAAGATCAAAGCTCAGCTTTGGACCAAGATGTGAGAACAGGAGACATAAAGATAAATAAAGGGAGAAGGAGATGGAGATAACGAGAGAGTAGGAACTTCCCACTGTGTCCTGGTGTCTGCTCCACAAACAAGTCTATCAAATAAACCAGACTTACTCAATTTATTTTCATTTGATTTGATTCCAAAATCAAATTCAACACAGTTTAAGTTATACTTATGAGGGAAAGAAACCTGTTCTGGTGTCGGATAACTGTCAGGCTAACTGTCAGGCTAACTGAGACTCAATGTCGGACAAAGCCTCAGCTGTTGCTATCCAGTTCTATCCAGGGTTGTAGAATCAGTGGCCCGTTGGAAAATAGAGAATTTTACAACTTATCTGTGCCGTAAATAAAAATTTCAGATCACCAAGAGACACTACAAATTATTCATAATACTGCCGACCGACCTGGTTTGAAAGTAATAGTTCTCAAAAAATAATTTTCATCAAAATGACTTAAATTGATCATATCTAGATTAAAAAAAACGAAGTTCTAAATGAAGTTCTTTCAGAGTGTATGCCCCTGAGCTCCACCAACAAGCTCAGTTTTTGAACATAGGTATTCATCAGAACCCATCATCCAGTCTGCATCCTATAATAATAATAATACATTTAATTTATAATGCACTTTACATTTGGATCAAATCTCCTCCTATCTTTCTCTACAACCGAGAGAGAATGTCTCCTTTGACGAGAAAAACCATATGTTCCATCATTAAAACATGAATTTGTATGCATATCTACATTTCAAACTGTGTTTAATAGAGTGTTTGATGAATGATTCAGTGATGCCCTGATATGTGACAGGTGACACTCTTCATGTGAAATTAATACTTAAAGACCCGAAAGTGTCCTTACAAATTAGTGTGGCATTAAACTGGGCGCCACACGTCCTCTTGTCTAATCAATATAAGGCATCAAGTCTCTTAAACCGGCTCCTTAACATTGAGTTTTTCCCACCAAAGGCATTTCTTTTGACAACGGGAAGTATCATGCAACAGTTTAATTGAAGAAAACACAATAATTTGTTATCTTTCCCGAACATGGCATCACTCAAATGTTGGTAAGAGTGCTTTTCATTCTTTTTTCACCTGAGAACAAATCCCAACTAACGTAACATTGGTGAAAGCCAGAATCATCGTAAAAACTGCTAATGAAGTTAATGCCAGTGTGTTTGTTAATTATCCGCTCAGCAATACTGACTAAGAAATACTCCCTCTGTTGGTGGAGACGAGTCAGTGAGCTTTAGTTTGTGAATCCTTTACCGGCACCAGACATATGTTTAATCTTTTTTTTTTGCCATCTTTATTTTCAGGAGTCAGAGCAGTCTGTTCTGTGGAGCGGCTCCATCCGTGTTCCCCGATCCATCCTATTATAGCATAATATGACGTAAAGATATGCACAGTTCTCAAAAGCACCCTCGATAAAATGTATAGTTTTATCGTGCTTGATATGACATCATGCATCTGCATGATTTTATTTAATAATCATGTTTTTAAAATGTACGTATTCAAATTCCACAGAATCAGCATGAATTAAGTTTATTTTGAAAACAATTAAATTTAATCTGTTGAAACATATTAACACGGTTTAAATGCGTTTCATCACAGAACAATCAGGATTAAATGAGTTAACCTTCACAGGATTGGTTTAGAGGTCATTTCCAGGTAACTGTGCTGGTTTGAATGGGAGATGTATTTAAAAAACATAAGGTGAATCAAGACTATTACTTAAATATCATTTTTACTTGTTTCATTCATAATTTCATGACAAAAATGCATCACAAAGAATTTATCAGTTTGTATTTGTTATTATTATGTAATCCAAATTCATGGAAATTAAGTAATTAATTTAAGTAATTAAAAATACATACATTGTAAATATTAGGTTTAAAAATTTTTGAGCACGAATTTAATAACTGGCGCGCTTCAACTCTTCAATTTGATTAGTCGCATATTTTCCAAAGCACGCCAGAGATCCCTTGATCCCTGCATATCATCAGTGACATCTTTGTTACTCCTCTTTTTTGATTTTTTAATCTCTTCTCCTTTTAAGAATTAACCAACCCAGGGCAAAAAAATCAGATTATTCTTCTGGTAGTAAATGCTGAGCAGACAGACAGCCACAGAGAGACAGACAGGTTGTAGGAAAGGCAGAGTGAAGGTCTTCAGAAAAAGAGAGCGGGGCAGGGCTGGAGGCTGTAAACCTGTGACAAAGACGTCGTCGAGCAGACATGACAGGAGTGATAAGTAAAAATGAATATGCCCGAGGCAGCTGACTCCTGATTACTTTCTTACTATTATGGCCTCACGTTTTCCAAGGCAGTTTGCTGTATGGTCGGCTGTAAAACAGCACAGCGAGCAAATCACGGGGTCGGCTAATGTTTGCAACCTGCTTCTATCACCATAAAAACACAACCCTGATCCAGATCACAGGAGAGGGGTCCAATAGAGAAAATAATTCCGACAAGGTCTGAAGTTTATAACCGAGTCACACAAGTTGGGTTGCAACTTTTTTTTCGGTCATTTATTTTGTTTTGTTGTTTTGTCGATATTTCTGCGAAACAAAATAAATCAAAGAGCAATCTATACGGTTTTTAAAATTGTTTGAAAAAATAAAATAAAATACATTTAATTAAAGAATGAATTTAAGTCTATTCAAAAATGTTATAAAAAAAAAATCTAACCTTTAAAAACCTTAGTGAGCATGTGAGCGATTAAATTAAATTCTCTCCATCGGTTTTTCTGTAGATGGGGGGTCGACCACGCCCTCTGGATGTGAGTAAAATAATACGAAAAAGTGCGACATTTGATTGAATTCTGCTCAGCGTTTCCCGACTATTACCTGAGATGCATGAAGCAGCGAGGGTAACACGGTAACAAGGTACGAGAAGTGGTCCGTATGTCAATATATCTTTCTCCGTCAACGTCACTCATATCAAAACATTTCAAAACAGTATAACAAAATAAAAACACAGCAGCTTTAAAAAGAAAAACAAACCCTCTGTCATTTTTAGCAGTGGCTTCATTCACATTTAGTGCTGCAGTGAGTATTCATGGAAGAAGGGGATTGTGTATGGATTAGTCCAAAAATACCCCAAAGCCCACGTTAAAGGAATATTTCACCACCTGTAATGATAAGCCTAACTCCTGTTTATGAATGGTTCATACAACGAAATGGAGGACGAAGGCAAGGAGGACCAGTTTCAGACTAAACACCAGCAGATATTGCTAATCAATCTGTGTTTGTTTGTGATTTGCTGAAAATAAGGACAATATGAGTAACCTCATGCTTACTTGATGTTGAAGGAGAAGAAATGTCTCCATCTTTTTCTAAAATGTATGAGGAGGGCAGTGAAAAGCAGACAGGGAACCGGCTCTGGTGACATGCGGCAGTATTGCAGCTTTTTTTTTCTTCTCATCTTCCTCCCTTTACCTGTTTTCATTGTGTTAGTGACCTTATAGCTGAAATGGGAAAAACAATCTACCTGACTTGAGCCTGTGCTCAACATGAGACCAGCAGTGAGAAAAGAAACAGGGACAGGGCAGGAGAATGCTTCATTAAGTCCTAGCTGTTACCTCATTAGGGTAGCTCTCTGAGATGATGTTTAATACATGAACTGCACACTCGTTTAGCGCGTAATCCGACCGAGCTGCGACAGGGTCGAATGAGGGGGAGCTGCAAAAGTGCAAGGGTCATGTCCATTAAGATAGCATTAACTAACATTAACTAACCACGGTCTCTATGACTCCAACTTCATGTGTGGTTAATAGATCTCTGCGCCTCCCAAGGTGTTGCAACATATCAGTTACTTTCTATATATGTCACTCCGGCTTTTTTTTGCTCCCTTTCAATTTCTCTGTCTCTCTCTTTCTCTCTCTGTCCCTGTCTCACTCTCTCTTTCTCCCTGTCTCTCTGTATCTCTCGGTCTCCCTCTCTCTCTGTTTGTCGCTGTCTTTTTCTCTCTCTCTCTCTTTCTCTCTCTTTCTGTCTCGCTCTTTCTCTCTCTGTCTGTCTGTTTTTTTGTCTCTCTCTCTCTTTTTCTCTCTCGGTCTCTCTTTCTGTCTCTCTCTTTCTCTCGGAGTGCATGCTGGGAGTGAGCGCGGTGCAAACCACGCTCACATTCAGTGAGTGTGAATTGAAAACTTTTGTCTGTATAAGTGTTAAATAACGTTTGTTAGTTGAATGTAGCGTTGTTTGGTAGTTTGTTTGTCATAGTCGGTTGTTTGTGTAGTTTTTGTGGGTTATCTGGTAGGGAGGGGGATTTGTGTGGGTTTCCAGCGTCTTAGCTGGTCGGCGTCCTCTTTGACGCAACGGGGAACGATGACTTCTCCAGGCTGACACGGAGACACAGTATCAAAGTCGGATCCGGTTTTCCGTGCGGCGTGGAGGATGTTGGGATGGCTGTTGGAAAGGTGGTCGGCCACGCAGCGTGAGGTCGGCGGCCAGAATGAACAGCGCGGCCCTCCTCTTCCTGGACCAGGTGGAGAAGGTCAACAGCGTCATTGAGGCCGGTGTTAGCGTCAAGGATATGTTTGTGCCGGTACTGCCGTTAACGCTGCCGGCAACGAAGATCACTTTGTCGAATGTCCCGCCATTTATCACCGACGAGTTTCTGTGAAAGGAACTGGCGAGACACGGCAAAGTGATCTCAACCGTGAAGCAGAGTGCTGCTTCCGAGCTGTCCGGGTCCTCGGAGCGGCCCGCTGATGCTGAGTGTTCCAGTGTGGAGGAGAACGTAGCTCAGTCAAGCCCATATCGGGTTAATAGTATAAACGTTGAAAATTGTTGTAACATTTTGAGTGACGGTCCTGTTGAGGTCGAAAAAAGGTGATGAACTGGTTGATTCTGAGAGGGTGGTCGATGAACTAGTAGTTCAAAAAATCAGACAAACTCCATGCAAACGCCAGAGCAAAATTAAAAAAATGTGCCTAACCAGTTAAAAACCAGCAGAGTAACTGGAGGCAGACAGACAGGTGGTGAGCTGCAGGCAGACAGCGGTGAGAGCGAGGAGGAGTGTGTGTCTGACAGCAGTGAGGTGTCGCTGCCCCAATTTGGCTGCAGCCAAGATAGATAAAAGTTACTCAGCAAAAATGCTGCAATCATTCCTCCACGAAACAAAAAACATGAAGGGAGTTAAGGATGAGGAACATTTTCCAGACCTGGAGGTTTTTTACACCTCTGCCAGATTCCAAATGAGACACAAGGAAGAGTCCAGTCTCATTGAGCAGGAGAAAGGAGAACAAGACGTCACTGTGCACCTTCAGTTCTGGGTGGGTATCTCTCTGCTTTTAAACACCTCACTTATGATGGACACTTTGAGAGTGGGAGGTCTGAACATTAACGGAGCAGGAGAGGCAAAAAAAAGGACAACCATCTATGAAACGGCCAGAATGAAACACATCGATGTGCTTTTCCTTCAGGAGACACACAGTGATGTCAACAACGAGGGAGACTGGAGAAGAGAATGGGAGGGAGTCCTGATTCTGAGTCACAACACCACCCTCAGTGGAGGAGCGGGTCTCCTGTTCTCCAGAGCGTTCACTCCAGTCACTCTGGAGGTAGAGCACATCGTAGAGGGCAGGTTTCTTTCAGCCAGAGCTCGCTTTGATGCTTTTACTCTTGTTTTAAGAACATCTATGCTCCAACCAACGGTGCAGAGAGGAAGTTGTTCCTGGAGAAAATCAGTGATAAGTTCAACGATTTTAACTCGGAGGATTCTTTAATCTTTGGTGGAGATTTTAATTGTGCTGGGAATGAGTTTTTAGATCGCAACCATGCAGAGCCTTATCCAGCTTCCTGGCATGCTCTGAGGCAGCTGGTCCACTCTCATGGCCTGGTGGATGTGTGGAGAAGGATGCACACAGACTCCAGACAGTACACATGGTCCCACCTCAGAGAAGCTCGGATCTTCTTGGCTCGCCTCGACAGGTTTTATAGTTTTAAAGCCTCAGGTCCGTGCAGATACCAAACCTCCAGCGGAGGATCCTACGTGGTACTATCACACCAAATGCTTTTATTTCAGTCATTAACCCTGCTGTTACAAACGAGTGTCCGTTCTGTGACCTACATGAGACGGTGTTCCATGTTTTTACCGAGTGCAAGAGACTCAGAGTTCTTCTCTGTTTTAAAGCGTGTTTTTAGCCTGTTCGGGGAAAAGTTTGCTGAAAGCAGTTTTATTTTCGGTGCAAGTGACAACAAAACTAACAAAACAAAGTGGACGCTGCTGAACTTCCTGTCTGGAGAGGCTAAAATAGCAATATACATTAGCAGGAATAAGACAGTAGAAGGCAGAGACGGTCAGGAAGCCACGTCAGTGTGGCTGTGCAACGTCCGCTCCAGACTCTGGGTTGAGTTCCGCTTTTATAAACTCATGGGGGACTTGGAAACTTTTAAACAGAGGTGGTGCTATGGAGACATCATTTGCAATGTTAGGGACGAGGAACGGCCTGTTCTACGTCTTCATTGTTTGAGTAATTTTTCATTTTTTATTTTATTTGTGTTTGACTCGGTGTGATAAGGTGTGATAATCAAAAACAAATCTCTCTCTCTCTTTCTGTCTCTTTCTTTCTGTCTCTCTCTCTCTCTCCCTCTCTCATTCACTTCCAGTCGAATGCACTCCCACCCACCATTCAGTTTTTCGAGAACACTGTAGGCAGAAACGCATGGTTTGGATCATGCTGAGGAAGCAGGAATTAATTCCAATCCGGCTTGAACCGGGAAGAGCCATTACATTTTGCACCACTCCTAGAGTCACTCAAACAAGAAGCAACTCCACCTATACTGTGTATGCACAGACACAAAATAAAAGTGTCTGAGCGGTGCCGCTATTGTGATATTTGAAGCCGAACAGAATTGTGTTTATTACACATCAGCGGGATCTTTGACGTTAATACCATGCTAATGAGGCCCCTGGCACCCTCATTCACATGTCTCTCCCGTGTTGCCGCTAATACCGTTCCTCACAATAAAAACATGTTTGTCAAGCATTGTGGTTTAAGTGTCATGAAATAAGAGCGTACCGTCATATTTTTCCACCCTTGGTAAGCGCCTCTCCTGTTTCCCTTGTGTTCCCCCCTTTCATCATTTGCCTTATTACAGAGTGTCGGAACGGAGCCACAAAAGCTCATCTGAGACCCGAGCGATTCAGCTCCCCTCTCTTTATATGCCTGGGCTGTCTCCTTCATTTCCCTGCAAAGGAGCCGTGAGCACAGGTCAAAGCTCGGACAGTCTGTGCTGGGATCCTTATCAAATATCCATGTTACTATTTTGCTCGGTTTTCATTTACATTGTGTTCATTGATTCCACATCTAGTTCATCTTATCTCGTCCTGCTTTTTTTTTCCTATTTATGTCCTTACAACGAGGTAAAAGTTTTAGCATATTGCTCGTCTTGGCACTTTTTTTCCCCCTCCCCTGAGCTCAAGAGTAAGCATTGTATTCACACCTCAGTTATGCATCATGGAAATAGCTGTAATATAGTCAGTAATGCTGCACTGCATGGCCATATTTAGCCTGTACTGAGCTCAAAGCTTGAAAGAGCGATCCTTATGATCCCTACCTAAAGTCACCTCATGATTTGGCCTTACCTATGGGCGAGAGCTCAGCCACACTGCCGATGTAAGGACCTTCCAAGAACTTGGGCTCGCTATCGTTGATGTCCTGGACTTTGATGACAAACTCTGACTCTGGTTCCAGAGGGTCGTTGGATAAACGGTCCCTAGCCTGAGCCCGCAGTGTGTAAAAAGCCTTCTCTTCCCGGTCTAGTCTCTCTGTGGCGTGGATGTCTCCGGTTAACTCATCGATGATGAAGATGGAGCCTGCCCCTTCTCCGGAGATTGTGTACTTGATGTTGCCCTCACCTTCATCAGAGTCCGTATGGATCTGTAAATCAATGAAAAAGGAACACGGTTGTTACAAAATGCACTCAATGGGCACCTTCCTTCCTCATGAGCCGACTCTCTCATTCCCTACAGAAGAGAGAGAGAGACATTTAATTAAATTAAATAAAAAAATATAATAAAAAATGTAAACCTTTAGAAACCGTAAAGAGCATGCTTGAAGGTAAATGTGTTCTTTTCGCCTGTTTTGCTGTAGATAGGGATTGACCACACCCGCTGGATGTGGGTGAAATGATATGACATGACGCCGTAAATGTTGTCCAAATAGCTGTAATGTACGAAATCAAAACTATTCTTTAAAATGTTTTTATCCATTAACCTCAGGATTATCTGCAGTCTGACAGTTGGAACACCTACTGCATCATCCACCCTGGGAATAATGAGGCACTACTTGTTTATGCTTAGAGAAAGGTCTCAGGGGGTGTGCCATGTCATACTCCATGAAGCTGCAGCTGGACCAGCTGCAGCTTCATGGAGCTTCATGCAGCTCACTATTTGTCCATATCGTTCATGCTGCTAAACAAACTTTGCTTTGTCATGTGCCTGACCCAACGTTAAATGGACGGAAGCGACTGGTGGAGTGAGTGATAACACTTTGCCTCGCACACTGATCGGAGGTAGAGCTTTATTTGACAGTGTCTGAATTACATGATGGTTCCTATTTTGGTTTTAGTTGTTCCAAATCTGAGCGGCAGAGGTAGTAACAGAGACGAAGCAGACTTCTTTGTAAATGTAAGGCGGAGATACATGACTGGGTTGAAACATTTTGAACCCCTATTTGAGCGCGGTTCAAAGCCGTTAGTAGTAGTTAGGAGCAAACTCGAAGAAATGTGTTTTTAAATTTAGGAAACATCACAATGTTTTGTTTGAGATTGCTGCCCTCCAAAGAGAGGAGTAGATCCGGCACCATGTGACAGTGAAAGAAATTGATTAACTTGCGCTGCTAAAAGCATATGTAAGACATCAAATGAAACGCCTCTTTACTCCTGAAACACTGTCTTAAAAGGATACACCATCGCAGCAATGATATGTTCAGAGTATACAGGAAAGGCACCAGAAAGGTCTTGATTGTGGAGCAGTTGCATGTGCTCTGTTTCAGCTCTGTTTTTGTTTCATGACTTGGCCGACTATCTTTATAAACTGGAAAAAAAGTTGTGCATTTGTCCACATATCTATGTCTGTACTTTGCAAAGTTCTGGTCATTATGATTTCTATCTTGGCCCCAGTTTTCATTCTCTAACTGAAGGTTCCATCTAAAACAGGTGTTTTATACATAACAAAAGATCCATTTCTATTAAAAACTAAAACCGACCCGCAGACTAATTAATTTGATTCTGAATGTAACATTGTTTGGCAATTTGAGCTGAGGTTTGCCAAAGCCAAAGGTGCTGAGACCTCCTGCAAACAGCGTGAGTTTTTTAATATAATTTATTTTAGTAATTCATTCATATTAATATTGCAATAAATAACATTATCAGATTCAGAAAAAATAAGGTTTAGTTTTTATCTGTTAAAATGAGTAATTAAAAATGGGGAGTTGAATAATTTTGCAAGGCAATTAAGGCGTTTCGTGTTTCCACAGTCTCAGCCCCTTTAATCCTTTGATGTCCCTGCCATGACAAAAAGAGCTATGTAAAACAATTTTTTTTTTCGTATTTTGTATTTCTTTGGTAATTTGGTAATCGTATTCACTCTAATTCCACTGTAAAATATCAGACTTTTTGGTGAAGCATGTTTTTAAACATTAAAAAGATTAAATATATAACGTCATTGAAATCATTTTGTATTTGATGGAACATTTTCAGTTTGAATCAGATTAGCACGATTAGGTAAAGCAGGTTTTAGAAAAGTATTTGACCCTGATCAAACTTTTTCATACTGTTGAGTTACTCCTCACATGCTTAAATATGCCAAAGCAAAAAAAATCTAAATGGGCTTCTCAATAGCTATGGTTAGTGCCTGTTCCTCAGTGGCCCCTTTGACCTGTGGGGTCCCCCAGGACTCCATCCTTGGTCCTTTACTCTTTAGCATATACATGCTGTCACTGGGTCGCATTATAAACAGGTTCAGTCACATTATTCAGTAAGAACAAGAGACTCGGTATGTACTCAACCAATGAGGTGACATTTAAGGGGTTGAAGGGCTGATCCAAGAGTCACATAAGCCCAAACCATTATTTACTTGATTACTTGATATTCCATTTCACAAAACTGCTTTCCTGTGATGTGATTTTTCTTGCATCGTATGTCTTGCATGGAATTTTCTATTTGGTTTCAGTTGCTGTGAACGCTGAGGGTTTAAGTAATTGATAGTTGTCAGAAAATTACATTTGGTCAAGGGCCGTGACTGAAAGAAATTAGGACATTTTTTCCACACATACCCTTATCTTATCCCACAAATAGCAATTGCAGCTTAAGACCGTCTCAGAGTTTCCTGAATCCCAGCCATCATGGTTGTCAGGGAGGAAGAAGACTCCACAGTTTCAGCCATGATTTACACCTTTCTTGCACATCTTGCCCTTCACAGGATCTGACGCTCAAACTGGGAGATCAAAGTCATTTCACAGATTGTTACAGATAGAGACACAGAGGTGCCAGGACTGAAAAGTGAACTTAAAAGAGCCCTTATAAATCAGGGCTATAGTTCCCACCTAATGTGATTAGAAGACATTCCAGAGGCAGCAATAGGGGCAGGATTGGTCCCCCGTCCCAGCCTCCCCATTGGCTCTTTAGTGCGCACTGGAGCTCGTTCTTTCGCTCTTTCTCTCGTTCTCTCTCCCTCACTTACCTTTTATCTGAAATTATAATGCAGAGCTGTCTATGCATTGTAACTGTTGTTCAATCTAGTGAGAAGACCGGGGGAGAGGGGAGATCGCCTGGCCTCCCTGGTTAATATTTTATAAAGGCTTAATTAAATACAGGCTTTTATCACCCTGGCGGGGATTTTCATTAAGTATTTGTCGTAAAAGTGCAGAATAATGCAAGCCTGCGCTTGGATATTGCCTCCCTAATCCATTTTCCCCTCCCTTTTTGTTTTTTTTAACTTTTCCCCTCCATTTTTATCTATCTGTTTTTGCCATTTTCTAAATCATCCTGAAGACAAATACATGAACACACTAAGAAAAATATACTGCCAGACACTTTGGTGGTATCAATATTTCAGTTACAATAAAGAAATTTTCATGGTCCAAACTATAGTAATGCAATAAAATCTGCAGTCGCATGCCACTGGACACGTTTCCCCTCCCAACAGGAAAATCTCTCCTGCGCTTTTACTTTATTTTTAAATCTGCTGACATACACTCGTGTGAAATGTTGCTCTCATGTGTTAATTCAATTGCACAAATGCTGGAACCATGCATGTTCTTGCCTCGTCCAAGTGTGCAACCAGCCAGACAGTACACCGTCTCGATGCAGCGTGACACACGCAAGCATACCACACACAAAATTACACACAGTGGCTTCATCGTTCTACCGTTGTGATGGTATTTCTGCCCCCTCGGGCTGGATCTACCCAAACGTCTGTCAGTCCCTCGGGCTGGATCTACCCAAACGTCTGTCAGTCTATCTTCAACGGAGTGATTCGAGTTGGCAGCATGAAAAACACACATACTGAGCTTCGCTAAGTTGTTCTCTCTAACCCAAAGGTCAGCGTCAGGACGTCAGTCGCTTGACAAAAAAATTGCCAGGAGCGCAAACATGACGTTAATGTCTTTACATTAAGGGAAGAAGGAGGAGAATCATGGAGCTTCTTCATTGAAATATTTTTGGTGCATCAGTGGAACTTTTTTTTTTTTCACTTTGTCGCTGTTTCATCAGATGAACACAGTAATGTGATGGTTATAAAGTACAGTATCCCCTATTTTTGCTTGACCAAGGTTTGACTTTGAGCTGTTGATTTACATTGGCCAGTAAACAACACCGGGGTCTGGCTGCCACAATTATTATGTAATGACCTGATCGCAGTCATATGAGCTCACTGCAAATATCTATACCTGAAATTACATTTTATTATATTTACATTGGATGTTGGACTGGTGGTCATTAAGGATTTCTTCTTTTTGCTGTGGATGAGCTTCACTTTACACTTTACATTTAAATTTTCCTGGGTACAGCGTCTACCGAAAAATTTGCCGGTTTATAAGGGAAAATCGAATCCAACACATAAAGTAGATCTTATTTCGACTTGGCTTTAAAATGAGTTTGGGTCAATCACAATATCAATGTCACATGCGGACAGCGACACACATTGCAGTTTACACCTGTGTCTTATCATGTGTCTCCAAATGTGTCCATAGGAACGCTTGTATTCAGACTTGTTGCTGCCTTCATCACTTCCGCTACAAGGTGAAATGGCCATTGTACGTAATTATCCGTCACGTCAGTCAAGTGCCGGAATTGTTAAGGTAGCTAGCGCGGGCTACCTAAAAACTAGAAGGTGTTTCAAGTGCTAATATACATGTACGGACTATTCCGACAGTTAAGACTGACAGGACAAATAGAAAAGCAGTGGCTGTCACCGGTGCATTGCTAGCCACGAGAATAACCACAACCTACAGCACTGATGACATATTTTCCTCATACGTCCTTGTCTGATATGCATCAGGACAAATTCATTTTTACACTACAAGATATACACTTGACCACAAGATATTTGGTCAAGTGTGTCCCAGAACACCTCGGTAAGCGGTTTGAGTGATCGGATAACAATGGTGGTCGTTTACACTTGTATTTAGCGATTTGTCTCTCCGTCCATTTGTGATCCCATCGCCCAATAATACATTTCAAAACTAATTCTAAACAGGGTATCATTCACACCTAAAGGACATTCTTGCTGTGAGGCAGCACTACTAACCACTGCACCATTATGCCGCCTACACGAGGACCTGCGATCATCTATTCTGTGCGACGGCAACTGTTGGGCATTTTATTACAGATTTAATACTGTGCTCGTCAAAGTCACACACGTTTTACCCAGCTGTCTAATCAGAGCGTAGGAAGATACCGGTGAAAATTCACAAGGAACAACTGTCACATCCCACATTTACAAATTGCGCAACAACAACAAAAAAATGGGAAATTAATACCGCTGGTCTTCTGAGCACCCGTGTTTGGTGATTACATGCCCTCACAAAATGTAAAGTAGGCTTTTGGGTCCGTCATCCCTCCACATGTGCTCCAGCCCACCCCTCAATCCAGAGGGCCAGATCAGTCTCTCTGCCTCCTGCCAACATTTTTACATTCATCTCCTGCCTCCTGAAGTCTCATATAAACTAAATGCGTATCCTGGAATGTTTCTCTGCACGGAGTGAAAATATGTATTTTCTTCATGTATAGAGATTACTCGGTGATGAGTATGGATCACAGCGACTAGTAACACTCTCTACATAAATATAGAGGAAAGGAAATATTGGTTTATGTAAGAAATCTGAAAGAAGAAGGATTCTACAGCCGGCCAGATACAGAATTATAAAATTGGAAATCCTTCACAAAGCTTATATCACTCCCCCTAGAATAGAAAAAAAATATGCTCTAGCCTTTTAGATTTATACTGGCGTGGTGGTGGAAAGGTAAGGACATAGTTCCAGGTGCTATCGCACTGCCCTGCAGTCAAGTCTTTTTGACCAGCGGTGTTTCATTGGAATTCCGGATTAATAAATATTAATAAAAAGATTAATATTTATGCCCTGTGGTTAGCTTGGTATGGGGTTAGGGCTGCACAGCTGAGGTAAAAAAAAGACAGAAAAATGTGAAACTTTTCCACTTTTGACTGCTAAAATAATTATTTTGTTAAACAGTCAGCCAAATTGCTTCTCTGTAAAATCACTGTTACTGGAATTTCTAGTCCTCCTCAGTTTGGAGCATGATATATATGTAGCTGATATATTCAGCACTTCAACTTTTAAACATGTTTAATATTGGCCACAAAAGTGGTATTTATATCCCAGAAAAGTTGGGGGTAATCTATCTTTTATGCACTGTTTTTCACTTTAATAGTTCATATTTTACTCACTATGGGGTGCTATTTACAAACATATATATTTTTTTTATATAACTTCCTAACAGTTGGTCCTATTTTGTTCAAATTCGGTGCATATGAATCTACTCGAGGAGACTTATCTTGGAAATATCACATTTAATTTGAATGGTGTATACTCTGCTCAGTAAGGTCAGACTTTTTTCAAGTGAAAAAAAGTATCTTCAAATTTATATTGAGTTCAATCTGTGGGGTTGCTTGTAAAATGCAAGGGACTGGGGACTTTTTGGGGACATACCCTAATTTGTTGTACTGATTATTTGGTCATTGTGGATGGTTCTTTGTCGCTTTTAAGACTACCTAGTGTGAAAAAAATGAAAAGAAATTGTGATTGTCACCATAGTTGGCTTTGAGTTACACTTTTTGCGAGCGGTAAGAAAGGCCCGGAGCTGTGCAGCGGAGAGCTGTGGGCTGACTCAGGGGACGGTGAGGTTGTTGATGCCCCGTCAGGTTCACTTCTGGGTCCAGTGTCAAACTGTCACTGCGGGCCAAGCATGCCGAGGGGGATGACATATGACTCACACGCAGTGACAGAGAGTTTATGTTTATTCAGCTCATTGTTGGATTAAAAGTAAATTAAAATTGTATTTGAAATAAATGAATGAGAGTGGTTGGATACAACCCAGTACTTGAAAGATCTACAGCTCCCTCTGACACCTATGATAAACTCAATTTAAAATGTTTTCAGGCTTCTAAGCACAGGTTAATGTGTTATATATTAACCGGCATCACATGATAAAGGGGAAGAAATATTGAACTGCATGGTGAGGAATTTATCGGGGCAAGATTTTTCATTTCTAGGTGAGATAGCAGAACGTGGTCCGCACTGAACCGTTGGTTTATAGAGTGTTTCAAAGCGAGAGCAAATTGGCTGTCTTATATTTAAGTCTGTGTAATCAGGAATAGGTCTGCCACATTTCACAGCGGCTTTTCAAGCTCTCTGATCTTAACATCTTCAAAGTGTTAACAAGGTGACTGTATCAGAGGCAGGCTAGATGGAGACAGCGACGGGGAAGGAAGACTACAGACCAGGGGGGGCCGAAGTTGAGCGAATGACGGCATAGAGCGAAAGGGAAAAGAAAGAATCTCAGAGGAATACACTAAATCAAAATGAAGGGGTGACGTTGCCGGAGCAGACGCTTAGACAGAAGTTGGAGGGTAGAGCCACAAATGTTCTTCTGAAAACGTTTTTTTTTTCCTGCCTAAAACATGATTTTTCTCCACAGTCTGTTATTTATAGAAAAATTCTCATCTTAGGCACTTTTGTTCCTCTTTGATAACAGCTATGTGATGTCGTTACACTCAGCCCTAGATTTGACTAATTACAGCTTGGATCATTACAAGACGGGGAATTGCATTAACACAAAACAACAAGATACTTTTTCCTCTCAGTTCTGCGGTAGGCCAAAGCACAAACACCAAACATAATGTGCTATTAATTAAACTGATTTTCCTCCAAAAGACACGGATGTTTTGGTGAACAATAACAACGAGGCAATCTGCTTCTTATGGTGTGTCTGTTGAATGGCACCAGATAAAACAGAGACATTTTTATTGACTGTACAAGCACCTATTTTTCACCCTTCTTGCTCAGACTTCATTTGAAAAAGATGATGCCAGACATAAAAAGATGAGAGAGTTGGGGACTCTTTCAAAATTTTTAGTTTTAATCTTAATGTTAAATCTGAATTTAAATGTTGAATCTTAATGTTAATAGTACATGATAAACCTAAACGTAAATTATCAATGTTGAATCTAATCTTTATAAGATTCAAAACTAAATGTTTTGATAATCAGCAAATGAACAATGATAGTCAGAAGAGGTTCCAAAATAAAAGCATGATGAAGAGAACCAGCTCCATCCACAGTCATGGCCAGCGACATTTGGATTTTTCCACAGCCCACCCACTCACTGCCTCTTCTCATGCTCAACTATAAGCCACCGTTTTTCGGCGCTTTCCTCCATCTGTCATCTTCAAACAAGTCCAGCGACACAACGTCAGCTGGAAATATTTGACGAGCTGTCTTGGGGTTGATTCAGAGTTTTTAGCATTAATGTCCAAATTGTAAAATGTGAGTTCACATGAACATCAAAAACTAATTTATTGCATTATGCCTGACTGCAGCCTACAAGAACACAGAGTTGGAGGTTCCAGTAGAATGTCCACTAAGATCCAATCCGAACCGGAAGAAATTAATTCTGTCATTTGTCTCCATAGCCATCTTTGGTACCACTATAAAATAACACTACCTTTATAAAGGATTAATAAACAGTATATAATTAGGTTATAATTCAGGTTGTAAACACTTTATAACTCGTTAGATAATGTTTATGAACAGCTTAAGACATAACTCTCAACTTATCCATGTGGGTCACTATTTGGCAATATCAAGTAAGCAGTACAGATAAGTTTGCTCACTATTTGGCAAGCAACCTTATGCTTGCTGATACCCTTTATATCTAACAAATGATAGCAGCTAATTAATGATAGGTAGGGTGTTTACAACTTAATTAATAAACTTCATACAAGCCATTTATAAATCCTCAACTAGACCTGCTGACCTGAAGTTATTTCCATGGTATTTTCTAGTAAGAAAAGGTGCCAAAAAGGGAGTGAAATATGAACTATGAGATTAAAATATGGACAGAAATATGATATAAACAGGAAAGATCTCCTCGGGCCTTTGCACTGATCCTAGATAGCAAATTTAATTACCATTTTCCTTTTCAACAAAGCCAGGTTATATACGGATTAATGAACAACTCCTTCATCTAGCTTTTATTCTGGTACTCCACTGACTGGAATGTGACGGCGAATATTTACTGTGTTACACAGATAAATATTTAACATTTGCTCGGATTCCTTTGCCTCCTTTAACAACAGCCATTTAGGATTAACTGTACTCAACAGAAACTCTGCTTCTTATAGAAGCACACATCATCTGCTTCTTCTGTTCCTTTCTTATTATCATGGCTTTAAAAGAAAAAGATGCTTAGCCGTGTTGTGGATGTCAGGGTAGTAACTATTGCATATTCATCAGTTTGTGACATAATCTTCCTTTCAATGGTTAGCTTAGAGAAGTGTGGACTGTTTTGGATATATGTAATTGAGAAGATGACCTGAAGAAAATTCCAAGTTCTTCCCTCCAAGAGGCGATTTACCGTACCTCAGTCTAAACCCAACAGACCAGAACTTCCTTCTACATCATTCTTTTCTGCTGCTATACCAAAACATGTTTGGACTATTGAGATCCGAACCAAAAGGTCAGTTTTTTTTATGATAGCAAGACGAGGTTTGGATGCATATGAAAAGTGTCTCATGTCTTACATGTCTGTCCAGTCTTCATGAAAATCCTTTAATGCCAAATATTGCAAAGTGAATCTCAATGTAAATTGACAAAAATCTTAATATTAGGAGCCAGAACGCCTCATCATTGTTAATTAACTTGTAAATTAAAATTGAGTTAGAAGGTACAGACTTTTTCGGACTTAAATACCCAACTTGCTCGGGACTAGATGGACATTCTTCACACACCTTGTCAATTGGTATCAGCAGCACTCAATCAGGTAACCTCATCCGTCCAATACCTGTCTCACCTGCTTGCTTAACCTATCACCATCAGCTGCTGTCTTTTAATATGAGTCTCTCTCAATCCATTATGTTCCTTCCTGCTGCTGGTTCACGAGCCCTCCTACTCCCCATCACCACTTAGTCCTTGCAAACTCATCAGCTTTCTCATTCTTCAGCCTCAGCAGTCAACAGCCACCACCACCAGTGTCAGGACTCACAGGGGGGGTATTCCGTCCAGAGACCCTTTGACCTTCATCTCCCGAGGAGTTTGGGCGCCCAAGACTTTCAAACAATTAAATGATGTCACATCATTTATTGTAATAAATCAAAAGATTTTTTGATTCCTAGTCTTCTCTGAATTTATTCTAAATGTAAACTCTGGTTTAGTTAATAGTTGTAGATTGAGAGATAAACTTTGGACAAAAAAGAATTTATGGGAGGAGAAACCGACCTATAACTTTAGCTCAATGTCATTGTTATGTTGAGGAGATAAAACAAACCTAAAATTGACTCAATAGAGGCCGTACAACCTCAATTACTGCTGTTGTGAATGGATGAAAAATATTGTCAAAAGAGAAGGTGATCAAACTGACAAGAAATTTAACCAATTTCAAACATGCCAAAGAGAAAAAAAAAAGAAATGACAAACTGAAGAAACCAGTTATGAGCTGCCCACATTTAAGGCCTGCCCAAAGCACCAGCAAAATTGTATCAAGAAAATGCGTATGGGACATGACTAACCTTAAATAACCCGTTTGGCAACGGCAAAGAAAGTAATTATCTGGAACCAAGGCACACTGATTGGCTTTATTCCACTAGTGCTGAAAAAAAGTGTTGATTGCAAAAATGTATCTGTGAGTGGATAAGCAAGTGTCTCTCTCTCTCTCTCTCTCTCTCACACTCACACACACACACACACACACACATTAGCAATGAAATCAGTGATAGCACTGGACTGTGCCCTAGTCACATCAAGTGTAATAACTTCCGATAATCTTATTAATAATATCATCTATCTTCTGCTGTATCCTTGCCTAAAGCTCCCATCAGCCTTTCTACTTCACTTCACTACCCTCCCTGGCATCCAGTCCAGTCATGAATCATATGTCTGTGTATGGAGTCTCTTCCTTCCCAGTCTTCATATATCACTCAATTTCCCCGTCCCTCAGCAGGCAGACAGCGCTGCCTCTGGGCCTTGTTGCCGTGCATCCCAGCAGGAATGCAGCACCGGCAGACAAATAACGGCCTAATGATAATTATTCTGTAAGATCCCAGCCCGCTGCGGAGAACATCTCCATTCATTTGCAGGAATGAAGAGATCAATATATGAAGATGCAATATTAGTTGTTCAATTGCCATGTCTAAATGATTAGAAACAAGAGGATCGCATGATTGATGTTTGCGACTCCTCACGGAGTCTCATGCTGTCCGCATTAATATTCTGTCTTTTCATATCACGCCCTGTGTTAAGCAATCTAATCGTACATGCTGTCCATTCCCATCATCTCACTGAGCTTCATCGGAGAAACAGCTGATAAACGGAGTGTGAATGAGAAGTGGGGAACAAAGAGGGCAGAAATATTCCCAAATGTACTCATGGCAGCGATAAGCAGACCAGATTTTACTTGACATAAACTCATTATTCATAATTACATTAGAAAAATAACATTCAATAATTCATTTCTGGTGTCCTCAGCATCAAAGCGAAGGACATCATTGAGACCGTCACCACTGCTGTTAGAAAAAAGACTAATGAGGAGCTAGGCTTCTCTTTTGAGGACTGCATTGCATTGAATTTTTTCAATGATGGCTTCGAGGCAACCGTGGATGAAAAAAACGCATTAAAGGAGACAAGCACAAGAGGACAAAAACAGGACGGCAGAGCACCTTTAAAGTAGAAGCGTCCGTGATAACTAGACCCACGCAAACAGCAAGAGTATATCCCTGAAAAGTTCCCAATACCTTGCGTTGTACTCAGATTAATATGCATGAAAAATGTAATTTTTTATAAAAAAAAAGCTCCCCTTAGTGAGTGAAATATGAACTGTAAGAGGAAAATATGACTTATACATAATAGAACTCCTTGAGTTATTCATAGGCACCAAATTTGGACTAAATCAGAGCAATTGGGAGGACGTTATGTTTGAAAAGCAGTGTATTTCGTAAAGAGAGCTCCCCTTAGTGATTGAAATATGAACTATCAGAGGAAAATATAATTGATGCAAGTGATGCAAGAAAGATTTCATCAAGTTGATTCTTGCGGACCAACTTTGGACTAAATTGGACCAACGATTGATAAATTATCACCCTGGACTTAAACTTCTGGACATAAAAAGTTCCCCCTGCTGACAGAAATTTACAACTGACCATTCCTAAAATCTATCCAGTTACTTCTCGCACTAGAGTCTATGTTGGTGTAAAGTTTGAAAATGGTCCATTAAATGGTTTTTGAGTTATAGTGTTACCACCCAAGACCTTCAGTGACGTCGGTGATAATTCCAAATTGTCCCCGACTTTTTAGGGACTTATTACGAACAAATGAATGGATGAATGGATGAATGGATGAATGGATGGATGAAAGCATGAATGAAAGAATGAAAGATGAATGAAGCAATGAATCAAAGAATGAAAGAGTGAAAGAAAGAAAGAAAGAAAGAAAGAACCGGCAGACAAACCCAATCAATAACATAAAGTTTTCTTTAAATCCTAGTAATTACATAGAGTTAACTCCACTACAGTGTGATTTTTCCGCGTGTGTCTTTCTAATCTATATGACTTAGTCTAAAAGTAAAGACCATTGCTCTTAATTTATAGGTCCTTTTTTTGAATGTGTCAAACCTGGACTTCTACAGGTTTCTGAGATTTTACAGCGTGCAGAGGAGGAGGATCAAACAATGAGGCTCTTATCGTTTAATATTAGGAGCAGCAAAAGTGTAGGAGTGAAAAAACACTCCCAATCAGCTGAAGGTAGACGCTGCTTCTCGTTGTGGCATCATGTTGCATTGCGTAGTAATGCTTGCCAAAGCAAAAGTGTCAGAGAAAAGGTGACTGGACAGCTGACGGAAAAAAATGTGTATATATTTGGACAAAGTAATGTAGAAAGGAAAGTATGTTCGGAGCTTTACATTTTTAATGGTCTACGGCGTCGCAGGGACAGAGTTTTAGTGCTTGTTTACCAGCGTGAGGATGCACTTAGGAGTTTTTGTGCAGAAAAACAACATTTAACTCTTCTTCCTCCTAAATCCACAATCATACAGTTTTGACATAGGTTTGCATCTTTCAGGTGCAAATGCGGCTGCTGCAGAAAATTATCTACTGTGCAAGGATTCAAATCATTTCCTTTTTTTTCCAATTTACTTTTTGTGAAGTTATGGTTACAGTCGTTGAGGTAATGCAGTCAGGGTAATTTGAGCAAATCTTCATTTTTTCCACATTTAGTTGTTATTGTTTTGGGATAATCACACATTATCTATAAACATATTTAATTGTTCTTTTGGGGCTTCTCTTCCTTTTAAATACTTATTCCACATCAAAATGCAGATATTCAAAGAGATGAAAGATATATATTTCCATGCATGGAAACCAGCATTAATATTTACCAACGCCTCCTTAACACCCCGCACATGCTGGTGCGTGGGCGAGGTCTAGACACACAACACTTTTTGAAAATAACAGAGTGGACTTTCTGTCCTAAAGATTTTGACTGATAAATACCCCTCGGCTCTTGTTCTCCTTGTAAAAACTAATAGGAAACAGAAAATTCTAGTCTTCTCTACCATTCAAAGTGCATCACAACAGGAAGCAGCATTCACCGATTCAAAAACATTCATATAGAGGTGGCAGAGGTCACCATGCAAATCACCGCCTGCTTATCCAGATTGATGCACATATTATTATAGAGTTCTTGTAGTGGTGATAACTTAAAAAAGGTTTCATGGATCATTTTCAAGTTTTATACCCCTATAGACCTTTTTGAGAGGAAAAACTGGATTGATTTTTTGAAAGGGCAGTTACATATTTCAACCTCCAGGAGGGTAGTTTTATCTCCAAAAATCAGTTTTAGGGGCAAAGTTTCTCAGCAATTGCTCCAACTTAGCTCGAGTGGAGTTGAGGAGATCTATCTTGTGTATTTTACAATAGTAGCTCATATTTTAGTCCCTAAGGGGACACTTTACGAAAAAGAGCTATTTATGAGACATCAGTTCCTAGCAGTTGGTCGAATTTATGCCAAATGTGGTGAATATGAACCACCACAAGGAAATCTAAATAGTATTTGTCGTATTACATATTTCACTGTAAATGTTTATATCTGACTCTCTTTTTTTTTTTTTGACAAAACAAACACTATTTTGACTACAACTTCTCAACTTCCCAAGAGTCCAATGAAGAGAAATGCTTGTAGAACGCAGGGAACGTTTTGAGGATATAACCGGCATTTTCCATCCTTTTAGTAAGAGGACGACTCCACTTTGTGAATCAAAAACGTCATAATAGAACGGACAGTGATAGCACAAATGCAGAATTTTACAGACTGGACTTTGCTAAGAAGACCTGTTCCCTCTGCAATAAGACAAATTTAAGGCAACAAAAACAGATTTCTTAATGTATTGCCTATTTTTTTGCGATTACACAGCCGTAATTGGAAAATTTAGATTATTTCTCGAAATTATCACCTAATTGAATAAAAAAATCTAATCTTGAAACACGTTCTTGAAGAGAGACATCATCTATTATGTGAGTTGTCTGTTAATGCAGTCACATATTCATAAACTATGGCTTTACAGTACAACAGTGGCATACTCATTCACTTTTAGATCAGACCACGTAGGAGTATCCGTGCGCAACCCTTTGAATCAAAGTAGATAAAATTATAATGAGATATAAATGGAAATCCATGTCACCGGGTTAAAAATTACCTTAAGTGAACCCAATCTGCAGATATTGCTTTGCCTTATAAAATGACTAGTTTGTTACATCAAAAAAAAAAGAAATTATGAAAAGAATGTGTGCGTCTCTTTATCGATCAATCTATTACTCTGTGTTTACAAACCTATTCGATGTTTAAAAGTATTCAAGTGCTGCACATTCATATCTTAAATCTCTGCTCTGAAGGACAAGATGGGCTTTTATTTTATAGGATGATTGATGATGAAAAATAAACATTTGAAAAAATAAACATTTGAATCATGATGATGATTCAAAAAAGTTTTAATATGTGAAGCTGGTACTATTCTTAACCTTAAGTAATAACATATTCAACCTGACATCAAAAGCATATTTACATCTGAACCCACTGTATTCTAACATTTAACCTAGGAAATCATTTGAAAAGTCCTTCAGTAAATACCTTGTCAGAGGCAGATGCTTACTTTCCTTCTTAGTTTTTCATTTACATGATTGGATATTTACAAAGGAATATAAGGGCCACCTTGAAATTGAATTTTTTTTTAACATAACGAGAATAAAGTCATATTAATCATAACAAAATTGATTCACAGAAAACATGTTTACATAGATATTTTAATGCAGTTATTCATATTCAAGAGAAAGGTTGATGTCTTACCTTTCCTACGTAGAGCGGCTCTGTGCCTGTGTACTCCTCCACCACAAAAAACTGGTTCCACACCCATCCTCTCTTTACTCGCTCAAGCGACGAGGCTCCTTCCTCCTGTTTGCTCCCACTTGAGGTTGAACTACTAGTCCTGGAGGCCTCACACCGGCCAAAACTACAGCTGCTAAGAAGACTCAATGCAGCCAACAGTGTCCAAGCTCCTGCCGTCCAAGAATGAGCCATTTTGATGAAAAAGAAGAAGAAGAAGAAAAGAGGACAGGGTCTACATGTAATATAGAAGATGCATGCAGGCAGGAAAAGTTTTTTTTTCTTTTACTGTTATTTTATGGCAAACACAAGTTCAACAGGTTGGAGTTGAAATGTCTTTGTGTGAGATCTTGAAAGTTAAGCCATGGGATCACGAATCAGAAGTTGTTTCCTGAAAACAGATCCGGGCACGGAGCATATTGGACTCCTACCACCTGCAAAGAACCTCTTTGTTCCGTAACATGGTCAGTCATTGTCATCTCTTTTTTCTAAAAGTATGACCCGCAGGACTCAAACAAACTTTAGGAAATGTATTTCAAGCAGAAAATTTGTAGGAAACAGGAACAGCAGATTTTACTTCTTATGTTAACTTTAGTTAGTTGAGAGAAAAAAGGGCTAGAAGGGGACTGAAGACCACGACCCTGTTGTAAGGGAGCTTCCATTCATTCTGAAGCACTGTTCGGCTTCACATCCAATGCTTTTCCTTTGAAGGTCAGATAATGTCAAACTATCCAAAAATCTGTTAGTTATTTTTCAATTTTTATTCTTGCGTAGATTAGTTCCTTGAAGAATTTTGACTAGTTTATCTTCCTGAAGCAGAATCCTTGCACCGAGAAAAGGTTGGCTGATTTTTCTGTTGGCGAATTCCTCTGATCTTCGATGACTTTCCTCCTCACAACAATCCAATGGTTTGGAAAGTTCATTCTTCAAAGGTCCTATGGCATTTCTTTGACCATCATGATTGCGCCATCAGTCATTCAGAAGCAGGTAAAGGACAAAGCTGCAAGAAAGAAGAAGGAAAAAAATCTGTTTATCTATTAGATACCGTTAAAAATCAGTCCTGTGCCTGAGTCACCATTTTTTCAATTAATGACTTAGATATTTTATGAGCTTTTTGAAAGCCAAAGCCCATGTACCGTATACAGGATGTCTGTTTATACTTATTAGCGCAATATCATGAACATTCTGAAATATATACAAAAGCGCAATATCATGAACATTCTGAAATATATGCAAAATAAACAGACATTTACCATAATTCTGTCCATCTTCTGAGCTACAAAACCAATGTATATAACATAAATATATACATACATTTATTTATATATATATAAGTTCATACCTGTATATATATTTATATATATATACATACATATACACCTATACATATATATACACATGTTCATCAATTCTATCAATGTGCTTTGAGCTGGCGAGCGATGGCGGAACAGTGAAAAAAAGACAGAAAACCAGGTGTGTGGAAATAAGGAAGGATTGAGAGAGAGAGAGAGAGAGAGAGAGGGGGGGGGGGGGTGGATGAAGGAGGGGAGGGGATAGGAGAGTGAGGTCCTGGTTCATCACACATGAGACTCGAAGCATCTGTCTGCCTTTCATCCAACTGATGGAGCGGCCCAAACATCAGCCAGCTGATTAATTGCTTGAGGGAGCACTAATTGGATAAAAGTACTAATCAATTAATTCCATCCAATGACGCAACAACTCCCTAATACTTCAGACAAACATCGGAAAGTAACAGAGGGGGGTGGTGGTATGGTCCTTGGCTGTTGCACAACACGCACAGAGGTTAAACAAAAACACAGAACTAGCAGAGCAGAGACAGACGGAGGTTGGGGATGAATAAAAAAAAAAGAGCAAGACAAACACGGAGTGAATAACAAATGAAAGACTAAGACGAGGAGTGGGATAGATTGTGTTGTGCTGTATGTGGCTGTGATTAATGGTTTCTTTCAAACATTCCAAACAAGAGGTGGATGACAGAGAACAATAACATTCAGTATGTTGCTGGCCCTGCGACCTCGAGAAGGGAAGATTGCAAGGACAGCTCCTGCAGCCAGCAGGTGGTTTAACCTATTGTGTTTCTGCTAGATGGGAAAGGACTTCCAATCTCACTCTCCTCCTGCCCAGTGGCATGCTCAGAGCTTCCGGAAATAATTCCCTCCTCAGACTCTTGATCAAGGCAATGTCTGCGGTATTGGAAACTTAAGGCTCCGAGGGTGTCCAATCTCCAGAACAAACATTTCAAGAATAGCGCTGACAACTTCTATTCGGTTGATTCAGTTACAGTTGATTCACATATATCTATATATATATATGTTATTTTGCAAGCAGGTCTTCGGTCAATCTGCATGCAGAATTTCGTAGCTATCGATCTAATGGTTATTTTATATATATTAGCGCTATGGGAAAAGTCAGGGTCTCTAAAGCCAGTGGGTTCCATCTTCAATAAATGGCAGTTCATGGCGATTGATCTGATCATTTATATTATCTATTATATATTTATTATATTTTTTCCTGGACCAAAGTGGTTCATTAAAGGAATAAATTGTGGTTGAGACATAATTAAACAAAGAAGGTGAGATATATTAACTTGTAGAGCGCGATTTAGGCTAGGCCTAATCTAGAAATGTACGACCCAGAACGAGGATGACCCGGCTGGTGGAAAAATACAATGTCTGCTGATTTGGTTAGATCAGGAGTGTCAAACTAAATTTTAAGTTAGAGACAAGACAGGTGTCAAACTGGCCATGTTTAGTCTGTGGTATTATGTCAATTTTATTCTATAATAATTTTTTAGAATTCTGAACAAGCCAATGAAAGACAAAATAATAGAAAAGTATAACTCATTTTTATGTCACCCTTTTTATGATCAGAGTTACACAGAATAATTTCAATGGACTGTTGCTCCTCTCATCTGCTCCTGCAGTCAGGGGCAGCTGCTCTTCAGAAAACAGTAAGGTGCATGAATAGCCTACAGGTGTATTAACGCAGCAGCACCGACACATGTTGAACAGCTGGAGGATGTTGACACACCTCGCCAGTTGATTGAAACGTACTAAACCGAATACACTTCATTATTAATCTTTTAATAAAAATGGGTTCTCCTCCACAAACCCTGTGCTCTGTAGCATCTCTTCTTAGGATTAGCATACAGTTTATTAGAGGTACTGGATAAACGCTGATATCTGACAACAGAGGAACAGGGAGAGGCGCTGGTGTATTATGGGATTTGTAGAATATGTGGTGTTTGTGCTGTATACCAGCGAGCCAGTTATTATGAAAATGAGATACTATCCCGTACCTGACATAATCCTATAACCCTTTCCATTAATCCCTCATTTTATTGTGACCATCCCGTCTTTGACATCACATCGAGATCACATTTAGGATATAACTAGCATTTTTTTTTTTCCCGTTGGAAATATAGTATACAACTGTATTCATGATTACCTAGGTCCCAGAAAAAAATCTAAAGAAAAATCTAGCGCCATCTGTATTAAATGCAACATTTTTGTACCTTTGTTGTCATTGGCTGGAGTCTCAGATACCATGCCTGACCACAGGAATATTCAACTGAAATTTGTTCCATCGTGGTGAACTAGTCAGAGAGGAGACTTTCAGCCCACAGAGGCTGAAAATACCTGCTGTCATTTCCCTCACACTTGACTTGAAGACATGGTATAACGATGCTGAACTCTCTAAATTTTCAAATCACCTTGTTGTTGGCACAACAGTTGTTAAGCTCTACAAGACACTGCCTTCCTCTACTAGCATCTACTGAAAACACGACGTGAGCGTGTTAGTGGGGAGTTATGGGCCTGTTCTCCAGCATATTCCTCAGATGGCGCTTTGCCCTGATAGCGGTGAGACAGCATGTTGCTGGACTCTTAAGACTGCCCTGTGCTCCCTCTTTGAGATCCACCACTCACCCATGCAGATTGACAATGACTATGACAAGACATTTCCTTCTCTGCTGACTCAGCATCCCTTCTGCAGCCTGGCCTCCCTGATTGTGATGTTAGAGAGCAAGTTCCAATTTATCTTTCTCCACTTCCAGAGTCAACCGGCATGTGCCAAAGATGCGGCTGACTGCGAAAGTCACCAACAGGAGATCGTACTAGTAAAACACTGCTTATCTGTCAGCCGCATTAATAAGCTTGAGGTTGAATAATTTATAGCAGATATGAATTTCTCTTCCACTATCTGCTCAGGTATGAGGAGAATGGAGCATAAGAGGCTACTGAGTGGTCCTAAGAGGCTTTATCCTTGCTTAAGCCAGCTACTGATCTCAACTTTGACAAGCCAGCACTGGTAACTGAGAGGCTGGTGATGGGAAATTAGAATTAGGGTCGACAAATTAGCCAAACCCAGGTGGCATGTCATCAATCTATAGCCAAATTGATCAGTTTGGTTGGGGAATAGAGTGGTGTGCGAGATTTAATGAGTTTGTAACCAATTTATATGCAGTGTGATGGGGCTTAGGATATGAATATATGAATCCTCATGTACATCAAATCTACAAACATAAATGTGTAAAAATATACTCTGAAATACCCACTGTACATGTAGATGACATTGTGTCACACGAAAGTTTCTTCTGCTCCCGATTTCTTTGAACTTAAATGTTAAAATAATACATTGTATACGTTATAAATGCCAACAAACAGTTCTGTTTTGTTTGAACCTGGAATATTACATGATCAATATTCAATGATATATGCGATAGGTGTCATCTAAACAACATATTAGAGTTGGATATTCCAATTTAGGCCTTACACCAAAAGACGTTTCTTCTCATTTAGACATGAGATTATGATTATTATATAGGTGTCATTAATTATGATTGTTTAGGTTTCAGGAACATTTTGAGACATGTGGACATCAGACTCAGAGGAATTATCTCAGTTGGGCTTTTTACTCTTTACACACAGCAGTGTTTAGGGTTAGCTGCGGAAGAGACAAAGATCCTTTCTGAAAGAGATGCATTCATTCGGCTAATAACTGTTAGTTCATTCCTTTCAATTTGATTTTATTCCGCTTATCAGGGGTCTGGTTGCCATGGCAATAGGGCAGCAGGCTAAAATGGGTTTTCTAGACATCCCTCTCTCAGCAACTCCCTCCAGCTCATCCTGGGGGATCCCTGGTGTTCCCTGGCAAGATGAGTGGTATATAGTGCCTCAAGAGAGTTTTGGGTTTACCTTGGGGTCTGGGGACATGCTTGAAAAACTCCAAAGAGAGGCATCCTCGAGGCATCCTGCCCAGACAAACCATTTCAACTGGCTGATTAGGGCTCCACTCCGAGCTCCCTCTGGATGTGTGAGTCCACATCTTATCTTTAAGGCTGAGCCCAGCCAATCTACGAATGAAGCTCATTTCAGCCGCTTGTGTCTTTAACTCATTCTCTTGGTCACCACCCAGAGGTCATGACCATAGGTCAGGGCTGGTTTGTAGATTGACTGATAAATTGAGAACTTTGCATTTACCACTCAGCTCTTTCTTCGCCACCACGCACACCTAGAGTACTGCTGATTCTGCACAAAACCACCTGTTCATCCCAGGGGCCATTTTATCATCACTCAAGAAGATATCAAGATACTTTAGCTCCGTCTGGCAGTTTATTGACATTCTTTAAACTTTCATTGAATATAGGCAAGGGCCCCCACATTCTTTGTTATGCTTTTGAACTGATAAATTGAAAGCCCAAGTTCCGTGAACACAGACAGATCTGACAAAAGTTTCAAATATTCAACACAATGAATCCATGAACGTTGAACTCATGCACATGAAATACTTGCCCAAAGAGACACAGTCAAAGACAAGAAGTAAGGCAACAGAACTAATTGGCACAGTCATGTTTTCCAGTGGTGAAGTCAACCATATCACAAGTTCCTATTACAGGTTTATATTTTACTATGAAAAATGAATCACGGATACCTTTAGTGGGATAGAAAAAGGGAAATATGTTGTTGCATTTTGAATCACACCCAATATAAATCAGGAAAGGAAACTCATCTCGAGTCCCTCGCTTGACTTAATTTGATCAAACGTATTCCCTTCCATGTTTCCAATTAAATATGTTAGAACTGTGGAGTGATAACTTCAAAGAAAGGAAACACACAAAGTTTTTTCCTCCATGCCTTTAAGGCAAACATCACTGGGAGGACAAAATTAATAAATTTTTTCCCTATCTACACTTTCTCTGTTGCCATACAGTCGACGACATGTTCAGCAGGCAGTTTTGAATATCTGTAATTAGACAGTATTTGTATTCAATTATTTTCCTGCATCTACCAAGGTCCCAGATGTTGCTTTGTAAACGTAAACATTTACAGACCAAAGAGACCAAAGGATCCTCACACCTCCAATGAATTTACTTGAATGCTGCCTAAATCGTTAAGTGTTTATTCATAAATGGTCTTAAACTACGAAAAAGTAATGAGGGGTTACATTGAGATAGAGGGAGGGCTTTATTTTAGTATGCGCTGGTATGTGCTGAACTTCACGACAATGGCACAGCAGAGTCAGGGGATACACCACCAGATGGAAATTAGTGGGAACTCAATTATGGCTTTTCAAGCAGGAGCCGGCAAAACTTCTTGATAATGGAAAGATGTGGCCTCCATATCTGTCTTTCTCATTCTCCAATATCTTTTTGCTCCCTCTTTTTACTTCTCCAATCCAAAGCTATTGGCAAACACTGTGCAGCCATACGCGACCTATTAGAGTGCTGGATTGATTCTAGAGCATGGCTGCAGCCTCTCATCAGTGGACATGCCCAGAGCAGGCCCTTTGACAGCTGGCAGTGGACAGACGACAGCCAGGCAAGACTGATCACTGCAAAATGATAGGCATAGAGCCAATGGCGAGCAGACAGCCCTCGCTGTCTGTTTGATACACACCCTCATTCGCGCATAAACATTCCCAGGCATAAAGGCAAACTGTGTAGCCGTGTTTACCTGCCCGTCATCCAATACATTTGACCAGAGGCATGTGAAGCACACAGCCAGAGGGGTTCATGTTCATTTATTATCAGGGTAAAAAAAATAAAGTAAACAAGTACGTAAATAGCAACAATATCATCCTTTGGCTGGAGGACATAGAGCCACCAATCATATAATCATAATCATAATATTATGCTTATCTATGAGTATATTATACTTATAGATAAGTATAATATTGTATTTTGTGTATTTGTCCTACCTGTATGCTGCTGTGACATTCTATCCTCTGTTTGGGGTTCAATGAAGTCTGAACCTTATCTCAACTTATAATGTTGAAGTTACATCTACATTAAAAGATTTAAATTTTTATCAAGTTTTTACACCAAAATCTAAATATTAAATCTGAATACAAATGATAAATTTAAATGGAAATGGAAAGACTTATTGAAAAGTCTTCTTTATAAATGGGCGACAAGCTTAGAAAAAAATACATTGTTGTATAAAAATCAATATTAATCAAAATAAGTCTACCAAGTTACTTCATTTGTAAGTTGGCGGCCTGGTGGCCCATAGCCGAGACTTTCAAAATATTGTTACAGCAGTTCATCAAGGACTCCGACTCACCAGCCATTAATAGATATCCACACAAACTTCCGAATTATTGTGAACTGTTGACTATTTTATTTGTACATTAGTATATATTCACAATGTGAGTTTGATTTCGCTAATGCTGCTCCCACTCTTACGGCTTGGCTACCGCTGGTCGTTCTCTCGATCTCCACAGCTGGAGAGGGGAGGAGGGTTGAATACTTTGTACTTCTGTATCTGTATACTTCCATGAAAATGGAAGTATACAGATACAGAATTCCTTTATTGTCACTCTTTATGTACTTCCATTAATAGAAAACAAAATGATGTTTCTTGTAAAAACACTGGAAGACAAAAAACCCCAGAGCAGATCACGAGGCTGAAGTTGAAGCTCACTCGTTTGAGTTTTTCTCCAAAACAGGTTTTCATCCACTTTTTTCCAACTGTCATAAACTGGTTATCTTGGCTTCTCAACTTTTCCATTAGCCCTCGCTCCTCTAACTCGATCAGATTAGATGTCCTGTCAGAGAGTCCACTTGATTATATGAGTGCTGTAAAGTGTCCAGTGGAAACCACAAGGATACTTCTTTTTATTTTTTTCTTCTTCATAAAAACACCTTTTAACTCGGCTTGATGATTCAGACTGCGCGCTGTTCGCCAATAATGTCAGAGTGAAGCTTAGAAGCTCTAAACAGACTCAGGTGTCCTCTTGAAATCATATATGTTTTTAGGATTGACAAATAAACCTTGATCAGTGCTTCAATCAGGGCTTCTCTATGACTTGTAACTCAGCTGAACTATCTCTTCAAAAATGTGAGGACTATCATGACATAAGGAAGATATGGACCGGCCCCGGGAAGATGGATTATGATGACTTTGCATTTAATAGCACAGCAAGTTAACCGTATGTGTGGAACATCTTCAAAAAATGTTGGGTAAAATTAGATTTGCTGCCTCTATTAATCTTTCCATTGGCGGGAACAGTAAAAACTTTGATGATGTGATAACGGCATTAACTGTTGTTGACATTGATTTATCTTTCCTGTTTTATTTTGAAATTTTATGTCTTCATGTCACTCTCACTCTAAACTACCTGTCATGGATTTAACTACAAGGTATTTTACCCTTTTTACTCCCTCTGTTTAATGTTTGAACTCCTATTTCTCATCATACCTGTGAATGTCTTGTTTCCTTTTTCTTGCCCTGTGTTGTTTTCCCCTTTAAGTTTTTATCTCAACTTTTCCTCTAAATCGATTGTCTAATTTGTTTCACATGTCTCGCATTACCAACTGTGTCTCATTCTCAGTCTTGTCAGTCGGTTGTTTGACTGGGATCATCCAATCATATGTCCTCAAACACTTATACTTTGACTTTTCTAGTATGTTACCACTTGTTTATACAGTAACTTAGTACAATTTTTTGGATTTCTCTCATCCACCTTGGTGAAGGAGTTTGGTCCATGGAAATGTTCTGCATGTATGAAATGCTTGATTATTTGGTCCGATAAATCCCATGACTGCATCATCGCTGCGTCTGTCTGCACCTGGGTCCTCAGACTATAATGCATGGTACAGCCGATCAAAGTTGCAGCTGAGGTTGCTTGTGTCGGTCGTGGGACTTCCACAAGTGTCTGTAATTCTCTGCAGGTTTCAGCGAAATCGGAGTAAATCAGTGCCATGTTTGGGCAGATCAAAAAGCACCTCTAATTGTAAATGGAAGCAAGGATAGAATGAGTTGCTCCCCGGGACCAACTCGGTGTTGTTTCCGGCTGTTTTCTATGAAACCTTTTGGTTAAGTGTTGGAGAAGAGTTCCCGACTCCGTGATAACTCAGCCCCAAGCTGTGACAAAGTTATCTTCAGAACAGTTAGGGAGCGATGTAAAAATAAAAAAATAAAATAAATGCCGGATTTTTCCAACTGTTGTTATAGAGTGTCCCAGACAACTTATCACTGTTTATTGATTGAGTCAGACTTTGTGACTGAATCGTGTTAAATCACCTTCTTGTTCTGACCAGACGGAACAAATTTTTCCAGCATTATGGAGTCTGAACCAGGCATTACTGCTTGAAACACAACTCCCATTCATCCCAAGTACTACATTACTCATGGAAACTCAACGTCCTCTGTTACATAGCGGTACTAATGAAACTAATGAAACTATAAAGTACACTGGCTTGTGACCCCTTCGTGGATAGGAGCGGTACTTCTGAACCAAATGCATACAATTTAGATGTGAAAATGCTGAGCATCAAACTTACTATATATTAACCAGTTAGCATTTGATATCAAAATGAACACAAATTAATTAAAAGTTTTTCAACTGATGGCAAATATGTCCAGAGAGCATCCAGTCATCCTTCCTAAGAAGTCCTGAGTTTTGACACAGCTGTCAGAAACAGCTAGACCGGTTCAGTCGAAGAGTGCAGTGCGGCTGTGAGTTATAGCCTAGGACCAAATTTTTAACCATGCAATGTTTTGAAGCAGGGAAATATAATATTCTTCATATGTTGAATTTGTGCATTAGTGGGAAAACGCCATGCTTTAATTCATAATTCATGTCTTCACAGATATTAGTGAGTGTGTTGGAGCGGTTGAACATTGCAGTGTTCTCCTACTGGCCTGAAACTTTTTTTTCCTCTTCCTGGGAGGCTGGTATAATCAAAATGCTAAATTCATGTAAGCCCACCCACCTAGACTCATACACACATTTCATGCTTGAGTATAAGCGTCTGATTTTTATCCTGTATGCCAGCATGTGCACCACGTAAACACAGATTAACTTGCCCTGTCTTATGCCGTCTTGCACTCCACGTCACTGCTGTCAGTGTCCTTTGCGCTCAGCTATAATTGTTATTTGTTTTGCATTGTTTGGTTGTTGTCGGCTTCACATTTTCCCGATCGCCAACTTTATAAGGATAATAGTTCATTCCTTTGTCTCTCTTTACTTCATTATTACCTCCTCCAAGGAAGGATGTTCTGTTTTCACTAACGTTTGTTTGTCTGTTCTGTTTGTCTGTTTGTTTATATATATGTTTGTTAGTTTGTTTGTTAACAGGATAACGAAATAACCGCTGGATGGATTTATATGAGATATTACTCAGAGGTCGGTTTTGGCTGGTCATAAAGGCAATTCACTTTCGGTGACGTTACATGTTTCCCAGGATATAATATGATTAAAGAAAATAGTAAGCTGTTTGGAGTATTGACATCAAAATGTGGCTATGCCACATTATGGCCTTTGATCTTTCTTTGGGTTTTGAGCTTGGGGCTCAGTTTTGAGAGTTCTTCTGATTCCTTTGATGGGGGCTGAGTGGGCGGAACAGAGAAGCTGAAGTGGAAGGCACAGGAGATGACCTGAGCATTTGGAAAATACTCAGAAACTCTGTGGAGTGGTCGGTACATATATAGGCTGCAAATAACTCAGACATTAATGGAGAGAGCTATATGACTTTTCCTAAACCTTGGGTATTGGTATTTAAAAAAAGCTATTTTGGATACATGTCCCGCAATAAATGGTCCCTTTAAATGCAAATGATCCTTGTTGTAAAATGGACATATTCACAACACTCACAGCACAGTTTACAAATGGCATGAAATTGTTTGAGTCTTAGGTAAATTGGGGGTATTTTGAAATACATTTATAAGGAGTGAGACGCCCAGACTTTCCAGTGATCATGGCAACAGTGATCGTGGGCAGACGAAGGTATCGTGATGCCAGACGTGCCCACGAGGGAATATTTGGAACGAGAACATAACTTTGTGATTGAACCAAAACTGATATTATTTGAAGAAACAGGTTGTACTGTTGCAAGTGTGTCTGGGCTGTCACAGCCATCCCTCAGCCTCTTTGTGGGGGATGTCAAATGTTAGCGATGCCAAACTCGCACAAATTCCGATCTGATGGCTTATAATTAGGTCGCATGGCAGAAAATGGCTCCTGTATCGGATTTAAAAAATAAGTGGTCAAAATCAGAACTGGAAGAGATCAGATTCAGAAGGTAAATGTACACGCATTAATTGTAATGCTTAGCGCACAATACTGCTGAGAACTCACTTTATCATATAATCTGTGAATATTATCTACATCTCTCTGACAACAACTTACTAACAACCCATTTAAGGGGAACCAGTTACAGATAATAAAAAAAAATCAGGCACAATCAGATTTCTTTTAAAAGGAGTTTCGAATTTCGAAGTAATAACCTGAGGTTAATGCATGGTCACATTTACTCCCCCCTGGCCCTCCATGTTACCCGAGTATATCTGTGCCTTGGAATGATGTGCAACCTGATTTTGAATGTATTCAAATCTATCCACGTGCACGCTCCCAAGCCCCAGCAGCTCAACATGAAAACACACATGCACTACCAGAGAACAGCCCGCAGATAAAGAGACAGACCTGGCCTCAACTTCCATTGCCAGAATCTTCACATCAGATGGATGAAAGCTGCCATCAAAGCCGGGCCCAGGAGGAGTTCAGACAGTCTGCTTATTTGAGTGAACCCAACACCAGAGTCCAATCCCCTCTTCTATGCTTATTAAATAGCTACTTTGCCATTTCCAATCCCAATTTGTCACAGACTCTTTGCTCAATGGCCCTGTGCCATGTCACAGAGGCGTGAACAAAAGAGGCATGCCTGTTTGTGCAAGTTTTTATATAGCAAAGTTTTAATAGACTAAATTAACTGCCAGAAGATAAATAAATATTCAGAATTAAAGGAAAATAGGAGCAAAGTTTGCTTTGAATGAACAAGAACACTGCGCGAATCGT